>JAWMRA010000078.1:54240701-54255433 GCA_035584735.1 Pseudotriccus pelzelni | reverse complement strand
GCGCCCGCGTGACCGGCACCGCCCCTGCGCCGCGCGGCCGCCCCGCCCCCGGCGGAGGGCGCGGCGAGCCCTCAGCCCGGGCCGAGGGGAGCGGGCGGGCGGCCCGGGGGGCTGGGGCCGGTGAGCCCGCCTGCCCGCCCACAGGGTGCAGCAGCGCCCCGCACTTTGCGGCCTGACGCCGTGCTTGTGTCGGGCAGAGTGCCCTGCTGGCGGCACGGAATCGTCCGTTTTCAAACAGACCTTGAAGATCGCCCAGTGCGGCCGCCACTGTAACCCCTAAACCACTAAACCGTGTCACCCCGCGCCAGATCCAGAGCCTCTTAGACACCTCCAGGGACGGTGACTCCACCACTTCCCCTGGCCAAGCTATTCCAATGGCTGACCCCCTAACAGTGAAAAAATTTTTTCTAGTACCTAATCTGAACCTGCCCCATGTCAGTTTAAGGCCGTTTCCTCCTGTCCTCTCACTGTAGGCACGGCAGAAGAGACTGGCCCCCCAGCTCGTTCCAACCTGCTCTCAAGTAGCTGTAGGGAGCAGTGACACGTTCAGTCCGAGATGCTGCCTTGTCAGCAAGGGAGGCTGCGCCCAGAGCGCACGGTCACTCCTCTTGGAGTTACGAGTGCAGATAACCGGCTCATGACAACGATAACATCCTAAACCTCTACAGAAAAATCCACAAAAGCTGGTCTGACAGCGAGCCAAGTGCTTTCAGGCAATGCGTGCCGTCAGTAAGAGCACGGCTTGCCTCTGCAAACACTCTCTGCATAAAACCACTGTCAAAGCCAAATACAACATTGTCAGTAGCGCACTTACGGGTCACATCTGTTCAGCAGTCGCAATACCACGTGCTGAAACAAGGAGATGTGAAAATCTGTGGAGCAAAAATGACCCCAGAGGGTATTGTTTTCTGTTGATCCAGTCCTTCGGATTTCTAAGAATCGTAACTGGCCATTGTAGAGTAACAGGAGTTCGCTGTTTGGAACGGGCTGAGTTCATTCCTTTACGGAATGAAACATTCTGGTTTGATTAACGGTAAAGAATAGTTTCTTACAAAAGTGTCCTTTCTCAGAACCCACACGGAAATAGTTGGTACAGGCACATACCATTTGTTGGCACATCTCTGAATCTACTGTCTTATACTCTCCAGATTTTGGAGAATGACCTGGTTCAAACAGTTGGTCTGGTTTGTATAGCAGGGAAGAAAGCCTCAGAAATGTGAAATATGTATAAACAATTTAGACACGTTCAGCTGAATTGCAGAAGGTCCAGACTAGCAGTTTCTAAATTCTGGTGGTTCACATTTCAAAAAAAACCCCATGATTATCAAGATTATATATTTTCTTTTAGTTCTGTGCAAATCTCTGGACTGTATTATAAGGATAGTGACAGATTTCCCTATCGCTACAGTGAAAAGAAAGAAATCTAGGGAGTTAGAATCAATTCAACTTGCAGCAACCTGAAGAAAAAACCAAACAAATCCGATTTTGCAAAAAGAAGGGACATTACAAAAGTACAACCATGTTCAACAAAAAGGAATGCAGGATAATTAGCCAAATTTGGATCTATTTGTGCAAGGGAGGCAAGACAGGAGGCAAATGTGTGAGTAGATTCTCCATGGCCTAGCATCATCTCTCATTTGATTGAAAGCTGTCAGAAGGAATGAAGAATTGCAAAATACATTTTAATCATATATTATGTATAAAAAGACTGTAGGAAGAAAAGGTCCTTGTTTCGTCCCTCAAGAAAGAGAAGACAGCCATACATATTTGCCGCCTGTATATTTGTTGAGGATGTGAGAGACAGAAGTCCAAATCTTTGTGTCTGGACCAACTAATGTTGTTATAGCACCACGCTACTGACTTTCTGGACTCCTTTTTGTCTATATTGTGGTATCATTTAAAAATTCAAGAAAATTGTAATCAAAGAAACCCTCTAGATTGTTTCTCCAAATAAACAATGAGTTATGGAAATGAGATTTCAGAAATGTGTGTACAGGAGTATGTATGTCCTGGTTTGTCTTTTCCATTTACTGGCTGTGCGATTGTCTCAGTTTATACATCTGAAGTGTTAAGAGAATATATCCATTTTTAGTGTCCAGTTTTCAACCAATCCACAGCAGTATTGTGCTATGAAAAGCTTTCCATCCAAAAATTCCCACTAGCTCTAATTTTATCATTCTTTTAAAATCACTGGGTTTTAAGATAATTCTTTTTCACTGGTCACTTTAGAATGACGGATTAAGTAAGTTATTACTGATATCTTTTTATATTTGGTAAGCTGCAAAGCTACATTCAACAGCTTGACCTTTTAACTTGACTGTCTGAAGTTCTTCCTAACTTTTCTAGACTCCTGTTGAATGTTGGTTCCATTCCCCTCTTTCTTACCTTTTTACCAAACGTAAAAGAAGTTTGTCAGAAAAAAAGGAACAAGTGCCACCTGGGAGAGGGTGGATTAGTGGGAAGACTCTGGAAGTCTTTGGTCTTGCTACACAGCAGCCTCAAGGCCTCTGTGCTGCCAGGTCCCAGAGCCCAGAGGAGACTTTCTGGATTCCACCCATTCCTGCTTTCCCCAACTCCACTCTGTATGCAGTGAAGACTTTCCCATTAGGGTTGTTACCGAATGATGCCAAGTGGCAGTAACTGAACCTCATCAGCACAAGAGGACATTTACATTGGTCCTTGATTGTTGGATTGTTGGATTTCCTTAAGACTAGTCTTAGCAGCGCTCATGTGCCCATAAGTCTACATGTAATTTTTTTTTCCAGGAATTTGCCTCCCTGGCTGAAGAAATTTGGTTTGAAACAAGCTAATTGTTAGACCTTTCCTTCCCTTTTCCCCATCTCCCTTTATACAAGTCAAATGAAGATTTAGGTGCTGCTGTTCCCAGCTGTTTATAACAGCTCTTGCCTCTGCAGCGTAGCAGAAGTTGGTGAGGCTTGCCTGGTTGTGCTTCAAGATGCACCAAGACGGATGAAGACCTCACTTGGCATCATGCTAACCAGACTCATCTGGAGAGGGCTCTGGCTACTAGTGAGGAGGAAAATGGTTGTCGGGGGTTAACTTTTAAAGTGCTGCACTGAATCTGAAGAAGCTAATCTTTCCTTGGGTTAAATGATTGTGACAAAAAGGTCCACATCTGTTAATTGCCATTACTAGCAAAAAATGGTCAAGGAAACATATCTTGTTTCTAGGATGCTTTTTGGTAATCTCTGCATGGTCACATTAGAGTGTAAATAGGTGATGCTTAAATGTCTGATGTGGCTTTACATGTACTGTCTTGTAAGACTTGATAGATCAAGACTTCCCAAACTGTTTTTCTTCCCTGAGTACGGCACCAGCACGTTAGCTTTGTGCCAGGATTTATACTGCTGTGGTGCTGTTGCCTTTTCAAAAGTTGCTTTTACACCACTAGTAGTGTACATACGGTCGATTGGGAATATCCTGCCCTGCCCAGATAATTTGTGGGAGTCCAAACCAGCAACCCAACCGTGTGAGCCGACAGACTCAGGCAGCTGGGACAGCCACAAACTCACAGATAGAGCTCAAAGAGTAAATTTATTTCCATTACTTTGCTAACCAGGGGATCCCCAAGGCAACACCCTGGCAGAGGTACACAAGTGAAGATGCAAGCACCATTAAACTTTATCCATGCTAGAGGATCACTGGGCTGCTATTCACACAGGATCATCAAGAGTTATTCCAGTCTGCAAGGTCACTTGAGTCATTTACGGTCCTCCTTGCCAGTCTCTTGCTTTTAACTCATTCTTCCCAACACTGACAAAGTGACACAGTTGCATCCTCAGCCACCTCAGTCCTGGATCATGAGTAACTTGCTGGCAGGCAGGGCAGCCATTCAGAGGGACCTTTGCAAGCTGCAAAAATGGGCTGATGGGAATTTCAGGACACTTAAAAAAGGCAAGTGCCAAGTCCTGCCTCTGTGATGCAGTATCCCTCTGCAAGAGCACAGGCTTGGCCTGGCTGTCTAGAAGGCAGCTCTGTAGAAAAGGAATTGGTGGTCAACAAGCTGAACATGAGTCAGAAGTGAGTCTTGCCAGAAATACATACATGGATGATTTCAAATGAAGCCATGGTAAGTGCAGGAGAAGAACTGGCCAGAAGAATGTTCCAAAAGCAGTGAATATATACAAGCCTGGAGATACCTGAGCAGTCAGGTATAAACAGTCACATGTATGCAGCCAGTACAGCGTTTTCCAAAAGTCACCAACTTCTGTTCATATGCAGGTCTGTGAGTATGTCCCAGAGATAGCATAGATACCTAATTTATATAGTCATTGCTCCTTTTAGTAATGATTCCTTCCCAAATTACTACTTTGAACTTTAAGCCTGAGGTTTTTCTTCTGTTTGCATTCAGTTGCTTCAATGCAGAGTTTTGGATGCAGCTGAGTTTTAAGCATCTAAATTAGCTGCTTAGACTAGAAGAACATATTGTCTGTGAGAAATTAAGAATCCACCTGTTCCCCATGGATTGCATAGGAAACCTGAAATTTTATGCCTCAAGATATAAACACAATTATATGGACAAAGTGAAGCATAAATATTAATGCTATCAGGATGTTCTTCTTTGATGTTTAGTGTAATGGGCCCCAGAGTGGAACCACTGGATACATAAACAGTGGGAGTTACAAGTGTGATGCCCACATAGAAATGACAGGTACGGTAAGACCTTTTTAAAAATTTTTCTCTTCAAACACTTTTCAGAAGGATACCTTTCTGCTGAAGACCTCTGTCTACTTCTGTCACCGGCACAGTTAGTTCTCAAATTATCTAATGAAGCATCTTGTTCCCAAATGCCCAGGAATAGTTTTTGTTTCTATTCTAAATCCAGGTAAATTGAAGCATGGCCCAGTATGACCCATGTTCAGTGACATGCAACTGGTCAGAGCAGTGTTAGAACTAGAAGGGAGGCTTTACAGAACATGGTATATACCGGTAGTGTGAAACATCGTTTGCCTGAATGTCCTCCCAAAATTAGGTGAACATTTGCAATCTCAGCTCCAAACTGCCATTACGGGGTAAAGTACTTGCTACTTTGATTTCACAGTGACTATTAATGGTAGCAAGCACTGCTTTGGATAGCAAGTGTTTGCAGTTGGATCCCTAAATTGCCTTATATGGAATAAAAATGAGAACGAGAATTTCGAGGGAGGTTGAAACAACTGCTAAACCTATTACTAATGGCTGATTGGAAATATTGTAACATATCCAAAAAACTATGTGATATCATAGAAAAACATGCAAAAACAAGGCCAAGACCATATTTCTAAGGAATTTCCACAATCTTAAATTTTTTATGTAGGAAGTATCTTTTAAACATTGAATACGTAAGATATAAGAATAACTTTCAGTTTGGTTTACACAAAATGGTGACAAAATCCTAATGACAACGCTGCAACTATCTGTTGCAATAAGCACATTAGTGAAGAGAATAATAAATTACGAAGGGTAAATCACACTTCAGACTGGATATGTTATTTAAACAATACCAGGGTCCATACAGAATATATGTTTGTCTCCATTACCAGAAAAATAAAGGTACACCAAAAAAAAAAAATTCATAACTTTACCAGCTTCTTTCCTTAACAGTCACAGAACTAAATTAACCTCCATTCTAATTCTATTGACATCGATTAAATTAGTTCAGGAATTCATGCTGTGAATTTCACTTATAATTTTTTCTTTTAGTTATGCTTTGTATGGAAAATAGAAAAAGCCAAGAAATTCCAGGGGATATCTAGAAATTATCAGTGTCTGCTTTCATAGAGGTTATCCACTGTAATACCTATTTCTTCGGTACATGCATTATGATGCTATTTTAATGTTCTGGAGTAGAAGCACTTTGCAGGAATAAAGATTGTCCAGAATTACAACAAATGCCCCAGCCATGTATCTCAAATAGAGAAAATATTTCAAAGATACAGAGTGGAACAATTACTTTCATTAATCTAGGGGGAAAGGGACCAGCTTCATTAAGTCCCTTGGAAAAATTACGCTGATATCAGTGGATCAAGATTTGGCAAGGTTTAGGATTTCCTTGAAAGTCCATGAACATTTTGCACTTAGTGCTAAGCCATATAAAAGCATTTACCTTGCATGTGATTGTTGAAGATGGCCAGGACGAGGAAGAAGCCTACACCAGGTGGAAAGAAGAATTCCTGACTGAAGAAAACACAGAGGCTACCTTTGTTTAAGGACTATACTGCAGAGACTTTAAGCTAAAACCTGTTGCCAGTTTGACGCCTTCGTTTGGAGTTATGTTTCATCTGGTTGTTATGGACTTTACCCCCTTGGACACTTTCCCCTCCTTTCCCAATTATTTCATTGTTGTAAACCTCTCCCCTAAATGCATGTTCGTGTTAACCCCACCTATCAAACATCCTGGTTTTACATAACCCTTCCCAATTTCTAGAAACCTCCCCAGCCTACCCCTTAAAAAGCCCAGCATTTTGAATAAATCAGACCTCCTTTGGACCTGCTATGCTGCACTTTGGACCCTGCAGGTCTTGCGTGTTCATTCCTGAACCGGGACACGTGATCTCATGAATAGCTGCTGTTGGTCCCGTCTGTCATAGTTGTAATGTCCCATGACTGGGAGGAGGCAAACAAATGACATTCGGGTAGTTCCTTGAAGAGCCTGAAAATCACCTGCCTCTAGGGGAAATATATATATAAGTGACATGCACAGACAACAGGAATGTTGGATGCTAGGTCTCATGTTCTCAGATCTAGTCCATTCAACTGCAATGTCTCCTTTCTTATGTCAATTCATGTTTTACTTAAGGGCACTTGTTGGAGCATGCCTTGTCTCCCATGTTGTTCACACAACATATTACCAAAGAATGTTACCAAGCCTGTGTATTTGTTGCATCCATTGTGTATGTTTTCTGCAGCAGGTTGACTGACCTTACATGTTTTCTTTTCCTGTCAGTCACAGTCTGGCTAACACTGAATGCCGAAAGCAGACGTGAAATGAACTGGCTTGGGGTCTTTGAAAAGAGAACTCAGGGGAGAAAAGTCAGAATTTGGAGGAGAGTGAGAATGGATGAAAAACAGATGTTCTATGGGGGAGTGGTGACAGCAGGATGTAGCAATAGCAAGTTTCAGGCAGAAAGAGTTATCACTGTAAGAAGTGCGAATTTGATGCCTAGCCATTAATACCAATAATGTATAGTCTGACTTTATGTAGTATTCTCTTCTGCTCTGTTCTGGAAAAGAGTATCCATCCTGAAGTGACAACAAAGAAGCTAGTCTTATGCAAGGAAGGCAGAAAAAGCTCTTTACATACCAATTAAATCACTTGGCTTACAAATACTTATTTTATAACATTCTGCACCATTATTCCTTCCCTCTGATTTTATGTGGTTGCACATGGTCATCTTCCTGCCGTATTCCTTGCATTTGCTCACTACAGCAGGACAGGGTTGAGGTGTGGATTTGCGAGATAGGGTGTTGGAAGAAAAAAATCAGATGGAAACACCAGAAGCTCTACATTTCTCCAGAGTCAGTTCCCTAGAGCTTATTCATTTGGAAGATAGGCATGATTTTAGACTAGCCTCAACATTTTTCAGAGTGAAACACAGCATGCTTCTGAGTGCAGAATGTCCGACAGGGTAAAACCAACACCTAAGAGGTAACTAAAGTTGCCTTTTCCAGCAGCTGTTTTTCTGAACAGCACACATAATGATTTAGAATTACTGAATCACAGAATAATTCAGCTTGGATGGCATCTCAGGCAGCCATCCTGTCTGACTTGCTGCTCAGAGTAGGATTGACTCTGACATCAGAGTAGGTGGCTTAAATCTTCAGCCAGTTTGGTCTTTCAAACCTCCAGTGATGGGGAGACAGTCTTTCTAGGCAACCTGTTCCACTCTCTGATTATTCTAGTAGAGAAATAGGGTTTCTTAATATCTGGTGAAATGCTGTTCTTTATCTCATATCTATTGTCTCTTGTCCTCCCTTCATGTCCCACTGTGTGAAGAGACTGGCTCTGTCTCCTCAACAGCCTCCCAACAGGCACTGGCAGTCTTCTCTTAGGTCCAAATTATTCCCTCCTAAAGGCTTAGCAAGCTGTGGTCCCTCGGCCTCTCCCCTCAGGACAAGCACCCCAGCTGTCCTTAACCATTTTGCTGGCTTTTCACTGAGCTTACTCCAATTTATCTTGTACTGGGGATCCAACATTTTATGCGTTATTCCAGATGTGGTCTAGTGAGTATTGAGTAGAGGGAGATGATAACTTCTCTGGAACTACTGGATGTAATCCTGGTAATGTAGCCCAAGATGCAGTTGGCCTTCTTTGCTACTGGCTGATGCCTTGTCTTGCCATCTCAAGGACCACAGGAATGCTTTCCAGAGAGCTGTGCACCAAACAAGAGGATGACACTTTGTTCTGGCTTTACCTCTTCCTCTCATGTCTTCTCGTGGCATGATCCTGGAGCCTGGAGGTTCCAGCTGTCTGGCAGATGGGTGAATCAAAGGGAGTTTCTTCTCAGAAAAGGTAAAGATAGTCTAGGGCTGCAGATATTGCCAGACGAGCTGCAGCCTTTGTGTCATGGATGACATGTGTTGGTTCTATAAACCAGGTGTCTGAGTTCCCTTTGCAACGAATGAAGAGAGACAGGTTCCTTGTTCAGTGAGGCAGGAGTGAGACACTGAGTGCCTTAACAATTTCTCTCAGCAGTCCCTTGACTCCCACAGTGTAGTCTTCCTCAGCTAAGGAGAAGTCTGAGAATCTTTATTTCAAATCCTGGTTGCAAATCTGAAATCACTAACAAACAAACATCAGTTCTGCTTGGCTTATCAATTTTTGGTTTTGTAGACATATTTGATTTTCTTTGCTTGTCTTTTTACGCTTTTCAGGTGAAAATGACACTTGACAGCAAGAATGACCAAGCTACAGGAATTAGCTTGAAAATTATACTGAGAAGCAAGACATTTGCGTGAACATATTTGTAGAGGCTTCGGGTGGGTGGAATGTGCCTATTGCAAAGGTTCTGTGGTAAAATTTACTGGAGCATAACACAGGGGATTTGAAAGACACAGATAAGCCAAACCAACATATGTGTTTACACTGTTTGGAGTGGTGTTTACAACACATGGTGGTAAACCAACCTCATTTCAAAACAAACTGATTCTTCAGGCATCATGTAGATCAGCAGGAAATGGAAGCCTGTGCTCGGAAAAAGGCCAGAAGAGAAACCAGTACAGTTTAATGGGCAACACACCACTGCACTAGGGTCATGACAGGAACTGACAAGTGAGGAAAAGCTGGAAGAAAATCAATGTGATTAAAAATCAGAGAAAGAAGAGCAGTGTAATTGCCTTTAGGTCCCAAGTTAAAATTTTTCACCTACCAAAAATGTATTTTTCAGTGATATGACATTGAAAACAGTAAGTTGTTGTGGTGACAAAACTTCATTTCCTTTATTGAAGTTACTTCCTGTCAAAACGAAGGTGTTTCCTGTCAGTTTTATAGTAACTAAAGAATAAGTCAGCTCTCGCCTGGCGCCTGACCTTGTCAGATGTGTCGAGTGTGGTCAGAATCAGAGGTAGCTGTGGTATATTTAATTGAATTTCACCAATTTAAGCTCACATGATTTGGCATTCACGACAGCTGTTTAATTGCAGTGTTACTAAAAAAATTCCGTAGTCATTCAGCATGCCGCAACTTTATACCACACATTCATATTCTCAGAGACAGTATTAAATTTAAGTTGTTATTTTCCCTGTATTTTGAAGTAATACAGAGAATCCAAATGTCCGCTACAAGTTATACATTAATTACCTACGCCTAAATCATTCAAATAACTCTTTAAACATCGACAAACCAAGTGGTTGTATCCAATCTGTTTCCAATTTGGGGACAGCTTTACTTGCCCAGAAGATTGCATTTATAGCATCTGTGCATGGATATTTAGGCCAAAAGTTTTAAAACAGGAGAAATTACAGAAGAAGATATTGAGTCCTCTGAAGATTGGAAACAGGGTTAGTAGATAACTGAATAAGTACTAAGTTACTAGTCAACCTTCTTGATTCCTCCGCCATATTGTTAGAAAATGGTTTGTTGCTGGTGTTTCAATAGACATGATTTGCAATTAATTCCAAAATGCAACAGAACATACAAGCACATAAAGAGGGTTTATTTACAGCGATAAATAAAGTGAATAGCTACTTCAGACTGGTAATTACGTAAGGCTAGGAAGGTAAAATTTTGACTTCCTAGCACCACTGTTCTCTTTCAGAACCACCATTTTCTTTCTCGCTTTCACTCTTTCTAATCTCCCAAATTGTTTTTTTTTAATGACACAGCTTACGTGCATGTAATGCTTTTCATCCAGAACAGTGCCAAAGTGCCATACAGACTCTGTATTGTATTAGTGAAGCTTCACAACAAATGCATGTTTCTGTATTAGCACTCTCTAGAAAAAGGACCCTGTGTACATGACGGAAAGTATGTCAAGAAGAGGAGGGCATGTATATTCATATGTGACATAAATAGTTAGACTGAGAGTGAAGATTAATGTAGAACCTTCAGTACTGTCTGTATTAATTCTCCTTTTAATAGTTCAATTATTTTACTGACAGTTGAGGTTTCACAATTTGTTGTACTTCTCTAAGTTATGCGAAAAAAAGAAGCGGAAAACATAAAATGTACTAAAAAAAAAAAGTAATTCTGAATTTAATCTCATAATATAAATCAAGTTTTCATTTGCATTTCACTTCTTTTGTGTTTTTTTTTTTTGACAACAGATGTCTACAACTCTCCTTTTTCTGTAACGGGTAAAAAAGCACAGATTTTATTACAACTGTTTTCTAAGTGACACCAGTGCTGAATACTTTTTGGTTTGCGTTTAACATCCAAAACATTGTTGTAACATGTACATGATAGTATTTTAAAACCATACGATTTTACATAGAGGTAAGGCATTTTTAGATATGTTACCTATATCTTCTTACAATTAGTTATAAACCTTGTCCTTGATAAGCCCCCTGGGATATAAACCAGCTGAACTTTGCAGCTATTTATTGTCTTTACGGGGGATTAAATAAAAATTCTAAACCAAGAATTAAAGATCTAAAGATCTAAACCAAGCTGATTGGCTGTCTCCATAATTAAAGTTGTACAAATGCAGCTTTATGCCCTTGCAATGAAGTGAGACACTTTCTTCTTTGCTTGTGTCTTAAATAACAGAACTTTTGGTACAAAATCTGCTTTGGAAGGAACTGCTGAATAGACTTACCTTTCCAAAACTGTGGATTGTGCAATGGTAAGAAGGTGCTCTGCCATGACACAATGGCAGCCATCACCGTCCTCTTGCTCAGTGGTTTGCCTGGAAATGGCTTGCAGTTTAGAAAAGCTTTCCTTTTAATTTAGCGCATATGTGAAATAAATTATGCTATGGAATGGTGCTGTCGAATATTTATTTAGGATCTCAGTACTTGAACTCACTTGCCAATCAGATAAAATTAGTTTTGAATTCTTTTTTACTGACATCATTTTCCTAACTTACAAATTCCCTCTCAGACAGAGAAGTAACAAATGTTTGCATTGGCCTGTTGTGAATAGCAGTGATGTTTAGGAATTTTAATGTACAGTTTAGTGTTTTCGTAATGTCACTGTGAATCAGTGCTTAATTTTAGCTGGAGACGACTTTGTCCTTAAACAACTTACTTTGTGTATTTTTCTATTTTCTAATTCAGCCTGAGTGTTAACGTTGGCTCCTTTTAGGTGATTTGTATGGAGTTTCAAAGGCATAGGATTTCCCAAGACATTACTAAGGAGTAACAGTGGCTGCAAAGCCAAGTGTATATTGCTGGGTCAACAAGATTGGCTTTTAATAATCAAATAGAAAACATAATTGAAAATAATGACTAGTATTTTGAGAATTGTTTTACTGTGTGTGTAATTCTGCCAACATCTTTCCACATAATCCTGCTGATTATCTCTCATAAAAATAGCATATTAACTTGTGAAGTTTATGAAAATAAGATCTGCTCTAAAGTGTGTTGAAGTCAATGCAGCTAGTTTAAAAATAGCTTTTCTTCCCTGATATTTTCTTCAGACAGGATGATAAGTTGTTGTCTTACACTTTAAGCCCTTAGCTGAAAAATTTGTACAGAATTAAGTTAACCATGTACTATACAGAAGTAGCATTGTATTTGGATTAATGTTGTATTGCTAAAGGTTGTTCAAAATCCAAAAACTAAACACAGACAAAAACGAATCTGCATGGTTTTGCTGAATTTGCTTGCCGAAATGTAGAAAAGCTTGAAAATGTAATTGCTCTAATAACACTGCATTCCTACTGTGTATTTACCTTTTTCTTTGTGTTTTGCATGACTGAGAATTTTATCACTGTCATTTCCAGTCAAAGGATAGAACATATATCAATAAGCTCTGTATGGCCAACATTAAAAGAAAGGGAAACTGTGCATGAAATGATGGGGAACAATTTATTTTGAGTCTTCAGTTTTCAAGGTTTCTAGTTGGATTTTTTTCCCTTAGCGTTTTACCTGTGTGGCTGCGTTACTGACACCTGCATCCCTAGTGATGGATCAGCAGAGCAGACAGGTTCTTGGGATCACTGCTGGCAATGTTGCTGAAGCCATTAGTGGTGAACAGTAAAAACCCAGGAAGGTGAAAATGTCTCTACCCCTTGTCTGCCTGGAGAGGAAGAGAATCTCTCTGTATGTATGCTGACTGTCAAGGGTAAAACTTGAAGGTTAATTGGGCAGCTAGGGGAAAAAAGTTTACTTTCTTAAGTGTGTAATTTTTTGGAAAGAGGCATCACATCAAGTCTGTAATTCTAGTGGTTATTTTACTCTTTACTGATCAAAAGTCCTAACTACACTTTTATTAGGATTGTTTCTGTTTAACTGAGCCATACCAGCTTTTTACTAGAAGTTATAACAGAAACAGAGATTAGATATAACCATATGCAGCCGAACCTGGTAATAGAGTCCAGTTTCTCTGGGGCCATTTACCTGTGTGACCATATAGAACAGCTTGTTACAGGATTATCCAAGAACAGAGTGAGCTCAGGCTGGAGAAACCCCAAAAAGTACTTTTGTACTCAGAATTTCTCCATCATAACCAAGCATGTAGCTTTTTTTTTTCACATTGTGTTATGCACAACCAGACCATAGAAAATATTGCTTCCATCATTTACAGTGAAGAAGGCCAAGAAAAAAAGGCTGAGGAATTGAGGATCTCAAACTGTGGTGTGTGGATGGACTGCAAAGCTTTTTCTTGTGGTTCATCGAAAAAAAAGCATTTAAGAACTGTAACGTCATAGGTTAAGCTACCAGTACCGGAAGGGAACTGGGTCTGCAAGGAGATATTTTCCTTACAAAGTGGTCTGCTGACTGAAAATCTGGAGCACCATCAGAGTTCAACTAATTGAGCCAGGCAGCTTGTTAGACTGTCTTATAAAAGCTGGATGTCTGACTAGATAGCTTTTGGCACTTTGAAGAATAGAGAGGCAGATTTATGAACTGGACAAATGAGTGTTACAGTCAGGAATTTTTTTAACAGTTTGGCTGTATCTCTGAGAGACCCTTTGACTCTTGAAAAGGTGCTGCTTCAAAGGCCATTTTCTGCTGGCTCCTAAATGTACCATTCAGCCTTGGATATTACTGCTGATTTTAAGCACCTTATCTTCCTGTACAATTCCCGAAAGAAGCAGGGTAAA
Source organism: Pseudotriccus pelzelni (assembly GCA_035584735.1). Lineage (NCBI taxonomy): Eukaryota > Metazoa > Chordata > Aves > Passeriformes > Tyrannidae > Pseudotriccus > Pseudotriccus pelzelni. Next base: position 54,241,727 of record JAWMRA010000078.1, on the reverse strand, counting down.
TTTAGAGCCCATATTATGCCCATTTACTCAATAACATGAAAACTTCAAAACAGCAAGAAGGGTCAGGAAAGAGACAAGATGTGATGTTAACATGCAGAAAAATCTTGATGCACTTCTGGAAAGGTGAACCTGAATCTACGATCTCTTAGCACCACTGAGACTTTAGAGACACTCATCTGCCTCTCAACGTACACTTAATTACAGCCGTCACGCATCTCCATGATACACCCACAAAATCCTTGTACTAGGTTCAGTTTGGACAGAAATTGCTCAGCCCCTTTCATGGCTCACTCCCAGCAGCTGAGCCCTAACTTACCGTGTCCTGAACTACACTGGTGATTATCCTCCACATGCTCCCCACCAGCAGAGAGCCAGCAGCAGCGCTGCCAAGGTTTCTACATTTATTTCTGCCTTGCCCGTGTTGAACGTCACTCCAATTCAGATCCATCAAATTATCCACTGCAGAAACTGAAACACCGTGGGCAGAGGAATACATGAAATCGGAATTTCCTGGAAAAACCCCAGTCACTATAACTGTAAATAGCTGTTTTTCTTCTTTGTGTGGTATTTCCTTTATGGATTCCACAATTCCTGATTTCTGAGCTTTGTGTCAGCTCAGAATGGAGTAGATGGGTTCGTGCCTGGAAGAGACTGAAAAATAAGGTAGCATTTCCAGTATGACCTGGATGCCAGACACCTTGTTTATACAAAGAGAAGAAAACAACTGAGAACTGGGAACACCATTGCGCTTCTGTAATTTTTTTGACACTGATGCTCCCTCTTCTAACGAAACAAAATAAAAAATTCAAAGGTGCTAAGAGTTAAATACTTTTTCATCCGTCACAAAGATCTGGTAATGTTTGAAGAGGTTTTTTAAACTGAGTGTCATGGGTTTGCCTAGGGGACAATTTTTTACCACACCCCCCACAAATTGCTCTCAGGTGAGAGTAAGTTTATGCAGACAAAGAGATCTGATTGGGGAGAAAATAATATCAGGATTTATTACTAGCAAAAATAAAAACTAAG
>JAWMRA010000078.1:54228762-54240601 GCA_035584735.1 Pseudotriccus pelzelni | reverse complement strand
TCTCAGTCCTTTTCCCTGCTGAAGGGAGAGAGAAGGAGAGGGGGGACAAGAAGCTGCCTCCCCCCTTCGCCGCTTTTCCTCTCCCTGGCTGCCGCCAGCTCCGACCTTGAAGGCTTCGTTATCTCTCTGGCTGGAAATTCTTTTGTAGCAGTCCAAGCTCGCCTTTACAGTCTTTTTTCCTCTTCATTCTGCTACTCATCTGGTCAGGGGGGCTTCAGTGCTGCTCTTGCCCCCGGCCCAGGGCCGGGGGAGCAGAGAGGCCTGGCCCCCCACCTGGGGGGACCTGCCACGTTCTCTCTCTTACATGGCTGCCAAGATTCCTTCCACGCCACCACCTTGTCTTCCGTTTCTTCTTAAAGATGTAATTAGCAAAGGCATCACCTAAATTCCTGATTGGCTTTTGTCCGGAAATTCATCAGGACAAACTGTTTCCAGTCCCCAAGGAGGGGGACTTTTGCAAACCCATGACACTGAGCTATTACTGAAGCATCATTAAGACTGTTAAAAGCAGAGCTAAGCAAAGTGGAGGAGACCAAATACCCCTCAGACCCAAGGGTATGATGGTGCTGTGGCTTAGCATGTTCCCTTCTCATTCCTGGGAACCTGAGGACAAACACTGCTCACCTCTTGCCGATGTTTTCATGCTACCACTCATTTTTGTCATTATTTGCTCTCTGCGGTCACAAAAGGACGTGGCCTGGTGGACCTGCCCTAGAAATGAGGCAGAAGAATGCATTGGTTTCAGAATCAGACTCAGAGCCCATCTTCATTTGGAAATTGAGAAAGGATGACAGTCACAAAATTCCTCTATTCCCTATTTCAATTTCTAGTTCTTCTTTTCACCAGTTTTCAGGGTGCACACAGCTGTTTTGCAACCAGTAGATTTTAACAGTCAGTCCTAAAAAATCCTGCACTAAGATTTAAGGTAAGAGTAGAAAAAGAAGCAAATGTATGGGGAAAACTCAGACTGATTTTTGGCAAACCGTATGTTTAATCTTTGTTGCAGTGTTGCCAACACTGAGTGTTCCAAAATCATACGTGATGAGGGTGGCTTAAAAATAATCAATTTGGAGTTCCTTTTTATTTGCCTTCTGGCTTAAAAATAATCAATTTGAGGTTCCTTTTGTTTGCCTTTGGTTTCTTTGCCTTCAGGGTACGCTCAGATGATGTTTTCTCAGAAACCACGTGTGCTAGAAAGCTGCTTTCTCTTTTCCAAATAAAAATTACTATTTCTCAAGTCAAGTTCTAGCCCTATGCTAAGGCTTCACGTATCAAAAAGCGTAAGATGTGCAATAAGCTTACTACAGATGAAATCCTTCATCCTGTTCCCCTCATATTTTTTGTTTGCTGTAGTTCAGGGTAGGACAGAAAAAGAAGAAAGTGGACAAGTTAGTGTGAATAAAAACACATGAACAGAGAGTTAGGGAAGGAGGAGCAGCAACTCAGATGAAACAGAAAAGAGAAAGGAAAGCAAGGGTGGAAACCAGGATGAAGTAGGAAGATGGAAATATTCACCATAGGAAAGATTTAGGAGGAGAAAGCAAAGCAAACAAAGAGCAAATAAAATTCTGCGTATACCTGTCCTTTAGTGTGGCAGCTGCTTTGGGGGTCTGGAATCTATCAGGGCTATAAATAGTTAGGTATCTGTAATTAATTATTTGAAGTTGTGCCAGTATTTAACCAAGGATTAGCCCTGCAAAAGCAAACGGGCAGCAGCAGGTGGACCATTGGAGACCAGGTATTTTCAAACTTCTAAATGCTGCACACTCATATAGTTCTGCATATATTTGTCTTCCAGAGGGCCAAGTTACCTTGAAATTTGGAGATCTTTAAGAGTCTTGGATTGGAGGGACACTCTTAAAATCCTTAAGTATCAAATTAAATCTGCAAAATTTGTTTTCTTTAGTAGGTTTGTAGCCCTGCTGAGGGCTGTCACATTCTAATTTTCCATAGGCTGACTTGTAGAAGATTTGAAGGAATTTGCAGAAAATTTGAAGAAAAATTTCAGAAAAACACACTGAAATCTGGCTATTTCTTCAAAGCAGAAGGTTGTTCTCTATTTTAGAATTTCTTCCCTTTTGCTCTTCTGTATATTTTTGCTAGTGTGTCTCTTGTAGCCTTCCTAACCCTTTCATTTGATGTAGAATTGTCTTTTCATTGCTCTTTCGCTTTTATTAAATTCTTGTATGTTTTTCTCTCTGCCCCAAAAATGTGAAACACCCTGCTTAATGTACATTGAAGTGCCTCGCATCTCCTTTTAAATATGTCAGTGAATTTGCAAGGTTTCCATAACATGAGCTATAACATGCTCTCTTTATAACCATCTTCTCTTACAGCTCATGAAATAGATGTGTCATGGTTAGTCCCTGCTTAGCCACTCCATGTATCCCGTGGCCCTATGGAACAAAGAGTAATTAATACGTTATATAGTTCAGGAGGTTGGGTTTGGCTTTGTTGTAGTTCGTGAGCCATATTTAATCTCAGGTAAATGTCAGGATTACCCACCACCCACCCCCACCCCCGATTTCAAATGCAAAGCCAAAAATCAAAGAAGATTCCTTGTACAGTCTACCTGGATGGAAATATTTTCACTGAGTGCTGAATGCACTAAAGAGGTTTAAGGACAACCAAAGAAGCACTGGTTCTGTGACTTCGATGGGAAGCTGAGATTGCTATTGTGGTAAAGCTCTGACCAGTAAAAGAAGGTTGAAACACTGAAAAATAAACTTCTTCCTCTTGCAACAGAGGCACAGAATATTTGCCCTTGTGTTCACATGCAAAGCTCTCACTCTGGTCACTCATCTCTGCTCCACTGAGACTGCTTGGCTTAGTCATAAGTACTGGTTGTGCTCCACAAGGGCAACAAATTGACCAGAAGAGACCAAAAAAGATCAGACAGATAAAGAGAAAAGATGATTTGATAAATATGGTATGACTAAAGACCAAACCAGACTGAGACAGGACTTATTTTGGGCACTATGTATTAGTGAATAATTCATTGCTGATTTAAAACTGACTTTTAGTTGAGTAACTTGGTCAGCAATACCCCAGCTACAGAAATTAGATAATATTTATTGTATAATTAAATGCTGGCTTATTTATTCAAATGTTTTATTAGGTAGGTTGCTATTTAAACTTCCCATCCAATAACTCTTTTTTTTTTTTTTTTTTTTTTGCAAATATCGAACCTTAAATCTAACTTAATTTCATTCTTTAGAGCGTCTTTTCCCTACATTTACTGAAACATATCACATGCTCGTGAGGCACAAAGAAAAAATACCAAAGTACTCCAAGTGAGAAGCCTTAGCCAGATATGTAATTTTGGAGGTATCAGCATATGATGAGGTCTGCAACATTAGATCCATGTCTGGAAATCACCTATTGCCAGGTCCTGAGTCGCAAAAATAAAGAATCAAGGGAAATATTTCTCCTTTTTTCTCTCCTTCCCTCTTTCTCATACACCCACACAAGCACCCCCACGCATACATGTGCATGTGTGCATGCACGTACACACAAAAAGCTTCTGTTTTGATTCCCTTTTCCCAGCTTCTTTGTGCAATTACAAATTGCAGATGTTCCCAACTTCAGGGCAGGGTTCAGTTTTGTTTGCAAATTAAATATATGATTTGTATGTTAAAAGAGAAAAAATTAGTCATCCCCTCAGTAGCAATATTCATCCTCTGGACTGGCCTTAGGAATACAGAGTTATTACAAAATTCCTTCTACTTATGGAGCTCAAATGATCTATTCTTTCAGGACACACAGTGTTGATTTATTTTTCTTTTAATCCAGTGTGGGAGAATACACCTTTTCTTTTTTAAATAAATATTTTATTATCAAAAATATCCTGGCTACTTCCACTGCTAAAAGTGTATGTTTTGGTGTCAATTTAAATTTAACATAACAACATACTTATATTTTCTTTTTCCTTTTTTTTTTAGCTAATAATAATCCATTACTATTTTTGTAGTAGGTAATAAAAAGTAATGGTTGCAGTGTTAGTAGCCTGGCATTTGTGGACACACCAATTACAGTTCCTCACATTATTCAACTCAAAACCGTTTGCAAGAGCTGACCAGTTCAAGGGGCTGACATTAACTCATAGACTGTCAAGACTAGATTTTGGTACAAAAATTATGTTGTTTACCCAGCCGCTGTCGCCGTTATGGCCTGTAGGGTCTGCTTAACAGTTACTTAATTGTTTTAATTGTTAGACAGCTCCCGACAAATGCAAGGATGGAAAAGTAGTGAACTTGCATTTGGCAGGCAGTGAAGACATTGAAAGGAGTCTGATCAACATATTTCCTGAAAAGACAGAGGTGGGGGAATTGAGAAAACAGGAAATAGGCTTTCCCTAGCCTGAGACCTAAAGAGCTTGATAATTTTCTTCCTGTCCTTTTCTCCATGCTTCAGTGCCCCAGACTCCCATGATTGCGTGATACCATCTGCATCTGGCTGAGCTTTTCTGATCTGCTCTCACAATCTTTACATATCACTCAGAAGCTTTATACTCCCAGATGCTCAGTTCCACCCTCCTCAGGTATCTGCGTATCTTGGAGACATTGTGGAGAGATGTGAAAAAGGCCTCATGTGAGAGCTCTATGTTCTACCTGGAAGGGAAAATAGGGAGTCGGAAAGATTATTTCCTTCCCAAATATGAATGACCGTCTATGACAAGAAAGACTCAAAGCTTCTTCATATTTGCCCTTCTCCTCTTCTTTATTGTCTTATCAAAAAGTTAGAGTGACCTTAGTTACATCATGCTTGGCTTGTGCAAGGAGGGAAGGCATTTCAAATACTGATATCAACAGCCATGCTTTCAACTCCTTGTACTCAGTTCTGCTGAGTTAGGAAACATGACGACTTTATCTTAACTGCTACAGCGTGTTTGAGACATGCCATTTTCCCCAAGCGGAATTAGGAAAACACAGCACTTCTGAGCTTGCATAAAACTCTACTTCAAAATGCTACTGTTTAAGTCCAAAGCACTGTCACAAGTTCTTGCATAGGATTTGCAAACTGCAAATACTCCAGGCCAAAACTCAATTACATTTCGTGACTATACCATGTCTGGTTCCTGTGACAGCCTGCCATGAAAACCTTCTGATTCAGGAGAGCCCTGTGCTCTCTTTGGCTTAGGTGCTCCTTCCACCATGACCCTGAACTCCAGGCACTGAGGTGAAGAACTTCCTCAGTTGCCTTTGCTCAAAGTAGCACTTGGTCACATTGCCAGCAGCTGAGAACCTGTGGGGTGGATCAGAGCCACAGGTCGAGCCACATAAGTGTCCAATAAATAGATTTTAGTTGAACCAGTTGGTATTGTAAAATGCTGGGGTTTAGGCAGGCTGCATTTAAGAGATCTGCTGTTATTTAAACAGACTACAAATAGACTGGTAACCCACTCCCAGGAGGTGCAAAAAATGTCAAGTTAGTTTAATCAAAATGGCAATTTTTACCTTTTAGCTTTTGACCAGTCAGGTTTTGAACACCATCTGGGCTTTGTGTCAGAGCCATGGCTCTATGACACAACAGCCACTCCCTGTGCCACATACAGCACTAGAGGGCAGAGCTAACACCTAACGAGACGTTAGGGTGCCTTAAGGTTCAGGGAACACAGGTTAGAATGCAGTTTGACAAACTTCTAGGAAATAGCTGGAGAAGAAGGCTGAGACACAAAAGTCAAATTATCAGGCAACCAGTAAAATAAATGACAAAGTAATTGCTATGCTGGAAGCATGACAAACACTACAACCATGGCTTTGTATGTTCCCCACAGCCCTGGCTGGGAGCATTTGCAGCTCTGAGAGATGCCGTTTTCAGCTTTCTGCATACCTCCTTCTCCCGTATTTGCAAGGGTCTGTTTGCAAATGCAAGGACTAGACATGTCCCTTTGAAAACCAAAGCTGAGATGCTGGAGCACAATTCTGCCATAGGAAGGCAACTCCATGCCATGTACTGTGTGCCAGAGAGGTGGCACCTTATAAATTTGCTGGGGCCAAATTCTTCCTGCTGATGTAGGTACAGGTGCTGGTGTGGACACCCTGCACTGGAGGAGACTCCCAGCATCAGTGGGACCGCAGAAAGAGACTGTCTTTAGTCTGGTTGTTGCCCTGGAACTGTGAGAAGATGAGCCACATCCCATGTGGCTTGCTCATGCCATGCTGCATATCCACAGTGGGAGGCATTCAGCAGCTCTAGACTAGGTAAATGCAGGTAGCCTTGAATGTAATTGCTCTCTTTTGTCAAATTGAAGACACTGGCTGGTGAAGGTTAGAGGGTGTGAGAAACAGAGGATGAAATAATGAAATGGGAGTGATTTGTCTGCAGGCTGAAGATGGAAATCTAGGCAAGGGATTAGATTCTGTCTCTACCCGATTTTACAGATGCCCACAGAGACCAAATAGACACTGGGTAAACTGAAGTACTTTTTTACACTGAAACATAATTTTCACCCATTAAACTGCTGCTGGAAAGATTACAGAGATTTTAAAAAGTATTAAAAGAATTTAAAAAAGAAGAAAGTAAGAATTATCACATTACTCCCAGACTGCTGTTTTGTGGCCAGATATCCTCATTCTTTTCTTGAGACTGCTCAGTCATCAAGAAATGAAGTGTGATTTTTACAGTTTACATGGCAATGATTTATAGGAAGGTCATGGCCTGTCACATGACAACACCTGACCCCACATAACATGATGTAAGTGTAAGAATCACGCTCTTTCTCAGGGTCAGCAGCACCATGACACAGGTCCCTGTGTGCAACCCACCACCCACAAAGTGGGGTATATGCCTTTTACTTTTTCTGAATTTCTTTTTAGTTTTTGTCAGCTCCCTGAATTACTTCCAGGTAGTTCTGCGCGTTTCTACTTTTTCATTTAATTAGATGCAAACACTCTGTATAAACAAAATAAAAAGTTCCCTGCAGTTAGTAGACTGTTGCAGACTGCCAGACACTGAAAAATATTTGTCTGTGTTACTGTTGCTTAATAATTCACATTTTATAAACAAAGAAGTCTTTCTCTCCCTCTTTTTTCTCTTGGTTTTCCAGTTGGTTTTTGGGGGTTAGAAGTTTGGATACAGCTGCAGAATAAGTTTGGATCCGAGTACACAGTAGGTGTACTATCCATGCATACAATAGGTGTACAGTACTACCCAGGTTTCCTGCCTGCCTTTCAGTCACACAGACTCCACATCCTTTAGGAGATGTCAGTCATGGCAGTGCTTGTGTGTAAATGCTATGTCGTCTATTAGCTATTTAAGATGCCTTTACATGGACCTTGGGAGGCCAGGCCATAATTCTTTATTTCCTATTTCTAGCAGCAGCACAAGCCATAGACCTCAGGAAAGCAGCCATCCGTCACCGTGATGATATGATACTACAAAAGTATCTATGAGGAAACTCATGTTCATTTGCTAAGAGCATGTCAGAGTGATATGTTGATTATCTCCATTTATATGTGGAGAGATAGACAGAAGAGGTTGCTCAGGCTTCCAAGTTGATGTGTTACAAAGCTGCACAACCCAAGTCCTTTTGCTTTTCACAGCTCTCACCATTCTAACTGTGGACAGCCGTTACCAGCATGTCTGGCCTGTAGGAAATCAGTTATTTCATGGCATTTATATATATCAACTGGTATCTGAAAGTTTGGCTATGATAACTCATATCTGGGCAAGGATCACCACAAGTAGTTACGGAGTTATTCAGTAGTGCCATCATTTTATGTAGGCACTGCAGCTGAGTGTAAGGCAAATAGCAAGCTGTATGCCTTACTTATTTCTGTATTTATCTCCTTTCAGCTTCATCTCGAGACAGGACTGCAGAAATTCTAGGCTGTATTATAAATTCTAATAGTCATGCTGGTTAGAGCAATTTAATCACCACCTTGCTCATTTATTAATGTGGATCTCTTTCCTAGAAAAAAATAAAAAAATTAGGATGATAAACCTAAAGGCTATATTCCATTTAAAATCAGTTCTTCAAGCTAAATTATGTAGACTGTCAACATCTAAAGCTATTGCATTATGCAGAGAAACATTTTGGACAGAATCTCATGCTTTAGTGACATAAAAGAGAGGTATCTTTTTACGAGCAGAAACTTTATTTCTATTGTACTGTATTTTGATATGAAAAGTGACCTTTCCTATGACTTTCCATCGTTCTTTTAAGGATCAGTTTCTTTGACAGCTGCAGCCTTTTAACAAATCTGCCAACATCTGCCCAGCCTGGCTTGAGACAGCAAATGTTTCTGAGTGTCTATTTGCTCAAGACCTTAGGATCCTAGGTCCTTATTTTGGAAAGGCTTAAGAGTATGTGTTAGACTTTCCAGAACTGGAGCTTTTACATCTATAATGTTTATAGTACATAAATTTTCAATGACAGAAACTAAATATTCCTAGTAGTAGATATGAAGAGACGAAATACAATAATCTCCATTGTAAACACACGTGTTCCTGGTTTTAAATGTGTCTTTGTTCACTTGTACTTCTTTCAGATGTTTTATTTAGTATTAAAAAGCCACTCTAACTTGAATGACATATTCCAGATGTAAATGCATACAGATGCTCCTCAGGTACTAGGTGCCCAAACCATTATTGTGTGCTTCACAGCACACAGATGTTTTGTCTGTGTATATTCAAATGTGTATGCACACACTTTATAACACAGTGCCTTCACATGTTTTTCTTCCTAAATAAAAGCTCACACGTAGGAAAGCACCGTTTTATAAGATATCCCCGTTGTCACCTTCACCGCTCCCAAGGAAGGCACGATCTATGATTTATGTAAAGCTAAGTACAATTAACCTTTTGTAATCTGTCATAATACATTGTACTTCATACACTGAATAGTCTGACTGATGTGTTACTGCAGTGCTATGAATGCCAGAGATTTTGAGCAAAAGGTTGTATCTGTTTCTGAGCAAGAGGTTGTATCTGTTTCTAACCGTCTTAACTTCCAGATTTCGAGTTTTTGGTTCCAAGAAGCAGGATTTGGTTCTAAAAGCAGGATTTTTTTTCTTGATTAATGTCGACTTCAATGCAAAACAATGCATATCATTTAAGTATAAAACCTACTCTGCTCAGCTTTATGTAAATCTTCCAAAATACACTAGGAGCAGGAATTTTTGCTGATAGAAATATTAGACTGGAAGGACAACTGTTTGGCAGTGAAGTACTAATCTTCCAGGAATTAATAACTGGTAAGTGTCCTTACCTCTCCATATTTACAGACTTTCTTTACAGTTGAGATGGGATGGCAAGAAGAAGCCAGGTCATTCTATGAGCTGTTTATGCCTTCAAAAAGGAACAGATCTTATGGTCTTTTGTAATTCTTTGAAATCAGTAAGATGTTCTGCTCAGGAACACAAGCTGAGATTTTCCAAGACAGGAGCCAGAGTGGCAATATGCCAACAATATATCAACAAAAGGAAATGAGCTAGTTATAGCAAAACTAATCCAACAAACCTTTGGAATTTTAGATGGAAAACCGGAAGATACTGTCCTCTCCTCCAGCTGTTTTGGTCAAACTCATGAGGACAGCAAAGGGCCAACAAAGTCATCATCCCTGTGACAAGTGTCAGGGAAATCTGGAGCTATTGCTGGGGTCATGTCAAGTTTCTATTCATATTTGTGTGTCTTGCTGTAATTACTTAGTTTCATGGAATCTCTTTGCTTGCTCACTTGAAGTGTATAGATTCAACATATTGTCATATTTTTGTGTCCTCTGATTTTTAGAATAGGAGTAGGTAGGATTATTGCAGTATCAGAGGGTTAAAACTACATTTGATGCCCTTAGTTATGCCATGTAAAAGAAACACAAACTCAAAGAATGTCACTATTTTCTGTTTCCCTTTCTGTTACTTTGTATGTTAATGCCCGTTGCACAGAGCACAGAGTTTCCATTGAAATGAAATGCAGTTCTGTAGTTCTGTTATGCCAGCCATCCTACGTTAAAGGTTAAGTGAGCAAGAAACTTCCCATCCTTCTGATTTTGGAGGTATTCCTTACGAGTTAGGCTGGTAAGGCAATGCAATAATAAGCTGCTGCTATCCCTATTCTCTGAATAAACAGAAAATTCAAAGCCTATCTTCAAGTTTTCAGCATGTACATTCACATGCCAGATATGGGTACAAAGAAGAGGAAGACTTCTTTAAAAGACAACAGGATCAGCGTGTTATCTGCTCAAATTCATCAAATGTAGGTATTTTTAAAGCTTCCAGTACTATGGTGTTACTTGGTTCCTTGAATATCATATACAGGAGTTCCTGAGCTTGAATCATTCCAGTCAGACAGAAAACAGCATTGGGCAGGTTCATCATTCTCAGAAGATGCCTGCAACTGCCTGCCAGCACCTTGCCCTGGAGGACACCACGGCCTCCGTCAGTGAGGAGAATCAGATCCTTGCTTCTGTTCCTGGTGGCTCAGTCTCTAGCCAGACTGAGCATTTTTGCCCAGCTCCATATTTCTAAGGGAAAAATTTTAAGAAGCTGAAATAAAAGCAAAATAGGATGGGAATACGAAAACAACATTTCTGAGCCCTGCTGAGTTCCAACAGCAACACAAAACTATTCCGTTTATATATTTAGCAAAATAAATCCTGGCATTGACACCCATATGTTTCCTCTTATTGTGGGGGATTCTTTTGACCTGTGCTGGGACAAATATAAGTTGAATGATAATAAGGGACAGATGTCAGTGCTGTAAGTGCTAGTGGGAACTGGAAACTGCCTTCATCAGCTACTTTCAGAATGTTCCAACCTGACTAGCACCATTCATCTGGACCAGGAGTGCTGAAGAAGACTAGCTGATAGAGCCCTACTTCAACCTTCAGTTCCTCATGTCTGTCCCGAAGCTGGAATCTGAAATAGCAGGATTAACTCATCCTGATGCTCACCTTCAGGGAGGCTTGGCCAAGAGGGTCCCATGCCATTTGGCACTTTTCCTCAGCCTTTACCTGAAGACCATCACTCTTGCTGCAGCAGCCACTGCCCTCAGCAAGGCACTGCTGGCTGATTTCACGGTGGGGAGAGGAAAACACTCCCCACGTCTGCACCCATCCCTCTGGAGATGCACGGCTAAGCCCCCAAACTCACCACGTGCCTGTGCCAGCTATCTAGCTGCCCTTCTCCTCTCATCCGAGGATTTCTTCAGCTCGTCGCTCGTCCTTTTCCCCCCCTTCTCTCTCCCTCCTGGCTTTTACGTTTCTTCCACCGTGATCCATTAGGTATTTACCGGCAGGATAACGTGACTTTTCACCCCGGCTTTCTGTGTGCACTGCCCTGCAGACGGGGCTGGATAAAGCCTCTCCCCAGCCCCAGCCGGCTGGACATCTCCCCCCCACCTTCCCCTCCCCTTCACACTAGCCAAGCCAAGGATTCCTCTCTCCCTCCCTCTTTCTTTTTCCACCCCTCCCGCCTTCAGTGCAAGCCCAAGACGCAGGATCCTGCCGAGGGAAAGTGCTCCTTGAAATCATCACCGCGGACCCCGCTGAGAAAGTGCAGAGAAGGAGAGAGAAGAAGCCTCGGCAGCCAACCTCCTGCGGCTGAGGGCTCTGCAAACAGAGCAATGACTCCCGGCTCTGAGAGATCCTCTCTCACCTTTCTCCAGGGTGTGGGATCTGCCTTCTTCATCCTTCAGATCATCTCTGTTCAGGCTGATGGTGAGTCTCCCATTCAGTTTGGGCTGGGTTGCTATGGCTGGAATGAGAGCTGTATGTTGAAATGTGTTATTGCAAAGGAAAAAAAAAAAAAAAGCCAAACCAAAACCCTTTCTTTTTTCTTTTTTTTTCTTTTTCTTTTTTCTTTTTCTCTCTTCTTTTTTTTCTTTTTTCCTTTTTCTTTTT
>JAWMRA010000078.1:54213506-54228752 GCA_035584735.1 Pseudotriccus pelzelni | reverse complement strand
AACGCAAAAAAAAAAAAAAAACCCAAACCAAAACCCATTTTTTTTTTTTCTTTTTTTTTTTCTTTTTCTTTTTTTTTTTTTTTTTAATAAGAGGCTTAAATACACGCCCCAGTTTGGGCGAGGAAACTTCTGATTCAGAGGTTTTTGAGACTCTACAAAAATCCTGGGGTTAAGCAGAAAAAGGAAATAAGATCCCAGAAGGGTAAGATTATTTTATTACGACAAAATGACAGGATAGTGAACTTTTCCAGAGGAAATAAGAATAATAAAACAAAGCCAGAACATGACTAAGAAGACTCAACTTATGTTTCAGGAGACATCTTTTCTCTAAAGAACTTCCCCATCTGCCCATTTCAGATGCCCTGCAATGTCAATTTGTTCAGGCAGGTTCTTGAGGAAAGGAACACAAAAAGTGAAAAACTTTTCATAACATTTTCTCTTGGGTGCCACACATCCTGAAGATGACTGCTCACCTCTCTGCACATGAGTTTCATCTGCACTTCACTGCTGAGGGATGTGCTGAGGACATGAATTTGGCTGAAGCTGCAGCTGCCAGCTACTCTGAAATGAGACTTTTTACTCACCAGTGGTAATCCTGAGTAGCTGCATCCCTTGAAAGTTTCCAGTAGCCTTTGCCCTTTTAATGATTCATCCTGTGATAATGATGACCACCTTGCCTTAGCAAAAACACGATTTATTTTTGAAACCACTCTGTCTTTTCCTGGGAGAGCAATGCTGAGTGATCACATTTTTCCACTTTCACAGCTGTGACAGATTTATGCCTGATCTCACGATTTTTTAATTTCAATACACTAATCCTTTACCATTGATGTTTGCTGCATTATTCCAGAGAACTGATCTTAAACATTGTAGGGAAATAGAAACCTCTTTTTCCTTTGTTCTCAGAGTATTTTTCCTGTTTAACTTAAATTTATTTCAGCTGGTGACAAAGTATGGCAAAGCAAAGAAAGAAAATTAATCTTGCCTGTACATTTCCACCATTTTGTGTGAAGTATCATTTATACAACAGAACTCTGTCTTGTAAATTTGAAGAAAATTACTTTTCCTTAAGTATTAAAAAAAAAAGAAAGAAATGCATCAGGCGACTGCACTGTGTTGCAATAGGCAAAATTGCAGTTCTGTTTTAGGATACGCTCCTTCCCTAGCAAAATACCTCTGAAATGAGGGAAGAGGGGAAAAGCCTACCCATGAAAAAGGCCTCTTCATAGAACTTAAGGAGAGAGGACAGGAATAATAATTTCCTTTGCTAAGAATGCTTCACCTTCCAATTTATTATTTCTGTATAATTAATGGCATCAACTAAAAGAGAAACAGGTGTCCTCTAAAAGGGAAAGGAGAAAAAATATTGGAGATCATTTTAAGGCAGAGTTCATTCAACAGTTTGTCAAATTTACTCCATTCATGGTAAAGCATTTTTAAGAGTTAAAGGGTAGGATATCTGAAGTACATTACAGTTGCCATGTGTTATTATAATACTGTTGTTTCCATTTTTATTTTAATTCCGAGTGGCATCATGAAAAATGTATAAGTCTGTTCTTAACTTGATCTTCAGTGGGTTTCCCTGTTATTAATAGTCAAGCAAACAACTGTAACACTGTCCTATAAGCCATCTGGGAAAACAATGTATGTGGACTTTAAAATTTACCCCTATGTATTTAAGAAGATCTGAGAGGACTGTAAAAGATTCTGGCCTGATACAGGCAGAAACCACCTTCTCATTTGTTACGTTGTAGGTGAAAATACAATTGTGCTAGTCTCTAATACATACAAATGTCGCTGAAGTGCCAAAGGACCATTCTGGGTGACACTTCTGTGCTTGTGTATTTGTTATTTTTAAATAAAAGTAACTGACTGTTTTGCAAACCACTGAAGGGATTTCGAATTTGCCTTGTAAAAAAACTGAAATTCAGACTGGCCCCTGTTACAGTCAAACCTCTGAAACTGATTACAATATATTTCCCTAAGGAAGACTTTAGCTTTATTATCTCACATACGAATAATGACAGAGGGTTGGCAATAAGACTAGAGGCCATTGAGGTCTGGTGAAGGTGTAAAGCCCCAGAGCTTAACTGATCTCTTTTGAGCAGTATTTACCACGGCACATATTGCTGTAGCACAGGTAGGCTCCAGAAAGACCCAAGTAAATGCAGACATAAAATATAGCTTTGTTTCACTTTGCAACTTTTTTTAATAATTAAAATGCACTTGCTCCTACCTGCTTAGGCCCAGATCAGATGGACAGAAGGCTCCCTGAGAGCTTGTTCCTGCCCTGATGGACCATGGAGTGCCACTACTGTTAGTGTGGTTATTGGAGAATAATATGGCTTATTGTGGCAGTTCTCAATGGTACCAGTGCAGGGTGGGGGTGGTAAAATATCTTAGAATTTATGCTGGACTAGGAGAACAAGGTTGTGACTTCCTGCGTCCTCTACTGGAGTTGCCTCTGCTTTTTTTGCCTCCTTGTTTTGTCTTTCCATGGCTGCCAAAATATGCACACCATATGAACCATGGTTTTCTGCAGAGCGCTTGCTCTGAGACAGAGCGTGTCAGGAGAGGATGATGGCGATTCGTCTACCCTACCAAGACACTCCTGAATTGAAAAAACGTGCTAATTTCAAAAGTTTGCAAATTGTTCCAAAGTGGAGTTGGTCTATTGGCTAAATTGGGATTACGTGAAAACCTGGTTGGTCAAGTCAGTCACCTGGTGGTGTTCATGCTATAGTGACTGCAGAGGTTGCAAGGGAAAGGATCCAGAATACAGAAAGCTAGGAACAAACAGGTGAGGATCTGAGATACGTACTTCTGACTAGAAACTCTTGATGTCCGCAGCAGGAAAAAAAACCTACTATAGTCTTTTCTTTGTCTTGTTTTGCATCCTTTTTTTCAAGCAAAGGAAAGAAAATGTGTGTTTCTCTGCTGCTCTCCCTGGATACTCACATTTGAGTAGCAGGTGTCTAAGCATTTCAGGCTTCTGCTTTCGAAACAACACAGATTCATAAAAATTCCAACTATTTCATCCTAAAGTGTGTAGTAAAATCAAAATTTAGGCTCCAACTCAATTTAGCTGAGGAGGAATCCAATGGTGACCTCTTGATTTTGCTATTTTTCTGATGATGTAATACTTTTTGAATATAAGAAGACCTCATTGACTTTAGTTTCTCACAGAAATAAACTCCACAGTAGAGTGGAGCTCTACACTAAGTAGAACCAGTAGCTAACCAAATCTCTGTCTGCAATCATAGAGTTTTACTGAATCCTTCACCCTCACTGTTACAATCAAGGCCATTGTCACACACCCTCACAGAAACGGAAATTAAATTGCTCTTGAGGTACAGAAGTGTCCTTCCCTTCCTCTCCTCTCTTTACCTCAATCTGAAGTTTTTAACATTCAAGTAAAAATGTATTCGACTCCACATTTGCACATCTTTCACCTCATTTATTTTCTTGAAACTGATTAGGTTTTATCCTTCTAACTGGGAAGTGGCCTGCCACGAGATTAGCATGCTGGGCACGCCTTTTCAAGCGTTTTCGTTTTATGTAATTTGGGAGAGACATTCTTACTTCAGAGTATATTTGGCTATGCAATTTTATAGTCCTTCTTCAAGCATAATGCAAATCCCGCTGAACACTCAGAGAAATTTGAATTAATTTCAGGGGGTTTTGAGCAGTGCCTGTGCACCTCAGAAGAACTTGTTGTGTCTATTACTGTAATAGGATAATTTACAAAAACTCTCTTCTTGATAACCAAGAGAATTACGCTAAATCCACTGACATTTCACAAAATATGAAGAAATAGGTTTTGAGCTGGTTTTATTTTTGAAGTTTTGTTAGTTTTGGGGTTTTTGTTTGTTGGGTTTTTTTAAAATTCCATGTATTTAATTGTAGATGGCTCTTCAATCTTGAAAAAATAATTAGAATCAGTTGTTAGAAGCTGAGTTTAGCAGAATTTGGAGCTGGAAATAAGGTGGAGTGAGAGTAATGAACCATTGGAACAGTTTACTATAAAATGTGCTATAAATTCTCCATTACTTGGGTGCATTGAATCATGACTGGATATATGTTGAAAAGACATGCTCTAATTCAACCATGAAATTTTGGACTTTATGGTGGAATTATTGGGGGAAATATACAGTCTAGTTATGCAGGAATTTAACAAGGTGATAAAAACGCTTCCTAGAAACCCTGAGGTCTATATTTTCAATCAGAATATATTGGGCCACTCTTAAGTAAAAACTATATTAATCTCTTTCTTGTTTACAAAGTTTTAGTGCAAAAATTAATTAAAATATTATCAATATATCAAAATGTAATCAAATTCTGTAATAACAGTGATCACATGATGGTAGAGGCTAGCAATATAATGTAGGCTAGTTACTAAAGAGAGAATCTCTTTGATTTCAAATGTGAGTTTTCCATCAGAACTACAAATCCTGCTGACAATTAACAGTTGGAAGAATTATGTCTTATTATTTATGTCATCACTGAAGTTAAAAACTTTTGCACTGGTTTCAAATGGGAA
Organism: Pseudotriccus pelzelni; assembly: GCA_035584735.1. Taxonomy (NCBI): domain Eukaryota; kingdom Metazoa; phylum Chordata; class Aves; order Passeriformes; family Tyrannidae; genus Pseudotriccus; species Pseudotriccus pelzelni. The sequence goes on along the minus strand of JAWMRA010000078.1, from coordinate 54,224,212 downwards.
TCTGAAAGAACCTTACTGTGACAAGGATATTTTTCATTCTGAACCTGCTAAACATGTTCATTAAGCCTCCTGAGATATGCTACTTTGCAGATTTTGTCTTGACCTTTAAACCTCAGGGACTTGCTTTGTTTTGAAAGACTTCAGAAAAGTACATGGGGTTTTGGTAACAACCTTCCAGCCCACCTGTGGGGGTGAAAACATTATGGGAAACAAAGGTTACAGGTCAAAAACGAAGGAAGAGAGTTGAGAGGAAACTCAGACATGGTTGCTGTTCAAAGGTGCCACAACCAAAGGCATACTACATTCTTCATGTAGACATGATCCTTCATCCTGTGTCCTATGGCAAATATAAAGCAATTTCATATTTAAAACAGAATGACAACACATTTCTTGATACTGTCCCAGAAAGAAAACTGATCTCAACTACCCCGGAGGGAAAAATTACTGTATTTTCATCAAGTATGTAAGACAAATCTTTTCTAAGAAACTTTTCTTTAAAACTAGCAGTGATAAAAATGTTACAAATAATTAACCGGAATCCTTAGATTCCCTTAGATTGAAAATGATACCACTTTTGTGATAGAAAGTGAGAAAAACTCAGTGCATCAATATCTTGAGCATGTTAGACATGACACTGTAAGATGCAGAATTCAATTTCAGTGTTGCAGTCTTTTTTATTTAAGAGAATTTCCTGTTTTGATGCACTCTTGTATTTTTCCTATTACTATGCTAGCATGGCTCCTATATATTTTTCCTGTAAATGCCCCTCGTAATTTGACACATCTCAGGGTATTGAGGATCCAGCTATTCCGTTGGTCAAGCATCTGATAAGTGAGCCTTACATCCTATGATATTTTCTATGTAAGAAATTAGGCAAAAGCAGAGGACAAATCTTTAAAACCGGGCAGATAGCCACAGAGCTTCTAAAACTTTGGAGAAGATTCACAGTTTGATCTGTCAAGCAGGGCAGCCTTCTTTAACCGCTTCTGGCTAACCAGAATTTCCTATAAAGCAGCTCACTGTAATTTGCCCCAACCAGCACATCTTTCCTAGCTTACCCTAAAATCCACTTGTATATATAATTTGAACATCCCAGATAGCCGTAAAAATGACAAAGACCCTGTTTTGAATCAGCATCTTCATAGGTTCAAGTAAAAAGTTAGTATATCTTAAGCACTAGCAAACACATAAAAGCAGTTAGGTAAAGGTGCCTCAGCCTCTGTCTTGGGTATCTAAACTCCTCTAAAAACGTAATTGTCGCTTGCTGATGAAAAGACTAAATTACTAACTCAGTTTCTTCTAATTGTATCTAGATGGAACTCCATGCTTAATCACTTTCCTTTTTTTAACTCTTCTAATTGAAATGCTAATAGCTGGAAAATAAGGGTTACTGCCACGTCAAACTAACATTTATGACTTACATCAGATACAATGCAAAATTACCCTGTCATGTCTTTGATAATGCACCTCAGTCCTAGCAGTCAAGTGGTGAAATGTAGAATGTGGATGTTTTTAGAGTATAGAAGTTTTTATTTGGGACAAAACCTCAGCAAATCACTACGTTTGATCTCTGATTTCCTTTAGGAACAAAGTTGTTTTGCAACTTCAGAATAGTTCTTTAAAACCATCACCTTTCTGCTTATACTATCTCTCTCCCTCAGCCATGCATACTTCACTAGTCTGTTCCTGGCTTTAGAAACAGGAGGTGTGACGTTAGTGTCATGGGCATTATTTGGGACATTTTGCAAAGAAACCTGATGTTTCTGTACTTAGGAGTGTAGAGGCTTGCTTCTTTCACTACTTTGTGTAGATTCCCGTGTTCTGATCACAGTTCATGGTATTGATTGCAGCTGAGAATTAAGAGACAATGTAATCTACTGGTTAGGATACTGATCTGGGCTTCTGGTCGTATTCCTTGGTCAGCTACTGTTAACCGCCTGAGAAAATCACTCTGGGAACTCTGAATTTCTACTCCTCCTCATAGCTGTTTGCCTTGCTTATTTAAATCGCCATCTGTCCAAGTCAGAGTGATTTCTTACTGTGCACATGCAGAATTCCCACCAAAGCAGGAATTTTCATCAGGACCCATCTGCACTTGCTAGCTGATGTAAACACAAAAACCGTGTTTACTTGAGAGAAACCTTACATTTTTTGATGTAAGACTATGGTTCTTTTAGTGGGTTCAGCTGTGCACAGGTGAGAACAGAAAGCCTTTGGGGACAGACCTACCCTGTGTAAGTTCCCTGTATTTTGGATTAGAGTCAGATTTATCAATTTGTTGAAATAATATGTGGTGGGGGTGGCCCTTGGTACAGACTCAGGCTGAATCAGTCTGAAGGATTCCTAATATTGGTCAGTAGATCCTATGAGTGTGAAGCTAACTACATAGTGAACACTCAGTATGTGCTGGAAGCTATAAATTCCTATAATCACCACCACTAATCCACTTTGGAAATGAGACATAAATGTTTCCAGGCATTTACTGAATGAACAGTGCTTAAAAGTTGTCTTCCTGCACCTATGAGTAAATTCAATCTGTATCTTTGAAATTTAGAAGTTTTTCTGACTTATGTATCATCAGAAAGAAGATAGGTATGGCAACTCTAATGTCAGCACTGTAAACTGCCTCATTGTTTATTTCTTTTTCTGAGGGCACCCAGCTAATGTGTTTATCCCATAACCCAGTAACTGCTCAAGTGTCATTGCCAAAAATGCAATTGCCTTGTTCCCAGTTGCCAAAACCTCCAACTTTCACCCCTACAGCTTTCACGGTATTAGATAAATTAAAGTAAAATAAACTGAACTGAAAATATTAATAACACCAAAAAAATGTTATGCTAAACATGTTCTCATGCTCATTCAAAAAAAAAGCCTTCCATTAAGAAAAAATTCTGTCTGTCTTTCTAAAAAGACATGATAAAAAAGTGGTTTGTATTTAGACACAGGTTGTCATATACTGCTGTAATTCTGATTGTAGAGAAAGTATAAATATAAATCTAATTCTACATGGGAGACTGGGTTCCAATACTGGCTTTTAGGCAAGTGCTTACTTTATAAGTGTAGCTGTTGTAGAGTAACTGTAAAATGTTTAGCAAAGAATTCCAGTGTTAGTAGCCTACAAGAGATGTTCTGACTTTGACTATCTATGTGCATATGAGAGTGTGTCGTGCTTTCTTTCTCCAGATCTTAAGCACAGACCTGGAGAGCAAGACAAGCTTCTCCTGTGAGCTAGGAATGAGTAGGGGCTTAGCCATACTTAGTTTTCCGTTGCTGAACAAAATTAAAAGAAAAGCTAACGCAAAGGTACTTACAGTCTTGATAAAATTACCTATTCCAAAAGGTAGGTTGCCCATTAAAATAAACTTAGTAAAACCATGAAGACTTTACTTGGTGATAATTTGCAATATTTCTGTTGAATATGTATTGAGTATAATTCCATGACGAATGGCATGTCCTTTCTTGGTGTTACAGGGAAAGTGTTTGCACTTGAGTCCAAGAACAACTCTCAGGGTCTGGATTTAGCTGAAGCTGAGAAAGCTTGTGTTGACCGGAGTGCTCGCTTAGCAACTGCAGAAGAACTGAAAAGGGCTGTTTTGGACTGTTCTTTTGCTGGCTGCACCACGGGATGGCTCGCCAGTGGCTCTGCTGGGTAAGGACAACAGCATAACACTTTCTGAGAAGTATGAATGACAGTTGTCAAGCAAGTTTTTCCTCCTTTACTAAGAATATAACTGAAAAACTGGCGACAATTCAAGCACCATGACATATAGCTAAATATGTTGCTGTCCTCCGAAGAACTAATTTCTTACAGCTAATATTGCAAGCACACAAATCTTCATCAGTCTCAGATTACATATTTCACAGATTTGAAGCAATTTCCTCTTTTTTCCTTCTGAATTCCATCACTGTGGTTCCTGTTTACTCAGCCTGTGGTGGTGTGCTGAGCCCTAAACAAGCTTGCAAGCTGAAGGCGCGGCGCTGCAGTTATTGTCAGTGCTCTGTTGTAACACTCACTGACTCTGCTACATTCTCCGCTGTTTAAGAAGCTCAGCAGGTTAAACTTCTGATGGAAATCATGTATCTGTCTTAGGTATTGACCCGTGCCTGAACAGACAACAGGCATGTTCAAATAGGTACAGCTTAGATGTAATAACGCACATGTGGGAGAGAGTTTGCTGAGAGAGCCCACCAGGGAAATGATGTTGTCCCTCAGTGTGTTTGAGGCAGCTCAGGTGGCTCAGTACTAGGCTGAGCTTTGCCTCGTGTTGCAGATGCTGTTGCAAGGTGGGCTGGCCTGACACAGCGCCCTCCACGAAGCATTGCTGCTCCTGTAGAGACCGGTTAAAAGCAGGAATGTCCTGTGGTGGAAACCACTTCCCTCTGTTGATCATAGTTTCACCAGCCTACAGTCAAGTACTGCAGACATCCCAATTGCTTTCAGTGGGATTCAAAATTTTGAGAGCATATGTCCACATAGGTGCAGCTGTGTGCCAGAAGCAGTGTGGCCCTGACACAGTGCCACTCTGCTGTGGCTGATGAAGGCTTCCCAAACCCTAACCCTAACCCTATCTCATCCCAATCTTGCACAGAACCAGCTACATGCAACTGCACGGGGCCAAGCACTTACATCCTAACTGCCCAGTCTCTTCCAAAATCAAAGTCTTCGCAGCATGCCTCAGGAACAGGTAGACAGGCTTCGTAGTTGTCAAAGAGACCAAAACACAGAAAATTCAGTTTAAAAAAAAAAAAAAGCACCAAATGGAGGAGTTGAGGGTTGGCATGAACGCCTCACGTCCCTGAAGCTGGGACCATACAGGAAGAGGCAGATATATTCCCAGAAGGATTATACCTAATCTGTTGTCAATGTTCAATGGTGATAAAGTTTTGTTTTATCAAAATGCTGTTTCCAAGTTCCCAAACTTTAGTGTGTTATTGGATTTTGTGACAGTTATCAGTCACTTAAGTAAGCATTGGCATTTCTGTATTTTTAGTGATAAAATTTCCAAAGGACAAGAAATTGCTGCTGTTAAATGAAAGGTGGTACTTAAACAATTTCAAGCAAAAGCAACTATTTTCAGTGATTCTCATTTTTCTCAGGTGAAAAATAGTTTGAAAATTTGTATGTACTTTTGGTCTTTGAAAAAAAAAATCCAGAAATCTCTCAGCATATAAGACAGTGGTCTAAACCCTAGAAGTTTCTTTTCTTAAGACAGTTGCTGACATGTTACACAGCTGAAGAGCCAGGAAAACTACATAACTCTCAGAAATGCATGGCATAGTTGTAGACAGGGTCTTGTATATAACTTTTGTATTCTGAAAGTAAGGAATGAAGAGGAGCAGGAGAAGGAACCATCCCTTTTTTATCTAAGCAATACCACTAGTTAGTCCAGTGAGATCCTTAACTGGTGCAGGCACTGGAATTACAACTGTTAATAGACGAGCTGTGGACCTACCCCTGAATATCCTCAATATCGAAACTGTGTACAGTGATAAAAACACATCACACTGAAGGGAAGGAAAGGAATATTTTTCATTGCTTCCAACTTGCCATACACATTCCTCAAGTACGCTGTCCTTAGTATGGAAGTCTGTAAAATTAGAAAGAACATTGTGGAGGGCACATCAGCACACCATTGCTGTGCATTGACCACATCTGACCTGCACTGGAGAGCTTCACCAGAGAGAAGTCCTGTGGAGCTGGAATTTTATACTCTGGGGCTGTTTTACCCATGGCTGGGCAAGCACCAGGAAGTATGTTACTTGGTTCGTTGAACTGGATATTTTTGACTCTGGGGAAAAATAGAAACTGTGTAATGCCTAAAAAGGCTGTACTGGTTTCATTGATAGTTAATGTAGCTCTGGAGAAAGAAATGAGCAGTCGAGTGCAAAGTGTGCAAATGGGTCAAAGTTGTTCAAGTTGAACTAGTTCAAGTTGAATATAGAGATTTACAGAGGGATTTAGATGAAAAGGGAAAATTCTGCCAAATGGAGCTCAGTGATAATACATACAGGGGAAACATGCAATCTACTTGAAAATATCTTTACAGGGTTCTGATTTACCTCTGTCAGTCCACCAAAGATATGAGGACATCACTGTGGACAGCATAAAGAAAACCACTGTCAGACTGCAGCTGTAGTAAAAACAGACAAACAAACAAGCAAACAAAGAAGTTGCTAGAGTGCTTATGGAATGGGATGGAGAATATGAAAAAAAATCCACATATACAGATAGCTCAGTGTAAAAGCCTCCTTTGGAATATTATATGTATTGTTGTTACTGCATGTGAGGAAAGGTATTAAAGAGTTTCAAAAAATGGCTCAAGAATGACAAAATGAATGGAAAAGCTATTAAGAAGTGACTCAAAATATTTTACAAAATTAGTTGTTTAGTTTTGAAAATTTACCTATTCAATACTTTGGGCTTTTACTTGATAAATGGAAACATGACAGCAAGGATAGAGGATAGCTGATATACGGAAAAGCCTCAATTCACACTCAGCTGATTTAACACAGAGAGGGGAAAGCAGGCTTCACAGTGTGCCCAGAGGTTAGAGAAGTAGGGGAAATTATTTTTAAAATAAAGGACTCTTCATTGGGCATGCCTTGTGTTATTTATCTCAATGGACCTCCACAAATCTTTGAATGAGAAGTGACCTCCCCACATATGCCAGGGCCAAAACTGTTCAGGACCTTATAGGTTGGATCAGAAACTTTGGAATCCTCCCAGCAGCTGACTGGCATCCAGTGGAGATCACAGAGCTTTAGTCTAATATTCTCCCATATCCTTCTGGACTGTGTACATCAGAAAGGAGATGAAAAGGAGGGAATATGATAAAAGGAGTTCCTTATTTCAGGAAGAATGAAGTTTGGTTTATTTATTTGGTGCGTGGAAAGTATCCCAGCCTTTCTCCTGAGGAAAAATGGATTAGACGTTGGCAGTAGAAGTAAACACAAACAAATTATGTGAGTGAAATCATTACAGTGTTGCAGATTTTCTTACATGCTTCAGCCCTCCTTTCGCCTCTTAGATTTAAAATTGAACAGGAGCTCTAGCAGATGTGAAGACTTTTTCCCTGCTAGATCCATTTTCTCGGTTTTGCACAAGTCAGTGATTTTTTCACTTCTGACGGCTATTTTATGGTTTTAGTGAATAATCACAACCCCACTCCAAGTAAATATATCCATTACTGTTGGTTGTTGTGTCCTTACTATTATTTTTATGTCCAAATCAGGGCTTGGAAACCTGTGGGAGTTTTTCCCCTTATGGCTTAGGCACATCACTGAGTCAGTGTGAGCACGTTTATATTGACTGCTTTCTGGGCTATACCTCTTATATGGGCAAAGACGAGACTTTGGTCTAGAGAACCATCCCAGTCTGGCCAATTGTCAAATTAATTTCTGATGACTTGTATGTAAATGCGGATCCATATATATAAGTATGCAAAGTTTTCAAAATTATAATGGAACACCTTCTGTTGGCCTATGGTCACCCAGCTCACTCCAAGCTACTTCTCACTGACCCACTGAAGGGACTGTTCCCTCCTCAGCTGTGCAGGTAAATGTGCTCATGTCTGGTCTATTTTAAGTCAGAAGTGAACAGGGTGGGCCGCCAGCTACTTTAGGGTGTTTAAAATATTGTTCTGCAGAGACTGATGCTGGTGGAAGAAGACACCAATTTGCTGGTGGAGATGCTTGTGTTGCACTCTCTAACCCACTTCAGTCCTTGCAAACTGGGCTAGCCCAAGCAGCAGGTCTTGACAAGTATGATTCATTTCAACTGATGTAGAATGGAAATTGCTTCAACAAATAAATCCCTGACAGCAAATCCAGAGACACAATAAACTGGGTGCTTTTGTAGTTTGAGCAGCCTGAGGTAGAACCTCTTTCACAGGCATAAGGGGATGCTTTTGTCTTCCACTTTCAGTTGTTCATACCAACCCAATTCAGAGTTCAGGGCTCTTCGCACAGACAAGTCACTGGCGGGTCCTAAGACTTGGGAACTTTTCGAGAACAGCCACTGACAAAGTAGACAGGGGTAACTTCTTCCAGCAGCCCAGAAGTAAGTCGTTCATAAGTCAGTCCTGACATGTGTAACTTATTATAATTACACATTGTTGCATTTCAGGAAATGAAATATCGTTAGGCAAGTCTCATTTGTCAGATGAGCCCTAATGCCTATTTATACTAAAAATGACACTCTTATGACTTACTTGCATATCAGACAAGTGAGTCAGTAAAACCATCAAGTAATCTGCCAGAATATAAATGGGAAAAAGGTGGCAGAGTTCTCTGAAAGGCTCTCACTGCTATCTTTTGAATTTAGATGTCATACTGGAAAACCTGGTGTTAAGTATTCCAGCAATGGGCAGTGTGTCCAGTAGGGTCTTATATTCTTTTCTGGGGCTTTGAAATTTGGAAAGTGAGCACGACACAATTGGTCTTATGATCAACCCTGTGCACAAAATATTAGAAAGCAGCTATTTATTTTAGAGGTTGTTAAACATCCTCGAAAGCTTGTATTAATATATTCATAGCAAATTTATTCATTTCCATTGCTTTTCTAGGACTGAAAAGCTGAAGCTGTCTTATATCCCTATCCTGTTCCCTATTTGCGTACAAGAGAATGAAGCCATGTATCCCTTCGATGACAGCTTTGAATCTCTGCATAGAATTTCAGTTCTATGATAGACCTCCTGCAGGGCTGTAAACCTGTTCCCTTGCATGAAATTGCCCTGGGCTGGTTCCTACCCAGTCCCTGGGGATTTATTTCAGAGGGGATAACTCTGGAGTGAGCAAGCAGAATCAGCTAGAATAAGCTTTGCTGTGGAAGTCAGAAGGCTGAAGTTCTTTTCTTGGCTGACCACAGACCAGATGTTTGCTCCTAGGAAAATTACTTCATCTCTATTTTTCCTTCCTTTTGTTAGCTCTTTGGGTTTTGCCCTGACTCCTACTGAATGCTTCTACAGTGTCAAACACAACAGGGCCCTCATTGCAGATGACACCAGTGCAAAATGTAATAATAACACTCAGAAATGGCATTTCACAAGGCTACTTCCTTCTTTTTCTGCCTGCTGCATGGGGCTTGCCCAGCACCTGACAGTAGAGTAATAAAAGCATATTTCTTGGGAAAGAACAAAAGCAATATCCAGGGAATGAAATAAAGGGTCAGTTGCTAACTCTTGCCAGTCCTCTCATCCATGTGTGCAAATCCTTGGACTTGGGGGTCCCTTGAAATTCGTCCCAGTGTACATGCTAAAACAGCCCCAGTTGCTTACTTGCAGAGAAGCAGTCCTAGTGATTCATCAGTTTGGCAAGCCCTCTGTTTTATTTCAAGGCTGTGTTCTGCTGTCTGATGACAATGCATATGAATTTGCTCCCAGATGTGTTTGAGGCAGGTCAAGAAATTCCCTTCAACAGGAAAATCCAGACATAGCTGACAGGACATGGTCTAATTCAAGATGCTTAAGTTGCTTATGAAAGTGTCTGAGGAGGTCTTGTACTCTGAAATGCCTTCATGTCACAACCTCTGGTCCCACAGCTCTCAGCTGGTGTCACGCTCCGCTAGAAGACGACTTTGTCTTCTCATTGCTTCTTGTCAGCCATCTCAGAAAGTCTTATGCAAAGTAATTGCATTTCAGGAAAAGGGATTTCTACATAAAGCTCAGTCAAGAGACTTGAATTTAAGGTATGAACTTGGCCAGTTTACTCCAAGGGATGATATCACTGAGCAATGTGGACATTAGCCACTTTGCATCAGCTTAGGAAGGTGAGAAGCAGGTCTTTTCTTGGCACAACCCGGGAAGACAGCATGGGCAAAGAATGACAGCCATGGTTCTTGTAAAACACACCTCCCAATAATTGAAGAATTTTTTAGAAAATATGCATTTTGAAGAAAAGCATCATACAAAAGAAAGTATATCTTTTTGATGTGTTTTCTAGGACAAGCACCCAAACCCCCATCTGCTAAACTGTAGTGTCGTCATAGTCCTCAGAGTTGCTATTTACTTACATGTGACTTGCACCTTGAAATTGTGTTTTTACTGTTTTTGTTTTTTTTTTAATAAACTCTGAGGGATTTAGCAAAGGTTTAGCAAACTTTGACACAAAATGTAGGGGTTTGCTCGTGAAATTAATTGATGCCAGAAGGTTAGAAATCATTCTTAAGACCAGGGAAAATCACAATATTGAGCAGGAAGGTAAGCCCGACTTCACAGATAGAGTAACAAAAATGGGGTGCAATGCAACAATATTGTATGAAGACTGATAGGAATTTCTGCCTTAAACTAGCAATTCAGCTGGAAAAGGCAGAGTAGGAGAAAGAGAAATAAATGCAGTCCACCTAAAAGACATCCAAGAGAGAGCGGGTAATACTGAAGGGCTTGAACCAGGCCCCAGTGGGACACCACCTAAATAGTGCAGTTTAATTTTTGGCATCCAACCTCAGGTCTGAGCTCAGACTAGGATTAGTCCAAAAAAAGCGCCTCTCTTATCAGATGTGATTAAAGGTCATCAGTTTGTTTAGCTGAGCAAAATTAAGTCAGAAAGGGGATATACTTACTCTTTGCAAGTGCACAAGAGTAGCTAGTACAAGGATTTTAACTTGGCAGATAGTTCTAATGAGGTGGATTTTTTAATTTTCAAATGAAGTTCACCAATTTTGCCCTTTTTTTTTTTTTTTTAGAATATCTGTAATGCTTTTTCCTGTT
>JAWMRA010000078.1:54198204-54208903 GCA_035584735.1 Pseudotriccus pelzelni | reverse complement strand
AGGGTCCGGTGACTTGAGTTCAGTAGTGTTCTCTTCCGATCTCTTCCCTTCCCTTCCCTTCCCTTCCCTTCCCTTCCCTTCCCTTCCCTTCCCTTTCATTTTATTCCTCAAATTCAGTGCAGGACTGATAGTACATTAGTTCAACCATTGCACAATACAAAATTATGCATTTCCTTCACTAGAAGGATTCCTCTGTGGAAGGCATTTTTGTCTTGCTGTCACTAGTGCAACACTTCTACAAGCCTGCCATCCACAAAAATATAAATCTCACATCAGTAATATCCAGCTGCAAAAATTTGGGCTGAATTCACTTTCCCAGCCTTTGTAACCTTTAATGTGACAGTCAAACCAGTGTTTTTTACAAGTTCTCTTCTATTTGTTAGTTTTAAGCAGCCAGTACAGCTGAGAGAAGGGATAATTAGTAAACTCTCCCTTCATGTTCAGCATCCACAGGGCTGTAAAACCAAAGACAGACTTAATGCCTTTCTTCAGGCCTATGAGGGGCAATAGGATGGATCAGATACTGCTGAGTGCCAAACCAGAAAAAATGGGGTTTCCATAAATGTGTGAAATTACTATTAACTCCCCCTCCCCAGTTTTTCTTCCAAGAATTCAAGAAGAATTTTCAGACCTTGCCTGTGTTAGCCTTTGACCAGTTAAATATGCAACCTAATGGTTCTTCAACGTAAAATACTAACGGTTTATAATCTTTCAGATCAAACCTTGAGTTTTCCACTCATTTCTATCCAGGTGCCATTGGTGGGAATATGTGTTGCTGAAATGTGAGAGCAGAACATGGCCTTAAATACTTTGGGTCTAGGTCTGATATTTAGAACCATTATAGAATATAATAAGATAAACATTCTTCATTGCTTCCTATGCCTTGAAATGATCTACAGCAAACATTTTTTAATTGCTTCTGGTTCTCCCTTGTTTTTTTTCGTAGATCTTCCCACACTAATCTCTTACGTGCCACCTATGAAAGAGTTAAGCGGAGGCTAAAGCCTGACTACTCTGATAAAAAATCTTCAAATTTCATCTGCATGCACAATTCTGGAAGATTTCTGATTATTTTTTCTTCTTCTTCTTTATTTTAGGACAATTATATGCAGAAAGACGGGCAGCAAACAGCAGAGCGTGAAAGCCATTGATGTTACAATTGAAACCGATCCCTTTGTGAATGACCAATATGCTGCTTTTTGTGTAAAGGATGAAGGTCAGCACTGCTATACTTTTGAAATAATTCACAGTCATTGCTATCTTGTAACATTAAAAGTTTTGCCTTCAATTTTTTCTACTGCTGAGAAGCAAAAAGGAAATATTCAGGAATAAATCTTTATGGTAATCTCCCACTAAGTGAGCCAACTGCTGCAAAGACATTGTTGCAGCAAATAAATTGCATTTTCTTCTGTCTTTGCTGCAGTTTAGCAAGTTCAAACAGCACTACTGATCCAGCAGAATCCATTTTGGTGTTCACAGAACATACTTTATGGAAAAGAATATATCTGGCATGAATATGATGGAGGTGCCTGAAGCACCTCCCTTACTCAGCACTGCAGCTGAATGTAATTTAGCAAGGTGGTTTCCAGCCCCAAAACACCACACCATTGCATATCTATCAGTATACAACATCTGTATGCAAATAATGCCATTATCTCCATTTTAGTTCTGTTTTGGGGTTTTATTCTTTTTAACAAGTGTACACCAGCCTACCAGGGACTCTGATATATAATGGATGATTCTGAAAATCAAACTATTTCCAATGTAAGTTGATGCTTTAACTTTTTGATAGTAAAATGGCAGAACCCACAAGCAAAGTTGAATTCTGAAGGCAAAAAGTAAATTATTACTGATAGTGTAAAGAAGTTTGGGAACCCGTGACCAGATTGTTGATGTCCACAGCGAGTTTTTGCATCCCACTTCCAAGAAAAGCAAGGGCAAGCAGATGGCATTTACTGAGAAACAGTAAGTTCACCACACAGGAGTCATTCTAATAAAGTCAGTGACAGCAGTGGTGATGAAAATGCGGCTGAAGTGAAATGTAGCAGAGGTGATGCACATTTAATGTGTACCAAAGCATTCTCTTTAGAAAGAGTGACTTTAGTAGAGTTTGACCACCCTCTCAAATAAGCCTTGTGATGCCAAGTCCAGGCTCCGTGCTGCTGTGAGCAATGCCAGCTCTGTCACCCGCTTGCTAATGTTGTCACACAAGCACCTTTGTGCTTTCTTCCATGCTGCTCCTCACATATAGGAGCAGCTCCCTGTAAACATCTGCAAAACTCTCTCATTGTCTTCCTTCAAATCTCTCTTTTGTCATCATTCCCCCCTCGAGAAAAACCTTGCAGTGGGGTGGGACAGCTGTGGGATGCTGAAATCATTGCTCTGGCCGCTATTGTTCCATTGTGCCCTTGTGTTTCCCTGTCTATCCCCACCTGCTCTGTCTGAGCTTACACGTAGATGCTGGATCTCAGAGAAGGAGCTGTGTTTACCTCCTGCATTTGGTTACTGCGGCAGTAAAGGTGAAGATGAGAACATAACAGACAAGGTTATGCTGGAAAGGAGTCCCACCCAGGACTCAGAAACTGCATAGTTAAAATTCGGGGAAAATTCAGGTCGTTTATGAAGAACAACCAATTTTTTTTAACAACATGTTTTGTACAAGGCAAGGAATTTTCTGACGACAGAATGGAATAATCATTCCAATCCACTCACTAAATAGTTCTTACACACAGAAACATTTCTGGATGACTGTAAGGTTCCCTCTTCTGCGGAAATATAAAACATTTGGGATGCAGAGCTGATGTTTGAATAGAAAGGCTTAAGAGACAAGTTGTGTGGCAGAGCCTGGTTGGTAGCTGGTATGGAAAGAGCAAAGTCCAGAAAGGAAATAGCTTTAACATGCAAGTATAACACACAGTAACACACATGCCAGCACAGAGCTGTTGACTGATGAAATAATATCCTACACCTCAGGGATGCCACTTTCAGTTTTAGCAAATGCCCAGTAAAAAGCAGCAACAGCAAACCCTGTGCCACAACCTTACACATAGCATAGCTGTTCTGATGTTTTGTACATGTGGCTCATAACTACACATTGAATTCTGGATTAATGAGTTGACCATTCATAAAACCTCATGAACATTTTTTCTTTTAGAAAAGTGGACATCACTTTTAACCATTACAATTTCAATTATAATACAGTAATACATCAGTATTAAGTACAAAAGGCAAGTCATTTTACCCTGTTGAAACTGATAAATCCCAGGTTTCTTACACTGAGACCTATGTCCTCGTATTAATTTCTTCCAGCCCTTTCATTTCTTCTATATTCATCCAACCAATAATCTGAAGTCCCCTGTGAAATTCACCTGGTTCTTTCTCCAGCATTTCTCAACCTCACCCTCTACCCATCATCTCCCCACCTTCAGGGCACTCTCAGCTCCTTGCTGGGTCTGGGTAGGGCTGGCTGGGCAGGAGGTCACTGTTCTGTGGTTGCCTTGGCGGTATGAACACGCTGGTTTGTCCATCCATACGCAGTGTCCATCAGTGGGTCAGCACTGCATGTGGGAACGGTAAGAGCTGAGTCCTATATGTGCCCATCTCAATGGAAAAGACACCTGGCTTTGACTCTTTCCTCTTTTAAACCCATCTCACCAAAATGAGCCCACACTCAGCAGCTTTTGTTCTTTGTCAGACTTGGCTGAGATGAGCCAAATGCTCAGACAAACGGGTTGGCTGAGGATGGGCAGAGGGAAGAGTCACAGCAGCTTTCTCTTCTTCAGAAATGAAGTTGATGACTGTAGCTCTTCACAACTATTTGCAGTTCTCAGGGTTGTGCAAAGGGCATCTCGAACCGCCATGAAACCTCTAGTACAAACCATCACCAAAAATTTCCTTCTTAGGCCTTGATTTATAATTAACCTTGACTCAGTTACCATTTGCGTGCCCCAACAGCAGGGGCAGTGCTCAGGTGCTAACAAGAGCTCTGGGTACACTTGCAACATCAAGCAAATAAAAATCCTTAAGAGAGAGGACATTTTTTGTTTCTGAAATGGTTTTTGTTCTGTACACACAGAATAATCACAGCAACCTTTAAGGCTAGGAGTGGTTTTACATGGAATTGGTACTAAGAGTTCTGTTTGACAAGGAAAGATGTAGCTGTAATGTTTTATGCATGTTGTGAGAATAGCTGCAGTTTTCACAGTACAGAGAAATGTGTCTTCTTGGCTTTTCATAAAGTGTTGTTTTATGCAGCCATTAGTGGCAGCAAGACAATTCTGTACCAGCTCAGAATGTGCTGAGATCAGAAAATTTCTCTCTTAGCCTGAGTGCCAAAATATACCTAAAAATATATTAGATTCTGCCTATTCTGAAAATGCAGTATCGCACATAAAGTCAGATCTGTAACACAGAGCATGTATTTATTCTCTGTCAAAGCTCATACGAGACATTTTCAATAAGAAAATGCAAGAAAACCAGAAAGCTGCAATTTTTCCTGCCTGTTTTATTTTTTTTTGTAATACCACATGCCATTTAATTTCATACATATATAATCCTTTTAGTTCTCTTTTTTTTTTTTTTTTTTTTTAATGCAGCAAAGGAAAGATCTTTTGTTAGTAGCTCCCAAGTTTTACTGGTTCGTTCTTTCAGTCACCCACTGATATTTACAGGCAACAAGTAAGATCCCTGTTCCGTAAGGCTTTGATTTGCTGCCACCACAGGAAAACTAAACAGGCAGCAACTTGTAGTAGAGTACAGCATAAATGCTAATCAAACTTTTTTAAACATGACTCCTGGCTCCAGATATCCATCGAAGCTTGATGGTTTACATACGTATTTCAGTTTGCCTTTTTCAACAGTATAAAAAAAAGAAATTAGTGTGTTCTTTACAGAAAATGTATTAAATGTACTTTGCAAGAGCAATCAAACTGCAGTTTGCTCTGTGTAATAGTTGAACTATTTATTTGTATTTGTCATGCTTTGCTGTGGATATAAAATTTTTCCTGTTTTTAGTGCTACACCTTTCCTTTTTCCACCTTTGCATCTAGCTGACAGGGAATTCCCACCTACATGGTGATGTTATTTAAACTGATAAAGCCTTACAAGTCCTATCTGATGTGAGAGGTATTTGCATCCTAGAACTGATAGCTTGCAAGCCACACTTACATTGGCCGTGATTGAGGTTTGGTTCTTTGTACCCTATTTTCTCAGTACTTTTATCCAAACAGAAAAATTCCATATACTTTCAGGTCTCTGCAAACAAGAAGGAAAACAAATATCTTCACTCATCTCTTTCACAGGGATGACTGTTAAGAGCTGTGCTTTCTAATTTCTTAATGACGAGACGACATCCTACAAATTACAGTGGTCTCTCTGGAAAAACTCTGCTGAATTCAGCAGTTGTAACAGGGGATACTTTCTGTCAAAGCGGGTGTCTCATGTCAGCTTTCAGAGCACGGTACACAGTCAAAGTAGCGACTGCAGATAAACAGATTCCAGTAAATTCCCAGTTCTGTCAGGTGATATGGAAGCTGAAGTCTGCATCTTTTTCATGCCGATTTTTTCTGCATTGATCTAAGGCTGCCCTTTCTGTAGACAGTGTTTTACCAAGACATCTCAAAAAGAGTCTTTACAAACTAATTGGATGCTTGTAATTCAAATAAAGATGCTTCTGGAGGAATCCAGGTGGGGGAGGAGAGGTGCTGTGTTCTTAAAGTGACATGTGTCAGCTCTTTGAGAGAAATCACCTGTCATGAACTCCTTTTCACACAAGATTTGGAGTTCAAGCCAGTATTCTGAGGAGCCATTTTTCCTCAAAAACAATCATTAACTGAATGCGCTAACTCAACTAACCGGAGGCCTCCTCAGTGCCATGTAAAAAATAGGTAATGAGTCTCTAAGAGGTCTGTAACCAGAGCCATTACTAGCCCTAATTGAGCCATTACTATGCTCAACACTTACGTCCTTGCTATGCCACTTATTCCCTATCATTTTTCAGATGTTGACTCTGTCCCAATTTCTACACACGTATATTAAGGTTCTTCTTGACTGTAGTGGTGACTTTCACTCAAGGAGACAGTCTGTGCCAAACTACTGCTGACAGAAGGGTCTTCTGTGTATTTTAAGTTATTTTCTTGTATCTGTGCTGTGCTGTCTTGCTCTCTAGCCGAATCCACCATTGTTTGCTGGAGGTCAGTTATCAATATACAGAGCCATGTTACGTGATTGACCTCAGTGTCAATATGCAGAAAACTCAGGAAGGGTCGTGACGTCCAGAAACCAATTCCAGGTTTCCAGGTTTGAGATGTGATCTCGGACACAAGCGGGCAGAGCACAGTACCCGTTCAATGGCCCTCAAGTATCAAGAAAATCATGCTCTCCTACTGGGAAGCATGCAGCAGGCAAATTTTTTAGCAAGCACTAAGAAAACATGCTGGTTTACGGGAGGATAGATGAGGCGAAAAGCAGAGCTCCAGATGGAGAGTTCAGCACTGGAAGAGCCCAGTCCTCATCTACCAGCATCACCACTCCAGGCAACCCCTGTGCTCTCCTTAACAAAGAGCACTACTGTTCCTCTACATGACAAGCTGCTGCCAACACACCCTCTGTCACGCTTTGTGGCCCAGATCTGCCTCCTCTCTTCCAGCAAGAAAATGGCCTGAATGCCAGTACTGAGCACAGATTGTTGTTAAAAATAAGCCCGTGCTCTGCCAGCTCCTAGTACAAAGGCTGCAGACAAAAACCTGAAGCCTGTCCCCAGAAGTGGCTCAGTTTGACAAGTTGCTGTGCCAGTGTCACTTCTGTGCATGTACCAGAAAGAACATGTTTGGCAAAAGGCTGAGCAGGAATTGTCATAGCAACCAAGACTGCAGCAGGATGAGGAGCCATAAGATGCTGTAACCCAGAAAATTCTGTACATCTTACACAGGAGAGGACAGCAGCAAAATGGATGTAGAACTTGAGTTTGTCTTTGCAGGATATCAGCTTTCAATTAACTTGACCATGCTGTCACTCAATATACTCTGCAACAAAGGCATGACCTTACAAAGTCATGAGAGAGACCAAAGTTCCCTTTGTACAGAGTGCTGGTCCACGAACATCTTTAAAATTTCTGCTTTTCTTTCTATTCACACACCAGCCAGATCTCTCTTTCAGGCCCTCATAATTCTGTTGCCATGTCTGTTGTGAAATTTTACTGTAAAGATCCCTCCAGCTTTCTTCTTTCCTGGAACGTTACAGTGTGCTTTTTGAATGTGTTTGCCACATTTAACTAATGTATTATTTTTATGCTTCCTCTGGCCACAGGATCAAGATAAGAATACCCTCTGATGTGTAATTGTCCCACACAATCTTGGGATCAGTACTTCCCTCAGAGCAGACACACAGCTCCCATTTGTACCAATAGAGGTAGCTATATAAATAAAGTACACGAAATGCAGGGCTCTGTAGCCTTCCTGTGAGGCAGTAAAATAATTTTTTATTCCTTTCATCAACATCAATCTCTATTCATCTGACCAGTTCACAGGAAAGGCATTAGCTGCTAACTGTGCCTCACTTCCTTGGATGCCAAACCTCCAGAAGAGTGTTCATAAACTGAGCTTTGTGTGGCCTCAACGGCTTGCTTTTTTCTGTCAGTGTGTGTGTGCATAACTCCCACTAACTTCTGAAGGTGTTAGACAGTATATATATATATTTATATATATTTTTATATATATATTTATATGTATGTGTGTGTGTGTACAGTACAGAGGACAGACTTCAAAGCTTTGACTTCAGTAGCATGTCCCTTATATTAGTGGCAGCTGTTTTTCAGCCTACCCATTTGAGAAGTGGTTAGTCAGGTCTATCAGATGATTTCTGAAAGCCTGATCCAAAGGAACTTTTACAGAGGGTGGATGTTTATCAGAGTATTTTCATTTCACTGCAAGGTAAACAGCTGGCAACATAAATACATCATATTTCTAAACAAGTACGTATTTACCTATGCCTGGGTCAGAAGTGGGTAGATGATGGGAAAAGCAGCAGCTGGGACTCACAAGGATTTTGCAGAATGTCCCCAGGGCAAAAGCAGGAAAGCCTGGGCTTCTGCAGAAAGGAAACTGAGAAAAGCTTTTCTGCTGAAACTATTGCCCACTGATAACACCGGACATGAACTGGTGTCAGTGGAACTGTTGCTTGTAAGGTCTTGTGCTGATGATGCCCTAAAAGTGGAGTTCAGCAAAAGAGCAACGATGCTCTCTGAAAATGTTTCTCCTTCTGCGTGTTTAGGAGCATAGTCTTGGAGATCACTTTTTCAGCTTCCAGACAAAAGCCTTTTCAAGGTTTTTGGACCAAGGCAATCTATTTCAACAGGAGAGATCAATACCAGAACACAGACATGATCCCATGTTTCCTTATCCCATATAATTTCCAGAACTCATCTGCTTTTTCATTTTCTGTTGTTCTGCATCTGGACAAAAGCAGGTTTTGAATCTTCAGTTATTTTGGCAATAGGAACAGGGTTTTTTTCTTCCACAGTCAATAAGGGCTCTAGAACCACTGGGAAAATATCTCAGATTTGAGAAAGAATATAGAAGTGTTTATTTGTACCAACACTGCAGACTTTGTCCATTGGGTTTCTTGGTAAAATCATGTTCTCGCATTATAGGGTTTTTATTTGGTTTGTTTTTCTGTAACCAAGAGATATCTATTCCAAAAAGTACCATAAAAAACCTGGAGGAAAAAGGGACATGGCAAATCCCTCCTGAAGAGCATTCTGAGAGACAAAGACCTTTGAGGGAAGAGAATCCACAATGCTTAGAATTTCTCTAGAATACCTTGACCTACCTTGTTAACAATAGCCAAGATTGTTCAAACTTGAAAAAGAGAGTTAAAATTCAGTTTACATTGGGGTGACAGCTGTCTGTCTGCCTCCTCTCTGTAATTCTTTCATACAACCAAAACCACAAATCAGTTTTGCTGTTGTTTGTAGTAATTTTTGCTTCCTGGATTTTAGTGCTGTCAAAAAAAAATATTATCCAACATCTTGTCGGATTTCATACCCTGATAAATTTAGCTCTTCAGGTTCTCATAGACAGCAGAGCTATGTTACCCCTGGGTGTCCTTAAGCTGAAGATCACAAGTCACTATTTATTTTATGGTGTCTATAACCTAAAATAGGGGAAATTTGAGTATCTGGGAAAAAAAATGATTTTCAGAAAGACTAGAAGATTAGAGATAGTTGAGTAATGGCTGGTGTTCGCCTGGACCTTTTCCTTCTGGGAATGTGGACTGGGTCATTGCTCAGCCTGCTGGCTTCCTAGGGTGTAGTAAGAAACCAAAGTGCCCATATTAAACCATTTCACAAGCATTTCTGCAGATATGAAAAATGACTGTGTCCAAACTTTTGCTTTCCAGTCCCAGCCTGCCCAAGACGTTGTTAGCTTTTGTAAAAGTCAGAAGGGAAGGCAGCTGTAACTTGGCATCCTGACTTGTTGGTAACAAAGCCCCTCTAGATGCACGACTGTTGGACGTCAACATCATCATGGTTATTGCATCACAGTTACAGCCCAATACATACCTTTCCAAACACAGCTGAAAATAGTTGTGAAGGAGCATAAGGGCACGAAACAGATGAGATTTCTGTGGGCGTGTATTAGTTTATCCTCAGGGTAACTCTTTTAGCACCACTGTTAGCACCATATTAAAAGACTATTGCAAGGTCTCTACAATCTCCTCTCTTTTTATCTTTCAGACAAGCCCTGTGGGGACCCACCATCCTTTCCCCACACCATCCTGCATGGCCACACTGGCTTTGAAATGGGGGACGAGCTGCTGTACGTTTGTGCCCAGGGGTACATCATGGGCAACAAGGAGACAGCATTCACGCTGCTCTGCGACAGCTGCGGGGAGTGGTACGGGCAGGTCCAGGCCTGTGTCAGAGGTAAGCTGACCCAGCACGGGGGGTCACATCCTCCCATCAGCCCAACCAAAATGGTCCCAGGCTTGCAGGGGTGTGTCCTGGGCAGTCCCTTTGAAGGTCAGTGTCTTACCTGGCCCAACAAGGGTTGCACAATCCCATTGGTAGACATCTCCAATGAACCACAGGAAAGGGTAACTTACTCATACTTTTATGAGCATGAAGTTTCTTTCTGGGCAGCAGAATTCATTCGATATAAAAAAATCTTTTAAGCTCTTGGCTTTTTTCATGGGCCTGTAAGAAGCTAAGTGGGATGATCTGAGCTTTTACTAGTGCTTTCCCTTAGCTTTAATCCTTTTGAATTTCTGGCCTTACACATATTATAAATGCTGCTTTCTTTTATCAGTTTGGGAAAATTAAAGACTTATGTAAGTTAAAACAGCTGCCTGTGCCATAGAAGTCATCTGTGACAGAGTGGCAGAAATGTATTTTGTGTTATAGCTAAACACTGAGAGGGAAAAATTAAAAAACAAAAAAAGTGTATGATTTTTTTATTTGCCCCAATAAAAAAGCGAATAATTCTTATCTTGTGCCATGCTTTTGTCTACAAACACAACAGTAGCTGCCCAGATATTTATTCCATTAAAAGGAATGAAAGTGGATTTTTTAATCAAATTGCTTGACTCAAGAAAACAGTTTTTTATTTAAAAACAAAAAACAAACAACAACAAAAAAAAAAAACCAAAAAAACAAACAAAAAAAAAAAAAAAAAAAAAAAAAACCAAAAAAAACCCTGCCCAA
>JAWMRA010000078.1:54177235-54198104 GCA_035584735.1 Pseudotriccus pelzelni | reverse complement strand
AAAAAAAAAAAAAAAAAAAAAAAAAAAAAAAAAAAAAAAAAAAAAAAAAAAAAAAAAAAAAAAAAAAAAAAAAAAACCAAAAAAACCCCTGCCCAAATAAACCTAACCCGAAACAAAACAAAAAAACCCAATCAAACCAAAACTCCAAGCAAAATGTAAAAGCTCTGGGAAATTATAAGAACGATCTTTCCTTAATTTAAACCCTCAATAAAATCCACCTTTAGATGTTACTTATTCTGCAGTAAGCTTTTAACTTTGTACATGTTTAAACGTAAGCAAAATAGTACCATAAGTTCAGGTGTGGATGTAATCTGAATTCTGCTTTCTCTTGTTTCCCTGCTCAGTACATAAAGCCACCATCTTTTCCAGTATTTAAAAACAGTCATCAGAGTACCTTACTATTTTTTTTCAGAGAGAAATCACAGTTTTAAGATATTATTTCTATCAAAACAGATAAATCTTAAGCAAAGGATTGGGCAGCCATTGGGTAGCTGAGCTATCTATATGGGCTGGAGTTAGCATATCAATTTCAGAACTGATATATTCCTTAATGCCCAGGAGCTTGCAAAGAGTTATTTTTATTCATGAATATATACCATCAGGCAACAGATAATCATCAGAAAAAGTCAAACTTGCTCTTAGTAGAAATAGGTCATGTCTGTGCACCAGGGAACCAGACTTTCAAACCCATACAAATGGTGGAGATGCAAAAAAAAAACCCCAAAATAAAAGAACCAACATTTTTCTGAACTATTTCAGCTTCTGAAACTGTTCTTACAAAGCAGTTCAGATGATTAAGTGAAATACTGCAGGGCGTAGAGAAGGAGCATGGAGGGAAAGACAGAAAAAAAGAGTATCTACATCTGACCATAGAATACAGAATCATGGAACAGTTTGGGCTGAAAAGGACTTCTTAAGGTCATCTACTCCAGCACCCCTGCAAGAAGCAAGAACATCTTCAACTAACCTAGTGGGTCTCAATCTCCTATAATCCACACCAAACTGATACTTCTTTTTCCTTCACTGAGATTAGTAGAAATGCTAACTTCACCACACACAGAAATAAAACTGTATTGCATCAAAGTAAGGAAGGGAAAGGATCAGGACATTTAAATTTTGTGTCTTTCACTGTTTGCTCTGGATAAATAGTCTATTTCCCCTGTTCTGCCTGAGTCTTTCACACAGCCATAGGGGAGAGAAAAATATTTTAAAAAGAAATAGGAAAGAGTGGCTGTAAAATCACAAACATCAACAGTGAAACTTGGGGTAGATGTGATATTGTGGATTATGATTTTTTAAATTGTTTCAATGTAGAATTCATGCTGAGGGGTTTCCTCTAATTAATGTTTTTCAAACACTTTAAGGACCTGGGATAGAAAATACAGTAAGTGTTCAACTAATAATTATATATTTAATCTTCCTGATCACGAATTTTTAAGCAAAAAGACTTTACAGGAAGATTGGAATGTGTGATACTAGGGTTCTTTATTTTTTAAAAAGTAAGAATTCTGTGGAAAAGAAAAAAAAATTAATTAAAAGAAACCTGATTTACAGTTGACTGATATTTTGGGGTCATAGGAGAGAGAAGAATAATTATTAAGTACTCCAGAATTCAGCTTGTCCAGTGCTTTGTAAGTGCTTTGAGGCAAGAGATCACCTTCCCTATCATGAAGGTTAATGATGGGACTTAACAGAGAATTTATATCCCTGTTGGCACAGTGGACCTCTTCTGTCCTAACCGGCTGACATCAGTGCAAAGATGTTTGTGAAGCCTCCTCAGTGCACACTGAAGTGCTATTTTTAGAGGCTGGTAAGATGATACAGTTCCCTTGCTCTGCATCTGCGCTGGGCGAGCAACTGGAAACGTGAAGTGTTCCCGATGCTCTTACACCAACACTGTGGGACCACAGGGAGAAAACTACGGTCAGAGGATTGAGAGATATAAGCCTGTTCCTATATTTTTCACTGTCTCTGAGACTGTGGAAAGTAGTGCTCTCTGCTGCTTGCTTCACCTCACCTGTGAAAGAGTGATGACATTTATCTAATTTCATATTCATTCATAAAATCATTCTGAGATTTGTGGATGTTATACCTGTGTGTCATTGTTCTACTTCGTACCTTTCCCATAAGGCCCAGCTGTCCAGGCAGAATATCAGACTAAACCACAATAATTGTATATTTTTCTTGTTTGTGTAAAAACACTGGGCCTGCTTTACACTCCCAGTTGTTCACCCAGAGCAAATACAGAGTCAAAGAACTATGATCACAGCAGTGCCTAAATACAGCACTCAAGTGTTCTCTGAAGTTGCTTTATGATCATCTCTGTTTTGATCCAGTGAGAAGAGATACAGTCCATTCTGGCACCCAGGATGCAAGTGTGTGACCAGACAGTGGGCAGATTTGTAAATTCAATGAAAAAAAATATTATGCATCAATACATATACAACCCAAAATACACAGCAGAACTTGGCTGTGGGCATAACTGAACAAAATAATTTGGGGGTTACATTAGGTGGATTTTGGATACAGTAAAGTACACCAGAAATTAAGAAAACAGTACATTATGAATAGCTTTAATTATATTGTGCACAACAGATGATAGGCTGTAATTTTTAATCAAGATGCCTTTTAAGGAAAAAAGTGGCTCTGTAGAGTTAGCGTTCCCTGTAATTCCTCATCACGAGAAGATGCTGTGTTCTAGCTGAAAACAAGGATATTCAACTCAACAAAGCAACCTTAAGCAGAGAACAGAGAAATACATGGGTTTTGTAGTTTTGTTTTGTTTTTGTTTTAATTTCTGTGGAAAGAATGCATTTGTTTCACAAATATATCCTCAAGTTTGGCACTGTAGTGAGGTCTGAAAGCAGATGAATACATGTCATACTGAGGCTGTCCTGCAGGCACAGAGACTACAGTGACCATTGCTAAATGATTTTTTTTTTTCCCCCAAATGAACTGCAGGTTCAATATCGGAAGCATTAACACCAACACTTCTGTGAGGGAGGTCAGGGCTGCATTGCACTAGGCTGCATCCCTGAGAGTTTGCTTCCTCAAAGAGAAGGCAGATGATAAAGCTGGGAAATCCTGTCCCATCTCTGCCCTAAAACTGGCTCAAATGAATATCATCTATTTATCCTTTTCTCTGGGGTGCTTTGGGTTTTTCCCGCCATATACTTGTGGCAGAAGGGTCCATTTCTTCTGCACATTGAAGGAATCTCCCCAGTGTCAACACTTGGATACTTGTCTAATGTGTTCAGAGATAGTCTAACTGAGGACCATACTTGTGATGTCAGTGTAAGGAGGATTCAGCTAACTTTGACCATCTCTGAAAGTTTTATCTTCTGCTCCCAGTCGTTTTGCCTGGTTCTCATAACTTTTGCTTGTTCTCATTACTTCAAACATTGCTTTCTGAGTTGATTCACGTTCACGTGGTCTGTAAGCACAACTGACCAGCACCATTTCCTTTTATGTTTTTTAGTTGTTTGTGGTTTGTTTTTTTTTCTTCAAATTAAGAGAATCAAACAAAATGTTTCTGGCTTTTGATCTTCTTTGGGATTGCTTTTTAAATTTTTTTCTTTTTTATTCTGAGAGTGCGAAGGAAGAGTTATGACAGAAAAATAAAATCAGCAACAAAATATCTCCGTGGCCTGTCAAAACACTTGTTATGACAAACTTCAGTTCCCTTTTCAGGCCTGTCAGTGAGTGGTTGTATTAGATTAATGTAAAGTATCGATCTGGCATGAACTAATTCTGCCCAATGGAATTAGAAAAAAAAATGTGATGGGTTATTTATTTATATTAACAGGCTTTCTGCTGGAATAAAAATCATCCTCCTTCTTGTAGTTTATTGCAAAAGACAAAAAGCAACGCAATTTCTGTCTAGCGTGCTCTGGTTGACTCGACAAAAGTATGTTTGTGTGCCTGATCCAAGTCAGATGGATAATTCTTTGAGATGTTGTATTTCACAAATCTGACTGATCATGGGCAAGTTGGTCTACATGCTCTTTTCCTTCCCACCCTTAAAGACAGATGCTGTCTTGCTAATGTTTGCCGTAGCTACTTTGAGATTCTTAGAATAAAGATGTTTTTATACAGTAGAAATGTTTATAATGATGGTCTACATAGAATCAAGTTTCAATTTCCTCTACTCCAAAAATACATCCACAAAATATGCAGTGCACTTTATGGTTGTCCAAAATAGCAACACTCAAAATAGAGCTTGGATGCCAATATGCTATCTAGAAGAAAAATTAAAGTGATCCTAGAGTGTGGAAAACCAAGCTCTTTGGCCTGTTTCTATGTTTGGTCACTGTTTTCACATTAGGATCAAAAACTGAAGAAGATAAAAGATCCTAAGGACCATTTCTCCCCAAAATGTTTAATTAAAAATTCAAAGGATTTTACCTTTTCATTTAGCTTCATGCCTTTGGTAGCATGTCATTGCAGCATCTGCTGCTGTAAAAGGTTCATTTTAGCCCCAGTAGTCCCTTGGACACTGGGTAAGACTCACTGGTCCTTGAGCCTGACAGAGGAGGGTAGGGGTAAAATGTGACGATGAGCAAATATAGAATATGGTCTTGGATAAATTAATTTTAGTGCTGGCTTTTCTTAAAACCAGACCTGCCTGGGTAGAAAGGAAGATGCAACCACTTTTAAATCAGTTACTGGCTGTTTTAAAAATGGGTACAAATAATGGTTACAACTATTTGGATAAGAGGTGGAGCAGAATCTACTTTGGTTGTTGCTGTTCAGTACCAACACCAAGATTCAGGGAGCTCAAAATTTCAAGAAAGTGCTGAGGAGGTGAGCAAAAAGAAGCACAAAAAGTTGTGTTTCTTGGAAAATCAAGCTCACATTGGACTTAAAAGATTGTCATGGTATCACAAAGTCGCTAAATACTAAGTTCAAGTCCCATTTGAAGGTCAGAGGCCCAGAAGAAAGAATAGAGTATTGTTACTGTGTAAATCAATCCAGGATTATATAAATCAAAGCTTCAGAGTAAGGGGGTCTGTATTTCCTTTGATGGTTAGAAAGCTCAAAGCTGCTTTCATTCTGGCATCCTGTACACTAACATTAGTTATGTTGGTAGTTTTTGCTATAAACTATAGAAAAACGTGAGATTGCATATGAAAATACGTTATAGCAGCTTTACAACTTCGGCCACAATCTGACTGTCAGAAGGAACAAGACTTCCTTATGCAGTGACGAGCAGTGCATAATGAGCTCCAATCTCAGGCTCCCTTTAGACTACAATGGGCCTTTTCTTTCCTCAGCTCAGCATTAAGAAAGCATCAGCTCATTTCTCTACAGGCAGGATGAGGACCAAAGACAGCAGGTTTGATGGAAACTTGACTGATGGTTCAACAAACCTTTAATACATTCTGATAGACTGAGGACTTTTTCCTGGTGTGCCTCCATAGCCTGAAACTATATGGCAGGAAAGACAGTACAGAGAAAGAGCTTCAAACTCTACAAAAGGCATGTTATGCAGTTGTTAAGCATTCACCAGTGATCCACACTCATTGGTGAATGAGTACGGATCATACTGGTCAATGAGATGAATACTAGCTGCTCATTCATATGGCTAACTAAATAATAGATCTGGAGGAAACAACACAAGCACGCGGATGTAATTTTTGTTCATGGATGTGTGGGCCTGCTCTAGAACACCATAACACAAAAATTAATGTTTCAACCTCAGACGGATTACTGTCGTCTGAAAAGTTGATGAGTGGCAAAAATAGAGGTACGAGAGACATACAAGTGAAGACAGACTGGTGTGATGATGCATCTCAAAAAAGAAAACAGTGACTGTAACAGCTGGTAAATGGTGACTTCTCACAATACAATATTCCAGTTCATATACACACAACAGACACCTGTAGGCTGTCTCGAGAGACACGGGACTGCAGTGAAGCAGGCATGCCAGATATCAACCTCTAGCAGGAGTCTGGATGGACACCAGAATGGTTTGAGACACCATTTCCATGCAAAGAGAGTGCCATCCAGGTATCTCCAAGCAAGACAAGGGACAAAGTGAGACTCATATTTGATGGCTAGTAGAAGTGCAACATAGCAATGGCCAGTGCCATGCAGAGCTTCATGAATATGTTGCTAAAATGCTTTAGTATTCAGAGCTAGTCTCCATTCATTTACAAAATTCTGAAAAACTATTGGAAAAGACTTTAGGACTAACTAGAAAAGTGAGAGTCCTACCAGGAAGCTTTCCACTCCAAAAGTTGTATTCCCCTGACTGTTAAGTTACCCTTGCACCAGACAGAAGTCTTTTCTGCTTTGGAGAAGATGGAGAGGATCTAGAGAATCACACAAGCAGAT
Source organism: Pseudotriccus pelzelni (assembly GCA_035584735.1). Lineage (NCBI taxonomy): Eukaryota > Metazoa > Chordata > Aves > Passeriformes > Tyrannidae > Pseudotriccus > Pseudotriccus pelzelni. The sequence continues at coordinate 54,191,768 of JAWMRA010000078.1, read as the reverse complement.
GAGGACACTGGGACCAGGAGGGAGAGAGGTCAGTTGTTCGCACTGTTTTATCATGAGCAGGTTTCCCCCAACACCCTCCGTGTGAGATGAGAAGGCCTGCTCTACAGGATGATAGCTTTCACAGAGGTATTAACTCTCTGCAAGCTATGTCACACATTCTGGTTTCCTCAGCATAAGTGCTTTGATTTCTGGTAGACCCAGATGCTATTCCAAGGAAAATACCTTTTGTTAATGCTTGTTCTGTTTTGGCTCCCGGCTTAAGCTGTTCTGGCAAAAAGTGAGCTGGTGTGAGCAGTATCACTGCTAAGCATTTTTGGTCAGACTGGCTTGACAGTATTCCTAATTTTTTTTAGGAGTAGACCAAATATGGCTCTGCCAGAAGTCTGGGAAGCAGTCTCCAAAGAGAATGTGACTCAGGCAGAAATTGAGGTGCGCCCCAGATGAAAATGTAATACAAAATTGGTTGAGTGTAGAAAGGCAAAAAAAAGATAAGGCTTTATGGATGCATTGATCAGTAATACAGTTTCTCCTATTAATTTCTTGTTTCCTATGCCATGCCAGGTCTATTGCTTCGCTGCCTTCATGAAAGACTAAACACTCTCTTGAAAAGAAAAATTCTCACTGTGATTCAGTTTGTTTTATTTTCCATATCCCAAGGCACTATTTTCTATGGCTTTTAATGACAGCATAAATCTCAGCAATTACATCAACTTCTAAGGAGTAAAACTTGTGTGAGCTGAAAATCAACCACCCTGTCCAGTTTGGAAAATGTTTCATTGAGCTAAGGTTTTAGAAGAGTGGAAGAAACATAAATTGTAATGCATTATTTCATTCAAATTCAAACATTTAGCTTCATGCTTTAAGTCAAGCCTATTTTGCTTGGAGTGCTAGATCAGTTGAGACATGGGGAGTATTGCTAAATAAAACTCAAATTTTGCAATGAATCCACCCCTCTGCTGCACTCACTGGGGTTTTTTTACCAGTTTGATTTTGGTTTTTTCCTCTCTTCTTTTTGGTAACATTTCATTTCTTAAAATTGGAAGCCTTGAGAGTTGCTTACAGACAGTATTATCATGATACCTAGGAGTTAGGCTTTAAGTACTGGATTTAAGTTCTTCAGATGAAAACAAGCAGAACTCACTGTCAGCTTTGGTGGTGGGATCTTCCTGAGGCAGCTTTGAAGAGCTCTCATGGAATGAGAAGGACAGTTCTGGCCCCAGGTGTTGTATCATTGCAACATCGAGGTAACTGAAGAAAAGCAGTATAATGATAAGTATGTACCTTGATACTCTGAACATAAGGTACTGGATATAATCCTTTAAAGTCATCATGGATGAAGTTGCTGTAAAACTTATAGTTAAAAAAACCCCAAACCGGTTTGGTTTGAGTTTTTGTAATTGTCAGTTAGTAATTGATTACTTTTTCCTATACCTTCCTCTCCACGTACATTTCTTGCTCGAATGTGATGAAATTTTTTGCTCAAGTCTGGCAGAGTCATACTAGGGAGGGCAAAGGTTTGAGAGAAGCATAAGCAACTGAAGGAAGTTCTCTCACTGCAGACAGTAAGTTATTTATATACATTTTTAAATCTGGAAAGGTAAGATATTAGCAATTAGTGCTGACACTTACGTGATGTTTTAAAAAATTTTATATTGAGTATTAGCTTTGGTGGACCATGTCCCTTTCAAATAAACAATAACATAGAATGAAAAATACCATCTAAAAGGCACTCTTCATTGCACCTTCTTTCTTGGTTTATTGCAACAAATGAGGGCTTTTCTGGAGAAATTAAATGTTGGCTTCTGTGGTTTGTTTTTAATGTTTCTAGATGAAACCGAGGCACATATCGACTATGAAGATAATTTTCCTGATGACAGATCAATACCTGTTGTTGAGAATGAACATAGCAATGGCAAGGAAAAAATTGAGCAGGAACAAGAACAGCTTTCCTTCAGTAAAAGTTCAGAGGAAGGAAGAACTGGAAGCACCAAAGGTGTTACTCAGGACACAGATACTTCTGAAAAAGGAAGCAGGACACCAACTGAGTCTCCTGTGTCACTTCTAAGTCAAAAAAACTTCTTTTGGTTTCCATCAGAAACTTTCAGTGAACCTGGATCAGAGAAAGAGACAGATGATTCTGTTAAAGCACAGTTTCCTGAAGGTGATAACCACGTCAGAGGGAAGACAACCTATGATGAACCTGGTGCGAAAATGTTTTATGACAATGAGGATTTCCCCATTGTGCCCATTCTCGCAGCTAGTGATACAGTGATAGATGCAGTTGCCATCACTGATGAATCGTGGTTAGACGGCTACCCAGTAACACAAGAGGTGGTAGAGGAGGAAGTAGAGGAAGAGGAGGGCGATAAAGTTGATGGTTCGATGGGAACAGAAGACGACATTGTCCTCACGACTGACCAACCAAATGACGTTGAAGCAAGAAAATCGGAAAATGGCAGCCCAGCTCCAGAGGAGGGTTTGACACAGATTGCGGCAGCAACAACAAGGATAGATGACAAAGGGGCTAAAGAGACATCAGTATCACTTACATCAGCGGGTGGTCTGGAGAACTTCAGTGTGAGCAGAGGTTATGATGATGGTGCAGGGGAACATCCAGCTGCATCCCTGGAAACTGTGACTCAGGAGCCCAGTGCAACAATACTGTTTGACATAACCACCTTAAAAACATCCACATCAGAAACCTCTGTGATGGTCAGCCCCTCCGATTACACTCCATATGCAGAACCAAAAGAAACCACCACTTACCCAGAACAAGTAGCAACCACTGCACCAGCTCCAGACATCCTTACTGACACAGCATCCCAGGAATTAGCTGAGCAAGAAAATCTCACCCAGGGCCTTGGAGAAAAGCCTGTCCCCACTTCTGAGCCCTGTGAGGGAGAGGATTGTCCCAAGTCCAGTAAAGCTGCTATCATAGCAGTAATTGTGATTCTTCTCTGCTTGTTAGTAGCTGCAGCTGTACTGGCAGTGTGGTTTTTCAAAAAACGGCAGCAGAAAAATTCTGTCTATAAATTAAATGGAAGGTGTCAACCCAGACATCACTGCTACCACCACTACCATCACCAGCACATCGAAATGCAGAAAGTCTAACCAGGGGCTGTTTGGCAGAGATGCTAGAGATCAGAAGAAAAAACATACTGATGCTAGAAGGATCACATGACTTATGGATGCTAAAATCCAACAGTGCAGAAAGCAGAAGAAAAAAAAAATCAGTGCTAAAGGACCATAGAAGACAGAAAAGATTTCAACCTTTTGAAATCACAGTTTAGCATATTCAACTTTGCAGAGCTAAAGAATCTGTACATTTTAATCACAAGGGTCTTTTGGAGACATCAGCAGGACACAAGCATGCTCGGTACCACATCTACAGTTTGTTCCGCTTTTACATTTTGCTCCTATTAATAATAAATTAATTGATTAATTTCTGTGTTACCGGTTATAATGCAATGGTAGGGCTGGTCAGACCTTTTTGGTCTATTCTCAGTGGAAGAGGAAAAGAAGGAGGGAAGAATAGGAAATGGATATTTTTGGAGCAACCACACATGTGGTGCTTGTTCCTTTTTTAGAACCTGCCCAAGCTGGTCAGGATAAACCACCGTAACAAACTATTACCTGATGTGTCTTAAAAAGAAAAACTATATGCTACCATATTTTAATGGATACTATTGCAATGATTACTAAGGTAATTTTCTTCAACATTTTGAATCTAACAAGTCGTGAATGTTGGATCATTGTGCTATTTTTCTGGAAGGTGTTCTTTTAGCCTTAGTGAAGAAATTCCAATCTTATTCTAATCTTCCTATAGAAATTATGATGTCTCCCTGGAATTCAGATAATACTGGAAGTGCCATTCTTCCTAAAGTATCAGCAGGAGAGGAGTCAGAGCACCTTTGATTCCAGGTGTTATGATGAATAGCCTCTTATTACAGAGACAAACAGTGATGAGGCACTTTCCAGGGGAACTCTATATAATAAAGTCAGCTGCTTTTCTGAACATGATGTTGACTGACCAAGATACTGAATTTTAATTCACAGCCAGTAGTATCTCTGGCAACTGAAGCCACGTATAATACTTTTGCCATGTGAACTCTGTTGGAGGGACTGATTTTTTCACCATTCTGCTCTTTCATCGGCTGGAGGGGTGTCTGGGGTGGACACTGGCTATGGGACATGGGTAGCCCTTTTGCATGCTGCTTATTGTGGTTATAAAGGTAAAGCAGACCTGACAAAGAAAGAAATTGCATCCAGTTGACAAAATGCAAACACTTGACTTTTTAGACTGGTTGGTGGTGTAAAAGCACAGAGGCTTTTCCAACAGCATGTTCCATTTTCAACAGTTCTGAAAATAAACAGGGAGAGAGGGGAGCGTGTTTTCTAGAATCCCTTAACATAGTGTCAGTTTAGTATGAGGTACTCTTCCTTACCTTTCTGAACAAACAAGAGAAAGTCTGGCAACTGTAAATAATCTGCAGGTCAGGAATAAATTCATCTGCCACGCGGCCTTAGTCAAAATACACCAGTAGCTCAACACATCAAAATATTAGAGTAAGAAAAGGTGCCTGGGTGGGGTTCACCCATTTCCATGTTCTGCCTTGAACCACAGTGGTAACCATCCCTAACTCCATGGAAGGTAGGCTTTATGAAATGGAGTGCAGAATTGGGCCCCTCTTACATGCAGCCACCAATCTCAGGGCTGGTTAGCAAAACCAAGCATTGTTAGATGATGGATATACATTAGCTTGCAGAGTTTGACCTCAGAGTGGTAAGAGTTGAACCTAGTTGCCTGGCAAGAGCTGCAGTAAATAAAGGACAGAAACTGTACAGATTTGTAAATATGTCTCTGACATACACATGACTTTATGCTTTTAATGCATTCTAGACCATGAAATAACCTAGAATTTCTGTTGTAAACTATTTTTTTTGTGCAGAAAAAAACCCCAACAATGGATTTTGCACTAAGCAACTTTATGGAGACTGTTAACTCAACTAAAACTTATCGTCTGTAATGCCATGGAAATATGCTGAAAGATAAACAAGGGAACATCCATGAAAAATATTGCTTAACTGAAAGGTATAAGTAGGTGTTACAGTTCTGTGTAGCATCATTCAAAATGAAAAGTCAATACTATTTGGGTCAGGAACTGAAAATGTGAAAATGAGACTCAAAATATAATTACAAACACAAATTGTACAAGGATCTTATTTGAGACTTAAAAATACTTGTTATTCATGAACCAGAAGAAAGTGTACATTAACATAATGCTTTGGAGGTATTTAAATAAAAATCAAGTTACAAAAAAAACAGGAAAGGAAGCGCCTGTGTGTGTTCTTATGCAAATCATCCAGTTTCCCCACGTTTATGAAGAAAAGATAGGTCTGTTACTTGGATAAGTCTTGTAGAAGATACTTTGATATTTAAAAAATTAGCTGAAAAGTGTATAGCTTAGACTTCCAGCCCAGTTCTGCTTTAGAACACCTACCCTCTTTTGCAGAATCATCTCTTTGTACTCACAGTATCCACTTAACCAGAATGACTCAGAGAGTTTGCGAAAACTAATAAACGGATGATCTATCACTCCGCGATAAACGTCATGTATCATTCTCTTCTAGGGAAACCACATATTACTAGAGGCTGATTGGAATCTGCTCACTGGGGTTAAGACTTGAGATATGATCTCGCTTCCCCCTCCTTTCCATTATTAACAGCTACCTGTTAGCTGAGCCTCCATTTCATATAGATCATGTGCTGCTGTGTCTGGACACAGACTGCATAAATTTGCTTCAGTTGGCTGAGAACTGACGCCGTGGGATGAAACACAAAGCTACCGGCAGTATTTTGGGGGTTCAAAACCTTGCAACCAAAAGGTGTTTGCTCCCCTTTGTACAGAAACACTGTGTTCATGCATTTTAGGTATTTACTGAGTTCTCCGGCTGAAATCCCCTCAATTTGTGCGCTTGCCCTCGCATTAGTCAGATAAATAACAATATATGGTTTATTGTGCTGTACTGCCGTGTTGCTCAGTGTACCTCAAAAGCTATTATGCTGCGGATTTGTTGCCATGGGCATTGGACTCAGCATAGATTTATTTTTTTCTTCAATGATTTACCTTTTTTTAATACCCAGTTACTTGTCATGCAAAAATACAACATAACGCATAGCTGTGAAAGATCAGAATATGTAGCTATGAATGACCATTTAGAAATTAGTCTTAATAAGAAATCATTAGAACGTTGTAAGACTTGTCAGACTACATGGTTTCCATCAGTTCAGGATAATACTTATATTAAATGAATTAAATGTTTAATTGATTTTCAAATAAGTGATAGTGAGAATGGGGCAAAGGCAGAACGCCCTTTCTCTTTTTTAAAGCTGGCATTTACATAAAATTACTCCTCTGACCCCCATATTTCCATATGAAAGTAAGCAAGTTTCATTACTTTGCAAAAGAATTAATCAGGCAAAAAAAGCACATTCGTTACTTCATGCCGCTTCAAAGACCTACCCATGAGATATATCAATGGGAAGAAAAAGTTAAACGTAATCAAAGATTAGAAAGCCTGTCTACAGGAAAGGTTAGCATTTAGAAACTTCAAAATCTGAACTCTCTACAGAATTTAGTTTCCATATGTCATCAGTACTCTAAGGAGAGAGAAGAGAGGAAGGAGGAGAGATGGGTGCTTAAACCACTGAATATTTCCTTGTCAAAGATAAATAAATAAAAAGGTATCTATTTATTTTAATATTTTTTCCTAGGCACTGAAGAGGACTTAAGATACAAACTCCTGATTTGTTGGGGCGTGCAACCCAACTTACTTTGGCTATTTCTTACTTAATTCTTTTTTCGTATACAGCTTAAACTCTCCACACTAGGTCATTCAAGTCTTGAGTCACCAGGAAAAAGAAGTCGCTGTTTAAAGTATGGCAGACAACCAAAAGTTCAGACAGCTGCAATGAAGGATTAGTTGTGGGTTTTTCTCACTGCCTCGCTACAAACTGCATCACAGCTCTATGTTCAAACATTATTAAATTGGAATGTTTTCTCTGGCACTGACTACTTCTCTCCACAGTCTAAGTATTGAATTTTTTTAACTGAAGTAGCTTTGGTTTACAGCTCACATTAGAACTTAAAAACATATTTCCATAGTAGCTGGCATATGCAAGCAACTGTTTATTCTCAGTACCAGCCATAATAAACACTTGTAATTTTATAATCCAACAAATCTTTGTCTAATCACAACTCCATTTTCAGAGCTGTAAAATTTGCATGCTATTTAAACCATTTTTCATGAAGACTCTCTAGAAATTGAAAGATTTTCCAAGTCTGTCTCCATTATCAATACAGACTAATAATTCACTGTAAAGGATGTGAAGATATATGGTGGATATTAATGGCAACAGTCTGTTGAGAAAAAACTTTGTAAATCAGGGCATTCTATCAGACTTCTGTGTGGACAATTTGTCTTCAGGAGACCCATCTTTAATTCTGCCTCAAACTTGCTCTGGAAAGTAGGGAGAAATTATACCTCCTTGGCTGGATGGGCTTTTTGGGTGACTTAAGAGCAGCATTTGACTAACTTTTGGGTTTATATTTCAGCATTCCAAAGCAGTAAAGCTCTGGAAAAGGGAGCAATTTGAATTCGCTTTTGGCTCATGCCTTGTCAACAGAAGTAATGAAGGTCTGCTTGCAGAATTGCCACAGCAAATGAAAGGGCCCAGCAGGACATTTGAATTCCCATTGAATTTGCCAGAACTGATCATTCTAAAACTGTTCGGTTTTTGTAGCTGATTTTATTAGCAATTGGAATTGCCGAGGCACAGAAGCATGGAGCCTGCAAGGCTGTTTTATGGGAACAGAATTAAGCTTTGAGGAGAAAAATCACTACCATCCTTCTTCCTTTCATAATGAATGTTGCTATTTATGAGGATGAATTAGCAAGAAGCCAGTAATGCATGATGAATTACTATCAGTAAGAGTAGGTATTAATTTGAAAAAGGTTACATACTTAGCATAGTCTGTGAGATGCACTGCTTTTCCACCTGTGCATCTCTTCCCTTGCCCCAGCTTTAGTTCTTACAGAAGAAACTGTCCTGACACCCAGTGGTTGTGTTTTTCACGTAAACCAATACCCATTTCAGTGCAACAGCGCTTCTGACTCAGTTTAATCTTCACCTTCCAAGCAGTTCCCTGTCATGCAGGACCCCATCCAACATGAAACCAAGCACAGGACTCCCATGCATGCAGAACACTGTGCTACACACCTGCCAGAGGACGGACTTCACCCACCACGCACCTCCAAGTGGTGGCAGAATGGCACGCTCTGAATTCCTGCAGACTTCCCTGTGAGCTGAAATGGAGGATCGGAGGCCAACAGCAGCTACCAGAAGCCCCAGCTTTGGTAATAGAAATGTGAGCAATTATTAAAAAGTGTAATCGTAGATCTCTATAACAAACAATACTACCAACCAAGGCCAATATGAAGTTCACCCCCAGCATCAGCAGACATGGTACTGATGTTCAAGCCTGTCACATGAACTTGGTGAGTTCAACAAAATTATGTTACCGTGAGAATCAGCATTGTACCATAAGCCTTGCCTAAAAAGGAAATGGTGATGCATCTAAATATCTCACCTGGTTAGGTAGAAGTTGCTAATATCTGAGGCAGACAACTCACAACTGCAGGAATTTGGGGTGGCAGAAGGGAGGCAAGAATATTCCCACAGCCTCCCAAGCAGAGCTGGCAGGATCAGAGGAGTGGAGGAAGAGACACTAAATTATTACAGTCACATGTAAATGTTGGCATTTAACAACAACAGCAGGAAAAGAAAAATCAGTTAAAAGAACCTGAGAATGCTGAAAAAAGCCACAGTAAATACTGAAGAACTGGAAGAGGAGCTATTTCTCATTAGAAAAGAACAAGGGTTTGAGAACTACTTGTACTCATTAAGGTGGAACTGGTTTGGGACTATGTGTAGTGGAAATTAAGAAAGCCAGAAAAAATCCAGAGACACCCGAACAAAATGAAAAAGGGATCCTGGTGCCATCTCAGGAGACTGCAGGAGTATCAGTTGCTTCCTCAAGTTAAACAGAATGGTAAAGGACATACTTACTTTAAGTAGGCTTAAGAAAAATAAATCATTGGCTGATGGACATCTTAGTAAATCATGAAATTCCCCACCTGAACCGGCACCATGGCGGGGGATTTCAGCTGCAAGATAGAGAACTGAGGAAATGACTGAACATGAGAAGAGATCAGCTTAAGGAAGCCTTGATGATGGAATCACGAGCTTACCAGAAAATTGATAATACCCAAGAGACTAACAATAACCATTGAAAAACTGTTCAATGAAGAGGGAAAATTAGGGTTCATAGGAACTAAATGTATTCCCAGTGTAATCCATTGAAGTCCAATGAATCACAAAACAGGTAACTTTGGTGTGCTCTGTTTGTTCCAGTGGAATGAAAATATGGCAGTGTTTTACCCTGTACTTTGCTCTTTAAAAAAAAGATAATAGCAATCTTGGACAATTAGTGCTCAAAAGGGGAATGGAGTTTTTTAACTGCAGAGAAATAATTCTGGATGGCAAAATAAAGAGATCCTGGAACCTATTTTCTGTCATCTTGTACCTACAGCAGTCTATGCTACTTCCTTCACCAACAGCCAAAACCTGATTGGAAGCTTTATGCACTCATGTTATTTCCACATAAGATGTACGGTCATGGATAACCCCAGGCTCAGGAACTTGAATTACAAGCGCTGCTCTTGGAAGCCTTTCAGGTTTTGTCTTGCAATACCTGCAGGCAACATGCAAGAGTTCAGGCACCACAGAAACAAACAGCCAGGCAGCAGCTGGTGCTTGGCAGACCTCTGAAGTCAGCCTGGTAAGTGGTGATAGGAAAAAACGTAAACTAAAAAGCATCCACCTCCAACCAGCTCCACGCCCTTTAACAGTGGGATTTCTGGATTTGAAAGCCAGAGTATCAAAAGATGAACCTATTTTGGTATATTGTCTTAAGATCAATCGTTGAGTTCCTGAGGAGGAAATCTGGAGTTGTCTATGAAGGCTGGAAAACAGAAGGACAAAAGAGGACTCCAGAGCAGTAATCTCTCCCTTGAGCATACATGTACCTCCAACAAGAGAAAACAAAGTATAAATTGAAGAAACTACCTCAGCAAGGTATTACATGTAATTCATGGGGTAAAGTGATGGTTTACAATCAACTGCTTTTAAGTTTTAAAAGCAAAGTTCATTTCTTACATAAAATTACAGGAAGTGGAGTGAGAATATGGTGCGGAACAAAAACCGCAATGAGTTTTTTAAAAGCTTAACACAGATTTTAGTTTGGCAATTCACTTCCATTCAGCTGGATTACAGTTCAGTCATAAGAGCACCGAATGCTTGTCTGCCCTTGATGTAAGTGGGATGAAACCACCTGCAGGACTTGATCCTTGAAAACAAGAGAGGAAAGCAAAGGATGAAATCCTGGATCCTCCTCTGAGGTAAAGGGGTTTCTGCTCTTCAGTATACTTATCTACCAAATCACTACTCCTCTCTAACACACTCTTTTGGGCCTTCAAAGTATTTCTGTATTGGATTCTGCCGTACAGCTAATAATAAAAACGACAGGAATTCACACATAAATATTTTTCAAGATTCCATTTAAAATCACTGCCGTTTCTACATGTACTTACTTTTGGATGAAAATTATGCAGACAGTCCCACCAGACTGGAAAAAACCAAGCAAACTGTTTTCTTCAGAAGAGAATAAAAAATACATCAATTGTCAATATTTCATACAAGATTGGTCCCACCTCACACAAGGACCGCCAGCTGTTCCAACAGAAAAAGTAAGAACTGGTAGGAAGAAGAAATTATTTTATTCTTAATTGCACATCATGGAATTTAATTCAGTTTTTAAGGAAGATCAAAACTGCTTTCAGAATTCTTTAAGCGATTTTTACAAGATCACTAGCTGTGCTTTGTTAATCACTGTATTTCAGCTATCTAAATGTATCGTAACATCTTTCAGGTGCGCTGGGATTCATTATCACTTTATTCATCATCATATAAAAAGACATATATAAATAATAGAACACAGAGCTCAGAAAGAGGAACTGTTATGTCTTCCATGGTTCATAATCTTACAGAAGTTCTTCAGAATTTAGCTGTATTGCCACAACTTAGTAGAACAGCATCAAAGTGAGGAACCTTAGTGTTATCCCAGAAAATACAAATAGTCTGTTTTGTTGTTTGTGTACAGGAAAGAAAGTTCGAGAGGCAAACTCATATGCACCAATTTTGCATAGTGAAAAGCCATGCTCACAGAAGAGTCAGTGCAGCATGGAAGTGACCTTTCCGGAGTGGATTTTGAGACACAAAATGAAGCTTAAAGAAGCACCTTTGAGGTATATCTAACTGAAACTACAAGTGATCAAAAATAGTAAGGAGCAATGGTGAGTCTTCACTTTTGTAAAGCACTTCACGGAGATTTCATTCATCAGGATTCCTTCTTTTCATCCACTTCTAAGAGCTCATCAAGGAATTCCACAACTTCACCCTAGAAATGATTAAATTTAACAGAAATAAGTTAACTCTCTACTGCAAAATTGGCGGGAATTTTTTGCTATTTTAATCAAAACATAAACTATAATAACAGGTGTCCAAATATTTTTAACACCCATCATGTAGACACAAGCACAACAAACCCATTAAAGACAAGTAAATGGCCCATACGGAAGTAGCACAAGTACTTGAAGGCACACACAGACATAAAAGAAGGAAATGTTACACTTCACAGGAAATCCTATTGTACTTTTTCAGGTACTTAAACAGATAATGAAATCCTTAAACTTAGAGAGGAAAAAATGTTTAAGGCACCTGTTAAATTAGGAAATTGTTAAAATACCATAAAATATTCACGAATTTTAGAAGGCTCCAAAATTCAAACTGATAACGTTTTGTAGAACCGTAACTTTGACTATGTATCTGTCTGCTCTAACCCTTTATTTCCCATCACACCCTTCAACACACATCTACTCCATTTTCCACCCCAGATCTTGTTTTCTGGTTTGCCTTCCAGTTCAGAAACACTGCCAGAGATGAGAGATTCTGTGGGAATGCCTGCGCATATTTGTACTTCTCGGTACAATTCAAAAACTGAGGAAGGGAAGTTAAGGGAAGGTTTGGGAAGGTTTGGGAAGGGAAGGTTTGGGAAGGTTTGGGAAAGGAAGGGAAGGGATAATTGTAATTAAAAAGCATTAACATCATATTTTTCAGAAGTGTGATTAGTGAGGAGATAACAATGAGAACCAAGCAAGCAAAAATAAAAGTGGGAGAAAACCTGGCTGAAATAACTGCTGCTCTTGTTCCCTGCTTCACAGTTCCATCTCAAAAGACCACTGAGTTTTTCCAACTATGAAGCAGTATTACCAAGTCCTGAAGGATGGCAATTTATTGTGCTCTAGATTTGTTCAAAAGATTTAAGTATCCAATTCAGTAAAACACAAGAAAAAATGCCAACACTTTTGTATTCCCTACTTGTCTTCCTGGTTGCAGGAAATCTGGTTCCTACAACTGGAAAACAGGAATTCAACATTTCTGCATGTTTTCCTTTGTTGGAAGAATTTTGATTGCCTAAGGAACCCAATCGAGGAAGGAACTCAGTATCACTTCACCAGTGCACATGACAAACAGCCTCTGGGTCCAACAGTCACTACACAAGCAGTTGGACAATACAGAAACAGAACACAGGGGACTGCAGGTCAAGTTTTATAGCACAGATCCTAAACTCGTGCGCATTCGGGTGCCTCTTGAAGGACTACGGACAGGCAGGTGCCACTAAACTCTGAACAGCTACGAGCCTGGGAATCCCAATGTCTGCTACAGGGGTCCCAGCTATAACTCAGACTGATTCTTTTACACCTCAGGATCATAGTTTAATGAAAGAATAACAGTTATCAAAAAGGATTTATCTCCTCTGTCTACCTGCAAAGGCAACTTTCAAAAAGTTAAGAATCTGAGAAGGAGGGTGAACGGAATAATCATCTTACTGGATGACCCAGAATTAAGTATAAGGAAGACATGGAGATTTCAATATTACACCTTTGGAACCCAACCATATGGGAATATTTCAATTTGTATTATTGTTGCACACTCATCAGTAAGGATATTTCAGAAGACACAGGAGATACAGATAGAATTCAAATTTTTTACTTCTGGTATGATTTAAAATTTAGAAACACATGAAAACATATGAAATGTAGAATCATGTTTCAAATGGAAAAGGATATCCAAAAGCAACAATATTTGGGAAAAAAGACTGATACCTGAAATCTCCAGTGCCTGAAACAGGTCTAAAGGAAAGCTTCACAGAAGCTGTTGCAGTCTAATTGGGTGTACTGAGAAGTAACAGAGTTTGAAATAGGGCAAAAATATTTAAAAAGTTGCTGAAACAATATACATACATAAGTTGCAAGGCAACTGAATAATTGCCTGGATGTTGGTTATTTTTGAAAAGGCAAAACCTACAGATTACACTTAAAGACAACCAAAACCTGCCCTTAAAATAGTTTTGCCCGTGCCTTCACAATCAGAATGTAAAACATTTGCAAGTTGTCCGTAGAGCAGTTGGCAGCCTAAGGAAGAAGTGAAAATGGTGCCTCAGAGGAGCTGATCACACTGTCACACTGGCAGCTGGGGCCAGACTGATCACCCTCCCTGTCCCATCAGTGCTCACTTGACGCCACATCAGGCGGGCGTTTTGTATGACTGAAGTCAGTAAATATTTCACAGGTGTTCAGTCGAGGGAAAAAGCCTGCTGCCTGTTCACATCTAGTAACTTCCTGCTGGCCTGCAGATCTGGAATATGAAATGAGTCTTTGATACTGTTTAACCCTTCAGTATGACAGAGTTCCTCGTTTTATTTGGTATACTCTTTAGCTCCTTCCTGCCCTTATAGAAGGAACATCAATTTTTACATGCAAAGTCAGCTGCAAACCCATAAGTCTTTTCCTTGCCAGCTAATGGAGGGAACAACAGCCACCCACCTCTAATGCAGGTTACATAAATATGCTGCTCAAACACGGTGCTGATGCAAATCATGGGTGAGCAATATATGGCCCAAAGCACTATGGAGTTGTGTGGCTGATAGTTAGGAAATCAGTACGTGGGGTCTGACTAAGCTCAGGGAAGAGAAGGGTTTGCTGCCAGGCCAGTACGTGCCTGCTAGTCAGGCAGCCAACAACTGGGAAGTTCACACATGAGGACTGCCTCGTCCTCCTAGGCTGGTCCTTGGTCCACAGTCGCTGCCTCCAGGTTTGCACTGGAGGCCAGGTACCTGCTGCAGGTTCAGCAGCTCTGTGGCACCCCACAACCACCCTCCCTGAGCTACCAACCTCTTCCCTCTCCAGGGACAGTCAGTGGAAAGTGGGACTGACTGTCCTAGTTAGAACAGCTGGGACCAATTCATCACTGGATGGGTGTAACCCACATCCATGTATTCTATAGCCCTCC
>JAWMRA010000078.1:54166498-54177135 GCA_035584735.1 Pseudotriccus pelzelni | reverse complement strand
ATCGTACTTATTGTATTATTTTAATAAATTGTTATTCTGACTTATAATCTCTCTTTTGAGTTGAGTTCATTTCCCCTCCTGGTTAACTTTTAAACCAGCACAGTGATACTGAACAGAAAAAGGGGAATGTTTCCAGACTAGTGTGAGTGGTTCAAAGACTCAGAGAACCTAATCTGACCAACTGGAGACTCTAATTATCTGTCAGACGTGCAATTTGAGCACCCTTGGCTTAGATTAACAACTCAACAGAGGCACTGGACAGAAAGAACAAGTTTTGTACCACAGTAATTAATTCAAGAAGGTTTCACAGAAGATACATGAATAAGTGAATTATAATAAAAATTAATTTTAAAACAGAGAGTTCTTGGTTAATTCTGAATAAGCTAACCCAGACTATTGAAACTGGGGCACTATTATAAGTGAAGCTAGAGCAATTGGAAAAAAAAAAGCCTAAAAAGGAGAAGAATGCAAAACTCTCCACCCAGTACCTGAAACTGAATGTCCAAGACCAAGGTACACATTGGGTCAGGCCATTCCTTATTCAATGTTAAATGCTCCATTCACACACACAAAACACAAACTTTTAGAAGAAACACCTGTACCTTGGAGACTCTTAGCCAGCTATTAAAATAAACAGCAAAGAGGAAAAGCTACGGCTCAGTTACGGCACACTTGAGACCGATGGTCCAGCACCAACTTTTCTTTCGACAGCAGCATTTAAAAACAGCAGCCAGTAGCAGCAGTTGCATTGCTCACTGACAGACCCAGACACTTCACCATTGCTTACAAAGACTAAGCACTGCCTTTTGCAAATGCAAATAATTAATCACCCACGGGTGCTTGCCTCCACCTGCAGTCTTGTTCTGTCCTTTCTCGGTGTGGACTGCAAAAGTTACAGGGTAAAAATGACCCACACTTTCTCTGCAAATCTGCTGATGGCCTTTTCTATAGGGATTCTGTATGGACTGCAGTGGGGTAACCTGTTGTTCAGGGTAGCAACAGACAATATAAAAAAGATAGTGTTCTAGAATGAATTAAGATCTACAGAAAAAATATTATTCTGGACATGCTTTTATGCATGATTACCAGTGAATGGATAAGAAACAGTCTTTATTCTAACTCATCCAACAAACTGAGCCTTAAGAGACAACAGACGGAGAAAGAAGAATTGGCTGGATCTTTCCTTATAATCTATGACCTAGAAGAAAAATATTTGTCCCACATTAATGTTCCCCAGCTGTCCTTCACAGCAAAAATGCAAATTGTTTAGCAGTGAGTGCAACAGATTTGATTTTCTTATGTGCTGGGTGCAGGTGGCCAGGTTATGGTAGTGGGAAGGGTTGCACAAGTGGTGTCTGTGAGGAGAGGTCAAGGCTGCCCTATAACCAATGAGCAATTATCCTGTAATTGCTCTAGTAACTAATTTGAGTAACTAATGGGAGTAGTCACAAGGAGTTAGGTTATGAAAACCAACGGATT
Source organism: Pseudotriccus pelzelni (assembly GCA_035584735.1). Classification (NCBI taxonomy): domain Eukaryota; kingdom Metazoa; phylum Chordata; class Aves; order Passeriformes; family Tyrannidae; genus Pseudotriccus; species Pseudotriccus pelzelni. The sequence continues at coordinate 54,175,656 of JAWMRA010000078.1, read as the reverse complement.
TCGTCCTAGAACAATTAATTATCTCACAAGAGTAAAGTCAAAGGTTTGATACGAACGACTGTGGCGGATTTGACTCCAAGAACCTGACAGAGCCTGCAAATATACACCACACAGCTCACTGGCCAGCAATATTTTGAAGGGGGAAAACATTATTTCAGGATAACAGTAAGGCATGTGTCAATGAGTGGCTCAGTCTAAAAGGTTTATTCAACCTTCAACTGAAAGTTCCTTGATCTAACCTTCAGTTAAAACGTAAGAGTTCACTATAACCACCTCAAAGCCCTCCCAGAACCTCCATGAGCTGTAGAGACCAGGCTGGACACTTCCTGCATTCTAGCAGGGGAAAAAAAAAAAAAAGAAAATCCCTCAATTCCTTGTGCAGAAAAATTATTTGGCCCTTAACTTGTTTATTTTTCAGATACTTAGTCCACAGTGCGACCCACTGTCACATGCTTTTTTTTCAATATTAAGAGAGCTTAGTTGTTTTTTACATGTATGTTAGCTAGTTTCTCAAATACTTTTCCATTTAATTTTAATGATATATTCTGAACACTTAACTGTTCTTTTCCCATGTACCATGGGGAATTACAGTACACTGCAGTTATCACAACAGTATTTTACAGTAAACCAATAAATACACTTTCCTTTTAACGTATTTTTAATGCCTATAAAACACGAGTCAACTCAGTTTCAGAGGAACTTCAACACTGCTCCAATTGCACTGAAAACAGAAGCCTTCCAGTGGCTTTGTTTCTGAGCTCTACTTGTGCTCTGTTGCCTGCTTTACACTACACAGAGAGTCTAAGGAAGATCTGGGCAGTAGAGACTCCTCCTGACGCCAGTACCTGCAACTTGGGGACATCCTGCCACTTAAGCCCAACTATGCTGGCAGCTTCCCACGGTAAGTCATTCAAATGGAAGGAAGAACACCTTTGGCCACGTCCAGTGGTGCAGAAGCAAGAGGAGAAAGCAGGAAGGTCATGGAGATGGCAGCCACATGGGAAGAATCTCCACTGGGAAATTGTGATGGAAAAAATAATCTCTTTTTCTTTCTTCTTTGAGGAAGCGTATGTTGAACAGGGACCATAACACTGCCAATTAGCTGCCAACTCTCTCCGAAACAGCTGCCACCAGCTCTTCTCCTCACAGCGGTGCTACTGCAGCTTTCTGAGGTCACAGGCAGGGCAGGGTTCACAGGTCTGGACTTCCAACTTGCTGTATATACAGCACACTTGTACAAATTGTTTGAACATGTGCAAAGAGTGAGTCAATAAAGCTGGATATCCATTGTTACCAATTCCCAAACAGAAAAATAGGCTGAATTCAGATTTGCTATCAGTAGTCCACTGGACCCTTGTACTTTGATGCTATTCTATATGTCCTCTTTCCACCGGTCACATTAGTTCAATATTTATTCTTTTCTGCATCACACTTAGGAATGGAGCATTCTACTTTCAGCCACTGTTCAAATAGACACAGGCATCATATATAAATAAAAAGAACAAGATGCCGAAAAAAGTGGGTCAAAGCTGCCAACATCTTTTCACCTACTGATTAAGTACTGAAAGAAAAATCACATTGTAGGATCATCCCAGCCAAATACTTGTGGTTCTTCTGTAATTTAGAACAGCTAAGTAGCTATCTCCCCTCCAAAAAATTCCTCAAGAACACTGATTTTATGTGCCAAAAACATGTCTCATACAATTAGTGTAGTGCTGAAGTTGTATCTACACTAGCTGAGTGTCTGGCTCTTAATGGCATTTCAGTTTGCTATTTCAATCTGCAGTACTAGGAGTTGTATCCATGACAGCCTTTATGCATTTCACATCTCAACAGGAATCAAAAAGCTTGTCTATCCATGGCCAACTAAGATGGCAACACTGTAATGTTTTTTTAACTTCCCTGTGGAAAACTGCAAGGATATTTCAGAATATCCTTATTACTAATATTACTTTTTCTTTAAAAAATTACTAACTCTTAAAAATTAGTAAAAAATTACTAATTCTTAAAAAATTACTAATATTACTTTTCCTTAAAAGTAATTTGTAGGTAGTTGGCGGTAATGTTCTCTGTCACCTCTTCTGTGTTAAATGTTTGAATTAGAGTTTTTCATTTCCTTGTGGAAAAACATTAATAAAGTAAGAGGAGTAGGATGGTATTTCTTGTACTAACATACACAAAAATCATTACTGCCTGTTTCAGCCTCTGCAATTACTGCTATGTATTACAGAAGAAGCCAAATGTTCTCGCTTTGCTAATGGGATTTAAAAAGACACAGGGATGATCTGGGATACAGGGGCACTGAGAAGCCTAAATAAAATGTGATTCTCCCTTGAAAATAATGACACTCACATAGGAATATATCTCTTGCCACATCAATCCTTTTACTTCAGCCAAGGAAAAAAGAATTAATTTTTTTCTTACGGGCTTGATGGCCCACAAGCAACTTCACAGACAGCAAACATGGACCACAGAAACTCACAGAAGTTATGGCCTATGGCCCAAGAAGCACATGGTTTAAATAAACAGAGTGCACTTACAAGAGAGGTTGCCTCCGTCCTTAACAATTTTTAATAAAGTTTTCACTGTAATGCCTTATCTAGGTTTCTCATCAGTTTTCAACATTCCTATGGAACAAACTTTTCTATCTGTGCCAGAAGAAATATTAAAAAAAAAAAAAAAAGTCACTTACACTACCGGGTCCTGCCCATAGAGCAGAAACTGCAAGGCAGCAGTTTTATCTTTGTGCTATTCCTGCTCTGCCCGGAGTCTCGGGAAGGCTCCGGCAGCCAAAGACAAGTTCAGGTAGCCAGGGATTTATGAGTTCACTCCCAAAAGCCGGAGCCGAGCCAGAGGCATGGACAGCCTCCATCCCTCTCAGGTTCTTCAGCCCTAGCAAGGCAGGGCACAGAAGCTTCAGCTTTCCCCCTGGAGAGGAGAATGGTAACTTTGCTAATGCGACGAGAGCGTGAGGCAGGGATATCTGCGGCATGACCAGGCCCAGCAATTCTGGTTGTTGAACTCAAACATGTAATCCAGTGCAATGCTACTTCCTTGTCAGTTCCCCAAAAGTTTAACTGATATTTTCACTGCACTTCCCTCTTGCAGATTGCAAGGTCATTTATAATTACCCTGATGAAAGGGGCTACAGGAATGAATGCCAGCAAATGAATGCTTGTTTACTCCGTACACAGTCCTTGAGGCTGAAGATTGTTTCCATAAACCCTTCTTGTAACAACATATGGGGAAAGCACTCACAAAGGACTGTGTCTCCCCTTCCTTATTTTCTCATCCCCGTGTTTTGAAGCAACAGATATGAGAGAAGGAAAAAAATGACAGATAAGTTTAGGCCTGACATAAGAAAAACTTATGGGCAAAGCACAAACCAACCAGGGAATATAAAAAGTGCTCAAGTATTTCACACTCTGATGAAAACCCATACCAGTTAGGCCTCATCTAAGCTTAACCTTTAAATAAGCTCATTAAACTGTCTTTCAGGGTGTTTTATCACAATGGAAAGTCTTCCTAAAGTCTAGTAACCTTGCAATTGAATTTTACATAGAGTTGCTTTCAGGTCCTGAGAATACTAAGGCACTACAGACACTACTTCTCCACTGTAAAATACTATCTCTCCCTATGTGAGGGATAACGTAAAAATTGCAAAGGTGATTTCATTTTTTAACATAAACCATCTTTGCCTTTTCTAACTAGAAGAGACCTCAGCAGTGCTCATTACAGGCACCCTTGCCCCATGCCACAGCTGAGCAGAGCTCTTTCTTTGCCAATGCCAGCAACAAACTCTTCCATCATTTGAAAATTTTTTTAAAACCTCTAAATAAAAGGTCACAAAACCAAAGCAAACAGCAATCCAAAGCCTTCCATGATTTACACCTTAATTTCAGCTGTGGGAGACAAAGAAATGCCCTTTCAACAATTGAACTACTTTTCTCACACCCTTCCCCCCCAAAAAAAATCCATTTTACTTATTTCCAGTGTAAATAGTAGTCATTATATATTATTTGACCATGATTTCCAACCATTTAAAAAACAAGACTGGATGACCAAAATGTTACTGAGTAGAATAAAATAATAGGTAATAAAACTTCCTTTGGACAAGAATTACAATTTAGGTGGTTACTTACGGACAAAACTGTAAGAATCTTTAACATAATTTAAACAACATTTAAAAAAACCAAACAAACACACAAAACCCCCAAACCAACAGAAAACAAAACAAAACCAAACAAACCCCCTAAAAAGAGCAACAAAAAATACCCCACCCAAACCTAGAAAAACGTTTGGTTTAAAAATATATACCACTTCTCTGCCCCCTGGTGTTACAGCTTGCAAAGTAGACTTTCTTTTTTTCTGTGGGCTTAGTGTATTATATTTACATTTGTGTTAATTAGGTCAGTGTTTTTTTAAATGCTATGTGATGTTCTTTGGGTTCGTTCTTACATTCCACTTACAAAACCAAAAATCTATTATAAATTGGTCATGGTTACAAGAAGATTTTTCCATATTAGTTAAATCCTGGAATTACATCTATCTGTCATCTTCACTTTAATGTCATCGCTGTTTTGTTGACCATGATTTCATTTCTAGAAAACTCACCTCATCATCATCCATCAGATGTTCCTTCGCGAATTCGTACATTTCCAGCTGAAGTGTGGTTATGTTGTGGTATCGAACTGCCTCCTATCAAAAAAACACCCAAAACTTCTACGTCACTTTAGGGTAGCAAGACACGGGAGAATCATCACACATCACCTCAAACTATTCCAGTAAAATCAGACCCAGCCTTAGTAGAATGCAGACCCCAGGAGGGGTTTATAGTTTGAGACAGGGAACAGCAAAACAGCAAGCGGTGTATCCAAACTCTTGTGTGGATCTTCACAAGCGCAGTCTCCATCAATTTGAGAAGAGCAAAGCCCTCTCCTCCTTCTCACATTTCAAAGCATTGGCAAGTCTGAGAATCAGGAATAAGACTGCCAGAGCTGAGCAGCAGCATGCGCCTGCATTCCAGTGGTCTCTGGACATGAGAAAGGCTCTGCCTCCCTGTGTGCTGGTGTATGGCAGCAGGCGGTTCTGGGAAAAAGAGACACTAACCTATTCTGCATGATAGTGACTCACCACCCCAGCCTGAGTCTGGGCTAGGAAAACTCTGCGAGGTCACTCACCGGTCCCTCCTCACTTCCCAGCTGTTTGCCTGGACTGCAGAGTGTAGCTCAGTCACATATCCTCATATTTGTGAACATCAACTGTAATCTGCTTTGATTATCTCATTTAACACCTTTTGGGGAGGAAAACAGGAGACTCCCTCTTTCACAAGAACGTCTTGTGATGTTAGATTAGTGCCAGAGCAAAATCCTGCTGCCCCCCCATTACCACTTTGAAAATAAACCAGAGGCATTATGGTTTTCATGGCAAGTGACTAGGATAGCAAGCAACTTCTGTTCATGGTTACATAGATCAAAGGACAAGAAAATACAGCTGTGTCCATTTAGTATTTTGTGTTTAAAAATCAAATTATCTGTAATCCCCAGTCACAGAAGTTATCAATGAAACATTCAGAGTTCATGTGTAGGGCCCTTGTTCTGTCCCTCTCTGCACATGTATGCCAAACCTGTCTGCGGTTTGCAGTTTCAAACTGTTGCTCCCACTCACTCCCACCACCATCAAACATTGCTTCCCCTATGGCTATAAAGCACAGTCCTGTTCCCAAAAGCAGTAACAAAGGAGCGGTCCCTTTGCCCTGTGAGCTCAGGCTCGCTGCTTCTGCCTTCTCAAAGAACCAAATGCATTTTTGCTGTCTTCTGTCTCAGCTGTCCCTGCAGGGCAGGCCTGGGTTTCCAGTGGGCCGATAAGAAGTGCTGCATGTAACAGCTTCTCCACAAATACACCCTACTTAACTCAAATGGAGTGGTATTTTTGTCTTGAGCAAGCTGGCCTGAGAGGTAGAAAGCATAACTATCAAATCAGTGCAAGCTAGAAGAGGAATAAATGCACTGCTTTGCATAAGGTCAGTCACCCGAGCACTGCACAGATATACTGGGTTTAATGCCACATTAAGAAATAAGAAGGGCCTTTGGGCCAGCACAGGTCTTGATGACTGAGGTGTCTGAAGAAGCAACATAGAAAAGGCAACTGGAATGTTATCCTGTGGGATGTCCGCTGTTGCCACAGCTAGGTTAACTTAAATGATTCTTCCACAGGGAAGTCACGCCCTAAGAGAAGGCTCCAAATTTAACTTGTGGAACATGTATTGCTAATGACTAACCAGTTGTACAATTCATATGACTGATGCCTAAGGAGTCACTCAGGTGTCATAATGCAGATAATTCGGTTGCATAACATAAATCCTGGTAACAAGAAGTGACAGAAAATCAAATTTGATGTCCCAGTCCAGGCTGCAAAATTTCCTTGGACGTGGAAATATATGAACAGCATAGAAATCCATTTTTAGACTAGTTTTTCAAAGCCAGATCACAATTATCGCTGCATGGACTCCTGTTTACTGTGGGTTCTTCATACCAAGTATTCTAATTTAGATAATTAGATGCAATATAGTCCTGAGCATTTTTCCATCCTCATCCACCAAACTATGGTCCAAAAGGAGTAAGCAGAAAGTGAGTTTAACTGGAGTTACCATATCCAGACACATTCCAATGCCCACAGAACCTGAAATAACAAGCAGGTGGGCAACTACATGTTGGCAGATAATGATTCACAAAAGCCTGAATGTTACTCAGAGATTTCATCGGGAGATTTCAGAGGGCAGCTGCTTTATTTATAGAGGTACATAAAGATATAAATATGCATAAGTGACAGAGAAGTACCAGTGTGAATTTATTTGTCATCGTATCATATTATATCCTGTTGTAGCATATTTCAACAGAAAGGGAAGAACTATAATGACATTCACTGTTTACAGGACACAGCATATCTCTGTGTACAACTTTCTATATGGTTTTCATAAAACAGCATGTGTCTAACTCTAGAACTAATACATAAACTCCATTTTCCCAACCTCTTGTCTACTGAGTTTTGGAGAAATATTTAATTGTGTTTAGAAGCCATTCTGGATAATTCACCTACCGATCTGGGCTGAAAATCCTCTTCTTTAAGTCCCCATTTGTCTTTATGGTACTGGTAATACACCATGTTCTGTTTCATTACTTCATCTTTCTCGTCAAACAGAAGGTAACTAGCAGCACAAGAAGCTGCATTCTTCATGTCATTCACTAATTATTAAACACAAACACACAAAAATCCAGATAAGGAAAATGAACAAATTCCTACTATTATCTAAGCTCTGAAAAACTCAAGATGGAAATGAGCATTTTTCATTTATATGAACATTTAACATTTATATCAAACTCTGAAAAGTGTTAGCAACTTGTATTGGCAATTGCTATCATATACAGAACAAAGGGCAGGGATGGATCAGATCACACTTACTTTCTAACTGCCTCATCTTTCCAACACAGACTAGTTACAGCCACACATAACTTAAAAGAGAGGGGCCTGCGATGTATTTTTTCATGGACAATTTTATGAGCACAGGCTCATAAGACATGTGTCCTGTGTCTGTTAACTACAGTAAAACAGGAAGAAAAAAATACCAGGGAACTTTGAGTTTCTGTCCTGGAACAGGTTAAAATGCAGATTCTGGAGGCCACTATTTACGTTCTAAAGCATTGTAACTAGAGGGAAAAGATTATGAATGGAATCTGTCCCATATCATCCCCATGTTATTTAAGCACAATAAATCACTACTTACATTTATAATATGCAAACTGCAAGTAATGGTACATGGTGGCCACAAACTTTTCAACAACAAAGCCTCCTATAATGGGCGTCAGATTACTCTCACACTGCACTTTGCATGCAAGGACTTCGATATAATGATCTAGAAGAAAGAAAACAACAACACAGGATAAGGGTAGTGCACTGTCATAATCCCTCCCACTTGCTACCCATTAAAATTTGGCTTTATAATGCTCTCTGAGTCCTGTGCACCTGAAACTTGCTGCTTGGAAGTACTGGGAATCTACAAGTCCGTTTGAAGTACATATCAAGTAATGGTAATCAGCCCTTCCATATAATCTGCATGGTCGACTTTAAATGTACCAGAGCTGGAATTCCAGAGAACTGAGCAGTTAGGTTTCACTGACACCTACAGGCAGCTTGTGGTGGTGGGTTTTACAGTGTTACAGAGTATTCCATTATTTCGTAACTGTAAACTTAACAGTGCTCTCTTTTCTTTTTTACATTTTGCAATCCTCTGCAATTTCATGAAATTACTGCACGGATAAGGTCCACGTGCTGCTGAGTACAACTGCGTCACAGAGAAGCGCAGCAGGTGATTGCAAAATAAACCTCCAGAGATGGTCACATATTGTGCCTGCAGTCTGGATGTTCTAATAGAGAAGAAAACAGAGAATATGCCACTCACCACAGAACAACTTTCAGCCAGGAGTGTTTAAGTTCACAAGCTTACCCAGTCTAAAAAAACTTGCTATAATGCAGTAGGACTACAGGTGATTTTATCTTCAAGGAAATACATTTCAAGAAACCTTCCAACAAAGAGTATCAAACATTTTATATCCCATTTGGCTACAACACAGAAAAGAAGTATTTTCAAGTCTTAGTTTACCTGTTAGCCATATTAGGCAGGTGAGAGCAAGTTAGCTAAGCTTGTGCAGCAAGTCTCTGACCAAGACAAAAGAACACTTTTCATCCCTGAGAACTCCTAGAATGAAGAACACTAAAGCTAACTAAAAGTAACTGGCCAAATGAAATTACCAGACTCATCTTTTACAAGAGCAGTGGCATCTCCAGGCACAGTAGTGTTCAATTCCAGCTGGCACTTGAAGCCAGAGACCCAAGGCCCTCAGTCAAACAATCCCACGCAATGAGGACTGTGGGATGTATGCACAGAATGGACGCTTGATGAACAACCCGTGCTACCAGCTGTGAGAGAAGGCTCAGGCCTCCCATGGGAAGAAAACTTAGTTTATACTTAGCACTTGTGGACTCGGACAATCTTCCCATGAGAAGGGGATTAGTTTATGATCAGCTGAGCCGGCTTCCCAAGAGAAGGAAATTGGTTTATAATAAACAGACACTGCATATTATGGGAAACCATAGAAGGA
>JAWMRA010000078.1:54127837-54153119 GCA_035584735.1 Pseudotriccus pelzelni | reverse complement strand
TCCTTATCTTTACAACATACTAGCTATGCATAAATTCTTTACGAACAAACAAAAAAAGTAAAACAGTTTATTACAGTTTTGAGTCCTGTGCTCAGCTAAAAGCAGGGCAGCGGCCGCAAGAAATGCGGAGGGGGGGCCTTTGTGACCGAGCACCTCTCCGTCCTCTCTGCCACCCGGCTCTCCAGAGCGGCAGGAGTGACACGCTACGCATTGCCCTCGGCCATCCCAGTGCATCTGGGAGCCACAGGGTGCAGCCAGGCTTTATGGAGGTAGCAAGTTCTGTCTCAGAGGGTCACCTGTGCTCTCAGCACCCTGCCGTGCTTTCTGGCGTGTCACCGGGCTGAGCTAACCCGAATCAGCAGGTTGCTTTGGAGGCCGGAGGCAGCACCTGGCAGGCTGAACCCTCAAGAATTCGGCTGGAAGCGCGGATGCTGAGATAACAGGCGTTAGGTTAAATTCTTACAAATGCAGAAGTTCGGGGTTTTTGCCTTTTTTTTTTTTTTTTTTTTTTTAGTTACGTGGGCTTTCCCTTGCAGTAACATCAAACCGAGAGACTGGTAGCGGTGATGAAAAACTGCTGTGGGAGGGTCTGCTCGGGGTACAAAAGACTAGTCAAGTGCAGTAGTGGGAAGGGGGGAAAGAGAGAACGAGGAGATCAATCTGTAACTGACTGTGAACAATCAATTGAGATACCCCACTACCTTCGGACCAGCCGAAAGCCCCACTCCACGCCAAAGTAATTTATACCTCCCAGAATTAAATACTCTGCAAGTTAGGGCTAGGTTCGGAGCGGCGTCCCTGGCTTCCTGTTGCCCAGGTGTTCGGGTTCCTAATCCCGGCAGCCCGGTGAATGCCACGGCTGTAAGGACGGCCTTTAAGCGCAGGAAAAAGCGGTCCCTTTCCGCTGGGAGGCCGCGCTGTATCCCGGGAAAGCAGGATGCAAATCAGTAGTGCCGCCCCTGCTCCCAGCACCACCTCCCGCCGCCGTTTCCTGGGAACCGTGGCGGGGTTTGGAGAGGTGGTCCCTGAGCCTTTTAAGAGCTGGCGTTTCTTTTGTCCACATCTCCTGTCTGTGTTTTCTGAAGGCAATTAAGCTTCTAGTTTACACACGCAATTACCGCTCATTTGCATCTCCTTCCTTTGGCTTGTTTTAAATGGCTTTAATAGGTGGAATTGCAAAAATAATTCCATTTCTAACAGCTAGGGGGAAAAAAGATGTCCAGCTGGAAGTAAGGAGCTCCTAGACACCCCGATGGAGGGAAGCTCCACAGTTTTCAACAAAGGTATTTCAAAGACTGGCTTGTGTACAAACTTCAATGATTCGGTTTGTTTGTGCTTTGCTCCTGTCCTGAAAACTTGTATTAGCTCCCTGAGAACTTTGGTGAGCACTAGACATAGCCCAAGATGAGCTGCGTGATGGCTAGGGTGAGTTGGAGATGGGACCTGTCAGAAGCAGGCTCTTGGATCTGCTCAGCTGCAGAAAAGAACTTAACGTCTGAGAGTTTCTCTTTGGCATCTTTTTCAGCTTCTTCTGCATGTACTGAACAGTACAATAAGTACTGATTCATCTGATTTATTTTCCCTTGTGCTCCTCTCTCCTTTCTCAAGAGGGCTGCTTTTGCTGTGGGAATACAACCTGGATCTTCTGCTAGCGGAACCCTGGGCCAGGCACAGCTGCATTCTCTGCTTCTGTAATAAGTGGAAGGAACTGGTAGTCAGTCTCTCTAATTGCTACCTTTTTCCTTCCCCAAAGACTTGCCATCATTGAAGCTAGGTTTTCCTGGACTTGGAGGGCTTCTTGGATTTTCTCTAAAGGTCCGTGGGTACTTGACTCTGTTGGCTTTTAGGTCTGGTGTAATTCTTCATTGAAGTGTTTCCATAATTGACTTCAATGAATACTTCACAGCTCACTCTCTCTTCAAACTCTTGAGAGTTTCCTTGGGTGTCAGCATGCATGCTGGGGAAAATCTGTCCTGGTTAAAGGATGAGCAGGACATTTTATCCTGATAGTCCTATTCTGGTGAGTCTATAGTGAAATGTAACATGCCCAACCTGAAAGTGATTTTAATACTCATTGCAGAAAAGACACAAGCATTTGGTTCTTTATGTTTCCAATACATGTGCAGGAAAAGACTTTCTGTCTCTCACCCAGTTCTAAGTTTCCATAATGTCTCCCCCTTGGCCTTTCCCAGAAAGGGAAGCACAGCAATAGGTGCTCTTTTCCTTCTGTGGCCTTGCAAACTGCCACTGTAATTACCATTGCATGACCCAATGAAAGTGATGAAGTAGGTTGTGGAAGAAACTGGTGGCTCCCTTGGATCTGCAGTGCCCTGTGATTTCGGAGAGAAACCTGAGATAGGTAAAACTGACTGTAACAGAGAAGGAAACTCATCACTCCATCACAAAGAGCTTTGAGAAGGCCTCTGTGTCATACAAAGAAATGAGCTAGATGGACTCTCTGAGCAGCAGTAAAACCTGAAACACAGAGTATGGTAAAGCAGAGATAAATCCTCCAAGGGCTGCACTTGCTATATTTTCTATGGAATAATATAAGTGTTCCCTGCATTTTCCCCTGGATGTTTTTTTTTGTAGTGCTGAAGATGTCCATCTGTAAAGAAGAGATGTGGTAAAAGGGTGGGGATTAGCAAAGGATAGGTGTTTAAATGTTTTGATTTTTTGCTTCGGAGCAGGAACAGCAGCATTACTAGTTATGAAAACCAAAAACCTTAATGTCTGATCTTTACCTTGCATTTTTTGAGCATGGGCAACAATTAAATATAGTCGATCACTGAGAAGTTAAGCTCCTGCACTTTGATATTAACTTATTCTTTCTTCTTTTCTTCTATGAAAATTTTATTATCTGTAATTACTGCAAGTTGAGTAAGTTTTGATTTGTTTGATTTAGCCTTGGTTGCTTTTTACTTTTTTATTAGAAGATCATGGACTCAGATCTTTATCTGAGAAGTTTTCTCTTTTGGAACCAATTATAGGAACACAAATCTGTTGCTTAGTCCTCCTGCTTAGAGTGAGAACTCTAGAACAGCAGAAAGTATTGGAAACTACTTGGAGGCCATGGTGCCACTTATTGTGGCTACAGAAATTTTCACTAAAATAAAATTGTTTGCAAAGTGGTTTATTTTACGCATACTGTTTTGCTTCTCTGAAACGTGGGGTGTTTTTTTCAAGAGAATGTTCCAGTGTACTGTAGCCCTTCTATTCCACCTAGCATGTATAATAGGTTTCCATTTAATTTTGGTTTTGTGCTTGCTGATAATTAGGTCCATGCCTTCAGTAAGAGTAAAGCAATATTGCTTTATTAACATCAATTACGGTTAGCTATTACTGACATCGAAAAAGCACCTACACGTCTCAACAAAACCAGCTCCCCGTCTGACAGACAGCGGTACCAACAGCAAACAAGAGACATTTGCCTGCAAGCTCCTTAAGGCATAGATTTAATGTGTTCTGATTTACATCAGCTACGGTCCTTGGAGTATTCACAGGGCTAGGACAGCGACAGGGAATGATACACACTTATTGCAGCACATTCTGAAAGCATATCTCCATTACATGGGTAACCTGCCATTGTTTTAAATTGGTGGGGAACAACTTCTTAAATTATAGATCTGTGCTTTCAAGACAACAGAGAAAATAATTTCATGTGACACTGTTAGAAGCGCTTCCCTCTGAGGCTGAGTAAGACGTGGTTCTCCCCTACTCAGGGTTTCAGTCCTAAGAGAGGTAACCTGTATCACTGTGAAAACATTTCATGGATTTTGGGGTGGATTAAAAAAACCTGTGAAGTATCTGAAATTACACAGTGTGTCTTTTTTTGCCTTGCAGAGCTTCCATGTGGTTTAGAGTTTGGGAAGACTCTCTCCCCCCTGGGAATTAATTAAAATAACTTTATTTAATCTCTGTGGATTACGGATATTTGTATATTCTAGTCTTCTAACATCTCTCCCGAGGGAACACTTGCTGAAAAAATAGCTCAGCTTTTGCAGCAGAGGTAACAATGTTGCCTATATGCAATTATTATTTCTCACCACTAAGCATCTAAGTTATATACTTTCAGTATTCAGTTTAAACAAAAGAAACTTTCAGTGAAAGGATAACTTTGCCTAAATTGAAAGTACTTTGTCTAACTGTACTTTGAGCTGTGTTCTGTTCAGAATGTTTGTTTTGCTTTAATAAGAGAATTTTGTAATCTGTTAGCCTTATGCTACTTCTATAAAACTCAGCTGAAAGAAACAGAGCAAATTTCACAAGAAACTTGGTCGTATTAGTAGGAAGATTATTTTTATGCATTTTTGTTTATCACGTTTGACTCTTGCAGGTTGATGGCATAAATGTGGCCAAAGTGACTGTGTTTAGTGTCCAAAGACTGATGTGAAAACTAGGAAGACAACAGTTTTCCTTCTGCAGCTTGTTTTGGGGACTGCCCTCTTCCCTTCTGCACGGGTGTAGACGACCCTTTGGCAGAAATGCAGTACTGTTTCTGTGGCTCAAAGACAGACTGTCCCACAGAAGGTAAAGGTGCTGTGTCTGGTGGAACAGGCGCTGCACTTGCAGTAGAGGGGCAGGGCTGCATGGAAAACATCAGCTGTAAGTCTGAGGATCCCAATCACTGCTACACAAGGGCTGCCTCCGGGGAGTTACTGCCCCAGTAGGCAGAGTGGGCTCTGCCTCAGTGTGCTGCAGCTCCCTGGTGCTGCAGGAGGGAGGATATTTCCTTCTCTGCAGGGGGAAGGAGCTGTCTAGCATGTGCCTCTGGGACTGAGACTGATGGCTGATAACTGGATTTTGTCTTCCCAGTGGAAATTTCATTGGTCCCAATTAAGTGACCTTAACCTTTCTTTCTTCATCTGCCGAAAAACAGTGGCTCCATAAAAAAGTTACTCTGATCCTAAAAAAACCTATGAGCCTGCGAGAAGTGATTAAAAATTCCTAATGAAATTTCCACTTGGGTGATCAAACTAAGAGCACATGATTGCTATCACTGTCACTGACCTTTATATCACATTCATTTATGTGAGACTCAGATGTTGCAGTTTATATCACAGTAATAAAAAGTTCACTAGAATTTACTTTATAGTGTTCCAGTAACTAATATTCTATTAATTGATACTCTGGATGATTAATAAAACCAGCCTATAAAATTTCATTTGAAACCCAGCAATTAGATACAAGTTTTACAGGTTCAAAATAGTGTGAAGAGAAGGCATTTTCTAGAAAAACAGTCATCAAGCAAATGTCATTTTTGCTTCCACACATAAGGTACAGTGTAAAGACTTGCTGTCAAAAATGTATGTTGAGCTGAGAGTTGCATTTGGTAGGAATTTATCTACTGATCTAGTGGCTGCAAAAACAGGCATGAGATGTAATCAGCAGAGGTGGCTGACACATTCTTAGTGGACTCCCAAATACTTAAAATCAGAAAGCCTTGATGTTTAAAACCTAAAATTTTAAGTTTTAAATTTCCCCTCAATTCACAACAGCTTTTTTTTTTGTGTGTGTGTGTGTGGGAAATTCTTTGAGATCGACCTTTTCCTACATTTCTTGTAACAGCATGTGTGCAGCCTTCTCTCTTTATAGCGATTGCCTCATCTTCCCCTCAAAATTTGTGACCTCCAGGATAATTCTGAGAAACAACCAGGTGAACTCCACATGTATGTACTACTCCAAGATACATACAGGCCTCCCAGCTGGGAATGGAACTTGATCATTGTGTTTGAAAGTCAAGTTGCTGAGGCTTCTTAAATCAACATGGTTGTACCTTCAGAGGTTTGCAGAACTGAGCCACAGCGGGCACAGGGGCTGCACTAGCAGGGTTAGCAGAACTTTTAACTTTCACCCCTCAGTGTCTGAGTTTAACAAAAGGCACAACTGGGAGAGTCAAAAGACAGAGTACACACATCTGAGGGATGGGTTTTAAGCTGCTTGCACCCAACAGGAAAAGAAATTAGAAAGTCTAAGCAGTAATACCATACTGTCTCCATAGCCAAATCCCTGTGAAATGGAGTGTATCAGCAATTAAAGTGGATGCAAGGAAAGGAGCTACTGGCAATGACAAACAGAAAATAACCAATAGGCTCTTCATGTCTAGAGATCCCTATTCACCCGCAGCAGCCAGCTTGGGATGGCTCTGTCCGACAGGAGAGACGTGTCAGGAGGCATGGCAGGGATGTATGGCATGGTGAAATGAAGGAGGAAGTTGATCCTTCATGTGACTGCTGTGGGGGCTCTGGGATGGGTTCTGCTGGGTCTCGCTCATTTAAGAGGTTTCTTTAAAAATTAATATGCTTGCCTAGAGGATGTGGCAAGTGGGAGGGAGAAGTGGTTAGGAAGCAGAATCAAGATTGTGTTTCCAAAGCAGGAAAACCAAAAGAAAACTCCCTGTGAAAGGCTCATATACTGTAAAATAATAAAAAAATGTTAGTGCTTCTGGATGCAGTGATGGATAACACAGGTGTCTTTCCTGCAGGACTGCAGGGAGGCAGTCAGTGTCCAGCCAGGGCCAAGAAGGCGGCTGAGAGCCGGGATGAGGCAGGGAACAGAAAATGGCATCAAGTCTGACTGAGGGGGGCTGTCAGGAGGACATGTGGGCTGCTGGTGCCACCAGGGAGGAGGTACAGTGGTGAAAAAAGCCAATGTCAAAAAAGAGGTGGACTCTTCCTGCACCTCACAGAGGGGTCCTGCTTCCCCTCAGCTCCCAGGTGCCCACACTTGGGCCTGGCCATTGAGGGCAAGAAGGGGGTTTCCCAGGACGTTTGTAACCCTTCCTCCCTAAAAAGGCACTAGGTTGAGTCTGGAACCAGCTCCATAATTTGTGCCCACTCAGCAAAATGCCTTCCAGGACACCTGGTACTCAAAGGAGGGTGTCTCAACACGCAGGGAACAGGCAGCCTCCTGGCAGGGATCCCAGCGGGCATGGCTGGTGAGTGGCTCGGCAAGGGAATGCCTCACATATAACTCTGACTATTTAACCAGGCTCTTGGTGTTGATGTGCAGATCCCTTGGAATATTGAAGGGCCATTTCCCTGTGGAGAGGATGGGAGTGCTCGCCTTGTGATGGAGATGGAGCTGAGTGTTTACAAACACCACACCTACTGCCAGGCCAGGCAAGGGAGCACAATTATTACCTTGGTGATTAACTGCATTAAGTTAAACATTAATATGTGGAAAGGAGAGTTATTAGAAGATTATCTTCGTCCCTTGTTAAGAAAAAGCTTCCACACCCTTGGAGAAGGGATGTGGTGACATACCTTTAGGGGAGAAATTTGGAACCAGTAAAGAAAATCCTGAAGGTAGGGGGAAAAAGAAATACATATATATACATGTATATGATTTAAATCTGTGACAGCGTGCAGGTTTCTGCTGGCATATCCACGTAATTTGGGTTTATGGAGAGGTATGTGGCTCTTGATTTCCAGAGCTGTGCCTGCAGAGCTCGTGGTGCAGTCCCACTGTGTGAGCCCAAGAGAGCTGTCATTGCCTTTGTGTGTTCAGCCTGCAGACACGGTGAGAGGCAGATTGTGGACATCGTGATAGGACTATGCTGTCCAACTTTGCCTCTGCAGCTCAGCACACAGAAGGAACCTTTTGTTCACAGCTATGTATCTGTAAGGCTGGAAGGCATTTGTAAGGTAGTCGTAGCTGGAAGGAAGGCAGTGGAAGAAACCCAAAGGGAAATGGAAAAGAAAGGTAAACAGGAGCAATAGCATTTTAGCCAGAGGGCTTTAATAACTGAGCAACGAATACAGATATAAAATCGATGAGAAATGCTGATTAAAGACTGTACAGGAAAATGAATCTGTGATGGCTGAGGATATATTCCTCTCAGCACAATTAACATCTCAGAGCTGACTTTAAGAAAAAACCACAAAACACAACACAGTCCTCCAAATCTAGAAAGAGGGGGCTGAGATGGCTCAAGGCTACGAGCTTTGAGCTGCCACCTGTGGGAGTGATCATTAAAGAAATATTTCAGGCTCATGGTGGCTGAAAATTAAATGCCTTTCTGCACAAAACAAGGGCCTCCCCCTTTCTCTGTTGCTCTGATACATGAATAGCACTTTGGCTTGAAGCACCAAGAGTGGAAATTCTTGTGTTTTATACGTGAAAGGTTTAGGCAGTCATCGCTTAATTTTTGCTATTTATCCTTTTGTCTATTTCATTAATCTGTGAAAAGCATGCTATGTATTAGAAATGTAACCCATGTAATTAAAGCAGAATCTCAGATGAGTGATTCCTCTTTCCTCGTCTGCCCCCAACAGCGAGTAACACTTTCAAGTGTTCTTGCACAAATGCCTTTGCAACACAGTGCCTGTGTTGTTAATAATGGTGAAAATCAAGTAAGCAGCAGGCACTGGCTGTTCCATGAGGGACTAATATTAAAATATATATTCTTTACTTGTTCCTCATTTATTCCAGAAAACAAGAAGCAAAAAAAAAAAAAAAAAAAAAAAGACTCTCAGCTAGCAAATTAAAGGGAACAGGACATACAAAAAATGTTAAAGTCACTAAGGCACTTGAAAAAGCAGAAGCAGAATGAGGAAGGTTGAACTACATGTGTGTAATGTTGGAAATATTCGTGAACACAGGCAGCTGCATGCCTGCTTTGCCCTGTCCATTGTGGAGCTCTATATGAGTGCTATTTCTGTAACATTCAATTGCAGGTGATATTAAAAAAATAGACCAAGCAAACATGGAATTTTGGCAGCAAAAGACTAGTCAAGTGCAGCAGTGGGTGTGGAGAAAGAACAAAGAAATCTGTAACTGACTGTGATCAATTATAAATACCACTGCCATCGGACCAGCCATGCACACTTTGGGTAGGAAGACTATTTATAGCTCTGAGAAGGGCACACTGTCTACCTTATGATGATATGTTACCACACTGGGCTCACAGAGTGAAAGGCTTGTGAATTCCTCTTTTAAAAGCAATGCAGCTGTCTCTCTCCTAAAGCCCAATATATTTTATATTTCGTGTGGATATTTTTCCTCTGAGCAGCGCCGGGCGCCGCTGCATGATGGGTAAGCGGAATGCAGATAAGCACCCACCACAGACTGCCTTGGGAACTGCTGGAGAAGGGAGCTGTTGCTCAGGGTTTTTTCCAAGTAGCGGAGCAGACACTGCAGGTGATCTCTGGCACGACAAAACAAGCTGTTTGCGGGTGATCTTTAACAAGCGGAGCGTGCAGGGTTTACATGAGCAGTCCTCCACTGAGCACCATACTCTGCGCCCGCATTTCTGCAACTGCAGCCCCCCAGAGACAAACAAGCAGTGTCACAAATACACCTGTACTAATATATTATTGCTGTAGCTTATAACAGCACACAGCTCCTCCTCTGTTTGAGAGGGGCTGCTGAAGCCTTTAGCTCCCTGCTCCACAGCACATCTGCACTGCACATGAGATGGAGAGGCCAATGGCAAACGGGCACGGATACAATACAGATCTCAACAGCTACTAAGAAACTATTGTCACAAAACAGAACATTATTTTATTTTTTATTTTTTTTTCTCACAGTACTAGAGCCAAAGGGCATAAAGGAAAGAGCAAATCTAGAAGGCAGAGTTTCGGTGAAATAATCTGCTTTCAAATGAAGTCAGCTGAGAAAGAGTCTTCCTCCTGTGTCAGACATTCCCATACCCACCTGCTCCTCAGCAGTGCTGATAACTGCTTCTGCAGCAAAGCCCCACACCCCTGGGAGAAAGTGGCCTCAGTTTTGTCAGCCAAGAAAAGCCCATGTAATACGTGGAGCATCCTGGTTAGTGCAGATTAGCTCAGCCAAACAGTTTACTGTGCTAAAGAGCACAACTGCGAGGGCAGTGCACCACAGCACTGAGCAATTGTACCGTGCATCACTTGTTTCTCTTGAGATTTATTCCTCTCCCTCTCTCTCTTGCTCTCTTCTTTTCCTTATTATTTTTACCGTTATTATCATTAACTTTATTTCAATTATTAAGGGATGCTTTTCTCACTCTACGAGTTTAACCTTTTTCCTATTCTCCCCATCCCCCCGGAGGGATGTGGGGCTGGGTATTGAGCAAGCAGTTACGCGTTACTTAGCTGGGGTTAAACCGTGACACTGGGGCAGTTCTTCTGCCCTCCAAAATCAGCATCTCACTCACTGCTCCTTCACTGTGCTGCAGTTCTTTTCACCGTCCCCTTTCTGATTGTCCAGCAAAAGAGACCTTGCAAGCCTCTTTCGTTGACCTAAATCTAAGCCGCTGAGGTCACACCTTTACTCCCTGTTTGCACAGTCCCACCCTCTTCCTTGTATCAACACAGCTTATCTTAGAAAGTGATACAGTGGCAAAAAAACAGTTCAAATGTTACATTTTTCAGCCCAACTGCTCACAGCGGCAGTGACAAAACAAGGAATCACCCTGGAAAATCAGTAGAAGCCTGATTTTAGATTGTCTTCGATTTACTTTGTGTGCAGTAGCTCACTGTCTCATCTGAGGAGTAGGCTAAATAATCCTAAAGAGAGTAAATATCACTCCTACTGATTTCAGAGATACCGGTTTACAACATTCCAGAAACTCAATTCATCTTGATGTCCGTATCTATTAAGCTTCTTTAGGTTATAAAAAGTGAAAATACAGACATTCCTTGCTCTAAAATCAGAATAGAAAATGTAATTATTTACAAAAATTTGGAATAACATCTGAGTTTCGAAATTTGGGCTATTTGGCCTCTATATTTATAGCACTAAGTTGGAATCAAAAGAAAAGGGTTTAGGTTTTTGTTTTGGGTTGGGCTGCTTTTTTTTGTTTCTTTGGTTGGTTGTGTTTGGGTTTGTTTGGGTTTTTTTGGGGGGGAGGGGGTGGTGCTGTTCTTTTGGTTTTGGTTTTTTTGTAGAGGAATGCTGGTATCCTGATGGCACCATGATTAATGGATTAGTGTCTTCAGAACAGTGCTGCATTCAGTTTTCATTCCAACACCCATAAAGTGCCAGAATTTTGGTGTTCTGAAACCGGAGAAACGAGGAAGTGGAGAGTCACAACTTCAGCCAAATTATTCTTCCTGAAGGCACAACAGTCTGTTGTACTTGAGACCCAGCAGGTTCAACCTGGGTCAGAGAAAGCTTAGTATGACACAAGTAGGGACACTGAAGCAGAGTCTCTTTCATG
Source organism: Pseudotriccus pelzelni (assembly GCA_035584735.1). Taxonomy (NCBI): domain Eukaryota; kingdom Metazoa; phylum Chordata; class Aves; order Passeriformes; family Tyrannidae; genus Pseudotriccus; species Pseudotriccus pelzelni. Next base: position 54,141,979 of record JAWMRA010000078.1, on the reverse strand, counting down.
GAAAAGTAGTTTCCAGCCAGCAAAGTTGTGTGTTGGTTTGGTTTGTTTTTATTTTGTTTCTTTGTTTTGGATGTTTTATTTGGTGTTTTGTTTGGTTTGTTGGGGCTTTTGTTTGGTTGGGGATTTTTTGTTTGGTTTTTTTTTTTTTTTCCTCCTGCACAGTTCTTTTGGCTACATAAACCTACTGACAATAAAGGCAGGTGGGGAAAAAAAAGTGTGTCATTGTATAAAATCAGTTAAAATGCAACACACGGGATGCATACACCATTTGGAATGACCCCTGAGATTATTTTCTACCTCTTGTTTTTGTCAAATACGTAGGTAATGCTGTAAGTATGTTTGGTTACGGATTTGTTTATGCATTTACACATGTTTTACATCAGTAATATTGTATCCAGACTTTTCCAAACACGTTCCTAATCTGACAACAACTTTTTGGAGTTTATAACAGTTGGAATCCATTTCGCTTGCTACTACTTCAAAATCTGAGATTTTTTCTTTTTTTTTTTTTTTTTTCTCCTTCAAGAAGTTGCAAAACTGTGCTGCTCTCAGCTGTCTCTCAGTGAGCCCTTCTTACAGCAGGCTCTAGCCAGTGAATATATGCTGGAAGTAATCTTTTTTCACCCTTAAAAGGGATTGTATATTTCCCCTGAGTTTTCTTACCCCTATTTTTATGTGTAGGGTTTTACAACAAGACCCTACTTACCCTATTTACCTTCACAGATACATCTTTTACCTGTTGCAGAGATTTTTGGGGGATTAAATACTTGGATTAAGTAACCCCTTATCATAGCAAAGACACAAAATATTTGTAAAGCCTGGCAGGCAACAGCCCATAGGAAGACATCAGTTGTTCCCAGGGCTTCATCTTTGCCCTTTTTCTAGCCACATCTCCACAGGCCTCAAATATGGTATTATTTTAGCACACTAATTAGACACCCTGCAGCATGGGCTGGGCTTCAGAGATAAAGTCGGGGGTATTTGTCATCTTCTATACCACCTTTTTGAATGTACATTAAATAATACAGGCTGGAGCCTTGCTATCTGTTCCAGAAGAATTCATCTACAGTGGACACCCACTGCGAATGTAGCAAGACAGGTGTTTTTTTTTTTAATAAGAGCTAAAGAGGATTTCTTTGTGTATCTTAAATTTTTTTGCCGCAAACCGCTGAGCTCTCCTGACTAGCGCTGTTAAGTTTCGTGCTGGCTTCTTCCTCATTACACACTACCTCTGTGTTTGGCTGTGACTTTAGAGACTTAACCTACAGTCAAAATATTTGACATGTTAAGTCAGAGAGTTAATGTTGCTGCAGAAACCCACGTGGATACTTACGTAAGGTTACTTTGAATTCATTTTTACAGACTGAAAAAGGTGACAAAGATTCTACAATGTGTTTCAAATACAGTGCGCTACACAGCACTTCAATATCTAATGTTATTGATATTTAGGGTGTTGGGGTATAGGGGTATAGGCATTAACTGAAAGCAACAAATTACCTCATTTGACACTTCAACACATACTGTAAACAACATTCCTAAAAGTGTTTGAGGAACGCAGGAAAACACACGATTTGATGAGCATCTTCACATCATCTTTACATCTGACAGTGTAAAGAATAAGAGGTGTCTCCTTCTGTTATGTAGGAAGGGAAAATAATCTATATTAGTCAAAGCATTTTCATCAATAAAAGAGAATTCTTGAGAAGAGGTATTTGATTAATATTGCTGATTTTAGCAAATAGTAGTATAGCTGACATCGCAGAAAAGAATTTTGTTCATCAGGATACTCATTCAAGTACTGAAAAGTAAAACTTCCTGGATTTCCATACAGCCCTAATCTAGCTAAAGAAAAGAAAGGCGCCTGGAGCCAACAAATGGCCCTTCCAAGTGATTCAATGTGGACCCTTCCAAGCAAATTAATCTGGCCAGAGGGTTACAGTGGGTGGAGATAAGGTTCAAAAAAACATCCCTTTTCTCCTTTACCTTATATTTTCTAAGAGAAACACAATTTATTTTTTATAATGTTTTCCTGAATGTCCCTGGACTCGTAAAGTTTTAAAAAGCATCATAACTGTAGCCAAGAAGCAGTGGTAAAACCAGTGTTTGGTGCTGCAAATTTCATACTGATGGCTGAGTGTCCTGGTCCAAACCAACCAACTAAATATGACAGTGTAATATTAATTTTCTTTGAAATAACTTCTTTTTGTTCTCAGTACCATAAGCTCTCTAATTCATTACAGACTTGCAAGTGTCCACTGAAGACAAAGTAATGTAAGGAGTAACTTAATTTCTTGCTAGCATGTACCGCTTCCTCTTTCTTCCCAGGAGTTTTAATAAGACCATAATACTCCAGAATTATCAGAAGCCATGTGAAGCAGCAGAACAACCGCTTCGCTGTTCTGCTTTTGCTTTGTATGCAGTGGTAAATGGCAGGATATTTCAGAAATTGAAGGACTGATCAGAGAGGGATATAATGAGTTGGACAGGGAGTCTTTGTTGTTTCACCTAAGGGAAAGCCTACAAATTGGCATTCATGTAATTATAAATCTGAACATAAATACTACCTTTCAAGTATTTCCAGACATACGGAAAAATGATTTTCTCATTTCTCTCTTTCTGTTTTAAAGGTACAGCATGATTTTGTGAGCCAATTAAGCTAAATATTGCAATTTATTAAGATTACTAAGCAGAGCAACAAGCCTTCCCACCACTACAGGCAAGAGATCACGAGCAAAATAGCTAAAGGCTTGTGATGTTCATGGTTATTAGCTTACTTGGAAATTATCTGTTTAGAGATTAAAGCTAGTTTTATTTAATCCTGTTCAGACAAATTTAGGAAAAGGTACATAAAAACTGATTTCTATCAATTTCAAACAAGAAAACTATCGTTTTTATTTTGTTCTGACAGTCCTGGCCAAATCCGTTCAAAAATTTTTATTTTAATTTATATTGCCCACCAAGGAGTCTTTTGATAGTCTCTGCAGTTCGTCTGTCTAATCCAGCTTGTTCTTCCAAAGCTAAATCTATATTGCAATTTCCTAATTTCTGATATCATGTCATTTTATTCAGGAACCCACAGATGCTGAAATCTTAACACAGTAGTAAAGTTATGCCCTGTATAAACTGGTATATCAATTGCATTTGTCATTTGGGACATCTCTGATGAATTGCTTTTGCTAGGCCTGAGCAGGGGATAAGACTTTGTCGTGGTAACAGTAGGGATTTAAATATAAAAACAAAAGTGATTGGCACAGATGCCAATCTAATCATGTTCCAGTATATCTCTGTTCTAGATAATAAAGATTTAAGGCTGTCCTTCCAAAGAGATTACATCATGGTTTTAAGGCAGTGATTCAAATAATCTTTGTTATCAGTACTTAGCACTTAGCTGGCCTTGAAGTAAATAAAAAAAAAAAGAAAAATATGCCTCTTTGCATGTACTTATTTATTTTTGTTTTCTTTACAATATATGTTTTTATTAAGTTTACCATCTTTTACTATACAGGCAGTTTATGACCAAGTAGTTCAATGGTTTATGGCCAAGCACTGCTTAGTTAAATCTCACTTAGTAACAGTGTCAGCTGAAGTCCTGATCTAGCAAAATATTGAAATATTGGCAGTCTGTAAGCCTGCAGTTATTTCTTTCAGTATTGAAAATATTGTGCATGAGCTTAATGCTGAATCAATGCCACGTAGTGTTTCATCAGTGCTGGCTGTCCAGGCTCTGTTACAGATGTTTTCCTGCGACGGCTTTGGCATGCTGCATATTTGTGCTACAGGTGGAAACCAGTCCTCTTCTTGCTGTTTTCACAGTAACCCTCCCCAGAACGATAGTGTCAGAAAAGGCTGAGGCTTAGAGGCACAAGAAAATAAGGATAATTGAGTCTTTGGCGAGCAGATGTGGAGCACCTCCTAACTTTTTTATGCCTAAGTGTCTCTGCAAAACTGAGTCGCAATGATTTTCTGATTGGCTGTAAAGCAAACAAAATTAAGTCTTACTTCCTCTTTCCTCTTATCTCCCCTGCAGCTTAGGTTAGTGTTGATGTAAAAAATGAGACATCTGATATTCTAGAAACCTGAACAACCGCTACTTTCTAGACTTCAAAAATACACTATGGGATATCAAAGCAGTTTATTTTGACAGACTACAGCGCACTAGGAAGGAAGGATTCAAAGTTTGGAAAGATACTAACGTTTTTTGTATCGGGGAAAAAGAATAATAATCACTGTGTTACCCTTAAACCAACAGCTTAATGTAAAACAATTTTATTCTAAGGTGTCAGTCGAGGCTAATGAAGAATTCTAACTTCAGTCAAAGGTCCTCTGAGAAAGATGAAGTTACGTGACACTGGAGAATGTACTTTAATAAGGAGTTGAATAGAACTGGGCAAGCACCTACACACACACGACTGGATATATTCAAGCACAAGTAATGTTTATGTTGCTACAACACTCAGGAATTACCTAAGGAGGCCACTTTTGGATTCAGTTTACTTTTATAGTAATGTAAACTGTTACCCAAGTTTGGGCCAGAGATTCTCATTCTGAAGGTTTTCCTTCCAGACTTTCTCTCCTTGTATTTTTTTTTTCAGATCAGTTACATTAAAATGGGAGGAGAAATTGAAGTTCCTTCTAACTCTGGGTTCAAACCACGGCATTTAGATAGGTTTCAGTACAAAAATCCTATGTGTTTGTGGTCTCTTCTTCTCAAAAATAATATTAATTTTCATTAAAAGTGTTGGATTTTTGCCTGTAGCAACATATTCTATTACTTTTATTCAAGCTGGAGTGAATATCTGGAAACATAGCTCTTAGGTTATTAGCTACAACAGCAAACTGTCTCTGCTACTTATCTTTTAGTTTAAAATTCATATAACAACTTGTAAGAAATTGCTTAACTTACAGTTTACTGTTTTTTTTTTCTAGGCCATTCATAAGGCAATAACGAAATACTTCACTGAAAGACATAATTTGGATTTTTGTATGATTTCAGCTTTTGACATGGCTACACTTTGAAGTTTTCTAATACCAGGCACAATAACCCCTTCTTGGTTTGCTCAGCCTTGCTCAAACTGTGACCCCAGGCAGTGCTTACCTGATACACTTGAGTGTCAGCAAGGCTTCTTGGCCTGTCTTCCTCAGTTGCCAGTCCAGAAATCTAATGAAATAAAAACAAGTGAGGTGAAGTAATTTACTCACTTTAGTCGGTACAAGTGTGGAGGAATTGTAGGTCCAACAGCTAAATTCACCATCACTGTCACTGCAGCTGAACCTTGGCAGACATGAGCCCCAACACTTCCAGAAAAACAGCCAGGTGAAGAAAGGGCCAGCACTTTTTGTTGTATTTTTTGTTTGTCTTAGATATTATATAAAACAGTTGTGATGGTTTGAAATGTAGTCTGCCTCACAATCTAGGTCAAAATAGCATAAATGTTAAAACAAATCTAAATTACAGTTTTTGGGGCAGACGCTAGAAACTCCCCTGTAGGGTGAAAATATAAATAAACCCTTCATTTTGCTTTCAGTCCTCCTGCCCTAGCTGACCTTTTCACCACAGCAGAGATACAGAGCCAGGTAACACATGGCAGCAGGCGCAAAGTGGATGATTTGTCACTGTGAACACATTGGGAAAGCCACATATTTACTGTTGTTTCTGTTAGACAAGAATACTTCTGCTTACTGCTCCTTGTGGATGGAATTTACATTAACTGCTCTGATTTTCACTAAGGCTTAATACTTAGGCCTTGTCTTAGTGAACATAACCCATCACCTTTTTCACTGTCCCGTAAAGCAAACCCATACCCATTATCCTCAGTGTCAGGGAGAATTGCATCAGAGTAAAGGGGACTTCTTAGACACTGAAGATATTACTTATACAAATGTTTGACAGAATGGTTAAATTACTCATCCTGGATTTCTAGAGGTACACTTTTCCTATATGGATTCTGTTCACTTCAAGATTAAGGCTTACAGCACTGTTCAGCTTTCAACAAGAAATTTTTTATCTTCTAAATTTTTTTTCTTTTAATCAACTGTCATGTACTTTTTTTCCTAGTCACCCTTGCAAAGATAGAGGAATCAACCTGCATTCTTAAGAAATCCACCTTTAAATTCATTGTGCAGGTGTGGCCTTTCCTATAAAATATTTTTCATGGACATTAGTAAATCTTGCTGGAGAGGAATGCTTCTGCAAGTTGTTTACACTCTATATGTTTACCCACCTTTCACCATCTCCCATCTGGGTGCAACTTGCATTTTTCTACTGCACTATTTCCTTTCCAGTTCTCCTTGGTTTCTCAAAAGTAATGGTCTTTGCTTCCCTTGTTCTATTTTATTCTCTGTGGGTCAGGTAACACTGGCTACCTAAATCTTAGCTAAGTATAAATACTGTTCTTTCCTATTGCTTTTTGTTTAAAGCCATCATCAATACTGTTTTGTATTCAAGAGAGTAAAACATAAAAGTTGTACTTAAAGGAGATTGTAAAATATTGCTGAGGTAACAATTTGCCTGGAAGTTTTTTCCCTGAAGTTTGGCTTTTTATTAATATTTGCATAATATTAATAAAAAGCCAAACTTTAGGGGAAAAAAAGTAACAAATAGCAGAGGATGGCAAAATCCGAAGTCTTTGTGGGGTATTACACTATATGACCCACTTATAAAAAGCACAGGCATGCATTGACTCCAGTGGGACTCACCCGTGTGCTCGAGTGAAGGCTCATAGGCTCAGACATGACATCTTGCTTTCCCTGGCACTGGAGAGCAGAGCTCTCTGTGGTACCTGCGCGTGGCTTGGCTGCATATATCAGTGCTGTACAATCACTTAGGAACCTTTCGAAATGCCCAGGAAAACTGTATGAATCAGGCAACTAAGGTTAATCACTAGGATTCTGCTTTGGTCACAAAGCCAGATTTATCATCTCTATTTTTAGGTAGTCTCCTTTAGTGGATATTATGGCCCAAGTACTTAAAATCATAGATTTACTACTTCTGCCAAAAAAAACCCCCACACAAATCTGAAAACTCAGTGCTCCTTACATCACACATAGGACTATTACTCACTTTTGTTTCAGAGGTAAATGCACCACGTAGTGAACTATCTTCTGTAAAAATTGCACTGGGCAGTGAGAATTGTCAGTCACAGCACAAAGGGTTTATCTGAGCAGCTACAGGGTCACTTGAACTGCAGACTGATAAATGTGCCAGCAGCTGTCAGCCTGTTAGAAACAGTAGGTATCTAAAAGCCTTTAAAAAGACCAGTCAAGGTTAGCAGTGGGGTGGAATATAGAAAGGTTAGTGTAACTAACAGTAATAATTTCTGTTTACCCACTACTATCGGACCAGCCAGTGCAGGAATTGCCTTGGCTTTTATATAACTCTCAGAAATCGCTATTCCACTCTAATTAGGATGAGCTATTTAACTAATCCAAGCAAAGCAGGCGATTAACGTCGAGTATATACTTTGTGTCATGAGCGCCAGTAAACAGTGTCTCTGTCCCCTTCCTACATTTCTTTGGCAGCTCAGAGAGCAGAACTAGTTCTTGTCTTGCAACTAATTTGCATGATGGGAAATATAAGCAAATGACTGAGTTGTAAACTCGCATTTCTTTGCTATGACAACATGGTTTGAGTAGAGCAACTATCGAGAGAGAGGTTTAGTTACTGAATTAAAAATAATACAGGCTGCTTTGAAACTGCTATGGAGAGATGGGTTTTGTGGGGCTAGTTCTACTTTCTGAGCTCTTCCGCGTATAATTAAGAAAAAACCCCGCTCCACGAGCCTGCTGCTAAAAGGCAGCAGATGGCAGTAATGCACAAAGGAAATGCCCTCGGCTAAGCTCGGGATTCATCTGAGCACACAGACTTCGCCCTTCCTCACACTGACCGCCTGGCCTACAGCTGCTGAATGTCTCCATTTTACTTGTCTGGATTTCAGCTAGCCTTAATCTATTTGTCAGCAAATGTCTTAACTCAAGAATCAGACAGGAAGATTCAAAGCTCAATGCCTTTACAAGTTCAAAAGAACATCACTGAGATGTTGTCAGCATAAATAAATAACCTGAAAAGAAATAGCTGCTGATATTAAGACACACCTACTCAGAAGAAGAATGTAATCTTGACTTCATTTTAGCACTATTTTTAAAGCACCTGTGCCAACAATTAACATGGTGAATCAGATAAATTCCATTTCATGGCTTTTAAAAAACAGTAATTCGTGGATTCATCCCTATCTGAAAAAGAGCAGTACAACTCTCCTCAGTGTTGTTACTTACAGTATTTCTTGCAAAAAAGTATAAAAACTTTCACCTAAAATAGCGCATGTCTTACTGAAAAACATTAAGCATTATTGACAGTTGTTGAGAGATAATTATAGAAGTTTTAGCACTATTTGACTAAAAATGAAGGGAGAAAAAAAAATCCTCCTTTTGATGCCACTAAGAAGACCTTCAGCAGGGAGGTCTACCAAGTCCTTCCCGCTCCCAGTTTCCATGCTGTCCCTGCTCATTCTGTATTCTGTCAGATTAATAATTCTGGGCTCAAACTCACAGTTTGCACTGGAGCAGTGCAACACCCAGCTTTATGATAGACAAATTTAGAAGAATTAGCTGAAAGGTGTTGCGTCTGATTTTCAGTCATTGATGAAATACGTCTCAAACCTGAGGTCAGTGATACTCTCAGTTAAAATGTTGAGCTGTGACCTGTGACAAGGGGGTTGTGGCTGCCCTGGCTGCAGGGTAGTGCGAGCCAGCATTGCCAGAGGTGACGAGCTGCAAGGTGGCTTGGACATGAGTTGTCAGAAATCATGAATTATGGGCTTATCTCTGCTCAGTTTTCAGCCGCCCTGTAGCTGCCTTCTCAAGTGGGCAGTCCCAGAAACACAGCCACCAACAACCTGTCTCCAAAAGAAGCCTGAGCATGGCTTTGTGATTAGGAGTTAGGCAGGAAACAGATTAACAGTGTATACTCCAGTCTTCTGACCTCTTTGGCCCCACGATTTTATTTGTGTTAAGGGTGGAAACAGCCTGTTGTGAGCTGGGAAAGCCCAGGCAGCATCTAATGTAGGGTACTGAAGCTCCTTTGTTTCTCCCCAGTGAACCTGCCCCTGATTTTAACCAAGACGTCAAGAAATGAGCTTTAAAAGAAAAAGCAGAGGAGATTCACTGTTAATCACAGATCTCGTTAAAAGGCACCCACAAGGAGTTCATTCTTTCTTCCTGTTTTTCATCAGGGTTCCTTCAGCCCAACTGCAGGGTTTGCTTAGAACTTGCCTCCCTCTCAGGAATGCCATCAGTGGCCAATGTTTAAGTGCCTTAATACCTAGAACTGAAGATAGTTTTGACTACTGCCTTTTTGAGATTTTTTAATTTTAAAAAGGAACAGTAATTCTTTCTCTTTTTTTCAGTGTCCAAGAAAGTAAACGAACAGAAAATAAATTAATAGTAAATGAAAGCTTTGTTTCTTTTTTTTCTCTTTTTTTTATTAATGTATAATTACATCCATACCATTACTAGATGATAGTAACAACAGTTGTCTACTGCAGGCCAGTGCTGTTAGCCACTGGCTAACAGAACCTATGCTGCAGGTAAAACTTACGAACATAGAGCCCATTTTCATTGGGGCTACCAATGCTAATATGTGTACTACTTAAAATTAAGTTTAAGCAAAAGTATTTTGATATAAAGAGAAGCTGATCTAGGAATAATCTTGCAGAATTCATTGCCTTTCAGAAGGGAAGCAAGCAGAGTCCAGTATGACTGATTTGACCCAGAAACCTCAACACAGAAAACTAGGTATCTTTTCTGTCTGTCACAGACAGTTCAGATCATCGTGGACTGTGACAGTTTCCTTTTCACAATGAGAAGATGGTGCTCTTAAAGTGATTCTTACTTTTCACGTATCTACATATTTGTTGCTACCCCTCAGAAAAACAATCTGAAATGAACTAGTCAATGAAAAGGAAATGAATTATTTCATGACTAATAATAACCTGGAGACCAGCCCCTTGGCATCCCATCTAAATGCTTCATACAACATCTTTTGTTCTTCAGGGTTTATTTGCTTAAAAAGTTCACTGTAACATTATTTCCACTTAGAAAGAAAGCAAAACTCTATTTTCTGCCACTATTGTGATGGATGTAAAGCAATACTTCTGGCCATAAAATAAGTTAATTGAAATTATGTAAAACCCTGTCTCGTTCTATGCTGTGTTTGGAGTGACTATCTAAGCATTTATGTAAAATCATCCACAAACTTTACAGTAACTACAACGACAGCTCTTTAGCCTTTAAAAGAAAGCTGTTACACCATATGTATCAGGCAAATACAGAGAAGATATGAAGATTACTAGTATAACCTCAGCTATCTTGGATATGTCCTTAACATAAAATTTAATCTTCTTGGTTTTCACAGCCAATGAGGCATATAGAGCTGCTTCTGGCAGAATGCTCAGCTACACCTGTGTTTAGAACAAATGTTCTTCCCTTATTTTGTGGATTTAATTTCAAATTATACCTGTCACTTTACTTTAGTGCCCTTTTATGGCCTATTTTTTATTTTTATGAGGAGAATTACACAATGTTTTCTCAAAACCCCAAACCAATTATATTAAAGGAGGTATCTGAGGCAAATTCATAATCTAAATACTCTTTCTTAAAAAAAAAATAAATTCTAAATTTAGGTTTTCTTTTGATTATGGTAAAGCAGAAATGATCTGACAGTGATTAACCATACTGCAGAGTCAGTTCTTTGGGTCATTGTGTGTGCAAGAAATAAGGCAGTGCTCAATCTCCTCTGCAGATGAATGCAGAGATATTGGAAAGGATTATTACAGGGAAGAGTGATACTGGAAAGGATAATTGTGTGAAATAGTGACTCAAAGAGGGAGAATATATTCTCTTAAAAACAGCAAAATACCCAAAGAACAAAAAAGAAAAATAGCAAACGTAAAAAATAAAAAATAAAAAATATTAGGATCCAAAAATTATCTATTCTTGTATGTAAAATTATCTATTCCTGCTCTGTAGGAAACAGGAAAAGATAATAAAAAATTGGAAATGCATTGAATTACAAGAATTTGTTCTCTGCATGTAAAAGGCATGCACCATTCAGAAATTTTATCTGCTTATTTTATTACAGGTTTAACTGTTTTACTTTAAATCATGGCAAGTACTATTTATACAGGTTTAAACAGAATATTAATTAGAAGTGACGGTTAAGCCTGAATATAAATCAAGATGTTAAGTGAGTAGTCTCAGTGGACATTTATAATCAGCATTTGAATGTATAAGTAGATATTAATTGCAAGCAAAGAACTGTAGAAAATTCTATAGTTTTGAGAACGGAGGGGATTGGATTTTATATGACTGAATTTACTCAGGCAACACATTTGGAAAAACATGGATTCTCTCATCTGCCATTTTCCCTGAACCCACAGCAAGCAGATTTTCTTTGTGTTTGTCAAGACAATGGCTGGGTTTTTTTTCTCAGTCAAAAAAGAAGCTGGCTGGGATTTCCTTGACCCTGGGATGCTAGATGGCCTTTTTTACAAATCCTCCACTGAGAGCAGCTGTGCACGCGTAAAGTGGAGTTTGAGCCACGCATTTAAACGGCGCTCAGCTGCCAGCACCCCAAGAAAAACGGAGCCCAGGTGCCCAAATGGAGCCTCACGTTGCCCTTCTCGTCACAGGGCCCTGCTTACCATGGCCTGACAGTGATCTGAGAACTCCCTCTGCTCCACACATTGCCGCTGCTAGGAAAGGAATTGGAATTTTAATGGTAATTTCATTAGGGATTCACAAGTCTCAACGAACCCCAGCTGACTCTCCATCAGCTGAGCAGCTCTGGAGTGCTAACAAGTAGTTAAGGGTCTACTTTTGCCAGCAGTACAAGAATGTAAAATTCAGGGAGAGAACAGAGAGATCATGCAGTAAAATAACAGTTTTTAAAATATTGAAAACAAACACTTAAAATCCTTTATATTTCTAAATATCAATATATTATAAATACAGTATTCTAAAACTAATACTTTAATTATGAATACAAACATTTTAACTGCTTTTTTTTTGGTGAAAGTATTATTTTGTAACGAGAAACCTGCATCCAAATCAGTGTTTGTACACTGTGTTTTTGTCTGCACTAACAGAACTCAAACCAGAAAATAACACTATTATTAATTTAATCCCTTGTCCTCATTACCAGTGCATAACCTGCAGTAATACATTGTGTGTGTTAAAAATACTACATAATCTATAAGGAATATATAACACACTATATAATTTTCCTGCATAAAGCAGTAAACCAAAACTTAAATGAAGCCGATCTGAGCATTTGCATTCTGACATCTATTTAAATTTCATTTTCATAAGAAAAAAATCAAAACAACAGTAAAGAGTAGGGAAAAAAAATTTAAGTGCAGTGACCTGTGAATTTTCGTCATCATCGTCATAATTGTTATCATCATTGCCATTATTATTACTACCACTACTACTACTGCTATTTTTTTAGGGAATGTGTGGTATTTTAAAATCATGTTGGAAAATTAAAATAATTTTTAGCTAATAATTAGGTTATTTTTCAGCTAATTAGGTCTCTGATATTCTGCTATCCAGGGTGTATGAAGTGTTTTACAAAAGTCTGCATTATCAGTATTCTCTGATAAAAAAATAAAGAAACAGGTGTAAAAGTTGTAAATTTCTCCAAACACCATGATACAGCTGGGAAACCAAAGAACAAGCACAAAGCCTCCAGACTCCTATCCATTTCCTCTGTTGTGTGACCAATGAAACAGAGCACCAGCGAGATGTGAAAAGGATATGTGGGCTTTGAGTGGATTTGAGTGGATTTAAATAGGAGGTAATAGTGAAAGGGTGCTAGAAATTATTTTGTTTATGGTTGGTAGATGAGCTGGTGGTCTTTCTAAAACCCATCAGCACCTTGCAGGAGATGTTTGGCATACACAGACATACTAACAACTAAAGAAAATGAGACCAAAGGGAAAAAATTCATTCAGTGCTATACCCCATGACTGAAGTCCTACTAAGATGCTATATTTAGGACAGAAGTCTTAAAGGTTATTTTCTAGCTCATCTGGTCTAACACTGGCTATCACAAGCACTAGATCCTGTAGTTTATATCACAACCCCAGCTGGATCCATAACTCTTTCTCCTTTTGCCTATTTATAGACTACTCGACATCTCAACGCCTTCCCCTTCCCGTCCTGTGCATCCCTCCTTTTCTTTGGTTTTTTTTTTCACTGATTTACACTCAGATGTTTGTATTTCCACTCTGACTTCCTGAAAGGGTTGCAGAGAAATCCCTCCCTTCTTCCCACTGCCTACCGTTCTTTTTTGTCCTTAGTCCTTGTTGGCTGCACCAGGGCAGCTGCATTTCGGGGAAAACCCTGCATAATGGTTAACACTTCAGTGTATTTGAGGAACACCAGAGCTGCTTAAAAATGCTGCAACAAACTGAACCCCTGGAAGTCCCCAGCTACATAATTAATTCTTAAATGTGTATTTGTACTTGGCAAAACTTACCTCAGGTAGCCTTCCTTGTGCCCCTTGTAGCTAAAGTGATGTCTCAGCTACTCAAGGGCTCACTAAGGGGCAACTTCACATTTACCTCAGAAAAGAGTCTTACAATTTATTAAATGAATGAATTTACTGCTAAGTAGAGTTTTATTCCATCAACTAAAAGGAGATTTTATTTAAAATGTATTTGCATTCATACTAAATTAAAAACTGAACTGCTCATGTACCTATTAACTATACAAATAAAAAAAGTGCATTTGTGCCACTCTTTTAAGAATTCTACATATAGTTGACCTCTTTCAGTCATCAATTAAACAGTACATTATCTCCAGTCTTGCATACCTACATAAGTATGTCTCGGTTTAAATGAAACACAAGTGTTTTGCTGGGAATAAATTATGAGGAAGACCCAAAACTCCTCCCTCAAAGCTATTACAAATCTGAAATCAAAAGACTCCAATTTGAGAAACAGTGTGGGAAAGGGAAAATAAAATTACAGCAAGGTAGAAATAACAGCCCTTTATTAAAAGGTATATATGTATTGGCAGAAACAACAAAAGAACACAAGTAAAACACCCAAACAATAATCCTACACCCAGAAACAATCCCCTTCA
>JAWMRA010000078.1:54114211-54127737 GCA_035584735.1 Pseudotriccus pelzelni | reverse complement strand
TGTTGAACCGCTGGAGATGTGGAGCCTGCAGTGGTTCGGGTCAGTCGGCAGGGGGCGCTGTTGGATCACTGGCAGTCTCCGCGTGGGGCCTCCCAAGTGCTGGGGACGAGTTGAACAAATGGACGTCCCCCCTCACCAAAAAGGGGGAGGGAAAATAGGGCTCCCAAACACTGGAGAACTCACTCTTTCCCGCTGGCTGAGATGCAGGTGGTGCGGTTTTCGTCCCTGTCTGATGGAAATCCAAGCAAAAAGCTCCAAATTGCAGCACAGCCACAAAGAGCGACAGTCCCGGCAGCTCCGGCCTCTCCCACAGCTCATTACCTCCAAACCCTCCTCCTGGCTTCCAACTCAGCCCCCCAGACTCCTCCCCCATTTCCCTGGAGACAAGGTGAGGCAATTCATATGGGAATGCAGCCTCATTAGCTCTTTTCTTCTGGGACACTTAGTTGTCTGGATACAGTCACCTTCGCCAATTCCCCCTTCCCTCAACACAGTGGGCAGAGGAAAAGGGAAATTCCAGCATAGCTCCAAGAACAAACAAAACCATGACAAAGCACAAGCACTTCTTTTAATCTAGAGAAGAAATAAATAATACTTAGCTGTGTCTACAGTATCTTGGGTTTCATTTATTCATGCTTTGTCTGTTTCCAGACATTTTCACAACAAATTGTGAATCATTTTATGTCTTATTAGTTGTCTATGGGTAAAGATGATTTTCAATAACTTACTTGGATACACATACTTCTCCAGCAAAGAAGTCCATAGCAGATCAAGTCTTGACCAGATAATTCATCCATGCCAGTCTGTCTGGCCTGGTGTGACTACCAAAACTCCAGGAGTCTTAGGTACATATAAACATGATTTCTTCTGGTCTTCACCTATGATAATACATTTCCCAGCTGTAAACTGTCCTCTAAAGTTCTCTTTCCATCAGATTCTTGCTCTGAGTCAAGTTATGTAGCATACAATTTACCAAAGTCTGGGGCCATTCAGCAGGCTGAGGTTGACAATACACATAAGGGTCTGCAATAAATGTCCTTTTCTGTGTATACCTTCACTGATATATATATAGGTACACAAAATCATGGCTTCTGCTAAAAATAACTTCTCTGTAACCTTAGGACCCAAGTTTTGATATTGCTCCCTGATCCCCTACAAATACGCAATTTTCTTCTCCTCTCTTGCTCAGTATGGAACGAGCAGAGATTTAGAGCAGGTCTCAGCATCTGGAGCCCAAAGCCTGGGCATGTGAGCAAACTACCAGACGGCTCTTTCAGTGAAAGAGGTGAAGGCAAACAAACTCGATTCTTAAAAAGCAAATCAAATGGTAAATACCTCTTTCATTTTCCAGCAAAAATCTGACAGTCTATAATTGTTTTTAATCAGCTGCACAGCAAATGTAGGCTTTATAGTGCAAATAACCCTTACAGTTTATACACTTCATAAAATATCAGAAAAGTTGACGAGGTATACTACGAACATCTTCAACTGGGTCTGGACTATTATACTTTTTATTGCATATTTTGAATGGTTATACAATATGTGGTAACAAGCTGGCTGTTTCAGGCCATGGTGTAATCACATAATCGTGGTCTTGAAGCATCTCATTGACTTGCTAGGCCTGACCTGCAGTTCTCAAGAGCCGACTGTGAGGATACTCAGGCAAGAGAGAAAAGATAATGTGTGGATTGATCTATGCTCGGGTAAGCTTAAGTAAAACAGAATAGAAGGCAAAATCAGGGAAATGTAGCTGGAAACCAGTGATTAGAAAGGACAATAATTCAATAAAATAAGAAATCAGTGAGAAGCACCAGTAAATTGTAAAATTCTATCTGTCATTCTTATTAAACTGTAGAATTAACTACTCCAAGAGAGGATCACCCAATCTGACAAAATCATAGCTTTCCAAGTTTCAGACCAGACTAGTATTTGTAATTTTTATTTTTTAGTGATAAATGCTGTTCCTCTTGGTTCTTCCCCCAGTAAAAATACTGTGTGTGTGATTTGCCCAGGTGTGATAAACCTGCCAGGGAATAGGTCTAACAGTCCGAAAGCACTTGAAATGATTAGTGTATAAAAAGAAATTGTCAGTACTAAAAATACTTTTCTTCATAACTGTGAAGACATTATTGTGTGCTATCCAAAAATCTTAAATAAGTTTATACTTACAAAACAGGTGTAGATATTAGCACAAAACAGACAATAAACCCCCAGAGAACTTGGATGAAATGAAGTGTCATATTCTTACAATATCAAAATTCCTATGAAGTATCAAGGAAGAAAAATGTTCTATATTGGACACAGTGTGTTCGTCATTTTCCAAAGTTTGACATTTCAGCTGTTTGATCTTCAAAAACTGAGGCACTTGGAGACAATCCATAAAATTATTAGGATTATTCTATTTACTAAACACTATGGTTTTTTTGAAGCAAGGCAGATACTAATAGTGTGTTAAATTTTGAAAGACGCTGAACTGAATGGCTGCACCTATTTTTGTTTTCCAGTAATAAGGATGTGCACAGTCCTTTCCAGAGTTCATTGTGGTATCTTTGGCTAACAAATATACTGTTTTTTTCTTTTTTTTTTTTTTAATAAAAAATGTCCTGTAATTAGAAATAAGTTGCACCTTTTAATACAAGATATGTATGCTTACAGAAAATGTTATTGACCATAAGGACAGAGAGCATGTATTGGTTTTGGTTATTCCCAGTGTTAACATTTTGGTCTAATCCATTTTAGATCTCTGGCTAATCTCAGACATTATTTCCTAAATTAGGACACTAGCAGCTTATGAGGTATGATCACATCTCACTGAGGCATGCGATGCTAAATGAATATAACATCTGACCATGATTCCATGATACCATAAACTTGAATTTAACACTTAGCCCAGCACTGGACAAAACCCACAATGGCCACTGTAACTTGAAACACTAACCCAATATAAACTCTCCCAGATGTTTCAAATGTGTTTACGGCCTCAGGTGGACAACTTTGCCGCGGCAGGCTTTAGGCCAGAGCAGGTAGTCTCTCTCTCTCTGAACTACTCTGACCCTGAGATGCCTTATGGAGCCTCCATTTTACCATGGCTGGTGCAAAGTCTGCATAGAAAACATGCCTTCTGAATAAGGACACCTTCTCAATGAGTCAACAGAAACCTAACCAGGGAAAAAATATCCTGGGCAGACTTTTTTCTGCAGGCCTACAGTATCTTCATATAGCATGTCTAATGTGGCAGATCATTCATAATGAAGTCACAACAGGGCCCTCTGTAATTTTTCAATTACACCTAACTATCCACTTCTACACTCGTATTTGATATTATGTATGTATATTGTTCATTTTGTAGGGTATTGGGATTAAGTCTGAGTGTTTTTCAAACCTAGCACCAAGGCAGCCTCTACTGGTGATGAGATCACTGTCTAAATTTTGGCTATTCAACAACTGGGACTAAATCATCTTCTGATCCCTCCTTCTCCTACTCTGTGGGTAGTATGTACATAGGCTCTGGTTTTCCTTTCCTTCCCTTCAGTAAATGTGAATTCTAGATGTTCTTCCTCAGGGAAGACAGGATCAAAAAAGGGTCAGATTTCTGAAATGGAACAGAAGAAAATTAGTTGTAGTTGGTTAAATTGGTGTGCTCCATAGTCTACATACATTATAAAGAAGAACTGACTCCTTTACACACACATCATGTCTTGAAACGTCTACATAAAAATGTAGAAACTATGGTATGATACATAAATGGAAAATAAAGTGCTCTTGCACCAATTCTTACGTTGCTAATCCCATGGGAAATGGTCAGGGTTCATAACCATTTTTACTCCATTGGTTATGAACAATGAATACTAAATGGACAAATAACAGATACTCAGGGTCTCCACTTGCTTCTACAAGCTGCTTTTTTTTTTTTTTTTATTCTGCAGCCACTGCAGACTTACAGCAGAAGCTTAGGAGTAGCTGTTAATTTGAAACATTCACATTTTCAAGGCAGGCTTATTTGCAAGTTAGGTTGCAAATCCAGCTCTAACATATAAGTCTGTTTCTTCTAAACAGATCAAAATTATGTGTTGCTTGGCAGACTTGACTTCAACTAGAAGACATGACTGTAAGCAGGTTTTGGGAGTAGCAGTGCAGTGTTTATCCCAATATAATTGGGGATTTTTTGTGCATGCTATTTCTACTGCTTCTTTCAGTCAAATTAAAAATCTTCTATTAAATTCAAAATAATAGTAAATAGTAAAAGTTCAGATGTTTCCTCCATTAAAAAAATTAAACAAAACCACGGACCGTGCCCCCTCACCCCACCCCCTACCAAAAAAAAATAATCTTTTTGTAAATATACAACAGACCACTTGAAGTCAGAAACATTGCTAACCATTTAACTCAGGTCCCAATTTTTTATGTATATATTATTATGTGTGAAAAATTGTTCAGATAATAAATTGCCAAATGTCACACATTATTTAATGAAGAACATGCTAATTAATACAGATCTTTCAGCAGTCCTTAAAAGGATATATATTTTGAAGCTCCTTCAGCAGAGAGGTGCTGGGATTCCTCTCTTTGTTAGTACCTTTCTGGATGTTGTTCACTTTGGGTTAATGAGGAGAAGATAATCAAAAAACTCAAATCTTACAGCATAGAACTGTTCTCTAGTTCACTAATCCAGGATGTTAACGCAAATATCAAGCTTCTACAACAACATTAATGTGGTCACAATGTACATCTGGTTTATTTTACAGTACAGTTTTTACAGAAGAATTACAGCAATCAAAGTATTCAGTTATTTTCATTAGAGTTCTGTATTATTATTAAGCGAGGGTCTAATTGTATTTTTCCAAACAACTGTGGGCAGTTTAGTTGGTTTGATCCAGATGTTAGCATCTTATTCTCAAAAACTGTCAAGTTTCTGCAGTTTGAGAGGGGCCACCATCCTGAAAAAATGTAACGAAGAAAACAGTACAAGAAAGACTATCTTCATTCAGTGTGGATTGCTGACATAAGAAAATTAACTGCTGCATTTCCTGACTTTTAACTGGGTAACTGTATGTGTATATGAACGTAGGGCTTAATTTATTTATTTTTGCATCTAATTTCCTTAAGTTTTTTTAAAAAGAAGGAGAGCAAATGAAAGCACAAAGCCTTCTGTTTATGCAGTCTAATGAAGTTGATTTGGTGGTTTTGATGTGGTATTCTGTGTGTGCTGGATAAGGCACACAGGGATAAGTGTTTCTTAGCTGTGCAGTTTAGAAAAGTCCTCTAAACTGCCAGTGTCCTTTGGATACAGCTTGAATCTCGGGATTAATAAAGTTTCTCTTTACTTGCCTTCATACAGTTTCTTGGGAAAACACTGTACATACTATAAATAATTGAGCTACAGCTCTGAGAGTGTGCAAAATTTACTCAAAGCATGAATCTGTTCATGCTGGACATTCCCGCAACATTGCACAAACTGGTTTTAAAGATGCAGCTTCTGCAGCAGTTTTCTAGTCCCTTGAGTCTATACACAGAGAATGGCAACAAAAGCTGGTGAAATAAATTTGGATACTCATAACGTGTGTCAATGAGCAGCTGTCAAATGGCAGCAGTTCTTCATCACTGATCCTCTCTATCTTCACAGTGAACTTCTCGACCTGAGAGAGACAATTTGTGAAAGAGGCACTACGAAAGAGCATGTCATGCGCAAAGCCTGGGCGTTTGACTTCCACGCTCTGAGGCAGCACAAGGAGAATTCTAAACGGCTTACATGAAGCGTGGGCTAAGAAGGTGGCAAAGTGCACCACTTCCAGATGGTAGTCCATTATCTTTAATGACCCCATGCACAAAAGTATTCACAAGGTTCTGCTTTTGTGCACACATCCCTATAAGGCAGAAGACCAAATACAAAATTAATCACTCAGATTTTGATTTATTTTTGTCTATTAGCCTAGTTTAAGAGTGCAATCTTATAGCTTGTCACCAGAAGAGGAAGTAACACATACTGAAGAAGCACCACTATATAATAAATTATCAGAAAGTGAGAGGCAAAATTCCCTGTTTACTGATGGATCCTGTCATATTGTAGGAAAACATCAGAGATGGGAAGCGGCTGGATGGAGACCCCTATGACAACTCACAGAAGCTGCTGAAGGAGAAGGTGACTCCAATCAGTTTGCAGAGGTGAAAGCCATCCAGTTGGCCTTAGACATTGCTGAATGAGAGAAATGGCCAAGACTTTACCTCCATACTGACTCATGGATATTGGCAAATGCCCTGTGGGAGTGGTTGCGGTGACGGAAGCAGAATAACTGGCACCATGGTTAGATACTGCTGCCTGGGTGGAGAACCTGATTCTGAAAGTAGATCACGTAGATGCTTATGTATCCAAGAGTGAGGTCACTGAAGGACATCAGAATAATCAGCAGATGGAAGAGGCTGTTAAGATTAAAGTGTCTCAGGTAAATCTGAATCGGCAACATAACTGTGAATTATTTCTAGTTAAGTGGGCCCATGACACCTTGGGCCATCGAGGAAGAGATGAAAGTGATAGATGGGCTCATGACCAAGGGTTGGACTTGACCATGGACACTATCATGAAGGTTTTCCATGAGTGTGAAATGTGCTCTGCAGTTAAGCAGGCTGAGTGGTTAAAGTGTCTCTGATATGGAGGATGATATATTTAAATATGAGGAAGCCTGGCAGATTGATTATAGTACACTCCTAAAAACCCATCAAGGCCCATGCCATGTGCTTACAGCAGTGGAAGCAGGCTCTAGCTGGCTGGACACATATCCTGCCACTGTCTGAAACTATCCTGGGCCTTGAAAAGCAAGGCTTATGGTGACATGATACCCCAGAAAGAACTGAGGAAGACAACAGGACTCATTTCTAAAACAATTTCACAGACACCTGGGCCAAAGAACGTGGCATGGAGAGGGTGTATCACATCCCCTATCATGCACCAGCCTTCAGAAAAATCTAATGATACAATGGACTGTTAAAGATGATGCTGAGAGCAGTGGGTGGTGGGACCTTCAAACATAGGGATACACGTTTAGCAAAAGCTACCTGTTAGTCAACAGCAAGGGATCTGCCAATCTGGCTGGCCCTGTCCAATCAAGACTTTTACATACTGCTGAAAAGAAAAAGGTTCCAACAGTGTACATTAAAAATATACTGGAGAAAACAGTCTGTGTTATTACTGCCTCAGGAAAAGGCAAACACATCTGCAGGAGTGTTTTCCCTCAAGAACCTGTGTGCACTTGCTGGGTAATGGGGGACAGTGGGGAAGGTTGGTGTGTGCCTCAAGGGAATTTGATTTTGCATGAGAATAACCAGTGAATTACATTGTATGATGTTAATTGCTACACAACACCATGTATCATCACTTCTGTGGTGACTTTATGCCATATCCTGGGTAATACAGTTAATGAAGAATGAAGCTTTGATGAAACTGGACAAGCACATTGGTGACGGAACCAGAGCAGGCTTTACTTGCTACAGTCCAACACCACACACCGCTTTTTCTTGCCTTGAAAGACTACAACAACAGATCAAGTCATGGACTAAATTAACTCCATGGACTTTTATAGGGATGGTCCATAGACTAAGTGAACGATATCTCTGTATCTCTCTCTCACTCTCTCTCTCTATATATATCTCAAAGGACCTGAAGGATGATGATGCTTAACTGGGACCTGGCATGATGTAAATGGTATGGAGTAAGATGTGGATACTGTTGTGGTTTTGGCTGGGATAAAGTTAATTTTCTTCCTAGTAGCTGCTACAGTGTTGTGTTTTAGATTCAGTATGAGAATAATGTTGACAATACACTGATGTTTTATTGTTGCTGAGCAGTGCTTACCCTAAGTCAAACACTTTCCATTGTCCCATGCTCTGCCAGACCTGAACTGGCCAAAGGGATATTCCATACTACAGAATGCCACTCTCAGTATATAAACCGGGGGAGTTGGCTGGGAGCCACTGATCGCTGCTCAGAGACAGACTGGACATTGGTCAGCAGGGGGAGAGCAATTGTACGTGCATCACTTGTTGCTCTTGGTCTTTATTACTCTTGCTCTCCTTTTCATTATTATTATTATTACTGTTACTATTATTGTTAAATTTATTTCAATTATTTAACTGTTATTAACTCATGGGTTTGATCTATTTTTCTGATTCTCTTCCCCATCCCTCTGGAAAGACAGGGGGAACTAAGCTAGTGGCTGTGAGGTACTTAGGCTGAGGTTAAATCATGTCATAACTTCATTAATCAAATGCCCTTCAGTTAACCTCCATGATCCATGGTAGACATCAAGCCACTGCCTGAGTGTGACCTTCTGGAGATCTGCAAGAATTACATGCAGACAAGTATTTGCTTGCTCTATGGTGTAACATTGCCCTTTGTTATCTGAAAAGTTGATCCAGCGGTGGGCAAGGTTTCTCTCTCCACATATTTGCCTACCTAAAGCAAATATAACATGATTTAACTCCTACTTATCTTCCGATACTGATTTCAATATTGCATTCAAATCATCCAATACAGAATGTATTTTGAAAATAATTTAAATATTTCACAAGTAAGTTTCTACTCTAAAAATTACATCCCAGGACACTAAAGCTTCCTTGTCCCTTGGCATCAAAAGCCCTTTACAAACGCTCACTAATCCCATCCTCATCCTGAAAATATGAGAATTAGCACATGGAAGTGCAGTAGCAAAAACACATGAAGTGAATCAAAGAAAGAGTATATCACATCTGTTGCTTTATCCCGGACCAGCTACTCCTCACACCTCAAGTTCTCAGCAACTAATCCTAAACTGAAGAACTAGAATGAAATAACCCACAAACCCTCTTCTTCGAAACACAGTCCATTTCATAGAAATGTTGTTCAGCCTTCTCTATTCAGTAGTAATATCTGGAATTGGTATTAGGAGACTCAGCAGAGTGTCAGCCAATTTTCAGTTCTTAATAAATAGCTGCTAACAGTAGCCTCAAATAGGAACACGTGTTTTGATTGAAGAGATTGGTTAGAAAATTTTCACCCTTTACCAATCAGTTTAAAACATAAACTTATAATTTGTTCTTTTCTATAAAACAGTTTTGCCATTTAAAACTTTGCCAATAATTTTAACCTTTTTTTATTCCTGGGTTTTATAATTTTTGTCATGAATGAAATACCACCCTGGTTTTACCACTGCCTGGGTAACTAGAACATACCTACGTGACTTCCATCGGAGCATAAATCACAAATTTTTAATTTTGGTATTGCGCTTGAACACACATCAGTGACTAATTTAGCTCATAAAGTCAGATAGCTCTTTTGGCTAGGTAAACCCACAGAAATCCTAAAATTGCTACTCCCTGTAAAGCTAGCCACATGGTTTAAGATATCCAAATCAAGACCAAATACTCTTGGAAAAAGATGGTAACTAATGCAGAACATCAGCATTTTGCTAAATCAGTCCGTTTGCCAAATCGTGTCCTTCTCTGGAGGACTGCCATCCCGTACCTGGAGGTTGCAAAAAGCAAAGGATTCCTGCTTTTTAAAGAATAGCAAAATATTGTCAGATCACAAGATACATGAAAAAATACTGCCAGCTGCTCAGTGTACTGAAACATTCTGAGAGAGCACAGTGCAGATGAGAGGGCAGAAATTGGCTTAGAATCACGAAATATTTTGTACTGGAACGATCAGCCAACATGCAAGAAAAAGCCTGAAAAAACTGTAGGATTAATTATGTAACATACATATGTTTTCCATAAACTCAATTTTCAAATTCAGAAGAAATTACAGTAATTAAAAGCATTCTCCAGCTCAGGTCAAGACATCAGAGTTGTTGAAATTCTGGTAACTACTAATGGTTGATATATTTTCTTTGACCTTTCCTACTACTGAAAGTCCAAATTTTTTTTTAATCTTTTTACAATCTTTTTTTTTTTTCTGGTTTGTTTGAGAAAAAGGGCAAGGTAAGCAAGTCTTCACAAAAGAAAAGAAAAAAACCATAGGGAGAAAACACCTCTACGGTTTTAAAATTCTAGACTATTTCTTTATATCCCCTCACCACACCTATGATTTGATTGAATTTTAGCAGCATATTGTTGATTCTTCTTACTTGCAGCTATTGAATGAAAAGTGACAACAGAATATGATTTATATATGACATAATAGAACAAGGTTTTATTCTGCTTCTGTTTGTGCTATTTGAAGGAATAAGCTTTTAGGGTGCCAAAATTATTGCTAGCCTTGTTAACTACTTTGGAAGCAAAATAGTTGACATAAGGATAGCCAAATCTGTTCCTTTATGAAAGTGTAATAAGACAGAAAATCATTTCATTGTCAGATAATGCTTCAGTTTATATGACACAATTAGATTTGCAATAAACTACAAACAGATTTGATAATGTCACTTATAACAATAATCCTGGAAGAAGTAATAGCGTACCATTCAGCTCCCTGATGCCAAGGAGCTGAAAGCAACCTGCCAGGGAGCAGCTGATTACCCAGTCAGAGTTACACATAAGAAACCGAAAACAGACTTTGGCACGGCATAGTTCATATTTTTTTAATTTGTCTCCCAACTAGATAACAAGTTTATCTCCAGTCTCCACGTATTAATATTCCAAACACTGGGCTCATTAGCCTAATCAAGCGATGGGAAGACCACACAAATGTACGGATTGTTCAGCAACCCTGACCCCACTCATTCACACACATGTAATAGCCCTGCCATTCACTCATGCATAGAAATGATCACAAAAGCAAACAATGCCATGCTCACTCATTCACTTAATTAGTTAGTCACTGTTTCACTCGGTTGGCTCAGTCCTTCGTACTTACAGCCTTAGAATCTCATCTCACTTTCCCAGTGAGTAATGTCAATTAAAATTCACTTAAGACCCACTGGCTGAGTAGTGAAGAGATTTGTTTTTTAAAAGGATCTTTTTTAAAATTTGTATGTATTTGTGAATTATTTCATTGAGGGCTAAGACTGGAAAACAAAAAGCCCAGGGTGCAATTGGGATACATATTTGGTACTTTGTACATCTTCATAAACTTTTGTCAGCATCCTATTTTTATGACTTGTATTAGTTTATTCAACAAGTGGATGAGTATAATTATCTTTTTACATTCACTGTAAAGTCTTTACTGTACATCTTCTTAAACTGAAGATTTTTCTTCTTTTTTTTCCTTCTTTTGACCATATAACTTACCAGTCATGGCAAGATTTAACAGTTTATCAAATCTACTTTTCAGAGTGCACCTCCCATAGGGATGAGAACACTGGGTACTTCCCATTTGGTTTAATCACGTTTATAGTGTTAAACAATATTTTCATTTTTACATTTATGAATTAACTAAGCTTGAATATGTCTGATAACGTGCATATATACATAATATAATACACATTCTTACCTTTTAAAAAATGCTGGTAGGACCAGCACAACCGCAAATACCTCTTAACTATTTTAGATGTTAGGATTAGGTAATTCTAAGACAGAACAGGACAAGACTGCACCTTTACAAAGGAAGAGCTGAAAGTAGACACAACATTAATATCAAAGAGAGAATGAGGAGGGGTAAATGATGCTAAAAATGGAGGTCTTCACATAGAGATGGAAGAGTGGCTACATTTGGAAGTAATATTTCCTTTGGAGGTGAAATGATGAACACAGGAAAGAGATTTCACAAATGCATTTGCTTTCACAAACAGTATGACTTTTCACTGCATGTATATTGCACTTTGCTGGAAGTACCATCTGCAGCCAAACACGAAGATTTGATTCTAGTGAGTGAACCCTGTCTGCTAGGGTAATTTAGCCACTGCCACTGAAGAATTTTGATGCTTCAGGTACACAATATTCAAATACAGCTCAGGCTTTTAATCTTGGGTTTGTCCTAATGGGAGAGCATCATCCATCAACACTCATTGAATACCCACTTGAACCTTTAAAATTGCAGCAAAATTCTCCCCTCGGAGCGGCACACAGCAGTACTGTACAGCTACACTGCCAAAACCACCTGGAAATGGAGCCAGGGCACTGCAATTTAAGTTCTCAGACATATGCTTTCATGGCAATTTTGCTACATAATACCAGTTAGACCTTTAAGTGGTTTGAAGATAACAATAAACGCAGGTCAGATAAGGAATAAAAAAAAAAAGGAAAATACAAGCAGGCAAGGATAAGAGAGTATTTTTTTCACACAACTTAAGCAGCTACTGTGATCACAAAATAATCAGAAGTAGACTCCTTGAAGTGAAACCATTACCTATAGATAGTTTTTAAAGTCAAGTTTATTTCTTACTGAAGGCAGGGAAAGTCAATCAATCCCTTTCACAAACTGAAATGGATGATCACGTGCAATAAGCTTTATCTCTGCATATTTAAAGAAGTTAACAGAAAATCACACTGCTTCTGTTGTTGTACAAAAACAACACTGGAGCTTTCCTTTCAGGAACATTTCTCCCTAGTCAAAGGATACTGTCCTGTATTTAATATGGAGCCATAGTTTGAGTTAATTGTTTGCATCACTCTTGCTTCCACTTTTGTTTGTCTTGCATCCCCAACAAAATCTCCTTGAACACAGTATGACAGAACTGAGGTGGCTCGGCATATTGAAAACACTTACACTCAGTATAAAATCCATTATGTACCTGTATCACAATACATGAGGCAAACATTCAGTGAAAGGTCAGGTAGCTTTCTGCTTCTTGGGGGTGTGCGGGGCGTGCGTGTGTGTGCGCGATGATGCATTTACAGAGCTCAGAACCAGCTGCATGTGTTAGCATTCACGGCATCAGACTCAGGCAGCCCAGAAATGGCACAGAAACACGTGCATTTTCCTGTAACAGCGCTTGATCAAATCCTGGTCAGCGTAATTACCGTTACACCTCCTTTCCGTGCATGCAAGTCTACTTGTTTCTCGTGGTGCTCTGGTGTTAGACAACATACCTCCACTTGCCACTGCGCATGTTTTGCCCCATGACTGCTTACACCTCCTCTGGTTAGGTGAGCCCCCAAGGTGCTGGGTCCTGTGACAAGTGCATCGAGTCAAACGCCAACCACACATCTGCTTGCCCAACAGGCACAGAGCCTACAGCAGGAGTAACTTCTGCTGCCTCATCATCTGATTACTAAGTTCAGTTCTACAGAGAAGCATATAGTAAATGGGGAAAAAAAGAGGTCAGAAGGGGTTTGTGAAACAGATCAGAAGGCTGCATTTCTTTCAGAGAGTTTGGCCCATGAGCACCATTAAGATATTAGCGGAAAAAACATTTTAAAGCATAGTTGATCTTAAAATGGCTAGTTACAAAGCACAGTCATTAACTGTTTGTTAAAAGCTAAGTCAAATCCCTTGTTTTTTTATAATAATGTAACAAGAGGCCAACTCTTAAAAAAGTGTAGGGTTTGTGCTGATTTCTGTGTAATCATTGCTATGCATAACAGTTGAATATTATTACAGATTCCCTGGGCAGGTGGAGCTCGTTAGCCCTGTAAGGCAATCCACCTACGTTCTAAGGACCTCGCTGCCACCGTCCAAG
>JAWMRA010000078.1:53983432-54113221 GCA_035584735.1 Pseudotriccus pelzelni | reverse complement strand
AAAATCCAATGCGCAGGCTGGAAGGTGTAAAGACCTTCCCCGGATCTTCGTTTGCGAAGACTGGCCATTATTATTATTATTATTACAGATTTACTGTTTTAGGCTGTACTTACATTTCCATGTATGTAAACATTTTGTAAAATCTTATCAAATTCACATGAATCAAAATGCAGAATTTTAGGCACAAAACAAGCCGAGGTATGAGGAAAAGTACAGATTAGCATGAGGAATTGAATGAGCAGTGTATGGAAGGCACTTTTAAAAGAAATAAAATATACTAAAAGAAAAAACAACACAAAGAAACAAAGACCGTGCTCCTAAACGTTCTGCTGGATGAAATATTATTTGCAGTGTTACAGGGTTTGACTGTAGGGGTAGGGATAAACCAGGACAGGGTGTGCATCCTCCTTCCCTCCCCACCAGGGAACAATGGAGCTCAAACACAGGCAGACTGAACCTCTTGAGGCTGGGTGACTAACACGGGGAGTCCACCAGTCCGCGCCACGGAGGAGACCCACCCAAAAGCTGCACTCAGCTTTGTTACACTGCGATTCCAAAGCACAAAGGAAAGCGACGCTGCGATCAGCAAGTCACCAGCTCATCTACAAGAATTCCAGATGCAGCTACCGGCATTCCTACCCTGGGCTGCTGATGGTGGGGGAGGCCTAGCTGTGCTGCTCCTTAACAAAGCCAGGCAGACAAGGGGAAAACTGGCCAACATCTGTGGTTATTTCAGGCTAAGGTACTTTCCCGACTGGTCTTGCTTGGTTCCCCCAGCCAGATGGAAGAAATACGATACGACTGTGACTGTGAGGAAATCATTAAAATAATGCATAAAGAATAACCCGTGCTCTGGAAATACCACCTTATTTGAGATGTCAGAAATCTCGAAAAGAAACCACTCAACTATTAATTTTGCTTTGTAGGAAAATTTTATTTGTACCTTTTGTTTTGTTTTGTTTTGTTTTGCTGGATTCAAACGCTTTTCTTTTAAAAGGTGAAAACAGACACATAAGTACACTCCCACAGAAACAATCATGGTTAGGAACATCCTGTGATGCTGTCAAACAATTATTTTTATGTCTGATTGATGTTGGTGATCTAGCACTGACAAATCCTTATTCTACTACTTTAGTCATACATACAATATGAACATACATGTTACATTAACCTGCTGGGAACATGAAAAAAGCTCTTCTACAGCGTATTAACTACAACAACAACAACAACAACAACAAAAGGCAAAAGCTTTCAACAGTTCCAGAACGATCTAAAACTGATACATTTTTCCTGAGCCTCACTTTGTTTCATTGTCATTGTAATACATACATCTTTCTTCAACATTAGTTACTTTTCTCAAAAGCACTGTTACATGCTGCCATCAAAATTCACTCCTTTCAGAATGACTCCTCAAAATACCAGATTTGGTAATTCTTTCAAGAATTGTTGCACTATTTTTGCCTAAAGAGCTGATCTGAATGTCACTGCATAACACAGATGCTTCTTTAGTCACAAAGTAGTAGTTCTTTAATCACAAAAATACAGCAGAAACAGAAAACCATTTGAGTGGTCTACTCTGTGAAAACAGAAAGTCTGTACAGAGTTTGTTGCAGAGTTAAACCACTGTGTAGAGAATCGAACAGCTGCTAAAATCCTCCTGCATGTTTGAGACAGCCAGAACTATGGATCAGAAAATCAGTGCCTAATGGAGTTCCTTGTCAAGAAGTTCATCCCTCTAAGAGCCTTGAACAAGAGCCTTGGTGGAAAGCTTGTTTTGCTACAGTGCAAAGCAGAAAGAGTAACTCCATTCAAAATGTGTTCAGTTTTCCAGTAAGCATCAGTTTCAGGTGTAACCAATGAATAATCTTCTGTGCAAGAGAGAAAAACAACGTGATCTGTGCTGAGGTCTAATTCACAGGGTACGTTCTACAGCACAGGTTTTTCCACCTCATGTCTGACTGTACCTGTTACAGAAAGTTACTCCACGCTTATTTAGCAATGGTAATTTTTACTTGCTGACTGAGACCAGGTCGCATGAAGTGCAAATTGAACGATCAAAATAAATTACAAAATCTAAGTTATGGAGGGACTGGGTAGCCATTTTGGTGGTGGCAGCCATCTTGGAGCAGAATAGATTCAAAACAGATGAATTTTCAGAAATTACTAATATTTTGCAAATGTGATATTTTTAAGATAATCTTTCCAACTGTCAGCCACTCCACTAGAATATGAGGAAGGGCATAGCTATGTACCACCCTACAACATGTAACTGTAACAGGAAACCATTTCTGCTGCACAATTTTTGCTCATAACTCACAAAACCCCAGAGATCAAAAAAAAAAAGAAAATAAGCTCCCAATAGAACTCCCTTTTCAAAGCCATAACGTAAATTGCGAACATACAGTGTAGGAATGCCCACTCTTGAGATTTCACTGCAAGTTTAATATCTGATGAAGTCTGAAAATTTTAAGTACTTACACAGAGACAGAGACTATAAAAGCACACAAGCATATCACCATTGAGTAGAAGAACACCGAGCCTTATTTGACATGTAAGCCAACTGCTTGTTTGGGGAATGAGGTTATGTTTGTGATTTATTTCCCCCACAAGAGACTTTTACCACTCAGGACCTCACTGCACTGGCCACTGCTCATTTTTGGAGCTTTGACCCTGAAGACGTACTAAGGTATTCACCAGGAAGAGGGGAGCTGATACTTGGTAGGGAAGGATGACGGAAGTGGACTGTAGGAGGAAGGCTTCTAGTGCACCTCGGAAGCAGCACTCGATGTGGGACGCACAGGAAAGGGACTTGGTCACAAGAGAAGGGCAAAGTACCCATTAGAAAACTTATTTTGGCTGGAGTGGCCAGAAAAGTGGGATGACAGCAGAGCAAATGTGCACGAATCCTCAAGGTTTAAGTATAACCTCGAAACAAGATTGTTGAGCACAGCTCACAGATGAGAAACGGGGGGAAACGACAGCAACCTTAGAGGCTGGAGACAGCACGCAGCAAGCAACAGGATCCGAGTCCAGTGCGGAGCGGGGACGTCGCTGCTGCTGCTGCTGCTGCTGCTGCTGCTGGCGCTGCGATTTATGACCACCCCCGACAGGGGGAAACCGCGCCGGGTGCGGAGCGGCGAGGGAGAGGAAGCGGCGGGGACGGGCGCGATGCACCAACGCGGGGCTGGTGCCGGTGAAGTTTGGGCAAGCAAAGGTCACAGGCACGACGCGAGGCGGCAGCGCTGGAAAGTGACTCAGCCGGCCGAGACATCCGCCGGGGCTGCCCGGCGGGGCGGTCTGAGGGAGCGCGGGTTGTCCCCAGCCTCGGGGGCTGCCATCGTTTGCCCTCGTTTCTGACCCGTGAGCCGCACTCACCGGTTCGGCCAACGGCATCCTTTGGGAGTGCGGGTGCGCCTGTGATTTATTCCCGCCAGTAGAGACTTTTACTACTCGGGACCTCATCACCGCGGAACTTTGCCCCTGAGGATGTACTGAGGCATCCACGAGGAAGAGGGGAGCTGATACTCGGTAAGGAAGGATGATGGGAATTGTGGAAGCAAGGATGCGGCGATTGCTCCAGTGCATCCCGGAAGCATCACTCTGTGTGGGACACGCAGGAAAGGGATCTGGTCACAAGGGAAGGGCGAAGCACCCATGAGGAAAACTTGTATCAGCCGTTTCATTTTTCACCGCTGAAGACGGAGAGAGGCTGGAGTGACCTCCAGCGGCTGCGCTCCCGAGCCGGGGGAGCAACAGGCGGAGTGGCGGGGACGGACCGACGGCCGGCCCGGAGGATCGGGGCGTTCCCGCCCCCCGGGACCGTTACGGCCGTTGCGCCTCTCCCGCTCTCGGGCCGATTCAAACTCGGCGGCGGCGCCGAGCGGGAGCGCGGCCCCTCCCGGTGCCCGCCAATCCTCTCGCCTCCCTGCCCGCCTTCTCCCCTCCCTCTCCCCCCTTCTCCACGTGAGGCGGCCGGAGAGTTTCCAGCCTCCCGGTCGCGGCTCGGGCCCGGCGCGGCCCCGCCGTGCGGAGCTGAGGGGGGGCCCGGGGCGTGAAGGGGCGCGAGAGGCGGGGGGGGAGGGGCCGGGGGCGCGGGGAGCGCGAGCCCCCAGTCCCCCCGCGAGGGCAGCGCGAGAACAAAGAGTTCTCCCCACCCCTCCCTGCCCCCCCGCACGTGGGGAGCCAGGCCCCGCCCCTCGCCCCGCCTCCCGCCGCGCCCGATTGGCCCGGCCGGGCCCCCGCCGCGTCCGCCCGTCCAATGGGGGCGGCGCTCGGCGCTCGCCAATGAGCGCGATGGCGATTGGGCCGGCGCGTTTGGCGCTCGGTCCGGGAGGGTGAATCCGGCGGCCGGCGGGAGGGGAGGGAGCGGGAGAGCGGGAGCGCCGGGCGGAGCTGGCGGCGCCACCAGCATCGGCGGGAGCGGCACCGGCGGCGCGGAGCTGGGGCGGCGGGGGGGCGGGTGAGTGAGAGAGCGACACCTCGCGGGCTCGAGGCGGCGGTGGCGGCGCCGGGAGCGGCTATTTATACCCGGGTCCTTTGTCATGGGGGAGGGGAGCAGGGGAGGGGGCGGCAGAGAGGGAGAAGGGGAAGGAGGGATGGGGGCGACGGCAGCTCCCGAGGAGCATCCTCCCCCTGTCCCCTTCCCTCGGGGCGCCGGCGGGAAGACACGCGCGCTCCCGGCCGGTGACAGCTGGAGGGGGAGACATGGAGTCTGGAGTGCCCTTTGTCTAAGTTGGCTCCGTCCAGCCCGGCCGGCGGCTCCCATCCCTGCCCGGCGGGGCGCAGCCCCGGGCCGGGGGCGAGCTCGCCGCCGCTCCTCCGAAGGACGGGGGGGGGCGGCTGGCGGGAGGGAGAGCGGGGAGGGGGGAGACCCGGCGTTTCCCTTCCCCTCCTCCTCGCTCCTGCCGGCGGCACGCGGCGGCTCCGGCGGCGGCTCGGCGCGGGCAGGCGGGAGGCGTGTGTGCGAGCGGGGGAATCCCGCGTTCCCGTGGCGGGGAGCGCGGCGCCGAGCTTGCCCCGGTCCTCCCGAGAGGCTGGGACAGGTCCGTCCGGGTCCCGGAAGCCGGGGCGATCCGGGCGGGCGGGCTGGGCGGGGGGCTCCCGGCCCTGGCTTTGGAGCGCTCGAGGTTCAGGGAGCGAGTTCGGGAGGGCCGAGAGGGTAAGACAGTCTGACGGCGGCTCCGGCGAACTTCCCAGTCGTGAAGGGCACCGTGCGATCCCGATCTTCTAGACCGCCGCAAAAAAAGTTCATAAGGAGCTGGAAATTCTGGTGTTTCGGGTCTGATGTGGTGCGGAGCGCTCTCTAAAAGTGGGGTGTCTGGGGAGGTGCGAAGGAGGGCACTGACTGGGCAAAGCCGTCCCTGAGCAACAAATGTGAGGTTGGATAAAGAAATAGGTGTGTTGTGGCACGATGCACGTCTATTTGACATTATCAGGTATTCATGGTGATTCGGGAATTGTTACTTACACAAAAGGAAAGGAGTGCGTGCGTAGATGCGGCGGGAATAGGATAATAAACTTGTACGTTATTCGAGATACTTATTTCTGACTTACAGAAGCACTACACCGATTTTATTGGAACAAGAGAAAAGTTTTTTTGTTTTTTAAAGCTGGAAGTAAAGATTCTCAGTCTCTCTGGTAAGAAACATTTAACAACTTGAAGAACGTAATTTAATTATTGCAGGATAAGAGTGTCTTTGCTGAAGTGTAGCAGCTGTAGTTTCAGCTATTGTGAGTTTGGTTCTTACTAATACAGGTTTCAGTGAAGAGTTTTTACCGGCAGATTTAGTGCAATCTTCACTTCTAAACTGCGATTTTTCTCATAGGTATATTCATATTTTTATAGGGTTTGGCACATTCAGATTCTTTATGGGGCTTATAACAATTTAAAGGTCGTTCTTTGTTTGTCCTCAGTGTCTATATCAATTTGAGAGTCCAGGGAATGTTTATTTGTGATAACAATAAAGCATCTTCAGAAGAGTGAGTGTTACTTGTGCACAGTGTACTATAACTAGTCTCACTATAGACTATTAACACGTGAATATTTAAGATCTACACAGTCTTTCAGAAAACGTGTTTCCAGTGTTTTAGGACTCAAAAGTTTTGTGTGAAGTGTGAGTGTTTTTGAGAGCTAGTACTTTATTAAGTACTGCCTATTGCATAAAAAACCATTACATTTCATGTTGTGTAGTTTCCTTTACAAAAGACAAAAGAAAAAGGAGCAAAAATATTTTTTTCCTTCCTCTGTCTCCATGAGAAATGAAAGTAACAATTAAAGTTAAACAACCTGTGGAGAAATCCGTGTCAGTAAAAATGTTCTGTGAGGTGCCAACTGCTATTTTTGTCTGGAACTTTGGAAGGATTCGAGATTTTAAATTAGGACGAAAATTGGGGAAAACTTTAATTTTTGCTTTTCAGAGGTTTTTTTTTTTCAAATATGTAATTTCACCTTGAAAAGTATCAGACACTGAAAATCCGCACTGTCCAAAAGTCATAAAGTGTTTCTGCTCACTTTAAAATGAGCTCAAGCAGTGGTGTGTAAACTCAGGCCAGAGACTTGAAATTCAAGCTCAGTTTTTTCCCCCCCCGCTGTGTTTTTTTTCCTTTCTTGCTAGAATTGCCAACAGACTGAAATATGGTGATTTCTTTGAAGATATGCTTTTAAATGTTTTTTTGTTTGTTTGTTCCATAGCATTGCAACATTCATAGGTGAAATGTACGTATTCCCACATTGCTCCTTACCTACAAAGAAACTTTGGCTCAGGGAGAAGGGAGTTTTTGTGGTGCGTTTTGTGGTGCATGAGCTGTATTATATAGAGAGAGAGTGCAGGCTAATGGCCACTTTCTGTAAAGCAGCTAATGTCAGAATAAGCTACATCTAGAATCTAGTGTAGTCCAACAGTGTTCCCAGGAAAGTTGGTGCACCCTGAAACTCCTCTCACAATTAGTAAAAAAAAAAGTGTTTTGTCACCATTCACAAGATAATTCAGCTTCTTTAGCTGTATAGATCATGTATACATTTTAATACGTTCACAACTGTAATGTTAAAACTGCAAACCAATTTTGGATAACAGTACTATATTCATGTGATTGAACAGTGAGAGTTATTTCTAAAAATGGCTGCAATACTGATTAGAAGGCACACTTATTAAATGTCTGATTTATGCTGTGTTCGAGCAAAAGTGCTGTGGAAAACTTTTGTGTTGGCTGTAATATGAAAGTTCTGTAATTGTACGGTTAGTGCTTATAGATGCATCTTTGCTGACTTGTAGAGAAGTATCTGTGAAGCTTAAGAGGGAATAACATTTTTCCCAGCAGGTTTGTGAAAATCTCGTGAACAGAATCTGGCTTTTGCTAAGCAAGGAAGTTCACTGAGTTGAGTAGGTAATTTTTGCAGTATTACTTATCTACGCAAAATTCAACGTACCAGATTTTTAAAAAAGTGGAGGAAACGGACTGCATGCTGTAAATACAACTCTTTAATGATTTGATGTTTGCATAATACTTACATTAGGAAACAAGACCACTGATAATAGAAGCTGTAGGACAGTAACAGGAGATTTATTTTAATGTTAAAGCTGCTACCAACCTTCTGCTCACGCTGTCAGCGAGGTCCATGGAGAGCAATGCTGGGCTCATTGAAATGGTATCTGATTTAAGACAGCATCTCTAAACGTATCTATCTGTAAATATATCTATACATTTAACATCTCAGTATGACCTGTACTAGACTGCATAGGTCAATCTTTAAGTGGATGAGTTGCTCAAGCACTGGCATAATTTAAGTAGTAATTTCAGATAAGCAGCTAGGTCTGCTAGGAAGAAGGGGGAGGCAAACTAAAATCTTGTCTAAAGTGTATCTGAACCAGTAAAATCTTGTACTCAATGTACGCAAAACATAAAGGGGGTGGGTGCTTCACAGGGGAATGATGAAAACACTGATTACAAGTTAGTAGAGTGCTTGGATTTTCTTTTTAGCTCTAAGTGTATGTGCAAGAGTTTTGTTAAACTAAAGATTAAAAGGAAAACAATGTACAGAATTATTAGGTAAGTATTGTGTCTGTTTTCACAGAAAGCAATTAAAGACTTTGAAATGATGCTGTGCATGTCTAATTATGGGTGAGGCGAAACTAAGAATGAAATTTGTTGGAGGAGCGAGTAGGTTCTGCGGAGCTCCAAGCAAGAAACAATGAAATTTTCTAAAACACACTGCTTTCGGTAACTGATGATAGTAGGCAGTTGAATTGTCAGTCTTTTCCTAGTTGTACGCCTTGATTTCCACTAAGATGGGTCAGGCTGTGGACTTGAGGTTTGGAACCTCAGTGAAAGTGATAAAACTACATCCAGTATAATTGTCAGAATATGTATTCTGAATTAAAAAGATAAAATAACATCAGTAAACTTGGGTAGGGGCAACTCTTAAGGAGAAGAGTGAAAAGTATAATTTGCATTTAATATTGGCAAATTAATCTGCTCTTAAAAAATAGTAAAAAAAGAAAGGAATTCTTAAACATTTAACAAATAATTTAGCCACAGGCTTGTAAATTGATTGTAATTTAAAAAGTACCGAGAGAGAAGAGGATGTCTGTTAGTGTTTCTGCTGTGTCCAGAAAAAATTGTAAACAAAGAACACCCACCCCCAAATTAATGTGGGTCATACTCTTAGTTTAGGAATCTTTTGGCTACCTGGCTGAAGTCTGGATTATAGGATTTTTCATTTATTTTTGGCTCTACTCTGTTGGTGAAAATCTACTGTTGTCCTGCAATGATTTAAAATGCATACTCTGCTTCCGATCTAGTGGTAAAATCAGTAGTACTTTTAAGGTGAGAAGGCCATTTGGAAATTTAGATAGATACTGCGCGTGATCTGAATGCTGTGGATAAAAATAACAGTGTAATGATGTGAGTGGATCAGCACTGTTGTCATTTGCTTGAAAATGTGATGTACTTCCAAAGCTTCTAATTGGGATATATATGATTTCATTAAAAAATGAGGTAAAACTGATGCCTTACTGTGTGCAAATAAAGAATTCCTTGATACACAATTACAGAATACTCCAGAATTTGCTATTAGTTTTCTTTTTTTGTATGTGCATATGGTGCCTGCTTAAATAACGCTGTGTGTGTAATTATGCAAGCAAAGTAGTACAAACTGCAATTCCACATCCTAGGCTTTCTAAGATATGAAGTGAAAATAAATCTTTACAGGAGGGTATGATTTCTTTATACTTGTAAATTGTCTTTAATCTAGAACTAGGCCTATTCCCCTTGTAATTTTTTTATTGTATCTGGCTCCTTTCCATTCTGCCTTTTACGTGGTTAGTTCAGTTTTTCCTGCCATGCATTCTCTTTTCACAGCCTGCATGTTCAGTTTAAATCCCAAAGCCATCAGATGTAATTTAAAGAAACAAAGTATTTGAAAGGAAGGAAACTCAAACCTTATGGCTTATTTATAATTTTAATTTTTTTTAATGTGAGTTGATTTCCTTTGCATGTTTCTTGGTGTGAGTGGGTCTGGCAAGCTTTATATTTTTGGTGTGTAGTTGTCTGATTTCGTTTCTTACTGATAAGATAAAAAATTCTAGAGTTGGACCTCATTTTGTTGCTTCAGTCAAAAATCATGGGGATATAGGTTGTTATATATTCTGGGGATATAGATATGTTATAGATTCTTAATTTACTTGTGAAATTGTACTATGGCTGATGGATTAAAGTTGTTATTCTAATATCTTTTTCATTGATACAGTTTATAATCAGGACATCATAAATTTTGTCCTTTTTTGATGACTTCTTCCTGTTGTATGTCCCCTATGTATGCCATGTTTCTAGTGAGTATTTATTGCTAGTGTGTTTAGTGCAAGTTAAATCCACTGTTTACTGGGAGAAGAGATTGACATATGTTGTTTCATTCTTAAAGCAGTTTAACCATTACTGGTGTTCGGTACGTGGTTGCTTTGAAACTGGGAGATGTAATCAATCCCAAGACCTCGCTACTTGCAGTTCTCTTCCACAGGCTAAGGGAGATGTTTTCTTTTTCACTGGAAGGTGGTAGTTTTTTGAGTTTGTATGTTGGTGTTTTTGTTTTGGCTTTTTTGTTTGTTTGTTTGTTTTTAAGATAAACTGTTTCTTGTTACTTTTCTCCACTAAATCAAGCTTCTGGAAAAGTAGTATCTATGTTTTTTCCTGTTATAAGCAACGTCTGGTGGATTAATTCCCATATACCTTAAAGAATAGTGATGCCGTACATTAGACCCAGTTATTCTGTGGACTTTAAAATGAGAGCTTTGTAAATAACTCTTATGGTTGCTTTCATAATTTGAAGCTCAGTTTGGAGTTTTTTGAGGCAACTGGCAAATACCAGTTCAACTTCAAAGTTTGCCAGACTGTTCTGCAGTAAATTCTGCATATGTGGAAGGGTAATGTCTGAATTTCAAAGTTTAGGCTATTTGCCTGTGCAGGGAAAGAGTATGGAATAACTATTTAACTGCTGACTTGTTGTGTGTCAAGGTTTTTCCTCTATGGAGTGCGTGCTGCTTTTACATGCATGGTTTGAACTGAAGTACCTGTGGCTATTTTAGAGTGTAAAAGGTGTGTCCACAAAACAAGTTCAGGAGGAATAGTCAGTGAACTTCAAATTCACATCCTAAATAATTTTGCCTGTGGAAACATGTCTTAAATGTTCCCAGCAAGTGTTACTTTTTCTGCCAGATTTATCCAGGAAAAAGCTAAATTTTTAAGAGATGGAGGTGTTAGGCAACAGAGGTTGATTGGAATTTGCGTGGGAGTCATCTAACTCCTCCGGGTGTCTGTGAATGGGTGTGAAGAGAAAAATTTGGAGGTACACATTTGAACAATTCAAAGATGAAGTTTTATGCATAAAACTTTACTTTCTCTAGACAAATAGCCAGGCTTGGTGTGAGGTGAGAAATGTGGAATGGTTTTAATGGTGACTTGTAAAAAATATAGTAAAAATTGGGCTTGAAACTTCTTGTTGCTGTTCTGCTGTTTAGGGTTTTAAAATGTTTTATTTGTTTTTTGAGCCAAATAGCCTTACTCATGCATGCAAATATAGTTTAAAGTATTTATACCTGCAGATATCTAAGTGAAAAGTAAGTACATGCATTACCTGCTGCACATCGATCTGTTGATGTTGCCCAAACTGAAGTGAGATGACAAGTTGATTTCAGTTAGTGCCAGTTTTGGTTTAGTCTTTATAACAAAATACTTGGTTATGATCTCCCTGTTCTCTATTCCGCCTCCCTCACCCAAGTGGATGAGTACTTGAACTTCTTATTTTTATTTCCAAACCAGTACTTTTCTAAAAGTATCGAATGTTGAAATGTGCTGGAAGAAAGTGGTAATATAGGGAATTTAGTAACTTTTTTCTGTGAAATGGGTCATTCTTACTCCTTAAATGGTATTCAGTAATGATTTCATGTCTGTTTTTGTTTCTCTAAATCCTGAAGTAGGGATACAGAGAAAGATTTTTTTTTTTTCTTTTTTTTTCTTTTGAAGGGAAGAGTGTCTTTGAAAGTTGCAGGCTTGCATTTACAGACTAATGGAACACTCCAGTAAGGAGTTATCTTTTTGTTTTAAAGACTGTTTGAAAACAAATGATACTACATTACTTTTTTTGTTCTACTCTTGTATTTGTTTAAGGAAATCTATTGGAAATCTAATTATTTGTATTGAAATCTTATTTTCTTATTAACAGACGTAACTTTTTTATTTTTCTCTACTGAAGAGAATGAAACTGAGAAGCACCCATACCCGTATTTCTTGATAAGTAAATGTTTTAAATGAAGGACTCTCACAAAATGAGATAATGTGAAAATAAATCCAAAGGCAGTGTACAATTAGGAGGAAAGAAGTCATCAAACTGATGACTTCCTTTTATATGTCTCATAGAAAATCAGAAATAAGCTTGATTTCTGGAACAGACCTGTTGTTGGATCTTGCTCGGGTACTTCATGTTTAATCAACTTATAGTTAGTGCCAAAATCTTTTGAAATGATTGGGGGGATTTGTCAGGACCAACTTTTTTTATTATTCAAATGTCCTGAAGCAGGTTGATTAAAATTACTTTAGATATTAAGAAACATACAATTTTGACTGCATTGTTTGAAGTACTTCTGGAAGATCAAGAGTTACTTACAAACTCTGAGTTGCAAAGTTTTTAACATGCTGGCAGATAGGGCAAGGGATATTGAATACTGGCAGTTGCTTTGCTTTTATAGTCTTCTAACCCAGAAAAATAAAAGATTCTCATTTAAAACCAGCAAGAAGATAAATTAAGATTTCTCATGTTTTTCCAGGAGGGAAAAGGGAGTGAAGCACCATTTCTTTTTCTTTAATATCCAAGAGCTGCTTGACTCCTCATTCTTCCTTTCTTTCCTCCTTGTCTTTGGGAGTTTCTGATATCTGCCTGGTCAGTATATAACAGTGGTAGAAACTGCTGAGAAGGATTTTAAAGCAACATAGTGTTAAACTACCTATGTGAATGAACTGTTAGGGGAGAAGGCAAGAAATAAAATACCATGGGAGGTAAACTAATATTTATATTTAAAAACATCAAGTGGAGAACATGGTTGAAGGAAATGTGCATTTTGTGAGCCCAGGAGCTGACATGTTTCCTTCCTGTCTTGTGTGTCAGTAACTGAACTGCTCTGGCTTACTATGTGAGGTGAGCATTTCAAATCATAAGTGGTATGAACCGAGCACATCCAGAAATTGATCTGCCGGCGTAGGCATTTAGTACTGTCACAAGGAGCTGAAAATTGAATGCCTAAGGCCATAGTTCACTGTGTCCTTAGGTGGGGACAGAGTGGCTGGATGCTCACTTTTCTTCAGTCAAAAGCAGCAAGATACTTTCAGCCAGAGGACTTCCTTGCTTCTGTCAATGTCTGGCTGCAGAAATGCTCATGCTCTCAGGAGGGAATTGATAGCACAGGTGCAGGGACAAGTGGCAAGTAAAAGTGCTTCTTTTTGTAGCGATGCCAGCATAAAGTAGGGGTGAGGCTTGAAAGTCAGAGCCATCTGGTCCTCCATGCAGTTTTTGTCTAGTATATATGGCCAGTAATGAGAAACTGTGTTTGAAAAGATTAATTTAACTGTTAAAAACAGACTGGAAACAATAATGGATGAAAGAAAGTGTATGTTGTGATCAATGCAAACCAAAGTCAGGGTTAAATATGGGGAGGGGAAACAGGTGTTCCTAACAAATCTGGACCAAGGGTTAGAATTCCTAATATCTAAGATAGGAGCATTTTTCTAGCAACATCTAGGCATACACTGCAGGATTGTAGCTGCTTTAAAAAACTGTATGTAATTATGTTACATACTGAAGCAGAGAACAGTAACAGGGAGTCTGCCGAATTGTGG
This sequence comes from Pseudotriccus pelzelni, assembly GCA_035584735.1. Taxonomy (NCBI): domain Eukaryota; kingdom Metazoa; phylum Chordata; class Aves; order Passeriformes; family Tyrannidae; genus Pseudotriccus; species Pseudotriccus pelzelni. Next base: position 54,099,841 of record JAWMRA010000078.1, on the reverse strand, counting down.
TTAGCTGCAATGGCATTGCTTGGGTAGAGACTGCTGTCTGTTGACACATCAGTGTCTGCAGCCCTAAATGGTGTTTCTCCCTAGTAATTTTTTTCTTTTTAATGACTTCCCCGATTTTTAATTATTTCTGTTCTTTATAAAATATGTGCTCATGCTGAAGTTTTTCATGATGCTAGAGCACTTGTAGTCCTTCACGAAACTGTTGCAGAAAATACACGTAACTTAGTGACCTGTAAGCCATGTCACACTTGGTTAATGTTTGCCATTTGCATCAGAAGTTACTGTAGAGGATGCAGAAGGGTGCATCAGCCTTGTTATCATAGGAAAGCTAAAAACCAGCCATTGAGGGAATTTTGTTACGTTGCTTAGCTCAGATCCAAGGTGCTGCCTGTGTTATAATAATTTAATGACTACTGTAGTGGTAACTAGTTTTAGTTTGGGGAATAATATACTGCAAATAAAAATATAGTCTTTGCAGTTAATAAGTTAGTTTCATAGTAGTACTACTACAAATAAGTAGTTTCATTGGATTAAGTGTGTCATGAACCTGTACTCATAGTTCACTGATAGCCACTCATACATACATAGTGTAAGAGAAAAGGGTGTGTATAGTAATTTTGTTTATGATAGATCAAGGTAGCATGTAATGACCAGGTGTGAGCTTGCCACAAAATGGGGATTTCTTTTTTCTCTTAAACCTGTTTTGAAATAAGCTGAAATTCTTACTCAGAAGATACAGAAGAGCATCTCAGTAATCTTGAATATTTTCAAGTATCTATTGGGAGCTGTTAACTTAAGGAGTTGCTGGGCTATAATAACAAGGTCCAAAAAACATTGTGTTTAGGAAGAAATAATTGAGAAGGCACATCTTTCACGTTTCAGGGAGGAAAGTCATAAATTAGTTGCATATTGTGAACATATGTACCATTTGACATGCTTAATGATTTCTTCTAGATTTTGTTTAGAAATGGAAAAAAAAGAAAGTGGGGAAAAAACCCCAAGCCCGAAACACAACTAATCATTTAATGTTGCAGGGTAGAGATTATGCTCCTAATCGCAAGTATGCCAAGTACGAGGTAAGGCTGAGTCACTTAAATGGCAGAAAATGAAAGGTCTGAAAAGAGTGACACTTCAAAGGCATGAAGTATTGAGCTATAAGAGAAGCAGAACCCCACTAGGATAAGAATACACCTAATTTGAAAAAGCAGCCCTTTTATTTATTTATTTTTTTAAAATTTATTTTAAGCATAATGTTAAGTTTAAGCACTCTAGTTAGACTCCTTTTTTAATTAGTGAAGAGCTTTCAGATCTATTTTTTTTAAGTACAGTTTTTAAGACATAGAACTGAAGGTTCTAACTGTACTGTTAATCAGACAAGGTGTCTTTCAAATGAACAAACACATGGAATTGTAGTGGGAAGGAGGGAGTGAACTACCTAGTTGATGGAGTTGTTAAAGGAGACTAACATAACAAATGTTTCTACTGATTCTAACAGTCAGCGATTGCACACCAAATTGAAGAGATCAGTCTGATTAAGCTCTTAATAATTTTCATTCATGAATTATTGTTCCTTTATTAGTAGTGTTTTTCACAATGTGCCTGTAACTGATTGAAATCCTGAGTGTTAGGATGCAGTGGTGATTGTTTTCGTCTTTTGAAATACTAAACTGGAATTTAAAAGGCAAGCAAATTCCATAGCATGAGCTTTAAGAGTACTGCGGTCCTTGGTTTTGGTCTAGTGGGCCTAGCTGAGAGTTGTATTGACTTGTACCCACCAACCTAAACTATTTTACATCTAGAAATCATGTGATCCAGTCTCCCACGTGGGTAAGGCCAACACTGAAACTGTGTTTTCCAGACCACTTTTAAAATGTTTTCAAGAAGCCAGATTCTAATGCCTCTCTGTTTAGTACATGCCTATAATGGACCACACTCACTGTGAAGAATTTTCTTCCTGTATGGAAATGAAATTCCTTGCTGAGTCTTGTCTGTTGCCTCTTGTACGTTCCTTTTAGCATAGATTAGCATGTCTCAGTAGAAGGGCTAGAACAGTGCTCAAATTCTGTGATTGTCTGGGTTTAGCTCTGATTTGTATAGAAAAGTGTGCTGTTTAGGTAATTAGTTCTTTTATGTAGTGGAAGAAATGCTTGGAGTGACTCGTCCGATTTTGATAAGGCCCAGGAATAGACAAAAACATGACATGTTCTTAAGAGTGTTTTCAGGAGGTTGGAAGCCTACCTTCGGTATTCTAAAAGAATATTGCTAAGAATAAATAGAAGCCTTAGACTTGTGCTAATACTCGTTGATGATTGATCTGAATATACCCAGTTGTGGATGGCAGTAGTGGGATGTGTGAGGCAGAACAGAATTAAACGAACCTCCACTACCTTAGCTTTTCATTTGTGTTGTCTGGCAACTACAGTAGACAAGTTACAAATGGTTGCTGCTATTGTTTGCCACTCACTATGTCTTTTCAGAGCAATGTTTAGTTGATCAAGAGATAGCAGGAAACAGCTTCTTGAAAGCTACTCTGCAGAAGTAGTTTGCACAATCCAAGCACTTAATGTGTTAAGTCTTGTAAAGAACAAAAAACCGACGAGGTGTGAATAGTGTGTTTTATATGGTATGGAAGATAAGTGTTCTAGTCTAAGGCAAGTGGATGATACACTGTAATGGTTTGCTAACATCGAAGAGGAGATGGTTTTGTTGCTTTCCCATTACTCTGGTTTCATTGTTCCTCTTCTTCCTTGCCATCTTAGGTGTTTATCGTGCCAGCATGAACAGTTTTGGTCCAGTTAGGAAACTCTGCTTCATTCGAGTGCAGAAAAGATATGAGTTGTTGTAACTGATCAACTCAATTAAATTTATCATATTTGCCATGTAAAATCTGTCTGAGATGCTGAAGTAGTGTAGACAGACAACGAAGAGAGGAAATTAATGCCATTTTAAGATCTCACTTCCTTTCCCAGTCCTAGCTGAGAAGTACACTAGGATGTATTTGTTGTCAGCTTCCATGAGCAAACAGGTAAGTGAATGTGCTGCTTATTTTTGGTTAAATTGAAATGTGCTTCAAAGCTAAGTTCTGTTAGGTAACAGAATCAGTAACACTAGTAACCATTGATTGCATCAGGGAGAAGAAAGGACGGTGGCCTTGGATTTGACAGCTGTTCCAGTGGAGGCAAAATCTTTGGATCGTTGGTACATAAGCAACCCCACAATATTGTAGTGACTATGCTGCTTTTAAAAGGGATGCCACTAACTGAAATGTGTATTAGTGTTGCAAATAGTAGTTGCAAGTAACTAGGTATCACAATAATAGGGGCTTAATTGTGATGAGACTGCTCATAGCATGCCTGTTTATGGCTGCAGACCTTCTGCCTTTGGTGCTGCCGTATTACCTGGAAAGCCTATTATAGTAACTATCAGTCTGTTTGGTGGTAGAGCTGACAGTAAAATATCTTGGATATATGTGGTTGTTACTGCAAAACAGGCAGTTCTACTTGCAAGTCAGGGGGTTTTCTGTGTATTTGAAGAGGAGAAAGAGGAAATGTTCTGAAATTTGGACATTTGATTTCACACAGTCATTGTTCCTCAGTTTTGGGTTGGCATTGGTACATCTGAGGCTGTTGGTTGTTCTCATCCTTACATCAAATTTGTTAAAGTTAATAGTTTTGTGTTTGACAATAGCTTGTATAACAGTTTCCATCTCTTGACTAATCAAAAACATTCTTGCAGAACTTGTAATCTTGTTAGAGTTGGTCGTGAGTGTTTTGTTAACCTACATGATCCACAGCCACTGAAGCCTGTCAGAGTGAGGAAGCACAGGTGAGTTGTATGGATTTACTTGGTTAGATCAGTTCATGAACCACTCCTTTTCTCTCAGATACTCCCAGACAGAGCCCAGTAGAGGTTAAATCCTTGTCCCTTGTGTGGATTCAAGAATTCATGGCTTGAACAAATTTGTGGCTGCTGAACAAACCAGCATGTGGAGCTGATTTTGTTGAAAAATTGTGTTTTAAACCAAGTATATTCATTTTCTGGGCTATTCAGACCAATTTTTTTTTCCTGACCTAGTTTGATTACAGAACTGTAAGCACTTAAGCTCTTGCAGTAGAGAAAGATGTGTAGAAGTGGAAACAAGTGACTACTTACACAGTGGACAGATGATGTTTTTCCAGGTAAAACTGACGCCAACTAGCATTTGAGGAAGATAGTGGAACTGATGGCAGCATTTGATGTAAGTTCCTCTCAAAATTTAGACTGCTTTTAATGATATAGTACTTCAGCTTATGGAATATCAACATGAGGTAAATTTTTAAACGTATATAAGTATTTTTATATCTTTCTTGGTTTAAAGTCAGTTGAACTGCACTACAAAGTTAAAATACCACATTTCTAGAATATAAAATAATAAAAAACACACCACAGTTTACTCCTATCTATTTTTCTGTGACTATTACTGTAAAAGATTTAATGTACTATGGTTGTTTTTATAGTGAAATATAATTGATAAACGATGTTAATATTTCCTATGTTGTATTTCAGAGATAGAGATTTTTGTTAGTTGGTCTGGTTTGGTATCTGAAATACCCAAGCTGACACTGGCCTTGGGAATATTTTTCTTCCCATGGAAATGAGAATGTGGTATTTCACATAGATAAGTTTAAAAGAAAACCATGTTTTGTTTTGCTTTAGAAAATCCTGAAAGCAGAGTAGCAACTACAAAGCTTCTAGGCATACTTCTGTGTGTCTCTGCTAATAGCACAGGTGAAAAGCCCCATGAAGTTCTGTGAGTGTCATTCTTCCCCCCAGCTACATAACTTAATGTGGAAAAAGTTAGCAGCTCTGAAGTCAGAACAGTGAACAATTTTTCTTATTCATAGAGAATAATATTGTTTCTTGACCATATTTTTTCCCCAGGAATCTCTCTGTGCTGTTAACACAAGTTTGATATAAATGAAGGAGGCAGATCTGGCAGATTACAACATTAAGTTAATTCTAACTTTCAAGGTAGTTTTATTGAAGTCTAGCAATATGTATGTGTTTTATTGATAGTTTATTTGCAGATGCCTGGTAGTTGTAATAAGACTCTCCTGGAAACTGCTTACTCTGGGAAGGTTTAGGGCAAGATCAGGGAGAGTATTGTCTTGTTTTGCATTTAGGGTGCATGAAGTAAAATATTAAAAGGAAATTTCCAAGGGTTTCTAAGCAGTAAAGTTTAGTTTACCATGCATGAAAAATAATTAGCTGCAGTTGAATAATCATTTCATTGTATCAGGCTTTGTAGAATCCTGTAACAAAAAAGATTTTTTGAGTTAGTTTGGTAAGGTTAACAACTTCATACCTGCACTTGATGCACTGGGTTTTAATACTTGAAATACCTTCCTTTTTTTTTGTTTGTTTGTTTGTTTTGTGTTCTGGCAAGTATTGAATTTTTTTGCAGGCTTATGAAAAAAATCTTGTTAATTCCTTTTGTTGCTAAAATTCTGGTTTTTGAGTTGAACATTAAAGTTGACCTAAATTCTGCTGCCCAAGCAAAAATTTTTTTAATTTGTGAAAAAACTTGGAAGGGTGTGGTGGGTAGGTTGTGTGGGGTTGGTTTTCTTTGGTTTTGGTTTTGGATTGTTTGTTTGTTTTCTTTGCTCTGGTTTTTTTTCCTGTAAGTTTTGTAGATGCTTGAAGAAGTCCTGTGTTGACTTGAAATAGGGTTTATTATATAATGATTTGTCCATTGGTAAGATTGCATAAGCTCAGGCTGAAAGACCTGTATGCTGTCTGGATCTGATAACAGCTTACAGCTCAAGAGCATGTCTACCACTCCAGAGCGAGCTGATGTATAAAACCAGTGCCTGTTTGTGGTTCCATTGCCTGCAGTAGTTTTTCTCTGGTGTTGGCCTGATTTTCTATCAAAATCTTTCTGCATTATAACTGTGCACAGGAAGCCACAACTGTGGATGGGATCATCAAACTCATCTATGTTTCAGAAAAAGTGACAAAAAGTGAGGTTTTATTTATCCTTGGTCAATTTAATCCAGTTTTTGGACCGTACTGTGATGAGAATAAAGAGTTGGGAAGGGTGGGATGATTGTAGGGTGCCATTGCTGCTGAGGGAGTTACTTTGGTGAGCACCTTCATTATGTAGCACTGAATCTAAATTAGTAAGTTTGTAGTATTTGAACTGAGAGTTCATGAAGCCAGCTCAAATGCATGCTTTGGGCTTCCCAGTTAGTGGAAGTAAGTCACTGTTGACAGGGCTGTGGGCATGCTGAGAGGGAGGTAGAAGGGATCAAGGAGCAGTGTGATACAGTTCATTGAGCAGGGTGTTGCAGTAAATACATTCCTTTCAAGCTCGAGGTTCTGAGAAGCAAATGTGAAAGCATTTTGCTTTATGGAAGGTAGAAGTAGTACTTCCCCCTGCCTGCCCACACCCCATGTGGATGGTTGTATTCCTTCCTTACTGTAGGCAGCAAAAAGCATGATTACTTATTTTATTGTTCTGTTTGCATCAGATTGCATATGCAGTTTCTCTGTTGGGTTTTATATTCCCCTCCATCCTTATTGTCCCTCCATCCCCTGCATTGAAACTGTTAGTTAAGAGTACTCTGAAGAGTAGTATTGTAGCAGTTTATGCATATATTTAAAATATGTGAATGACCTTATGAGTGTAATTAATTCACAAAAAAAGAACTGATAAATTATATTGTACAAAATATGTTTTAATTCATAAATATCTCCAAACAGGAATCCTGAGTAGAGGGAAGATAATTTAGCATTTTTACAGCCTACAATATTGTGCAATATTAAGCACAATTACAAACTAATAGTGTTCTTTCAAAAGGGCACACCCCCTCATTTGTTCTTCCATGCTTTTCAGTTGAAAATTTTCATTAATTGATTTTTTTCCTGAAATTTGGCACAGTAGCCAGAGGAGCTTAAATATAGTTTTTGACAGCCGTATGACTGTTTGAATAGACTGCCTAATTTAGAGAATTATCTGTGTACTTGTCTGTCACTGATGGATATTGCCAAAATAATTGAAGAAAAATATGACGTTGTCTTTAAATAAGGCTATTTCTATGTTCCGTTGGCAAAACAGGAGCAGTTTGAGCTGAAATGGTTCTACATTTCTTTGTCTCTTTTTGTGAATCCTAGATGTACTGAACACAGTTTGTCTGCTGAAAGTAAATGTTGGCTGATTTAAACTTAGAGACATGAATTTTATAAAAACTTACTATAAAGAATGTGGATCTTGTGCAGAATTATGAAATGCTCAGCTGGGTTTATTTAAAACACAAATGTATATGCTTTAGGGGACTGCCATTTTTTTAATTTCCAGATATGTAAGTATGAGTAGAAACTGAAAAAAATATCTATGTCTTTGTTTCTATTTTCTTGTAGTTTTTTTTTTTTCCTCCTAAATCAGTGTCTAGGTGGCTTCAGTATGTCTCATGCCTAATAGCATTGTTCAATCCCCTTACGGATCAAAAAGAGAGGTTAGTTTTGTTATTTTTGTTGTGTTTGGTGGCGGTCTGGTTGAAATTACATGGGTTCTCTCATTAGTATAGTTCTCTAATGTTCAGTGCTGCCCAGGCACTTAGGTACACCGTGTGTGGGTATATTCTATGGCTCAGGGAATTAGGTAGATGTGGTAGGACAAGTAACGGAATAGCGTGGATGTCACGAGAGCTTGGGAGCAGAGTGCAGCACGGCCGAGCTGTATGTGTGGGACAGGCAGTGTGGGGTCCCTTCAGCTCTGCAGTGCTGTGCTCCAGGAGGGCTGGCCGGGTTCAGGGCAGCTTTGGACCCAAGGGGTTAAGCTTTTGCGTTTAAGTGTGGCTCATGCATCTTCTTGTTTTCTGTGGAATTAGGATGATTGCCCAGTGTGGAATGAGACAGTGTGTCAGTCTGTGAGTGTTGACGCTGGAATCACTTGGGATGTCTCACCACGTTTCCCACTTTTCCCTCTTCTGCAAAGAAGGTGCAGGGAGTTACGGCAAGGTTTCCTTCTTTAGTGTGATGTCAGGTGAGATCTGTTGAGGTCAGTTCAGGTTCTGTATGGCGGTCATTCTGCACTTGGGATGATGAGCTTTCTCTAGAAACAGTGTAACTGCTTTATAGTTGTGCTTGCTTTCTTTGTATCTGTGTTGTAAATGGCTTAATCTGCCCATAAGTAACTGAGTTGGCTGCTACATAGTTTCTTTTGGATAAAAGTTTTCAGGACTGGGATCTTTGGCAGTTAGGTGGTTTCTGTGGACCCTTTTTATCAAAAGGATAAAAAGTGGGAAAGAATAAGATTTTAAAACAATAGAAACAACTAGCAGAATTCAGAAGGGGAAATGAGGACAGAGAAGAGGGACAAGGCCTGGGGGCTCTCGGAATCAGACCATTGTACTGAGAGAATCCGGTATAATGTTTTCTTTATTAAATGGAAACTGTTTAACACTGTGCAGTCTTAAGACAGACTTAACTCTTCTTAGACAGATGGGTTTTAGCTTGTGCCACTTTGGCTGTTGTAGGGGATATTCTGAAATTTTATATGAAAAGTTGGCTAGTACTGACAAATTGATCTTAACATTCACTGTCTTCTCTGCTCTACAATCCTAGCTGATTCCCATGTAACATAATTTAAGGCAAGTGTACAGGGTTCTTTTCTTGTCTAACAAAGTGAAAACTGTGTAGTTTTTTTACAGCTCAAAGTACTTTCATAATTTCTACTGTTCACATTTGTAAGAAAGTGATTTGGGAAGGGTTTTTCTAACACACAGGTGCTAATGCAAGTAGACCAATAGTAGGCTTGAGATAACATTTACAATCCTGAATTTGTCTCAGAAATTGAGTTTATGTTGATGTTTCCCTGAAGTCTTTCAATTCTCCGAATTACTTTTGCTTGCAAGGATGGAGGTAATATACAGCACCTCTCTTTAAGACTTCATAGTTCTGTCTCATTTTTTGCTCCCCCAACATTCCCTGTCCTTGCCTGTGAAACTTCTTATCCCAGTTTCTCAGTTTTAGCATCTTAAATGTATAGCTTTGGGGACAACCTTTGAACTGACATTGGAAATTGCCAGTGGCATTTGTCTGTAGTCCTGATGTGAAGATGCTGGATCAATTGCACTGTGAGGAAGAACTCTCTCCACTATGAATATGCTCTTATTGCCCTCCCCCTGCCTTGGTTTTTTTTTTTTCTTTTGTTCCGTACTTTCTTCTGAGATTTGGCACAGAATTTGAGACTCCTACCATAGTACATATGTTAGCAACACTGTAATTCTACTGTGGTGATGTTTAACTGCCCAGAAACGTAAAAGCACAGTTCACTTGGTTTGAAAAACTGCTGCTGAGAGTTCATTAATATATTAATTTTGAAAATCACTGAAAATTTTTTACAAACATGCATCCAGGGCAGTTTTTATTTTTTCCTTGGGTATATTTTTTCTATATATCTATGCATATGTTTCCTTTCCACTCACTGCTTTTTCTTGTAATATGGACTTGCCATTTGGGAGGTAGTTTTTAATTTGTTTGTACTTATTTGACTTAATATATGACATATATCCCATGACTGTTGCAAAGTAATGTTATTGCCTTATCTAGAAGAACTTTTTCCTGCTATAACTTGACATAAGCAACAGTGCAATTTCTTTTTTTTTCATTTTCTATGATTTGTTTTTTTGTGCACTGAACATTAGGTCAGTTTCCGTATTGTGCCCCAGATAGCAGCTTGAAACTAGTGGAAGAGGAGTGTTCCTATAAGTCACGTTTGTTTTCAGATGAATGACCTGAGTGTAAGTTATGCTGTTTTAAAGAAAATATGAATCTTCTTGTGAAGTGTTATTTTTTAGCATTTTAATACAACAGGTACAATGATGTTCATTGCTGGAAAATTGAATAGGTTGGATTTTTTATTTGATGGAGATACATTTCTGTCACATCTTAAAGCCTTGTTTGTGGGGTCTTCCTGGGGCTGTATTTAAGTTGTATGAAAGAAAGATGGAAATTCAGTTGGGTTTTGTCAGTTTGTTTTGTTGTTGTTTTTAATCCAATTATATATGATTCCCATATAGATCTGCTTTTGATGAGCAGGGCTTATCTGGCAAATTAATTTCAGTTAAGAAAGTTTTTTTTAAGCCTGAGTCATTTGTTATTCTCCAGGAAATTAGAATAAGAAGGGCTGTGGTTGATGCAGTATTAGCATAAGTAAATGTAATCTGTGTTTTTGTTTTATGAGTTCTGTTACTGCAGTATTGTCAGCTGAGCTTTCATTTATCTTTAGAGTTCACTGGTACTTTTTCCATGTCTTTTGGCTGAATCGTAACTGAAGCAATTTTAACATTCTGTATTGTTTACAAATTGAGATTCTGTTACTTAATGGCACTCTATATCTAATTTATTTCCAATTAATGGGATGTTTTTCCATGTTTTTGCTTTGCTTAGTTTCACATATAATAGAATGTATTTTCTGTACTTCATGGTGGTTTTATGCTGTTCTCTAATCAATATCATAGTGCACTTTGAATCGCTGGTTGTATTGACTGTGTTCTATCATGAATGGTCCAGGATTAATTTTTTAAATTATTATTTTATTTTTTTGTCCCTTGTAACTGATGGTGTTGTGAAAAATAAGATACAGGTGGATTCTACTTGCTGCCTTGTGCATGGAAGCAGTGTAACTATGTTTGGTGCTTTACTTTAGATTTACCTCTCTGTACTGCTTCTCCATTCTCCCCCTCTGTGTAGTCAGGTGCATTATGTGGTGCTTATTTGTATTCTGTGTCTTTTTTAGTCAAAGGATATTTCCAATGATTTGGGCTGGCAATTCTGCCATTTGTTTGTAGATTAATTTTCATTCTAAATCTAAAAGCCTAACAATTTTTCTTACAAAATGCGATTATTAAGTCTTGCATGAGGATGTGTGTCAGGCTCTTATAGATTTGTTATCTTTTATTGGGTGTAAATGAAGGTGTAATCTTGAGAATAAAAAGATTCTGTATTAGTTCTCCCCCCCCCCATCATAAAGTCTGATAGAACTCAAATCTGACCTGTAAAGAGCTACTGAAAATAGAGCAGCAAGCTTCCAATAACTTGGATAAAGCTGTACTTATGGTTGTCAGGGGAGCTGTGGTGTGGGGCAGTGAGGGTAGCACTGGGCCTTTAACTCGAGTCTGAAGATGACACCTCTGTTCATGTTGACCTGCCTTTATAATTGGAAGGGCTGTAATTGTTACTACTCAAATTAGTTATGCTTGTTTGAGACCATATTAACCTTAGACAACTGGACATTTCAGCCTTGCATCCATGATGGCTATTGTGCATGATATTTTGAGCTATTTAGTGAAATGTTGTAGCTTGTTACAATGCAGCTTTTGTCAGGAAGCCAGTCTTTGATGTAGTGGTTTAGTTTCAGGATGCTGTCAAAATAGTCTTTGCCAGCATAGTTGCAACATATGGTCCTTGATTTTGAAAAATACTGAGCAGATTGGCATATTCCAACAATGTGCTTGGATTATAATGTAAAAATACAACTTCATTGCCAACAGTCCTGTAACATAAAAGTGAAGCAGTTGGCATTAGGAGAATGATCAGCAAAAGTAGAATCAGTGGACAGTTTGGGTTTTTATAGAACACTCGACAAAAGAGCAAAGTCTCTTATTCTGTCTATTTCAAAATTATTTGTCTAAATTTCTAGAATTTCTTCATGCTTGAGAGTCTGGGCAAGAGGACTGTACTTGGGAGTACCTCTTTGCACTTGCGGTCAACTCCAGAAGCCCATTGTAGGAGTTGCTGTCTTACTGAAGAGGACCACTCCTGCAAGGAGGGAAAAGTTTGTCTGCCGTGAACATAGACCTCTAGAAGTTAATTTACAAGACTGATTGTAGGGATTCCAGTGTGTATCTTTGCAATGGGAATCTTGATTTATTCCTCTTTCACCCCTTTAAATCCATCAGGTACCTTTTTTAGAAGGCATTAGAAGCGGTTAAAGCAAGTGTGAAGGGTCCCACTGATCTGTAATTAAAATCGCTGTTTTCCAGTGTCTCTCACATAAATACATTTTTTTCCTCTGTTGGATTGGGATAGTATCGTAAGTGTCTGATTGAAAGGAATTAGAGGAACTAGATATGAAAGGTATTAAAGGAATGTCTCTGTCCTACCTAACTTCACTCTCAATTCTTCTGTAAACCGTGGCATCAGATTTGGTAATATTAACATGACATTGTCTCTTGTAGGATAATCATGGGTCAAACCGGAAAAAAATCTGAGAAGGGACCAATTTGTTGGAGAAAACGCGTAAAATCAGAATATATGAGACTGAGACAGCTTAAGAGGTTCCGACGTGCGGATGAAGTAAAGGTGCTTTATTTTGGTTCTATTGCTTATGAAATTATACAAATATTGATTTCTCTCTGAAGTATGTCTTGCAGTTAACATCTGCTATAACAATTTCATTGAATACTTCGTTAACCTCCTGAAAATTTGTCTTAACTCCATGGTCTTATAAATGGGTGTGATATGTTTATATGAGAATGTTAAGTATCAAAAGATGCTGTGGAGAGCAAGTATGGCAACTAGCTGCATGCTCTGTAGAATTTAGATTCATTCTAAACCTTTGAGTATCTAAATGTGTGAATGTGGTTTGAATTGAGGAAAGGGGTAATGAACTGTATTGAATCACTCTGACATTTAAACAAAATCTGTGCGGTTGAGTTTTGAGCACTTTTTTTTTTTTAACCTGTCTGATTTTGTTTATTTTTTTAGTGAATGTTATAATGCCTTAGGATGTCAGCAAATGAATTTAGAGTCTTTGATTTATCTGTAATGTTGTGATTAATTTTTAGAGTATGTTTAATTCTAATCGTCAGAAGATACTGGAAAGAACTGAAATCTTAAACCAAGAATGGAAACAACGTAGGATACAGCCTGTTCACATCATGACTTCTGTGAGCTCATTGCGCGGGACCAGGGAGGTTGGTTAACATGTGTTGTGGTAATTCCACTTACAAGGTTGTTAGCACGTTTTCTTTTTATTACTGGAAAACTGGCTGTTCTTTTTTTTTTTTTTCTTTTTTTTCCCCAGCATGCTATGACTTGGTAGCTTAATATATTTTGTATGAGTCTCTTAAAGAATTTATTTATGATTTACTTTGATTGTATGACTTCTGGAAAACAATAAATGTGTAGCAGGATACCTAGCTTTAAATGAAACACAGAAGTGAAGCTTCTTTATTTCTGGTAATACTTGGATCATATCTCAGCATTCATTAATCAAACTGTTTTGTCTCTGTGGTATTGGGAGTTTGCTCTTGCGCCTGTTGGAGTTTTCCCCGAGTTGTACAAATGCGTGGTTACTTTGGTTCTTACTGAGTTAAAGCACATGAAATCTGTGAAAACACCCACTTGACAAAGTCTTCTTTATATTAATTAAGGTCATTTAGCCACAGAGATCCTAAAAGGAGTTAGTTAGGTTGGTGAACCCTTGTGTTGCACAAGCAGACTGGAAGCTAAATTTGTGAAAAACATTTCCATAATTGTGGTGCAACTTGAGCACCTAAACTGGCTTTCACAGAATCACCGAATGGGTAAGGTTAGAAGGGACTGCCTCTCTGCTCAAGCAGAGTTCATCCTAGAGCATGTTACTCAGGATTGTGTCCTGTGTCATGTTGGTAGCTTGAACAGTGGTTTAATCCCACTCCAACTTTCTGTATTCAGCCCAGGTTAATTTATTTTCTTTCTCAGTTGCTCTTTAGGCACTTCTTCAAACTAAGCCAGTTTGAAGACGTTTTATCTCTAATCTGAAAAGGTAGGATGAGAATGAAAAGACCTTACTGTGAGTAGGTTAAAAAAACCAAAGCACTTTATGTGCAGATTTTCCTTTTCCTCAAATTTTAGTGGAGAACTGGGGGACAGAAGTGTGTTGCAGAAGTGCATTTGTGTTCAAATGCAAGCAGGCCAGGACCTCTGAGTGTTCTCTTTTAAATGTTCTTGAATATGCAATTATATGTACAGCTCTCTCCCTATTAAATGGCACTGTGGAATCAGAACTTCTGATAATAATTGACACAGGTACACATCAAATTTTCACCTTTTTTGTTCCTCACAGTTCCTCTTTCTTTTTTTCTTTATTTTTTTTAAGCTTGGTGTTCACTATTCTTTATGTCAGTTTCTTGCCTGTATTGGTAGAGCACACTAATTAATGCATTCAGATCCAGTCTCTGTCTCATGAGTCAGAACTCTAATGCTTGATTTAAGATTGCCATAATTTATAGCGAGAGAAGTGAGACAAAGAGATGGTGGAGACTTTAAAAGATTACTTTAAAATATCCTTTTCTTAACATGCTGAATTTCTTCAGAGTTGCATTAGACCCTGGCTAGAAATTTAGTGACTTAATGGAAAGGTTCTGTGAGTGCCTTCAACCAGTGACAATAACGTGTCCTGTGCTGGCCTAGTAAAAACATCGGGCTGGGTTCCATACCAGAACAACAGGGCAACATAACTGAGACTTAGTACCAAACATTTTGAGTCAATTTGACATAGCCTATTTTTCAGCCTGAGACTTCTAGTTTCAAAGGCAGAAGTAACTAGTTTTTTTACTTTTGTATTTTTCTTTAAAAATACATGAAAAATATGCTAGATGGCTGCTAGCTAGAGAATTAAACATTAACCTGAAATGGAAATAAAGCAGTTAGCATAGCATAGATAGTGCCTTGAATATTCATATACAGAGGAGAAATCTAATTTCATTTGCTGCAAATTAAAAAGAAAAGAAACAAATCTGGCTGGTGTCATTCTACTGGCGTACTGTCTCTGTATACTGTTTGTTACATTACTTTGTGTATTTCTTTAGAAATGTGAAGCTCTGTTCATCTTTCCCTTCTGGAAAGGAGAAAGGTCTTTTGTCTCCACTTTTTTCCTTTCAGGTAGCTATGATACCTGTTCTAAGCTTTGTTTTACCTATCTCCAAATCCTCTTTGTTGTACTTCTCCTAGCTTTGTATGTTTCTGTCTGCTTTTTTTTCTAACTTATTTTTCAGAGTTCTTCATACCGCTGCCCAGGTATTTGAGAGAAGTTGACCTGTGTCTGTTAACTGTTGATTAGATCAAAGAATAACGTTGTCTGTATTTCTGTGGATTGTTTATCCTTTGGAGGTTACATAAATCTTTGAATCTCTAGAACAATAGTCCTGTAGCTGGAAAACTCATTGGCTTAATACACAGAGTTGTGCATTAAGAATTAATTTTCATTTTTCCTTTGTAAGCAGTGACCATAATCAAAGGCTTGAGGACAGGATGAAGATAAACAGACAATAATGGGAAAACAAGGCAGGAGTTAAAAAGACATGGAGGTTTTATCTATATAAGGTGTCTTGCTGGCATTCAAGTAAAATTTTATTTATTTTCATAACATAAATAATACATGATATCTACAGTGTATTGGTCTGAAGCCAGGGGAATTCAGTTGGCTCTCAGATGGCTTGAGTTAATGCACTAACAGCAGTGTAGCAGCAACAGGTGCTAAATCTGTTTTGAGATCCCAAACTTAATTTGTATCGTAGGTTGAATAGTCCGAATAAAATACTATCACAGCCACTTACTAGTAAGTAGAAAAAACCCATCATGATCTGTTAGCAAAGGTATCGACATAGAAATAATTGTTGAGGTTTTTTCTTGTTAAAACTGCTTGTACTATTATGCCCTAAAAAAATGATGTGTTTTTCGAAGGTTGATGTGGCTAATTTTGAGAAACTCTTTGAATTTTGTACATTGTGGACTGCTCTGTGTTTTATTTTTGTTTGTTTGGTTTTTTTCTGATGTTACTATGTAAGCATAACTTCAACCTCTTATTTCAGTGCTCTGTTACCAGTGACATAGATTTTCCAAAACAAGTCATCCCTCTGAAGACTCTCAATGCTGTTGCTTCTGTGCCTATAATGTATTCTTGGTCTCCCCTTCAACAGAATTTTATGGTAAGTTTAAACAAGTGCTGGGAGGAGAAATGTATGGAGAAAAGGGAAGTGTTAATTTTAGAAGTAAAGCAGTAAAAATCCATTTGCCAACTACCCTCTCTGTCTTCGGTTATTGGTAATAAGGCAGTAATAATCAGAAATAAGCCCTCCCTCCCAATAAAATAAGCCCCCGCTCCCCCAGTAAAATAAAGAAAAAGATAACTTTGATTTCAAACTAAACCTGTGTCCTCAATGAACCTAAGTATCTCTAAAATCTTGCTGTAGAGTTTATTTAATTCAGGTTTGGCCTATGACCCCTTGTCTTATGTGACCTTTACCAAATGTTGATTTATTTGAAGGTATATAATTAGCGTAATGAGAAATGTTTTCTGAGGAGTATGAATACTTTTGTGTAAAACAATCAACCAACATACCTGTAGCAGAATAGTAACTCTTATGGCATAAAGGGAACTTAATTCTCAAATAGTGTCCCCACGTAATGGTCCTTCTAATTTAGCACCTGAGTATGGCTTTTTTTTTTCTCATTAGCTTCACTGTATGCAGAAGCCATAACTTGAGATTTGTGATATAGGTATTGGAGTTATTTGAAAAGCTTAGCTTATTGCAAGTCTTTGTCACATCACTTTGTGTATGATCACCTTTGTTGACTGGTTATTATGATAATAGTAGTAACATAGCGATTTAAATAACCATTTTTATCAGTATATGTACAGAGTTCTTTCAGACATTTTTCTACTTGCTTTCAATTCATCAGGGTTTGGATATTTTGGACTGCAGAATCACGATCAGCAGGAAAGTTTACATTTATTTTCTTAACAATAGAAGGTTCTTTTGTAGTATTGGAAGATGCAGCTGAGTATGAGGGTCCATAAATTCTACTGATAAAACATGGGAGTATTAATGCATTTAGTCTATATGCAGACAAAAAAAGGCAGTGGAGTTCAGATTAAATTGTCAGGTGTGTTTCTGCTTGCTGTTTAGACAACTTGATTTTAGAGTCTTTTTGTGGCATTTTTTCTTATCTCTGGCAAACAATGAAGGGGTGGTTTCCATTGTGGTTTCCAACATCACTGTAGAAGGGGGGTGAATGAACTTATCGAATGCAAGCTTCCCAAAGCTAGGTAACCTGATGGGTTTCCATAGTAGAAGCTTTGTGGAAACACTGCTAACCTTGAGGTTAAGAGCTAGCGTTAGTATTGTGAGCCAGTCACAGTGAGTGCAAAAAATTGTTGAACATCAGCGATGGTTTTGTTTCGTTTCTTTAATTAATGGTAAATGTGCTAAAGCAGTGAAGCCAGTTAATTGTGACAGCTATCTTGTACCTTGTGGAAAATAGCAATGCAGAAATGGTCACTTGAAAATGCAATTTAAAATTGTTTGATTATAACGGTTGCTCCTAGGTAGAGGATGAAACTGTTTTACATAACATTCCATATATGGGAGATGAAGTGCTTGACCAGGATGGTACCTTTATTGAAGAACTCATCAAGAACTATGATGGGAAAGTGCATGGAGACAGAGGTGAGCCCAAACACTCAGGTATACTGATCACTTCTTCCTACATAAATAATTGTTGTAGTATTGCTTATTAAGGCTTGATGCTTGATTGTTACAGTAGTGTCTCTAGAATCTCTACATTGTGCAAACATTGGGTATAACTGGCTTCCTTATTTAAATATATTGCTTTGCATTTTCATAAGGCTAAGTGCTTTAAAGTAGTAGTATGGAGAAATTAAGCACATTATCTTTTTCCCTATACCATATGGTGACTCTTGGTATGCAGTTTTGTGCCCAGAGCTTTGGAATAAAATATTGTAATGCCTCTGCGTGTCCTGCCTAGCAGAAAGTGGCAGGAGTATGCAAAACTCTGATAATGACAACATTTGCAAATGCAATTCAATAGAATAACCTCTTGTAGGTTTGTGGGGTTTTGCATATATTTATTCTTACATGTAGTTTACCTCTTCTCCCATGTGGGAGCCAGACTACATGCAACGTAATCTGTCTCTTAGTTTGCTAAAGCCTCAGTGAAGTGGCGACCTTTCACTTGCTCTGTGTGCTCACTCAGAACTGGTTTATACAAGTTTTGTAGTCTGAGTATACAAGTTTGTATACTGAGCTTTACAGCTGTAAAGGTTTCTCTTGACTACTGCAGTTCTCCCTTCACAGAAACATTACCCACCCCTCTACCCTCTCACTCAAACAGGGAATAAATAGTTTCTTAAAACTGATTATATTGTTGTTAATGCTGCGGTGACTGAGGAAGAGAACTATGTTTTTTGAGTTCATTATGTGCTTCTCATGAAGGTTAAGCCTGTGATTCAATAATAAATGCTACTTGGTCTTACATTAGACTTGTTAATGTCCTCAGGATAGCTAGTGCCTTTGTATTTCATAAGGAACATAAAATGTTTCATGGGGTTTGGCCTTTGGATATGTTTACAGATTTACTGATTGCTGATGTCACTGTCAGAGAACTGGTTATGTCAAAATGATGACATTAGTAATAAATGTCTTCTATGATTTAATTTATTATCAAATGAGCCTATTTTTAAAATTAGTCCTGTTTGAGCATCTTGAGACCCAAGTTTATGATGGCAGTTATTGTTATGGGATCTTCAAACCTGTATATTGAAAGTAGAAGGACTTTCTTTATTTTCCCAATAACTAGTATTCTTGAGTGACTGTAATTAGATGCTATGGGAATCTGTAATCCAGAGGCATTCCTATGTAGGAGTCAGAATTCTAAACTAGCTTTATAACTGCATGTTTGGGAGGTTAATTTGTACTAACCTGTGTGTGTATATTAAGAGTTCTGTTTAAAACATCCAAATGGTGTTTTTGGTGTCTACATAGTAATAAAACTATTAGTTTCTGTCAAGTTATTTTGACATCCAACACCGGTCCAGGTTCAAAAGGACAGTGATAAGCACTGAAGTTCCTACACAGTTCATGGTTATTTTTTGAAAAATAGGACTTTCTGTCAACAGTGATTTTTCCTCTGTGCAGAAATGCTTTATTGTTAAATCTCTTTCTGTCCTCTGAATGTCACTACAGAAAATAAACTAATAAGTAGATATATGCAGCATTGTATCCTTCAATTTTCTCTTGAATTTTTTGTACATAACTGCATTCTTTTTTTATCACCCTGCTAGTGGAGTCTGTAGGGAAGTGGATGCTAGGGGACTACCAACCAAAAATATCTCATGAGATTCCCCAACTGACCAAGAATTACTGTGTAGACTGTTAACATTCATTTCCAGACTGGCTTAAGTTACTGTGTTGGAACTAGGATTCTGGCATAAAATCTCTTAAATAGTCTAGCTAGTACGAATATTTTTTTGTCTTCCAAGGAGGACAGATTTATATATGTGTACTAGTATGAAGCACAGGAAGTCGGGAAAAGAAAAATGTCGACAAATTTCCTTCTTGCATTCCCAGTTGTCAGTCTGAGAAATTAAGAATGAGTATTTTTTAACTCATCTCTTGTTCATACACTGAAACTAAGAGGGGAAAAATACAAAATTGTTTTTTATAAATGACAGCGTTTGCCATAATTTAATTGAAGTGTAGGGAAGATTAAAAATACTTCACATACACTTTGTGCTGTTTTGTTCACTCACGATTTTGCTGAATTTCAGAATGTGGATTTATCAACGATGAAATATTTGTTGAGCTGGTCAATGCCCTTGGTCAATATAGTGATGATGAAGATGATGATGATGGAGATGACAATCCTGAGGAAAGAGATGACAAGCAAAAAGATCGGGAAGGTAACAGGATGGGTATGTCTGCCTGCAGGCGTTAAAAATCAAACCCAAAACTTTTTATTTAACCACCACATAAACTTGTTCAAAGTCTTCTTTATACAATACAGTTTTCGGGTCTAAAGTAGCATGATTTTCATAATTTCGTTTGTGATTTAGTTCAGGAGTTGTACAGAGAATACTACAAAGGGCACTTGTGCCAGGTTTTTTTAATCTGCATACTGAGGTAGTCAGATGCAACAAAAATTAGTCAGGTATCTGTCTAATAAAGGCTTTGGTGCTCCTCAAAAAATGAAATATTATTCTAAAGTAGGCAGAGTTCTGAATTGCCATCTCCATCTGCTGGTGAAATAATTGTTTCTCCATTTTTACTAGTAGAGTTTTCTTGGCAGGAAAGATCACTTAACCCGGTTTAAGTTGTCTGTCATTTTTTTACACGCTGGAATTTTGGTCAAGTCCCCCTTTCTCTGAGCACCTTCCTGAGGTAGCAAAGGAACAGAAATATAATTTTCTTGTTTTCCAAATGTTTTGCTTCCTTGGCAGAGAAAGAAAGCCACCCACCTCGGAGATTTCCTTCTGACAAGATATTTGAAGCCATTTCCTCCATGTTTCCAGACAAGGGTACAGCAGAAGAACTGAAAGAGAAGTAAGAAAGTATTTCTTACTACCCTTAGTACCCTATTGCTGTGTTGCTCTATGAAATAAAGATTCCTCAACTTCATTAAATATTTGTTGATTAGGAATGGTCCCTTTTGCAGCTAGTTCTGTGGCAGTGGTGTAACTACTGCAAGTGATACTTGGAGGGAATTGGCTATTCCACAGAGTCAAACTCTACAGAGGTGTTTATTAACCTTCCTTTTAAACTTTTGAAAAGCGTGTGCTTGTGTGTCTTTAATAATCTGTGTCATTTTTTTGAGGTTTTAAAGCAAAAGCTTCTGTTTAAAATAAGAAAGAAATCTCGTTTTTGGAGTTAGCAAGTAATATGTATGAAGAGATGATGGTCTGGAAAACAAATGCATTCTTTCCTAGTCAGTTTTATATTTGTATTAATGAGTATGAAATTAAAAACTTGTCATGTCACCAAGAGATTGACCTTTTTAGTTGGCCCATATTTCTTAGTAGTTTCTTTTTTTTTTTGGTTGTTTGTTTTTAATTTGTCATTGAAAATGCAGAGTGATACCGGAATAAAAAATACATTTTTAAAAAATATGTACTTAATAAATAACTTCCATTACTTTTTTTTAAAGATATAAAGAACTCACTGAGCAGCAGCTTCCCGGAGCTCTTCCTCCTGAATGCACACCGAACATAGATGGACCAAATGCCAAATCCGTTCAGAGGGAGCAAAGCCTGCACTCTTTTCACACACTCTTCTGTAGACGCTGTTTTAAGTATGATTGCTTCTTACATCGTAAGTATGATTATAGTGTGCTTGTATATATCTCACTTTTGCAAGTCAGGATACAATGCAGTAGGAAGGAAAGAGAAGAAAGAATAAAAGCATCAGTATCTCTGAAGTTTTTGAAAACAGCTTGTCCCTGTTGACATTATTTTGCAGTGAAAACTATACCTTAAAAATACCAAATGCACCTCTGTGGGGTAGTTTGTTATCCTTTTTGCATTTAGGAGTTTGTATAGAATTCCTGACTTGGACCAACCTGTAACATCACTTCTCTCTATTTAGTCTGTAAGAAAACTACATTATTTTCTACTATCGGTTCTGTGTTACACTTTCTCAGTTTATGCATGGAGAATGGAATGTATTTTTCCATAAAAATTCGTGGTTATTCATCAAACTTGTTTCATTTTCCAATAGGGAGAATAAATGCTCACGAACAGTTTTATCTTTTATTCTCTGAAGTTAATAACTTAGTTATTTGAAGAATTATTTCAGAGAGTTGAGTTTAAAAATTTGGATATCCTTTCCACTGAATTGCTTTCATGTTGCCCCATTCTTCTGGGGGAAGGATTTAACGAGCTCAGCAATGATGTTGGTTTTCACTTGCAAAGTGTGAAGAGTAAGAGAGATTCTGAAGTGCTACTTGAGACAGTTCTTGTTCAGAGAACAGAGTCAAATGTGAAGGGGAAACTAACAGTCAATTATGAACTGGTTTTGACTGGTAGTGGAATACTATGATGCCCTCAAATTAATTTTCTCTTTTGACTTAACTGTTCATTTGCATGTTCCACTGTGAGTGTGCATGCATGTTCATTTGGAAATCTTTGTGCTTTGTCAGCAGCTCCTCATCCAGCACACATGCAATCTGCCTGTGTTTGTACTTCACACTGAAGGCTTTGCACAGTGCTGCTGCTTTTTAGTATCCCTTAGTTGCCTTTCAGTTTGAGGAGGAATTGAAGTTGTTCTCAGGTGGTGGGGAGGAGGGAAGCTTTTCTCTTTCCTAGTTCCAACAGTATCTGTGCCTTTTGGAGCTAGGTCTGTTAGTTTCACTTTCTCCTGATATTCTGTTGACAGCCCTTGCTTGAAAATAGGAGGAAAAAGATAAAAGGAAGCTCTTACTTCTGAATAACGTTAAAGAACAGTAAGTTGCTGGAGGTATAGCTGCTGCTTTGTCCAGCCAGTTTCAACAGGATGTGTTCTGTGAAGCTGTAGGTTTTGTAGCATCTTAGTTGCCTGGATGACTCATTCCAAAAAGCGCCGTGTGCAGCCTTAGTCTGTAGGCCAGGGAAGTGAAGCCATGTGCTGCCTCTTGGAAATCCATTTGTCTGGCAGGGGTTACACGAGTTCTTGACACTCTGAATAGTTTAGTAGAGAGACTGAGTGCCATGTTAAAAGGATTTTGACTTTTTAAATCAACAAAAAAGCATTGCCTGGACACAGTGAGAACAAACTCTTCCCAGGGGCACCTTTGAAGACTTCAGGTATTTCTGCAGTGGTGGTCTTAGGTAATTTTTCTCTCTGATTTTATAAACTTGTAGGAGTTTTCCAGTGAAGATGTGGGTTCCTCTAAAACTCGCGTGTGTTTCATTAGTCTGTGTGGATTTGCCTTTCAAAGTCGTCTTTGCAGATTGGCAGAAGTAGAACTGAAAGGTTCCACTGACCATGTGTTGGTACCCGCTACTCTGGGGAGCCTGGTATTACCGGTTCACAGTTCTGAGGCATGAGCTCTGTGAGACTTCTGTTCTCTCCGTGCTGTGAAGGATGGGTTCATAGTGTTGTGCATTTTGACACGTTTTTGAGTGCCCAGTTCAGCCAATGGGAGAGTCTCAGAGTCATTGGTTGAAATGCTGACTGGGTGAAAGACCTCAGCTCTCACACTAGCAGCGTTCTTTAAGCCAGAAGTGTTGTGCCTCCTTTCTCTGGGTTCGTAACCTTGAGGTGGAAGACAAAATGTTCATGCTGAAAGATTGCCTAAGTTCTTGTTTCTGATGAGTTTTGATACATCCCTTAAACAAGTCAGTGTTCTTTCCAACCTGGTGTATGTCCAAGGCTTAATTTAAACTGTGCCTCACTTCAAAATGCCCAAACTTTAAACCATCTCCTCAGAATTTCAGGACCATAGCAGAAAGAGGGATGAATAGCACTTTTACTGCGAAGGCATTCAAGAGGTACCTTTGTGTCAGGATGGAGTATGAAATTACTGGTTATGATAATGCTCCTCATGACAGCTTATGCAGCACATGCATTGTCACTGATAATGATGTATCTGATACTTGATCATTGCAAAGAGATCTCTTGACGTTTAATTTACACATTCACTATCTAGCCTCTGCACTACACGCTGAATGTAGTAAACTGATGCTTCAGTTACTATTCCCTGAAAACATACCCAAATTCCACCTCAACAATGACTGCTCACTGCTTTGGATGCATTGCTTCCTTTTGCTTTTGTCCATAGCAACACCAAGGAAAAAGGATTGTTTTCTGTCTGTGTCTGTCTGTCTGCGTGTCTGTCTAGAGCTAGGAATTTATCTCTTAAAAACTGAGAGAGTCAGTTGTATGACCTCTTTACTTCCTGTGAAATTTTAAGACTGTTGGTCAAAACTCACCAGGCTCATTGCTGGGAATAAGTAACTCATCAAAAAAACCCAAAACCAAACAAGACTACTCTGGTTATTGGAAGTCTGCACTAAGCAATTTTCAGTGTCTCTGCAACAATTTACCAATGTAACTTTTAAAAAAAAGTTGATAGCCTTTCTACCGTTGCCTCTGTTCTGCTTCATGCAATTCAAGTGCTGCAGGATGATGTCCTCCTGGCTTCTGCAGATGACGTTTTTGATGAATTACTTTGGTAATGTGGTGAGCCACAGTGATCAGATTTGTACTCTGAAAGGTGCAAATCTCTGGAGAAGGCATAGAGAATTAAAAAAAAAATAAATAAAAAAAGGAGAAATTCTGTTGGATCTGGTTTTGCTTTTTGTAACTCCCCCTCTTAGATTCCATTTTTGTTAAGATCAGCCTTATTTTATGGAGTTTCCAACCTTTGTTCTAGAACATTTGAGTTAAATATAGGAAAAGTTATCATTAGATTTTTGACATGTCAAGTCCCCTTGACGACCTGGCAATCCCTTTATGTGCAGGTGATGACATTACTGAAAAAACTTGTGTACCGACTTCATTTGCTGACAGCAAGGAATTATGCCTAAATGTCTGGACTAACAAAGAATTTAGAAGAAGGAAAAGTATCAGGTAGGGGGAATTTCCCAAATAGCTTGACTGTGAAGCAAATGTACATTTCAGGCTAAACCGTTGCCTGTGTACTTTCACATTATGAAAAATATGAGAGTTGAGCCCACTGGGGATGAGACAGATAATAAATCTCAAAGAGAAAAAATATGGTCAGTGAAGCAGTTTTAGAATTATATTCTTGAGGAAATTATTAAAGAAATACGGACTTTAGTTATTTAGGAAACCCTACAAAGTCTTCTGTGATTTTTTTGAAAAACATTATTACTGATCTTTGAAAAATTAATAATACGGCTATACAAATAGTTTTATACTTGTCCTGGGACCTTTATTTGTAACAAGCCTCCCCCACAAAAAAACCCCTCGCAACAGTGGTGGTAGATTTTGACTACCGTTGTCTTTACCATTCTATGTTGGGTGCTTTTTAATAATTTAATACAAGATATAATTCTAGTATTAAGTATCAGAGCCTACTTTTGAAGTCTCTCTGGTTTAAAGATATCAGAGGTTGATTTATTTCACTACATTGCAAACTAAGCAGGTCGTCATTGTCTAAAGGAAAACAATTTTTGAAAAAATTTTCATTCTAGGACCTCGCACAATTAACTTGTGGGAGGAGTGCTTGCATCTGCAAGTGACATGTGAAAAGAATAGTTTTGATTTCTGTACACTGCAGCACTCTGATATGGATCATGGCTTGCAAATGTTTTACTGTTCTTTTGCATTGATGTAAAATTATTTTTCTTGTGCTATGAAGAGGAAGTAAAACATTACGTGGAAAGAAACTCCTGAACGAAATGGTATACTGTGCAAATTTAAAGATGCAATGTTACTAAATGTGGAGGGTTTCCCCACTGTTTTGCAGGGGGGACTCCCATCATTTCATTGTTCCTTAAAAGCTGGAAAAAGGTGGAATAACCTGGCACTAAATTGCTAGGTTTCTTTGTTATTTAGCATATTTTACCTAGAGAATGTATGAACACTTCAAGGTTACTTGAAACATACGAGAAGTGACATACTACATAAAAGCTTTTAACTGAAACCTGGGGGATGAAAGTGCTAATAGCAACAATATGCATAAATTACATTCCTATGCTTGCTTGTAAGTAATTTTTATGAGCTACCTACCCGTATGTAGAAAATTAAAGCTTTTTTGTGTTTCCAGATTTATAAAATGTACTATTTTTTTTAAGAAAGGGATGCAATATTTTATTAGTGATACTTTTATATTGTTTACACTATTTTAAGAAAGCCGTGGAGAATACGTTGCTTCCCTGGGGTTCCTGTGCGCTGTTGTCATTAATACAGGCACAACACTATAGAAATTATGATTTGATTTTCAGCCTGCCGTCCCTTATGGGAAGGGAGCATGAAGGTCGGTTCCAAGACAGAGTGGTTTCATCAGAGAAACTTTCGTAAGAAGTGCTCACCATCACTGGTCACCCTTCTCACTGATGCTTGCAGAGCTACGCTGCAAACCAGACCGTTGAAATGAAAGTTGCTTTAAAAAACTTCATCTGTGAAGACGTATTTGGGCTCTGCCCACATTCTTTAAAAGGGAAGGAGCTGCATTTAAAAAGCTCAGTCCTGAAAGCATAGTGGGTATATAGAGAGAAGCCTTGTGCATGATCTAGAAATGAGATGAGTAGGGAAGCCTATGGTGGTGGTTACCGAAGGAGAAGAATGTCTGTCATGTTGGTATGGAACTGCCCTTTTAGATTAATATGGGTAAGAGGGGAGGGATTTCATCTTTCAGTTTGAACATTAGCACTTATAATTCACTGAATGTTGAAAACCTTCACTGTAAGTTACAGTTGCCTGACTGCAGCTGTGGTAAAACTGCAGCATAAGTGCTTTTACAGAGCCTGGAAGTTCCACATTTTCAGATGAGCGTCTTTTCTAGGCCTTCATGGAGCATTAACAGACAGACAGCTAGTGCTGAGTAGTCTTTTGTTTTTTATTTCTTCTTTTGAACTTCAGGGCGTTCCTCATTTTTGTTCCTTGCAGTTCTGTATGCCTCTGTTTACCCATTTAGAGGGATAAAGTATTTATTGATATGTATCTATTTGCATATATATATGTATATAGATATGTAAAAACAGAATAATTTTTGTCTTGCACTCAGATGAACTTTTTTTAAAAGGAATATTGCAGAAAACTAAGGATAGTATTTCAAAAAGCTCCTAAGATAATTTGGGAGCATGAGTATATGAGTTTTGGTGAGAGTCTAGTGTCAGGTTTTCCAGGCTTCAGTTAAGTAAGTGTTACAGAGAAGTTCCCAAGACTTCCAGCAAAACTGTGTTAGTCTCTCTGAAAACATCTTGCTGGCAGGGATTGCACGGGAGGACAACAGGCTCTGGCAAAGAGAATGGGTAGGAAATTCTGCTGTCCTGTTATAAAGATGCTTATGTTGCATGTGTGACATACCCAGTTCTGCTCTTTTCCGAGTTACTGCTCCGTAGCTTATACAGAGCTATAGAGTCCATCGGATACAGGAGCAGACACTTCTCTGCAAGTTGCAGACTTATCTGTGGTTGTTCTGATCCGTAGTGACTGTACAATGCTAACTTATTTTTACCTTGCAGCTGGGATACGGGAGCTGAACTCTTATATGCTATCAGCTTAGTTGGAGTGCTGATAAACTAACAGAGCAAAAACGCTTACATGTCTCCTCCTTGATGAAAATGTAAAGTTGGATCCATTACCTTTCCAAAGTGTGTATGGGCTTGGATTTTTTGACAAGATAGGAATTGAACAATTGAATCTAACAGATTGAAGGAATGATCATGCATTAATAGGAGAAACCCTGAATAATTCTTGTTTAACACGACAACAAATTAAAGTCTGTTCTTTTGTTAGGAAGGGAGATATAGCAAATCTTCCTTGATACATGAAATAAATGTGATGATTGTTCTTGCTGATGTAAATTGACATAATGGCTTTAAACTGAAAGAGAATATATTTACATTTGATATAAGGAAGATGTTCTTGACTGTGAGGGTGGTGAGATACTGGAACAGATTACCCACAGAAGCTGTGGATGCCCCATCCCTGGAAATGTTCAAGGCCAGGTTGGATGGGGTTTTGAGCCAGCTGGTCCACTAGTGGAAGGTGTCCCTGTCTATGGAAGTGGGTTTGGACCTAGATGATCCTTAAAGTCCCTTCCAAACCATTCCATGATATGTGAGACAACCTATGTGTTGTCTCTGTGTATTGAAGTGGTAAGTCAGATGTCACTACATGGGGTTTAGTTTGTGGTGTGGTTTTTTTTTTTTCCATTTGTTAATATTTTTATTCCAATTTCAGTAAAGTCTTGGTAAACCTTGTGTTTTGGATACTGTTTAAGGTTAGATATTTAATATATTTTTGTATGAAAACTTAAAAATGTGATGTTTTGATTCAACAGCATTCCATGCAACTCCTAATACTTATAAACGAAAGAATACAGAAACAGCATTAGATAATAAGCCTTGTGGACCTCACTGTTATCAGCATTTGGTAAGATAATTTTATATGTTACGATTCAATGAGTGCTAGTGCTAGCTGCAGTATAGCAGGGATACACTTTATATAAGGACACACTGGATCTAGGATATATTTGTGGGCCACTTGCAGTCAAGTAGGTTATCTTCAGTTGGTATGAAATAGAAGATTTAACTTCCAATCATCTTAAGTAGGAATACATTTTAGGTCTGTTAGATGTAGCCTGAGATATTGTAGGGAAGAAATATTATTACCCCGTAATGATGGTGTTACTGCTATTGTGTCCAGTCTAGTCAAGGAACTGCAGACTAAGCTCTCTTGTAAATTATATCAAAACTAAACATTGTAAAGGTTTTTTAGTTTGCCAAAGGCAGATGACATGGAAATTAATAAGGTGAGATGTAATATAATTTCAAATCTCTCTCATAATTCTCCTAAATTTTTTAGTATGAAAAACTGCGATTTTTTCCGATCTAAAAACTTGCTACACGTTGTCATACACCTTTCCATTAGAAAACAAATTACTGGTGCTTGCATTTAAAAAAATACAGACCACATTGGTGAAGTGCCATGTGCAAGAAGAATTCCTGTGTTTTGACAGGTACTCTGCAGGAAATTCTCATTTTTTGTCATCTGGGAAAACAGAAACTTACTACTGAATTATTTTTCACTTGGCAGCCAAAATAAAAGGAGAACTGTAATACTGACATGACTACTTTGTAAATGTAGATTTTTTTCATGGTAGCATCAAAAGTGTTTTATGTTCATGGTTAGAGTACATTTAACTGGAATTTCTGTGTACATGATCATTTTGTAGAATAGTGCAGAATTATGCAGTATCCAAGTAGACCGTGCCCTTCGCCAAGCTGTGATCACAGGTGAAAACGCCTTTTAATTATTTTACTAAAAACTGTGATGTTTTGTGTGTAGGAAGGTGCAAAGGAGTTTGCAGCTGCCTTGACTGCTGAGCGTATAAAGACACCGCCAAAGCGGCCGGGTGGCCGCCGGAGGGGGAGACTCCCCAACAACACCAGCAGACCCAGCACGCCGACAATAAACGTCTTGGAATCGAAAGACACGGATAGCGACCGAGAAGCTGGAATGGAAACTGGAGGAGAAAACAACGATAAAGAAGAAGAAGAAAAGAAAGATGAAACATCCAGTTCCTCCGGTGAGGCTGGTCAATGCTTCTTCATTCAGTTAGCTGCAGTGCTTGAGAAGGCAAAATAGAACCAAAGCGAACAAACAAGCCCAACAACAACAAAACCCGCCAAAACGAGTTGAGCCACAGGAAAGGTGTATTTGGAGCGTATGGGACTAAGCGATAATATGAGTTTAATCAAACAAAACCCTGAAAGGATATGCCCAGATTGTCTCAATTTCTGTATAGGTCGTGTAATTGAATAGCTACTGTTAGCTTCTGCAAAAGACAAGTGGAGAGTGCTGGGGTTTTGTGGCACTTAGGAAGCAACAACGACAACAAAAAACTGGGGTATTTGTAACTGCAGTTAATAATTTGATATTTTTAAGGGCTGTGTAAAATTTTTGAAGTTACCTTACGCTTAATTATTTATTACAGAAGCAAATTCTAGGTGTCAAACACCGATAAAGATGAAGCCAAATATTGAGCCTCCGGAGAATGTGGAATGGAGTGGTGCAGAAGCCTCAATGTTTAGAGTTCTTATTGGCACCTACTACGACAACTTCTGTGCAATTGCCAGACTGATTGGGACCAAAACGTGCAGACAGGTAAGGAAGGAAGCAGCTTACGAGGGGTTGATAGCTTTTTGCTTTTAAAACTGAAGTATAGAAATACCAGTATTGATTACTAAAAGAGAAATTTAATTAATTTTCTTGGTTTTCCCAAGAATGCTATGATCCAGAATTCATACCACAAGTACATAAAAGTTTAGTTTTAGAACTGTTTTTAAATTAAAATTACAGGAGGTTTAAATTAGCCTGTCAGTTCTTAAATGACAAAAATAATCAGCTTTAAATGTATTGAAAAGAGACTATGACTGGGTATAATCTGTAAGTTGTTGGTTGAAGGAAATCATACTAACTTAGAAAATGAGCAACTTTCTACTAGTGAGAGATTTATCGTGGATGTATTATGGTATCTCTTGTTAGGTGTATGAGTTTAGAGTAAAGGAATCTAGTATTATTGCACCAGTCCCTGCTGAAGATGTTGATACTCCTCCCAGAAAGAAGAAAAGGAAACACAGGTAAATCTGTTACTAAATAACCTTAGCATAACAATAAATTGGAAGTACAGGGGATCAGAATAGAAGGTATTTTGGAGGAAAAGTCATGCAACGTTTCTTTTGCTTCCAAAACCAAAATTTGCAGCAGTAAAACAAAGTGGTGTTTTGGTTTCAGATAAAAGTCTTACCACCTTTGAAAATATAACCTTCCACTTCTCTTTCCCTCTCCCTTCTTTTTAAGGTCTTTAACAGCCAGAGTCTTGTTAGCAGATTCTTGTAGGTGTATTGCTGCAAGTAATCAAAACTCAGATTAGAAATACCCTACACAGCTTGTTGCAACATTGAAGGTAGCGTGGTATAATTTTGTTTGCAGCAATAAACATTACATTTAGAAGCATTACAATGGGATTCAGTAATGATCATATATTTAATTTTGTAAATTAAAACTCGTATTTTTTATGGCAAAGTGTATTTCATTAAGATTCAGATGGTTAGTAAGCAAAAAAGTAGCAAACTAGTAGGATTGCCTTTTTTTTCTTTAGGAGACACTATTCCTTTGTAGCATTCTAGTTTCATTAGCAACTAGCAAGAACCAGGCTAACAAGCTGTTATCTGGAGTGGAGCTGCAATGAAGAACAAAATCAAGCATTTTGCTGGAGCCACGAAGACCATCTGAAACCATTTCTCTTGAAATTTTAAACTTGGTGGCTACTGTCTGTTAGTAAAATGCATTTTCTTTGAGAATACTGAGGTTCGGAATATGCAACTCCGCAGGGAATTTGTTTTTGTTTATTGCCAGGGGTAAGAACATAGGAGATAAAAAGCGAGAGGACTTCTTTCAGCAAGCAATAAGTACAGTTTTTTTTCCATATAGTTTCCTGTGTCTCCCTTTAACGCTCTCTGTATTCCCTGAAGTTTGTTACTCCATTTCTTCTCCCATCAGTTTTTTTTGCTTCTGTCTTAGCTTGTGTAAGCGTATTTATTATTTCCAGGCTTACTGAAATTCCTGATACTGGCTCGGAGATACTGTTGACGTGGAATAGAAGAATGTTTCTGCTTTGTAGCGTAGAGGCTGGCGATGTGAACTAGGGAAAGATTGTGAGCATCTGGAAGAGATTCTGCTCTCAGCAGAAGCTATTGATTTTAATGCTCTTGGCATAATTTTCAAGTGTTTGGTCATTTGGTGGGCTTGGCAGTTTAAATTTAGGTTATTAGCCATGGTGCAAGCTTGGAATATGCAGCTGGGAATTAGCTTGCTGTCAGATTCATGCAAGTTGCTATAAAAATGGTGCCACTACATCTATTTTAAAAGAGCAACTAAAAGGCTCAAATGTATTTTGAAGCTGAAATGGATTTTATGGTTACCAGGATGACATGGTTTTGGAGGAGTTTCGAGACTTTTTTTAGTTTAGGGTTTTTTTTCCCCCGAGTAAATAAAAGCACACACCATTGCATGGGGTTTCTTGATGTTATTTTGTTTTTATTAGTTGGCAATATAAAAACTTTTATGATAGCAATTTAGTTTTGAAATGCCATTTAATTCTTCTAACTCTCCTTGAAGGAGATAATTTTTTTTACTTCCCAGAATATGTGGCAATCAAGCCGTCTCCCTTCTCCTATGTCTTTCAAAAAAGGAGAATAGTTTCCCCCACCTACATACTGCTGTAATCTGAGCACTCTAAAGATGTCACACAACCAGCAGTTGGGACAAACATCTGGAAGTCTTTCTCTGTTTTTCACCTTCCTTTTAGTTGAGTTTACTCGCTGTTAGAGTAAATCCAGTCCTAGAGCTGGGAAGGCCCTTCTTTTCCTCTTGCACTTTTCCGTTGAGAGGGTCTTACTGATCTGCAGGTTTTCCAGGTGTGCACGTGGCAGACAGCCTTTGAGCAAAAGCAGTGTTGACCAAAGGGAAGAGCAGCAGCAGAAGGCTGCTTTCAGTGGCCTCTTGTGACTGATGTGAGAGCACATTTTCTTCCTACAAGACTTTCCTATCTCCCATGTCATCATGGTGCCCATATAGGCATACTGAGCAACTAGCTGGCACGACTACACCCCCCTGGACAGTGACATGTGTTGTCTCCTTATTGCCTGTGTAGTTTTTGTTAGATGGCCATAATAAGGCTGATTAATGAGAGAAGGTGGCTTTTAATATAGCTGCTTATTGGAGAACCGGTAAGTGTCAGAGCCTCTCCTATGTATCAGAGATTAACCTGGCAGTTTAGGAAAACTTCGCCTTCCTGAGGAGTAAGTACTTGGCTTAGAAGCCAATAAAAAATCTGAACCAAGAAAGAATTCCAAAAAGCATGTATGTGTGCTAGAGGGGGAGAGTACTTCAGTACTGTTCATTCTTTTATGTGTATGTTTTTCTTCCATTGCTGGGAGCTGAATTGTATTTGCTTTAACTAATCAACACTGATTCCTCTATTTTGGTAAAAATTTGTTACTGACTGTAAGGCTGTGTTCAGCTGTTTCTTGACTGTTTTCGTTTTCCTCTTCTCCCTCATTCCGTATTCAGATGCCACTTAGTAAATTTTATTTGAAAATATTTTCTTTTTTCCCCCCACTTTCTCATTTTCTTCCGCCTGTCCCTGCCTTCTGCTGGACTGCTGTTCACTGCATGTGTTTGAATAGCTGATGTATCTCTGCCAAGAGTTCAGGATGCCTTTTTGTATGGATTTAGAGCCTGACTGTTACCAGGTAGAAGGTGCAGCTGAGGCATTGGCACAGATTCTTATGTGCCACCTGGTTGGAAGGCTGAATCTTGGAGTGGCGGGGAGGCTGTGGATAAGATGATTTAGGAGACTGAAGTCTGAATGATGCCAGAAAATCAAACACTGTAAAGACTCAACTACATATTTGACATAATTGGCATGTATTTTGAATTTTCAGTGCTCTTTCTGATAGCAGAGTATCCCTCTGCAGAGCAAGAAATGCGAGAGTAGCTCCCTCCAAAGAATGCATTTTTAGTGCCTGATTAGCTGATACTGCTGCCTCCTAACATCACTGGCAAAGTCTAGCAGGTTGTTAGGAGAGAAGAACAGTATTTTTGACAGCTTCTGTCATGATGCTTCTGGAAACACTCGTTTTCTAAGCTGGCTATCCTGCAGATGTCAGCAACCAGATGTACAAATCCACTGGCTTGCTTGGGAACCTGCCACTGAGTTTCCAGTTTGCTTGTTTTAAATGAAGCTTCAAGTCGTGAGTGCTTTCTTAGCTTTGCCTTTTCCTTGCCTTTGCTTTCTGGTGCATGGGACCAGATCTTGCCTTTTGTTCCTGTTTGAGATGGCAGATTATAGGGCAGACAGAAAAATTACTCCACCTTTAGCATGGTACCAGGCTCCAGCCGTGTGCATTAACCAGGGGAACTTGCAATGCTTCCCGGCAGTTTTGGAAAGTTACAAGCCAACGAACATACTCTTTGCTTGTGCTAATCAAAGTTCCTGTCGAGCTGGTCAGTGTTGGCAGCTTACTTCACGTTGCCTTCTGTCATTCTCCACAATTTGTGTTGACCCCATGTGTCTCCAGCTCCTTTCTCGCTGGGCTCTCCTCCTCCCATGACACCAGTCCCCTGCGCAAGGTTGGCTTGGTGGGTGCCTTTCCCATCGTGATTGCCACCTGTAGTTTTCTTTCTGCTTTGACTTGGTAGCATCAGTGCTTTGTTGATGGTGGCATTTTACATTTAAAATACTAGGATAAATAATAGAAAAAATATTAGGATTTTACCTTAGGAAAAAACCCCAACCCTACTAATTGCTAATGAAATGGTATTTTAAGAAGTCTAGCTACCCATCTAGAATGAGTTGGTGTGCTAGTAGGTCCTTGTTGTCTTGGGGTGACAGACAAGTTTCTCTGAAGGACTTCTGCAAAAATATGGTATGTTACCTTTTCCAAATACCAGGCAGACAAAAAAAAAAAAGTAGTTTGATGTGCATTGGAGTAATTTAAGTTAAAATTGCACTCCTTCTTTCAAGTATATGGGAGCTGTCTTCTTACAAAGAATCAATATCTTGTAATATATGTTGGTAGCCTTTTTTTCTAGGGTGAGTCACTCTTAATAGGAATATCATCTATTTATTACAGTGCTCTGTAATGCTGATAGTCCTAGGGTTTTTTCCTTCCCCTCAACCTCAGTTACCTGGGCAAGTCTGCCTCTGTGTGTTTCCGACATGTATGGGTTCTTTCAAATGCTTGAAAGAAAGTTGGTTGTTGAGTTAAATCTAACAGTAAAGCGTTGAGAGGGCAATTTGGTAGGGAATCCTATTTATCTGAAGCTATGTAGGGATGCAGCACACCATTTGGTTGAAATAGAAACTGATATGCTTTTATGAAAGGAGGAGCAGCTAAAAAGTCCTATTTAAGTGGTTACAGCAGGAGATATTTTTTTCAGAGTGCAAACTTCTGATTGTTGCATTCACTGAAAAGCAGAAGAGCTTTCTACGTGTTCTGTGCTGGGTAGTTTTGAGTACCTGGGTTCGTGAGTGTCCTGGGCTGCCCGGTAAATCTGCAGAGAAAGTGAGGTAGCTTGATGCAGCTGGCAGTGCATCGTTTGGCCAGGGAATGAGGCTTCTCCCATATTGTCTTGATGTTGCTATATGACATACTGAGAAACTCTAAGATGTATAAACTCTGAAAATCCATAATCTAATTTTTTTATTATGTGTGTTCACTGAAGTACAAGTGCTAATTAAAATGCATAGAAATGAATAAATAAATAAATAAAACAATTGATTTCTCCTTTAATTTTAAGGCTACTGAAATCAAAAGTCTGATTTTAGGTACCTAAGGTCCAGATCGGTGTTTATGCTTGATTGTGTCTGACATGCTGTTTTATGGAATAGTTGACATTCCCTACCAAAGAGCTTGCAATCTGAAATGGATACAAAATAAAGGGGTAATTGTAACTTCCCAGACTGTTAAAGTGTAGTGAGTCATGTTACGATAACCAAAAGCATGTTATTCTTAAAAAAACCCCCAATCCTAACCCAATAAAACAACAAATCTGAACAACAAAACCCATCACAAAACGAAAGGTGTTCTTGGCTAAGCTGACTGAGAAAGGGGACACTGAAGGAAAACTGTAAGGACATAAGAGAAAGGCGGATAGAGTTTGAAGTAGAAGGGACAAGGCTTAGTGCAGTACCAGCAGTCAGAACAAGTGGGGAAAAGTCTATCCAGCCAGAAATAAAACTGAGGGCACATCACTCCGGCAGTGCCAGACAGACGCCATCATCTGTTGTCCACGTACTTGGAGCTCATCAGGTGAACGGTAGGACTTGGCTGTGATCTGTAGGCAACAACCAGTGCTGTGCTGGGACCGAGTCCTGTGAAGCAAAGAGCTCTCAGGCTTTCACTCCCCTATTTAGACATGACCCTCCATATCTGCAATTCCATGTCCTTCCTTCTGCGGCTGCTTCTGCCCACTAGAAGCAGCTCCAGCAGCCTGCTCTTGGCAGGTTTTCCTTCAAGGCCATCTGAATGTCAGCATTTCTCAAGCCTGGGCTGGGTGGGGACTGCTCATCTCTACGATTCTGGCACTAGAGGAATGGTGTGGGGAGGGGGGGGAGCAGCCTGCAGAGCTTTGGTCCTGTCAACCCCAAGAGACTGGGACAGGGTGTTTCTGCTGCAGCCACCTCTGACTTGTGTGCAGTTGGCAGATGTTCATGTTACCAGAAACTTTCCCATCTGAAGTCAAGTGGGGGTGCAAGATGCAGCTCCCTTTCCCAGCCCACTGCAGGAGGAGTTCCTGTCAACCTTCTTGTTTGTTTTGTGTTTTTGCAGGTTGTGGGCTGCTCATTGCAGAAAGATACAGCTGAAAAAGGGTTAGCATCTTTCCATTCAATTTATGTCCTGAACTTTTAAGATTCTACTTGCTTTTTTGGTTTTGGTTTTTTTTGGGGTTTTGTGTTTGTGGCTCTTTTTTTCTTTTTTTTAACGTTAGGCAATTATATACATTCTGTGGGGAGCAGGAGATCCTTGGGGAATAAAGAGGAAAAGAAAAAAAAGTAAGATCTCATTACAGATATCGTAGGGACAAAAGGTACTCTTTGGTTTACATAACTGGAAGAGCTCTGTATAATTCAATTAAAGGGGAAGGAGGCTGAGTTTACAATCTTTTCAGTGTGGCCTCATTGAAGTACAGATAAAAATGGTAATAACAATTGGAGCTGTGGTAAAAAGTGCTTTTGTGGGTTTTTGTAAAAAACCAGCTTATTTTAGAAATAGTTCTCTGAAAATTTGTTGAGAATAGTTGGGACTTCTAGCAATATAAATAATTGATCAGCTTGTCTCTGTCCTTTTTTGTTGCTGATTGCTAACTTGAGCACTTTGACAAATTCATGCAAACCCAACACAAGCTCAGGAGTATTGACAGCAAATATAATTTATATGGCCCCAAATTTTCCTAGCTGCTCCGAAGATAAAGCTCTAGACTTGTCCCTGATATTTCCTTTCTCATCTAGAAGACTTCAGCATTGTCTGTACTGGAAAATTGACTTGGGAAAGCACAGTGGTATAATAACCAGGTATTATATTGCCAGTGTTAACCTGCTTGAAAGTTGACTGTTGTTCCACATTAAAAAGTACTTCGAGTATTTGATCGAATTTACTTTGCTGAATAGTATCAGTGCTGTTCTAAAACATGTTCACACAGGAAATTATACCATTGTAGTTTCGTTTTTCAGTTTTCCACAGTAAAGAGCTTTCAGGTCTGAATACTCAAAGCAGATGATTAATGGGTAGAATAAAGTCCACTAGAAAGCAGCAGCTGATGGTGTAAAACACCTCACTAATGTTACAGTTCTGGTTGGGTGTCTCTCGGGTTTTTAACCCCACTCATTTGTAGGTTTGGGTTTTTTATTCATGTTTGGGACTTTCTTAAAAAACTAAAAGGGAATTTCTACCTTGAAGCGTGAGGGGAATTGTGTGTTGTTTGTTTGCAAATCACAGCTTTACAAAATGTTGCTATTTTTATTCAGATGGGTCATCGAATCATGTTTACAACTATCAGCCATGTGATCACCCACGTCAGCCTTGTGATAGCTCATGCC
The DNA here is from genome assembly GCA_035584735.1 of Pseudotriccus pelzelni. Classification (NCBI taxonomy): domain Eukaryota; kingdom Metazoa; phylum Chordata; class Aves; order Passeriformes; family Tyrannidae; genus Pseudotriccus; species Pseudotriccus pelzelni. The sequence goes on along the minus strand of JAWMRA010000078.1, from coordinate 54,062,740 downwards.
CCTGTGTAATTGCACAAAACTTCTGTGAGAAGTTTTGTCAGTGCAGCTCAGAATGTAAGTAAAACATTTAAAAGTAATCTATAAACTTCTTTCCCTGTCCCGCCCTCTAGCTCGGTACTAGCAGTCAGTCCGTACTGCAGACAGTATTGCAGGAGCAGCAAATTGTATCAAATTGTGTGAGCATGTGTTCAGTTTAATTTGGCCCTCATAATTAGCCCAGGCATGAAGTCAGAAAGAGTCTTCAGACTTAAAATTGAGCAAGACTAAAATCAGGACAGGAAAGAACTTACAGCACTTCTGAATACAGATACCAGTGGCTGTGTTATTATTAATATACTAATATTCTGATATGCTGTAATCTGCACGGTCTTAATTTTACACTGTACTTTTTTCATACGTGCTCTTTTCCATCTCTCCTTTTGTAGGCCAGAACCGGTTTCCTGGATGTCGCTGTAAAGCACAGTGCAACACCAAGCAGTGTCCGTGTTACCTGGCTGTGCGTGAGTGTGATCCCGACCTCTGTCTCACCTGTGGAGCAGCTGACCACTGGGACAGCAAAAATGTTTCTTGCAAGAACTGCAGCATTCAGAGAGGATCCAAAAAAGTATGACCATAGCTATGCCAACTATGTGCCTGTTACTTGGGTTCTTGAGGTAGTTCTGTATTTTCAAGCCAGAGAATGGAATTTCTTTGCCTTTGTGCTGTCGGACATGAAAACAAAATGAAATCCCCAAACCAAACAGAACAACAAGGCTGGTAGCCGTTACTTGTTCGCTTGCTTATGTGCTGCTGTTAAACTCTGTCACGTACCAATTAGTGTTTTCTGTGTAGCACTGCAGTGGAGTATCTCCTTTCCCCCATTCAGGCTTAATAGGCTGCTGTTTTAAAGTGGTACGTCAGCAGTTCTTCCCTAGATCAGCATGAGGAAGTCTGTCTCAGACATAGAACGGCTGTTTCTCTATCCAGCTGTTGATTCTAATGCACAAACTTGTATGTGGCCTGCTGAAGATACCTTAAAAGCCCATTCAGCTGTAGCAAATCAATCAATCAATAAACCAAAGTTTATCTCTACTCCGCAACACCACTTCACAAACTAGTTCAGTCGAGTACTGAGCTAACGAGTAGTAGGCTTCTGTCTACAGACCTTTCTGGGTTGAAGTCTTTAGTAAATGTGTTTTTATGTAACACCCTCATTTCCAGGTTAAACTAAAATTTTTAATGGTTTTCAAATACTTGAGGTTGTTTTTCTTTTACATACATCTTTCTGATCCACAAGGTGTAATTTTAGTGTGCATTTGGTAACTAGAAGAATCTGTGTTTGTCTACTCTCCTGGAGTCCCAACATACGCATTTCATAAAGTGATACAAAACAAAACGGAAACTGAACTCAAACTAAGCCAGGCATGTCTAAATTTTTTAATTTTTCTGCCTCACAGCACTTACTATTGGCACCTTCAGATGTGGCAGGCTGGGGAATTTTTATTAAAGATCCTGTACAGAAGAATGAATTCATCTCTGAATACTGTGGTGAGGTAAGGATGGAGAATGCTCGTTACGTATGAGCTTAGTTAGTGAAGTTCTCTGTTGACAGGGACCATCAGATTGTCTGTAACCTGGTATCATGTTTAGATGGAGTGATGTGATTGACTAAGTGCACAGACACTGGTGTCAGAGGCTCAAAACCCAGGAGCTGCATGGTTGAAATGTCACAAAAAATCTGAAATAGGTTCTTGTGAGAATGAGAGGCTGGAATGTTGTTTTTATCTTAGACGTAATTTCAGTTCAGGCATGCGTGGAATTTTGTGCCAAATCATTTAGTACAGTACTAAAAGTCAGTAGGTGCTTTCACTAAGTTATATTCTATAGCAATAGAACCCTGAATCAGGCATGCAGTCTTGATTATGAGATGAGAAGCAATTCTTGCTTTTCTTCTGCTCTGAAAGGATTTATTTATGCTGAGAGCAAACTGAATGTTTTGTAAGTGCAGAATGCTTGCTAAAACCAGCACTTTATGTTTGGGAATACTTTCAATCCCAGAGAATAAAAAACCCTCCACTTGTCTCTCAGAATGTCTGGGGTTTTTGACCTTAAGCTGCTATGGTTACAAAAGGGAAGAGTTCATCTCTTTCATAAAAGTACTAATTTCTTTCAGATTATTTCTCAGGATGAGGCAGACAGAAGAGGAAAAGTGTACGACAAGTACATGTGCAGCTTTCTGTTTAACTTGAATAATGGTATGTATGCATCAGTTTGCAACCCTTGCAGCATAAATAAAATATGTATGCTCACCATTTTGTTCAGCCCTGTTCTTTTGCAGACAGCACGTAACACTGAGATATTTTTCTGCATCTTTCCCTATCAATTTGGGTAGCTGGTGTTTGTTTTTTTTTCCTAAATGCTAGTCAACTAGATGTAGTGATGGAGCCTATTACACAAGTAACTACACAAGATGAGTAAAAGTTGAATTTCACAGAGCAAAATTATATGCAGGCATTAAGTAGACTAAATAATTTAAAAGGCTTACCTGAAATAATTTTATTATGACTTAAATCAGCCAGTAAGTGATGATGGTAATTGCGTTGGGGGGGAAGGAAAGCCACACACAGATACGTGCTATGTGGCTACTGCCACAAGCAGATTAAAATACAGACTGCAGTGTCAAGCATAAAATACCAGAAAATAGTTGAAAGGAGGAAAAATCCGCTTAGCATATTTATGGAGCTTGTCCTCGTGGAATAAAGGTATAGAAGCTTCAAAGGAGAAGCTAAGGCAGTGCCTCTGTGGTAAAAGGGAAAGGGAAAGCACAGCGTGGAACAGCAGCAATATTGTCTTGCAGAATGGTACATCTATTGTAGGATGATGGGCCAGTTCTTCCATGTAGGAAGCTGTGCCGTTATCTTCTGCAGCTTTTAAAATCCAAGCACACTAGGCATGAAACACAAAAACTTGTTTGTAGGTGACTCTCCATCATTTGTGGGTTTTGTTGTTTTTTCCGCCCCCCTAGATTTTGTGGTTGATGCAACACGCAAGGGCAACAAAATTAGATTTGCAAACCATTCAGTAAATCCCAACTGCTATGCAAAAGGTAAGTTTTAAATTTACTTGCTTTTCAGCAATGTATGAAATGTTGTGAGATACTTATGTAGCATGCACACTTTATCCGTATTTGTACTAACATAAGCTTAAATTTCTTTCAAACAGTTATGATGGTTAATGGTGATCACAGAATAGGAATATTTGCTAAAAGAGCCATTCAGACTGGTGAAGAACTGTTCTTTGACTACAGGTGAGTAGATGGATTTTGTCATTTCTTTGTGCCATAGACTGGATTAGCTTTCAGTATCTGCTCAGCTCATAGTTAATTACTCCACCTGCCTGGCCCTTGCAACCTCAGGTCTCAGCAGCTGAGAAGCAGAACCCCCACCCTGCATTGTTTTTTGAAGCCAGGTATCAGAGTAGGACTGAATTGAGCAAATTCGAAACAGCTGCTTGTATAGAGCAAAGTTGAGTGACAGATGGGGACAGAGCTGCACCACAGACTTTAACTGGCAGGGCTCCCGAGTGCGAGGATGGGCTGACTGTCCCATCGCTCAGAAATGGGCGGGAAGTAATTGTGTATTATAGAGAAGTGCTTCCCAAGAACATGTTCATACTTTCTTCTAAAATCATCCCACTTGAAGAAGACTAAGCTGTCCAATGCCAATGCTGTGCAAGTCAACCTTCAGAAATGCAGCTGCTTTCCAACTAGCTACAATGAGCTTCAGCTTTGTGAGACTCAAGGTGAAAAACTGTGGAATTTTAGTGGAATTTTGCTTCCTCTTAATCAAACTCCTCTAAAAGTAGTGTCTTGAGTGGTCAGCATTATTGTGCACCTGCAAATTCACCTGAGGAGGAAAGGCCCCAGAAAACTATGAAAAAATCTGAGTATTCCAGTCTGTGGTGCCTTCTGTCATGTCAATGAAGCTGAAATGTTCTGTGGTACTGGTTTTTATTTGCTTTTTTTTTTTTAATTTCAGATATAGCCAAGCTGATGCCCTTAAGTATGTGGGCATTGAAAGAGAAATGGAAATCCCTTGACACCAGCTACCTCTTCTTTTAAACAAACAGCTGCCTTATCTTCAGGAATTTCTAGTACTGTGGGCAATTTTAGAAAAATAAAAATGATGCAATTTGAAATTATGTATTTGCAAAGTACTGTAACAGTAATTTATAGTAACAAATTTTAAAAAAAGACAAACGACTTTTTATTGCCTTCTCACCAGCTGCAAAGTGTTTTGTACCTATGAACTTTTGCAATAATGTGGTGTGGTACAGTTTTTCAACCTTGAATAAAGGATACTTGAACTTCTTCATTTTTACTGGAACCGAGTTGGAATTTTGTGTCAGCCAGTTGAGGAAGCAGTGTGTGAATTTACCTTATAACTTCCGAGCAAAGCCAGCTCCACACTTGTCCCCTCTTGATACTGTTACTCGAGGTCACATCTGAGATTCAGGTGAAAATTCAAACATTGTAGGAGACATCAGTCAGGTTAAGGGTGGTGCTGCAGCACCTCAGACAGTCACTGTCTTGCAGTTTTTGTGCTCCCTTGGCATGGCAGCTACATTCACGTTCTCTGTAGAGTAATGGCTGCAGCTGAGAAACTCCTACAATTAACCTTTACATCCCAACATCCGGCATCCTCTTACCTCCCACATCTAACCTTTTGTCACAGAACAGTTGCACTTAATTTGTTTAGTCTTCCTCCACCTTTGCTGAGTGGCATCGGACAAGGGGTCTCTCCATTAGCAGTAGAGGTGTTTAATGGAAGGGAAAACGGGTCCCCTCCTCCCCAAACAAAAACCAGAATAGCTGTGAGTTCTGTGACAAATACTACTTTCGAGACAAAGCTGTGGTACAAGATGCCCTCAGCAGTGGCATCTCTGAAGCACTACCTGAATAATGAATGCAACAGTACATATATATACACATTTTTCTTCTGCATCTCTTCATTTTTTTAAAACGTTTTCATACAAAATTATTTAGACTGCAGTTAGTCTGTTTGGGTCTTGTACAGGGTGACCATACATTTATTTCTTATTTGCCCGTGGAGCGTGAACTCTGCAGCCTGTTGCTGGATAGAACACAGTGCTCTAGTGCAAACCGCTGGAGTGGGAGGACAGGCACAGGGACACACTGCAAAACTGATCTCAAGAAATCCTGTCCATGGTGACTCTGCACCTTCTCGCACCCAGGGCTCATGTTCAGCACACACTGCCACACTCTCACACAGAGCAGGCTCTCCTGCTCTGCACTGCCCGAAGAACTGAGAATTCATGAGAAAAAAAAGTCCAGACATTAAAATCTTATTTTCTCCATGCTTGGGTCGAGCATGGCTCTGGGTCTCACGCTGCAGGGAGAGTATACAGAGCACTGCTTTAATCAGCCCTGGGTTAAGGCTTGGCTTTGAGAGGCAGTTTGGAGCAGGTCATGTCTGGCCTTTCAACTGAGAACAACATTCAGGCTGTAGCAGGATTTAAGAGTGCTATGATGACAGAAGAACAAAAATCTGCTAGCCCTGAACTTTCTGCAAAAATTGTTTACAAAAGCAACACAGCATATACTACTACTGTTACTACTACTAAAAAAAAAAAAAAAAAAGCCAACCTTGAAAGCATCACAAGCTCCACTCTTCTAAATTTCCAAAAGCAATTTTAAAACTGAACAGCAAGATGCTTTTAGTCTCCATGCTGGCAGTCTTTGGTACAATTAACTTTAATTCAGAACATGAATAGCAAGCCTAAAAAATCTCGGGTGCAGATGAACCTTCCCCCTGCTTTTCCAAGTCACTTTGGATCATATCTAATATGGTTCCACAATTTTTTTTTAAATCTGAACTTTTTTTTTAGGTCAGAGTTCAGCTGTAACCATTAGTTTCCCTCAAGAGAAAAACAGCAACACCAAACCTGGCTCCTTTATCTTCCTGTGAGAAGAAACACTGAACAAATCACAAATTCTAAAAGGAAAAAAGGGTTTGGCTGCAGATGCAAAGTTCTCTTCACCATCATGATTAGAAAATATAAATTACCAAAAATGAGACTTGTGAGGATGGCAGCATTTTGCTTGTAGCATGTGGAAAGGCAATACTCATTTCACAAAATGTGAGTAGAATGGAATGAAGCCTGGTCAATCAATGTATGTGTAGTAACACTCAAAAGTATTAATTCCCATCACAGGTTGCATTTAATGGGAATTAATCTTTAGGAACACACTCAATTTTCTGTTCTAGCCAAAGAAACAGGCAGCCTAAACCTCATTTATTCCAGGCAGCATTTAAGCAAGTGTGATGCATTTTATAGCACAGTGAGCAATATTAAAAACAGCTCCAATTTCAGATGACCAAGGATTGCCACGTCTATCCTACGTATTTTCTATTCTGCAGATCTTGTGAAATCATCACAACCTCCTTTTATTCTCAAAGTGTAGATCTTTCCTCTTAAAAAAGAAATAACATGTACAGATGATGATAGATTACAATTTCTTCAGAGAACAAAATGTGCTTAAATCACTAGAAAACAGGGAGGAAAAGCAAAACGAATTTCTAATAGCTTTCATAACCATTATACCTTTTATTTACATTTAGAAAGATAAGTCATGAAACTTAAAACGATAAAACCAAATGCAACTTGTACAGAAATCTTTTAATTTTTTTTTTATTATTTATCACACATTAAAAAATGAAACACACTATACAAATGGTTTTTCATAGCAGATTACACATGGGTCCATTCAGACTCGCTCTCCAAGTGCTGCCAACATGTATAAGTACTGCCTGTGACAGCAGCTGTTTATCATATAGCCAATGTATTGATTTAAATGCAGTAGCATGCAACCCTTAAAGCAGAAGGGTTTGATTCCTTTCTGTTCTTAAGTTAGGTTAAATGGCATTGGTGTCCATATTTACATACTTGAAATGTATCAATCCTGAGCAGTTCTGATGTAAATCTGAGACTGGCTGATGGGAGTCCTGGTCTCAGGTATTAAAAAGGGAGGTCCAAATGGCAGCAGGGTGGCTGCTATGAAGTTCCGTCGCTTTCATCCTTTCCATCACATACCTATTTGCCGAGTGTCACACAGTCAAGTAATTGCTAATAAAAATGTTAAGCCAAGTAACTGTAGGTGTCCTTCTCACCATCTACACGTTCCAAGTACTCCTTCTCAATGAGAATGTCGATGCATTTCTGTGGGAGGAGCAGAGGTCAGTGGTGGGACACTGGCAGAAAAGCCCTCTCTGTGGTTGCTACAAACTTGGAGGGATTTTGGCCCCCGAGAGAGTTCCCTGCCAGGCTGAGGATGGGAGTAGGCAAAGGGCACAAACCATGGCAAGTCGCTCTCCTGTTTCCGACCACAAGGAGAGCACTTTGCTAATCCATTTAACTGAATTATATCTACTTGACGCCACTGCAGGGGAGTGACTGGGAGATCAGCCCATCAGCAGGATGCTGAGCAACTTCACAGTAAGACAGCAAACAGAGAATTAAACCGAGGTGCGGAGTGCTCACTGTAAGGGCACTACAGAGAGCAGCTGCAGTGAGGAGCTGCCTGTGGCACTGCCTGACTGGGGACATCTCAGCACCGCTCCAGTTTGTGCAACTGCTCTCCACTGCCTGTTCTTTGCCCCACCCATGCCCTTGGCTGCGTAGGTAAAAACCACCGGTGAGCCCATTTTGACAAACTGATGAAGAAATTAACATGCAGTAATTAGTAATTAATATAATCAATACAATTATTAGTAAATAATTAAATGCAGTGCCTCCCATCCCGACATTTTTATCCTGAAAGAGATCAGGAAGCTGTTTCATCAAGCCAGCCCAAAGGCTGGCTGCACTCTCACAACTGGGAGAGCAGGAACAAACAGTAAGCCTGCAGCAAAGCCTACAGTAAGCTGGCACTGATGTGAAAAGATGTAATCAAGCTACTATTTTACCTCTGCCAACAATGTGAAACGTGCATTTGACCCTAAGAGAAATGCAGTATTTCGGTTAAAACATTTCCTACTTACTTAAAACTCAAAAACCCCCGTCCTTACCCATCCCATCCCCTTAGCTTTCCTTTTTAATTCAGAAGCATGTGCTTTCTCTATATATACACTCCTCACCTTCTGGAACACAGGTACAGGGATATGGTTCTCACATACCTTAATTACAGGAACTCGTGGCTTGAACCTTGAGGACAGCTGTGTTAGCACTTCTCCAAGCAGCTGCTGGTGTTTTAGAACCTTCCTCATTTTCATGATTCTCACAATAGCGGCCTGCAGAGCAAAGCGGGAAAGGCGTGCTTAGGAGCAAACTACTTGTCCTGGATAATGCCATTTAACATTTAACTTCCCCTGCAGATCACACCTGCTTGTGCAGAAGCACCATCACAACAAATCTGAGTACCAGACAGGGAGAAGTGAGCCCACAAATGTCAGCTACTCAGGCAGACTGTAAGAACTCAGGTTTTACACGGCACACAAGCATTATGAGTGGCTTTGACACATGAATTTTAAGAACTGTAATTATGGCCTGTCTTATCAATAGCACCAGCTGGTACCAAAAGCAGTAAGTAGTTACTCGAGTAACAAAAAGCTGCCTTTATATATTTAAATTTACTGTAATGCTCTCTTAGTAGCACGTGTATTTCCTTCCCCTGCCTCTTTGCTTCTCAAGTGGATTCTGAATGAAATGATATAGAAACACAGTGGATTTCATACTACTTGGATATTATTAATTTTGGCCCAGGACAAGGTCTGGTGAGCGTGTGTATCCATGGAACCCAAACACTACCAACATCAGGTTAGTACACGTGTGAAGAACATGTTCTATCTGTAGAAATTACTTCCTCCACTTTCTATTACAGACTCCAATCACCTTTAAGAGCATTTTAAACACATTTTTAACTCTTAACACAGTGCACTGCAATGGCATGTGGTCTTCTAATAAAAATTAAGACCACCCCACAGTAAGTTTCATTAAACGATCACAAAGCTGTAATTCTCAGATCATGGCAGCATTCTGCAATACAATTCACCTGAATCAGTAGTTTTCTATCTTCCTCTATATTTTTGTGTGTAGTTTCTTGTTCCTGCTTCTGTTCAGTCTTCATTGGCACATTGATGTTTACCCTTAATTTTTTGCTGTAAAGAAAAGCAGAAGTTAATAAAGCAATTACCCTGTTTAAAAACCAATCAAAGAAACAAAGAAAAAACCTCCCTGAACAAAATCCAGCTCCAAAATGAAAGCCACACCACCACAATTACTTTACAACAAAAGAGGACTGTGGCTCTTCTGAAAATTTTAGACACTGTTATTCAAGTTTAAAAAAAAAATTCAAGAAACCCCCCAACCAACCAAAAAAACCAAAATAGCTTTTTGATGGGTATTCCTGTATTTCATGTCTTACTGAATCCAGATACTGACCTGCTAGGTCTGGCTAGCACTGTACAATTACACTGTATTTGAAACATTTCTGTGTTTAATGAGAAGCTTTGAGTCAGTGAACAGGGCAAAGAAAAGTCAGTGGAAACAGAATGACCTTCTGATTTACAGACTGGATTCTGACCACAGTGTGAAGAAGTCGATCTGTTCTGTAGAACTGAATTCTGCCTTTCTTTCACACGGCCCCTGGTACCGATGGTCGTGCTGAAGTGAGCCCACCACCACCTGTGACCACTCTCACGGCAAGGTGCTGTGTCACAAGTGGGGAACAAACCTCAGCATCAGAGCACCAGGGTGCACAGGGCTCTGCTCAGTTTGTTGGCTGCACTGGAGGGGGAATCTGTTACTTCTTTAGCACAGCGTTGTGCATCACACACTGGGAATCAGCAAGCTGGACAGTGCAGCAATATTGAGCTGTTCCCATCACTGCATTAAGGTAACTGACCATGAATGCTCAAACCTTTAATCATGGGTAGAAGGGAAGAGAAAACAGGTAAAGAGTGAGGTACAAGAAAAGGTTTCAAAATGGTTCTCGATATCTTATCTTCAGGAAGTACCGAACTCACTGAATTTATGTGTGTTTACATCTCTGCTCTGGTAAGCACGATAAAGAGTCACCGCAAGTATTTTAAACAGCTTCAAATGCAGGACTGTTTAAAGTAGGCAATAAAACCTACTGAAAATCATGTTTATTAAATGTTCAAATCACTGCATACTCTGTGGTTCTAAAAAGAGCCTGATCTTCTCATGTTAGCTCTAGTGGATGAGCATTCATGACTTTGACCTTTGCTGGTCACTGTGCACAACTGTAACCTTATAAAATACTGTATATTTTGCTGAGTGCATGTGAGTCACGCACCTCGGTGAAACAACAGCACTGTGTCTTACCAGAAGTAAACAATTCAAGAATTAGACAAGAATCAAGGAAGAAAAAAGGACATATGAAAATACATCCAGGCCTTGACAGACTTTATGACAAAGTCATAAAGCTGAAATCTTACCCATCCCCCCCTCACTGGGCAGCCCTCTCCCTTAGTGCTGGTACACATCGGATCTGTATTTCAATTGGCACTTGAACCCTGAAGCTTTCATCTCAGTGAGGTATATTAGGTTTTACCCAGATTTTGAAAGCAGAGGAAGATGCTACCCATTATACATAAGTGATTTATGCTGCTCAAATTTTTCCTTACTTTTTGTAACCAAGATAGAGTTTTATTAAAGTATCTGGTTTTAACTCCACCTCGTCAACATTTGCATTTTCATCTTCCAAAACCTGTAAGAAATGAATGAACAAACAAATAAATAAATAGTCATTAACACGTTTTGCTGTAGGTTAAGTAGGTCATAAAAAAGCAGGAGTACTTACAAGCAATTTTGATTTCAAAAGTATCTGTAGAACTTGTGCCAAGATATCCTACAAAATCACAGAAAATATTATCAGTACAGATAGACAGCACTTTCTCTAACTGAAAAACTTGAACAAGAATGCACATATTTAGAATAAGAACTAGCAAGTGCAGAACACTGCAAAATGAGGGGGGGAAGCAGTAAAAACATAGTTCACAGAAATAAAATATAATAAGGCCCTTTTTGGGTGTTAAGACATTATCCCCCTTGTGGTCGGTCAAGTAACATAAAATTCTTAAGAAAGACTAATTTCAAACAGTAGACCTTTCTAATTGCTGGTTTAGGAAATATTTTTCAAGCAGATTTGTAAGCCTAAGAAGTAACTTTTCCCAAACCATGCAAATATATGTACCATGGCAAACTTAAACTTCAGAAAGAAAGCACATTCTGCTTTCTGATTAACATATTTTTCTTTTCTTTGTTACACCAAGGATCTGTTCTGTTGATGTTGCTGGTCGGTCACCCAGATGGTTACTAGCGTCAACATTCTCTGCAGGCTTGCAAAACTGCTATTTTACCACAGTGGAAATCTTCTGGATCCAAGCAGTTAGTTTTCAGCTGTATAAAGAGTTTTACTCTGATCCAGCCATAATTCAGGCTAAATATTTATTTTACAGCAGTATCTCTCTCTCTCCCTGCAAAAAACCATTTATAATAAAGGGCAACCCCCTAAGACTTCTGGGTTTGCTGTACATCATCATTAGCAGCATTTCTAGATATGAATTTCTAGAAGTAAAGATCTCACTGACTAGGAATTGCCTAACTTCCCAGAAACTGCAGCAGACTTGATTCAAACCTACTGTTCAAGGCCACAGATGCTAAAGAAACTGTGGGCTATAAAGTCTACTTGGAAAGGAAACGAGGAAACCTGTTCCACAGGAGAGAGTTAGCCAATGAAACTTCAGATTTTACTATGGTCATGTATAAAAGCCTTGAGACGTAAAAGAATGACAGACACGCAGATCAGTCATTTAGGGATAATGCCTTTTTTTGCTACAATGCTGTCTTTTAACGTTAAAATGTATGTAGTGAAACACTGAAAACTTCCTACCAGAGCTCCAGTCATGAACAGGAGTATACACACACTAAGGTTCATCAGCAGATCAGGCAGTTATGATCACAGGAAAGTAAACCAGGAAAGTAAGTTGACCAAGAACAGGGCACATCTGTCACCTTCAGGACAGAAACTGACTCTGGCTTCAAGAACATGCAATCCCAGTTTCTTACGATAGCAGAAAGAGCCCTGAAGACCAAAAGACTTGTTCACAAGAGTGTGGCAAAATGTGCAAAGTCACTACCATTTTTATTTGAGTACTGTCTGTCAGCTGCTGCACAGTATAGGCATCTTCTATGTTGTACTGCAGTAAAATCGCCATCTGGAATGTGGATGCCTAACAGATCCAAAAACAGAGAATGAAGGGGAGAGGGGGGAAATCAGAAAATAAGAACAAACACACACATTTTCTGAATTTGAACAGCCTGAAATTTACCAGTTAAACACATATACTGGAATATTTGGACAATAGAGAATACCCAACTAGTGCTAATCATTACATGATACAGAAAAATCTAATGTTGCTAACCCAACCAGAACTCCACCTTGTAGCATTATCTAAACATAAATCCCAGGATTACAATCATTTAGCTAGCTGCAGACACTTCAAATCTTATGGTGTCAAAGCACTATCCTTGTACTTGCTAATGTAGTTTTAAATTGTTTTCCTCTGTCCCTCCCTGACTCTTACCCATTTAATCTTCATTAAAACCTACGCAGACTACTGAATTAATCCTCGCAACTCCAGCAGAATAACGAAACCAAATTTATAAACGACGCAGCTATCAGTGGCTATCACAACAGGGTTAACATATGTTGATGACAAGGTCAAAGTCTGAGATTATCTTGTTTCTTCTCAGTGTTGTGAACTCCCCTCCTCTGTTGACTTTTTGAGAGAAAGCAGACAGGGAAGTATAACCAGCATCTGATCCTACACAAAGAGCTTGCAATTGTCTCACACCCTGTTTAGGCCCCAGGCAATGTATTCCCTTTCCCAAGTCAATTTGCTTTTAAGCACATATCGTAAGTATCAGTACAGTAAATAAAACAAACACACAACAAAAGTTCTAGCAGCTGCACCCAGTCCTCTGAATGCAATCATCACCAACTGTTTTACTGGCATGGCATTGTCCTCACCTGTAACGTGTATCTGTTTTTGAAGCAGTTGGTAACCAACTCCCCTTTGGACAGCTGATACAACCATGTTAATTTTCTTCCACTATGACGACTGGCATAAAATGCAGTAAATCTCTGATAGCTCCGTTCTAACTGTATCAAAACAATAATAAATAAACAAATACTGTTATTTACTGTCACTTACCGTTACTAAAACATGCTATGGAAGCAACAGATAAACATCAAATGTGATCACCCTCAACCACCATGTTCTCTGAATAACACAAATAGAAATCCAAAGTATTCAAATTCTGCAGACTGGATGAAAATTTCCCTCTGTTATAAGTTTCCCCTTTAAAGTACCGTTAACAACACAAATGGTACTTGCATTTCAGTTTCATTCTTTCTTTCATGATACATTAAGCACAACTAGAAAAACGTGTTTTACACAGTCCCTTCTTACTACTTTACTCAATTATCTTGTTCCAAATATCCTCAGGCCAAACAGGCAAATATCAGAGACACTTCCAGTCCCCTCTCATACACAACAAAAGAGAAGGAGATACCAGCCTTGTAAAAACAAATTTCTCACATGATCATTCCACGTTCAGATGAACCAAGTGCAAGTGCCTCACCTCAGAGGGCAGAGCAAAGGTGCAGGACTGCTGAAACGGCCACGATCCAGAACTCAGCACCTGGATGCTGAAATCCACTGGAAGAGAAATGAGCTGCATTATTTCCCTTGCTCCCACCCCCTCTTCAAATACGGTCCCAGTTCTAACACAATGCTGTGTGGTCAAACTAACATGGTAAAAAATCATTAAGCAATAATTTCTTTTTCAGACCATAAACCAAAGACACTCATGAAAGATGTCGCTGCAGCTGGAGAGCCTTAGATTTACTGTGACAGGCACTCAATTTTCTCTAATTTGGAGAAGTTATCCTGTTTCTATCCTCACAATGAACTTCTTTTTTAACACGCAAGTGTGAAAACTGAGCGTTCAACATCACTCAACAGGACATAACTGACCTTTCACCTTTATGCTTGTAAGGTGTTTTGGGCAAGTCAACTAACAATAATACAGAAACTAAGTAAAATTTAAGCCTGACAATACAAAACTCTAATTGTAATCCAAGAAATAATTATCAATTCCTGCCAGAATTTGGTTCAACATGCTTCAATTAAAAAAATAGGTGTAAAAAAGCGATAGGGCAGTCTAACAACCTGGAACACACTATACTTTTTTCCTCAATACTTTCACACGAGTGTGAATTTAAGCCATTTTGTGTTCAAAATCAAAACTGTTTAAAGAAAAACATCTCTCCAATCAAAAATTAAAGAGAAAGGAAAAGAAAAAGGAAAAAAAGGAAAAGACAGGATTGAACTTCATTTAGTTATATATATACCTAAACATGAGCAGCAAAATCAGGAGGAGGCTACCCACAAATGATATGAAGTGCTATCAGAATACAAGGAACAGACCTATAGGACTAATTTACAAATCCTGGCTATCTTGAGAGAAGAACACTTTTGGCAGTACAATGTAACTTCTGGCGGTACAATGTCTCAGTCAAATACTTCCCTCACACAGTTAGCTCTACAGAAACACGAGGAAACTGAACTATGCAACGGTAACTTAGGTAAATGTATTACTTACAATCCAATGGTTCTGAGTTGGTCAGGTGCTTTTTAAACTGTTCATTCAAATCCTTGCTTACACCAATATCTTGGAACATCCGCTGCAGCTTGGAGGTATACTCAAAACCACAAGCTTGCTGTATTTTAAAAACACAGATATATCAGCAAGACACATTTTTTGACATTGGATAATGAGAAGAACAAAGTATCAGAACTTATTTCCTTAAAAGATGTACAAAGTTCCCTATTTCCCTCACTCAAAGTACTGATCCCAACGAGATGAGCTCTTTAACTGTTACTGAAAACTAAAGGAAATTTAGTTTGACAATGAAGCAAAACACACACAGTGAAACAGAATACTCAAAGAGTATTAGATCGTATTTTGCTTGACTCTGTATGAACAAGAGTTAATGAAATTAAGCTACTTTTCAGTAGTCATTCCCTTGAACAAATATATCTATATCATTTATTTGGATAAGAATAATGAAGTTTAACTCCATTGGATAGACATGCATTACCAGTTCCTATGATTAAAAAAAAAAAAAAAAAAGGAAAAAAAGCAGAAAAAAAAGACCTAGGTTGTATATTTTTCTACTGTACATAAAATAAAGAAATGAAGGGACATACATTAATTCTTTCCAAAACAGTTGGAAGATGTGCAGGGCAGTAAATCATGTGACAGTCATGGAATACTCACTTTTAATTTAGAGATCATGCTTGCCTCAGCATCATCACTAGCACTGTTCTGATGTACAAGTCTCTTTGCCAGCATTTTAGCATAGAATTTTTGAAACACATCTTTATCCTCAATGTACTTGAAGACAACCATCTGGAAAAGCCAAGATAGTTTGTAAGGAAAAAAAATTTAAACATTTGTCTTGAAAAAGCTGTAGCAGTAGCTACTTCACTGCACCTAAATTTTTAAGGTCGGGAGTTTTGTTTGGCTTTTTTTTTTCTGAAGGGGGGAGGAGGGAGAACAGAGTGGTTGTGTGTGTTTGTTCTAAATGTGGATACAATTTGAACACATGAACTTTATACTTTTATATATATGTGCATATTTAATGATATAAAAAGATACTGTAGAAATTATATATATTATATATGCATATAAAGATGAACTAAAAGCATAAATTCAATGTAGCTACTGCTGAAAGGGCTTTTTTGTTTAAAACACAAAAGAAAATAATTTTAAAAAAAGCCACACAGAGATTACTACTGAAAACCTGAAATACTAAGTAATGAAATCAAATATGCAAAACTACTTTTTTTTCTTATCTGCCTTGTGTGACAATCGAATATTCCTAACTTGTCAAAGCTAATGTAAAAGAGAACTGTATTTATAGAAATCTTACCACTTGATTGAGTGTATCTTCCAATTCTGCTTCTTCTGGATTCTTTGAGCTGCAATTAAAGGAATGCATTTTTAATGAATCCCAAAACAGTAGAATTAAGTCAACACATGGATGCATGCAGAAACTTCACAAATAAATGAACGCAGATTTGAGTAGTTCTGGGATCAGGGATTCTTTAAAGAGGAAACAATGTAATGAAAGGAACACTTCACTACTCCACCTGTGAGCAATTCTGAAGTCCAGGTTGAAGTCCTGGACCATGACTTGCTTGGGACTTCTTGATACCTGATACTTTTCAGGATTTATGGGCTTAAACATAGATCTCTCTCTTTCTGATGCTAAATGCTGACTTCATTTCTTATCTTAGATAGTACAGTGAGAAGAAAACAGCTCATAGAGCTGGGACTTGACTGAGTGAAAGCTCAAGCACCAAACTTTTCCGCCACGACATGATTGTCCATCAGGCATATCCCAAATCTACACTGCAGAAAGCTAGTATTTATAAAGGAGAAAACAAAACCTTTGCTCAAGGAAGGAGGGGATAGGGAAGGGAAAAATGAACAAGTTCTTTCACTTTTGGGCTGTTCAGTGGTGGTTTTTTTCCTCCCTCAAACAATCAGAAATGTTGCCAGTGACAACACTGACACCAATCCAGGATGAACTGAACTAATACCAACAGACCTGCTGAACCATTTGAAGCCAAATACCTTGAATTAAAATATGAACCATCAGAAGTTAGAAAGCAGTTTTTGTCCTCCTCCATTTCTGCTCAGATGGAAGAAGGTATAGAAAAAACAACGGGAGGAAAGCAAGAGTTTTAATGGAAAAGGGAACGTGCCTCTCTTCTTTACAACATACAAACTGACTCAAATTTTTTGAGGAAAAAAAACCACCTAAAACCTCCTGCTGCTTTATTAAAACCCCAGAACTTATATTCCTATAAGGAAATTAAGGTTTTCTTATTTCCCTTCCTCTTCCTTAAGAAAAGTCAGGTCAACATAATCTTTAGGAATGATCCTACTGAAATTTTTGTATCCAGAATTTGGTATAATTAATTTCTTGAATCATTAAGTTCTGTGTCTAAAGACACAGTATAAAACTTCATACGCTTAAGCATTTTAAAACAAAAGCCAACATGCAATAATAATTTGTCTTTGAAGACGTACCTTTTCTTTAGTAAAGAGTCACAGTATCGTGCCAGTAGCTCTGGGGATTTACTGGATGATTGAGCCATTTTTGTTACTGCATTATTATTTATAAATCGACCACAAGCCTATAAATCACAAAAGAGAGTGAAATTTTGGGAGACAGAACACTGAATGGAAATAAAAAAGAAGTTCACCATATGCCACTCCATACACTTACTTTGTCTAGTGCAGCCACAAAGCCAGCATCATTGTTGAATGCAGACATGACTAAAGCATTGTATTTCTTATGGACATCCAACACTGTCTGTACATACATTTTTGGATCCTGCAATAAAGAGAGACTAGATTTTGCAACATGTTGACTTCCTGCTTTCTACTTCCTCCAAAATGGAGCTAGTCACTGGCCCAAGCAAATTTTTAAGGGGGAAGTCTACAAAGTATTAGAAATATTTTACAGGTAAAACAGTACCTAGACTAGTTCAGGTCCTATGTTCAGGACTGACTTACATCAATGCAAGTTTTCATTTACAGCAACCAGAGTGCACAGTGTACCACATTACACAGTACGAAAGACAGTAAAACCATTTACTCAACCACTGCAACCATTTTCAAAGACTTATGCTTAATCAGTTTATGGCACTCGCAGACTGAGTCCCGTGTGCAATTAGTGATCTCTGCATCTCAATAAAGATGGAGCGGAGTAAGAGTAGGGACAGTGATGCACAAGGAAAACACCAGGCACACAGGATAGCCACTATATAACAGACTAAAAAGTCTAGAAATCTTCAATCTGGAGATCAGAAGTTTGAAGAGAGCATGACTGAAAAGATGAATTATCACTGAAAGCTACATTTTGTAACTACTGGCCATTTGATGAAAGTGTTTAAGACAGATAAAGGCCATCTTTACACATAAAGTAGTGGACTTCCGAAACTTGCTGCCACAGGAGCAAGTTGTTGGAAACAGATCAGCAGGTTCAACCAGGCATGGAGTTACTCTTGTAACATTCCTATCTGACAGTAAGAGCTCTGGATGCTGGCAAGAAATGGTAAAATACAGGTGGGGTTTTATCAGGATCCTGAAAAACGCCTCCTGTTGTCCCTGAAAACAGGCACAGACTACGTGGACCACCAATTTAATGCTGTGCTTGAGACAAAGAACTAAGATGACTGAGAGCCTCATAGACAAGAAGCACAACTGGATTTGAAAGACATTCAAAAAGCATCTACTGATTACAAGGACTCAAAAAAACCGAAACCCAAAAGCACAAAAAGCAGCAATCTTCTGAGTGAAGAGCAGTCTTGTTAACATAGTTAACAGAGACAAGAGCACCACTCTGCAGTAAAAATCTAAAATAGGTGAAATGAGTCGAGCTGGTATGATTATTTCTCTGCACTGACTACAGAGAAACTGAGAAGCAGTTTCTGATTATCTGTTTAGATACAGTAGGGGTAAATGAAGTTAGGTGGAATCAATCCTACCTAGGTATGACAAGAGGTGTGACAAGGCAACGACGAACAGCAATACAGTGGTGTGAATGATACTGGAAGAACAGGCAAGACGGTTCCCAAGGGAAACAGTCAAAGGTACTGCTATGAAGAATAAATGTGTGGAATAAGAAAAGGAACAAAAGAGAAAGATGAAGAAACAAAGAAGTGTCATGAGCAGGTAGAGTTTTGTAAATGGTTGGAGTAAAAAAAACTAATACATACAAATCTCAGGCCTCCCCTCTCTCAAAGAGGAACTAATTCCTGAAGAAAGAGCTTTCATTTTTTTGATAAATTCTTCCAGGCCTAAACAGAAAAAACTTCAAGAATGATGACCACTAGGGGGATGTGTCAAGCACACAATCAGAGCACATCCGATTTCCAAATTTAAAGTGATATTTATAAAGGAAGCTGAAGAGTTCCTGACCTTGCTTCATGATTCATAAAGGATAAACACTGCTAAAAAGCTATGTACTTAAAACTACAGAAGTGAACCACAGACCCTACACACATCATTACAGATTACTGCTTTAAAGATTATTAGTATGAAGTTATTTCAAGAATTTCTCAGGACGGCAACAGTTTAAAATGAACTTTGTCAAAAATCAAAGTTAATCACAGAATATCCTGAGTTGGAAGAGAACCACATCTTGAAGTCCCATCACTGAGGTCCAACTCCTGACCCTGCACGGGACCACCCCAAGAACCACACCGATATGATCATTAGTGACAATGCCTGAGAGCATTCTCCAAGTGCTTCTTCAACTCCACTTTAAGTAAAATTTACCAGAATCTATATTCTATCCTGATTTTGCCTGAGCAGTGTTTAATTAATTTTCTCTAGAAAATGTCATATTGTCTATATGATAGACAAAAACGATCAGCAAAGGGTTTCATGTTTCCAAGATGCAACCCTAATAAATACAAATTAGTATTAGACACAAGTCTGAAATTACAATTATTGGATAAAAATCAAAAAAGCCAATTACATGGCTAAATGACCACAGTGTTTCAGAAGACCTGACTTGTTCCTTATATTGTGACCTTTCCAACCATTTTAGTTCTTTCTTCCTCTTCCATTTCTCATTCTTTTCTAAAAAAAATAAAGAAAGCCGTGTACCAAAAGCCTCAAACCAACAGATACTTTCTCCAGAAACTTCCCAAGTCAGAGTTCTGTAAGATGATGAAATAAAATACAGTCCACTGGAGATAATGCTTCTTGAAACAGTGGACTGTCAGGTGTATTTGTACTGTAAGTGCTGGGTGTTGTATTTACACGGCCAGCTTTCCAAGCAGCACGATGACATCCTCACAGAGAACAAAAACTCCGACAGCAACTCACCCTTCTCCCCAAAAACAAAGCAAAACAACAACAAAAAACCCCCCACCACACAAAACCCCCTCTCAGCTAAACAAAATCAAAAAACACCCCCAAAACCCCCTCAAAACTCAGAGTGGTAACAAAGTGACGGAACTGTTGTTCTAAGCCTACTACGAACATGTGAGAATTGCCTAGTCCCTACAAATTAAATTAGTGAGAGGGAAAACATAAGCAAACTGAAAATTTTATCAGAAGGCATTCACCATCCTCTAACATAAAACCGGCAGAAACCTCACACGGACTTATTTTGATGGGATACTTGCATTTAGAGCAGCTTCTCCACATTTCTCAATTGCAGCCAGACCCTGATTATGAATGTGGGTTTCCAAAAGTTTTTTCAGCTCTCCAAGGCCATCCTGGATTCGAGATACAAGGTTATACATGCGACCCAAGTCTGGAAAAGGAAAAAAAAGAAAAAAAAAAAAAAGAGGAAATCTAACAACTCCCATTTGTGCTGACTATGACTCCACATTCTCATTTACAAGCTGCCAATAGGAGTTAAACACCCATTGTCAACAAAAACACACATTCAATTGCTCCTGTAAAAAGCCAGAAAAAAACTACAGCAGAAATGATACAGTATAGCAAATCTTTGCAGTCACCTGGAAAGCTAACAACTAGTTAAAGAGAAAACTATCTTTTAACATTAATATGTTTTACCTTCACCATGTGACAGTTCTCAGAAATCTAACACTAGCTGTAGCCTTCTGTATATTAACAATTTTACTTCGGGCAGCAATCAGTGGTAATAGTTGGAAACGTACGGCAAAATGTTGTCTTGATATGACCTTAGCAGTTAAACTAAAACATCATAAATTAAATTTCTTTCAATAAAGCACTGTTAATAAAAGACATTTCTTAAGAAAACCCAAACTGATTATCAGTAGAAATAATTTTACCTGAAAGAAAAAAGAGGTTAAGAAAAGTATTATCATAGAACAAAACTAATGAAGTAAAAATGAATTGGCTGTCATTTCATATATGTTAAAACTTCACATTAAATCTCACCAGTTTTCAGCCAAGACTTTCCAAATCAACCGGTAATTCTGGAAAGTCTAATACTGAAGAGGGTTTTGGTTTTATTATTCAGTTTCAACAGGGTAGATGCTTTGTACTTTCTAAGTGCAGAACTCTTTAAAATAAAAAGCAAACTTTAATATTACTATAAACCAGGTACACAAATCCACTAATTATCCTCTTGTGATCTTGCCCTCACTGAACAGGCCCTCAACTGAAACAGTAAACAACCAGATTATTTACTGTATGCCAATGAGGATATTTTACCCTGTCAATTCCATCTTAAGGTTGTCAGCTGCATCAAGCTCTTCTAAAGTGTAAGGACTTCTCTGCAGGGTTTGTGAGCAATTTGTTACCACATGAGGA
Organism: Pseudotriccus pelzelni; assembly: GCA_035584735.1. Taxonomy (NCBI): domain Eukaryota; kingdom Metazoa; phylum Chordata; class Aves; order Passeriformes; family Tyrannidae; genus Pseudotriccus; species Pseudotriccus pelzelni. The sequence continues at coordinate 54,041,317 of JAWMRA010000078.1, read as the reverse complement.
TTATCAGCTTAAACAAAACAGAGCAATAAAGAAGCTGGAACTCTAACTAAAGTTGAAATACAACACACGGAGTTTGATGCCTTCTAATACTGAAGTGATGACATCTCAATTCAGATCAGTTTCTGTGTAACATTTACTGTTCCTTAGAACTTTGTCAAACTTTTGGACTAGAAAAGGAAACATTTTTTTCCTATGAAAACCACAATTGCAACCTGATGTTAACTTCTATAAGAACATACAAATATCGTACAAAATTTTAGAAAAAAGATTGGAAAATAATGCCAAGGACAGACATAATAAAGCTGCTGCTAGATCTATCCACAAGCAAGGGTTCACAGGTTGGTCTATCAGGATGTCTGTATAAGGGGAAATAAGGAAGAGATGCTACAAAGCCTCGAGGAAGATTTGGACAATAACTCCACATACATGCTTACAGTCTGCTCCCAATAAACATAATTATTTCCTATAGGGATCATACTGATGTGAACAGGTGACACGTGACGAATGTGTCCCACAACCTTTATAACCACTTTATATATTAGTTGCACTATGAGATTAAAAAGTTACAGAACACCAACAGGAGTGGCCTGTAATACGATATGCTTGATCATGGTTCACATGGGAGGACCTCAAAACCAGTGTACTTTCAAAGCAATGTATATTTTAATCGAGAGCAAGTTTTTATTATGATAGTTTATAAAAGGATTTTTTAATATTTTATCTAGTTTTTATCTAGATGTTTTAGATAGATAAAAATTCTAAGGATAAAATATAAAAATTCTAGATTTTTATATTTTATCTAGATTTTTTTATCTAGTCTTTTATTAGGATAGTCTATAAAAGGCTACATTAGTATATCACAAATTTGAGAATGAACTGATTAAAGAATGAACTATCAGACAATCTTTCAAAATAAATGTTTCTAATCTTGAGACTTCATGAAACTTAGAAAAGGGACAGGGAACTACTGTGATTTGCACGAGTGAAGCCCAATAAGAGAAAAAAAAAGTATTTTGAAAAAGAACAAAAAAAATCGAGTGTTTTAAAAGACCTTAATAATCTTAGAAATAACCTAAACAAAAGTAAACCCAAAGACACACAACTAGACAGTGGCCAAGACACAAGATACTTCTTTTCTTTTTTTTTCACCCTGACAAACTTACAGAATTGCACCACTGCAGTAAGTGACTGTATTAAAGGCTCACATAACCCATGAGCTCAATAAAAGGGGAAAAAAAAGCGTGGAAAGCCTCGTGAGTCCAAAAAAACCCCCTTTCTTGCTTGTTCTACTACTATTTTGATTGTCAGAAGTCATTTACAAAATAATTTATTCCAATTAAAAAGTAAATATTTACAAATATAAACATCTGACTCTTAAATACTAGTACAGAATATTTGTATTTGATTCATCTAGCTTCTGACCTACTAATCATGCTGAATTGCCCTTTTCAGTTTTGAATCATCTCTTAGTTATCAACATGACTATTACAGTAATAATTCAGAGTTGCTATTTTGAGACAGATATATAATGAGACAGTCAGTTGTAATCCAAACCTTTCAAATGAACAGTATCATCATTAGTAACTTAATCAAAGTATCTCTTAAATCCTTAAAAGCAGTATTTCAGCTACAGAGCCTTACTCTGACTTCAAATTCAGATTTAATTAATTCCCCAACTGGAAAATTAAGAACATCATTCATCCTTACCATCTGCACCATCCACAGGAATTACCTGCCCCTAGTTCTTCCTTATTTTGTGCTATGTATTAACTCCTGAAGAAACTCAAAAACCAATATAAAATTGACAATTCCTTAAAGATACCTAAACTCTGACAATCTTCACTTTTGCTAGAGGAACTGCTGAAGAAGTCTTTATTCTGTGTATTCTCAATGATGGTATAAATGCGATCCATTAGTAACACTTAAGACTCATTTTCACAGCTAAAATTAACTCATCAATTAGTAATTTCCACCCTCTCCTCGTGCTGATATGGGGTTTTATGTATTTTATATAGTCAGTTTTAAAAGCTACTTATTTGCTTCTATTCCTCTTTTCACATTTCCTATACATAATTCTAAATACTTTGGATCTTAAAATTCCCACTGATGACTCAGAAGGATCCATGGATTAATGTGAAACAGCTGGTAAGAGCACGGGTCTGTTTTTCATCTCCCATCTCTCTCACACAAGCTTCACCTTCTGCTGGAAGGATGGCTCCAGTGCTCTTGAAGCTCTTCCAGCCATGTTAATAGAAATCAAATTAGTGATGTTCTGCCTTAATATTTGTGACTGGAATAAGTTCCTTGAAGCAATATGATCAGACATTCCAATTTAATCAAAACCTGCTTGTCAATCAGTTTAGTGACTGTCTTCTTTCTTACTCTAATTCCTGAACAAATCATATTTAGCCAGCACCAGATTTTACATTATTCATAAACCATCAGGGAGGAGAGCTCTAAACCTAAAAACCAATGTTTGAATCTCCTTACCTTCATTTTTGTCAGCATCCAACAAATTCTGAAACTCTGTATGAAATATCTCCAGATGTTTTTCAATAAGTACTTGCTCACACTTTCGTGCTAACTCATCTTGTGTGCTCTCATGGAGGTATACCTGAACTCTACGCTGTTCCTCAAGAAGGCGAGCTTCAGCCTATGGAACACAGAGGGAAACATGAAGCCTGCATGGAAGGCACAACACAAATCCAACAGCAGAAAAGAGATGACTGTTCAGCAAAATAATTTAGAAAACAACAATAAAAATCAAACCTCCCACTAGTGTGGTGTTATGGACCACCTACTCAAGCAGTTGTTTTTCTGGAAATCATAACATATGCTTGGAATCGATGCTTTATGTTGATGATAATATTATGTACTGTTTAAATGGTGGGGGAGAATCACAGCAACACTGTTTTCCCATTGCTTCTGAATAAAAAGTTTACAGATGGAAATCTGCTGTCAGAAAAAGAGAAAGCTGCTGACATGAAATGCTGGCAGTTTTAGAATCAGAAAGCTCACTAGCTACAGGGGTAGTTTCGTTTAAGACAAACATGACTGTATTTCATGCCTCCACAAAACTAAAAGGCAGAAAACTACAAATTAACAGTATGCCCATGACAAATTTATTTGAATGATCTCATTTACATTCTTACACAGAAAAGCTTCCCAATAAACTACAATCATTTAAAATATACTAGCATTTAATTTGGCATATGGAATGCTACATATGCGTATCTTCCTGGCAAACTAAAACTTTAAATGTCACTTGAGGAATAGTACCTATGCCAAAATGTAAAACTGAAATTGTTTATATAACAATTATCTCTATTTTGTTTGCAAAAATGTTAAAGATTCGCTTTACAAGCCACCTGTAATTGCAGCACATTATTAGGGATAAAGCGTGTATATCCTCTTATCAGTCCAAATTATTTAAATTAGCAGTGTCACCAAGAAAATGACATTAGGTCAATTCATTTTCCTAGTACGTCAGAACACTGACTAAAAATGAAAGGTCATAATATGGACAATAAAAAAGGAACAATTCCATTGCAAGTAAAGTGCATCATACGTAGACGGCTTTAAATAATCTCAGCCAACGTTAGCCTCACTTCTCTCTGTAATGATTTTGCACTTAAGCTCTCGTGAAAAGGTCCTGGATTACTGTCTCCTAGAGCTAACCCAGTACTGATTAAAATATAGGAAATGAAATCAACAGTTTGGGAAGGAATATAAGCTCCTGCTTCAGAGTACTTGCCAGCTTCTTACCAGTATGGAATCCTTACTGACAGCAAATAGCAGCAAATCTTTCTGATGAACACTGGGGACTGGAATCAGACTAGTAGTCCTACTGATCTTACACTAAAGCAATTTTGTATTTCTGTAGTTCAGGAAATTCTGCTGCTTCAATGCTGCTTCTTAAAATATCCTTAGACCATCACTTTTAACATTAACAGTAAACTCTCACTTCGAGCTCCTTTATGAAAAGAAATATTTACTCTGACTTCATGTTTTCTTACGCTTTCATTTTTTGGTGTTCTTATAACTCCATTTTCCTTTTAAAAATCACATTTCAGAAACAAGGGAAAAATAATTAGTTCACACAAAATATTTTCACCTGTTTTAACTGTAATGATCAAAAGTTCAGTTTCAGACTATATTTCAAGGGACAGTCTTAAGAAATACTGACCTTTTTCCCTACAGCACATCAGGCTATGCCAGCTTTACTCATGAGTTCTGGCCTGAGAAGAAAAATTCACATTCCTTCTAAACTCAGTAAGTCTGCCTGTATAACTATATACACAAATCCTAATTCTAATTAAGATTTCACTGAGTATTCCACAAGAGACAACCACAATTGTACTATAACATGGTAACACTCATGTTATACTGGTGTGCACTAAGGTACTCCAACAGTACACTCCAGTGTTTCTGCTATTTATCCCCAGGCAGAACTTAATGTACAGTGCTCCAGTGAGAATGTCAGGTAAGTGTACTAACAGAAGGTTACTTCGTCTGCAGTTCACACTTCCAACAGATTACTTTTAAGATCTTACAACCACTAGCCTATAAGGAGATGCCAAGACTGCCCAAATAGCTTGTATACATCTCTACTATATTAATTTGAGCAGAGACTTAAGGCTACATGTTTTCTTGCTCAAGATTTGCCCTGTCTTCTGCCAAGTTTAGAAGTGCTTTCAGCTTCAACATCAGCTTCAAGCAGTGATTTACTCTTCTGCGGATTTTTGAAGCCTTGAGGATTGTTTGGGGTACTAATAAGTTATTTCTACTTGCCGCTAATCTCTAGTTCTTGAAATAGCAACGACCTTCAGACAGCTTTTTACTGTCCTGTAAAAGATTTCCTTCCAAGGAAGCCTGGATGAGCCAGTCATTCAGGTTATGAATGACTGAAATTCCCTTACTCCCTTTTCACACATATATTAGAATGAAAGTTAAGACAAGAAATTAAAATGGAAGTAGCAAAAAATAATTAATTCAACACCAGAAAAGTAAACATAGGTAGGTTGGGTAATTACTGGGCGACTATCCCAACAGACTAAAGGTATGATTCGTTTTACTGTGTTATTTCAAGGACTCCCGTGCTTTTTTTTTTGTTGAATAATTCACTGACTTCAATGCCAAGAGTCAAGAGAGGATGTGTTCTGTGGTAAAAAGCATTACACAAAGGATACTGCAGGGAGGCAGATGTATCTGCATATCACATATTCAAAAAACTCATTTCTAAGTTGAAGGGGAAAAAACAAGCAGCAATTCAGGAAGTAAAGAAATGTGCTGAGAAAAATATATAAAGCAGCACTTGTCCAAGATGGAAAATGACCTATCTATTTCACACTCAGTAAGACTGACCCAATAACCAGGCTAGAAATAGTCAATGTTTATCCTGTTTGCTCTTAGTCGCTCTGTCTGGGATCCTCAAAAGCAGAGAGTAGTTTAGACTTTAAATCTGGCCTCTGCTGATCAGAAGTACTGCGTAAGGTTCATTACAATGAAATATTCTTAGAGAATTAAAGCTCATTAATGATCTATTTCCTTGGCCAGCTTAGTCAGGAAGAGATTCCAGTAAATTTGCCAACACACAGTTCCCTGCACAGGAACAGTAAACTTGTAGGTTTAAAGCAGAATTATTGTTTTAGTGTCTTGAAGTTCAACAAAACCCGAATTTATTTTAACGTTCTCTTCTGTTCTGCCCATTAAGAATGTTTCAGACTTTCGCTGTACTTCCTGAAGTGCAGCAAGGAGACAAAATTCAGACCAATTAAACACAGAAGCCAATCACTACAGGGAAAAAGAGCTAACTCTTTCCGTCAAAGAACCAGCATTTTTAAAAACTGATAATAAAAGCCTAGAATTTATATTATTTTACCTCTAAAAAAAATCTGTATCCAGAAAAAAAAAAATCACAAAGCTGATTAAGTAACTTACCTTCTTCATGTACTCTGTGACTGGGTTCTGTTGCAAGAATTCAGTACTTTCTCGTGTATAAAATCTCTCTGTGTCAGCAAGAAACTGAGATTCAAAGGATTCTTTATAGACAGTTAGTGTAGGTCCTTTTGCAAATGCATCATCTTCATTCAGCCCCAGCTCCACTACAGAAAGGAAAACAAAACCCAAAAAAGACCAAGTAATGACAAAACTGTTTTTTATGAAGTGGTCTCCTACAAATAAACAAGTACACTGCTTCTAACTTAGATGAAGGTACTTGACTGGGACTGTATCAACACCACTCTTAGAAACTTTTAAAAATATACGCCGATTTTACATTTACACAATAAGCAGCACAAGACATTACTCATGTAAACTACATTTTTGGATACATTTCTTAAATGGATTATTGGTTTTGGAAAACTTTACAATCTCAAGAGCTAGTTCAAATTTTTTCCTCACTCTGCTTTTTAAACTACTATACTTCCCCCCTTCCAGATTTAGGTTCTAAATAACAGATTTGTAAACAATGAACACTCTTGTCTATTGGCTGCACTTTCAAGTTTTACAAATACGGTATAATCAACTGTAATTGTACCAAATGTCAGTATAAATATGAAGTTAAAAAATACATAACTGTATTCAAGTTACTAAAAAAAAAAAAAATCTTTATTGGACATCTGAGGAAGTGTGATGTTATTTCCAGTCTCTGATAGGGTACATATATTTACTCATTCTTAAGAAAATAACAGAACCTTAAAGAAATCTCATTTACCATAAGATTGTACAACTCCACTGATCAGCCTTGTATTGATAGTTTCACCATTTCTTTCCTTTTCAATCAATTTCAACACTGCATTTGTTACCTTAGAAAACAGGAATTAAAAGGAAGTCAAGTACAGAAAAAGCCGCTGGCAGATCAAGCACAGTATTTAATCAGGAGCGTATTCCTGTATTCAAGACAAGTCAAGCCCCTCGAAAACAACATTTAAGGGGATCTGAACATAGGAAATTCCTATAGAGTACGTTACACCTTTAAGAAAACATAATTACAGTCCGATTAATGGTGAGATATATACGGGTATTAAAGTCTTTTTTTTTTTTTAATAATTTCTAAAAAGCACCTTCTAAGCCAAACTTCTTTTGTTTTATACCTGAAATACAAGACAACTCTGTGGCAAGAGCTGAACTCATCGCCATTTCTTTACACAAATAATCTGCTGCAACTACTCCATCATGAAGGATTCCTGCCTGGCTTAGAAATAGCTGAAGTTGTTACTTCATTTGAGTCCCCTTAGCTTTTTTTGCTAAAAATCAGCAGAGATTAACAGAACAGTCTTGGTTATCAAGCTTCAATCACACACAGAGAGAAAGGCCTATTCCCTCAAATATTTATCTTTTTTAACATCACAAAAGAGAAGCAGAAGACTCCCTTTTATTTGTAGGGTTTGTGCCCCTCCCCTTCTCCAAATTCTCTCTGATGCAGTTACTAACAATATATAAAAGTAACCTAATAAAATAACACTATAGTAATAACATATTTATATATATACCTGCTTATTTAATGGTCTGAATAAGCAGTCTCTCCAAGTCACCAAGGCAAGCTAGAAGGAAAGGAAAGGAGGTGACAAATAGAATAAAAATATTTACATATACACATATACATGCAAGATAATTCCTTAAAGAAAGCTGATATCGTACGCTAAATAATCAGAACTTTTACAATTATTACCTTTTGGCACACACACTTCTTAAGCAACAAGACTGATTCACGCTAAAATTACCACTTGCTTTATTATTAACTCTACCCAAGACATCCCCTTTTCTGACAGCGATCCACTGCCAACTGTGAAACCTAACAAAGCCAGGAAATTACTTTGACAATATACAGCTTTTTTTGTTGGCAATTTCCAGGCTGATACAGTCCCTTAGCATTAGCCTAGTAAAGTTAAGGTGAAGGGAACTAAGGATTACCAACTGTTTTTCTACCATATGCAGTTATTCTAGTGAAGCAGTAAAACAGTACATCACTTTCCTAAATGTTTCACCAGCAAGGACAATTATCCTTCCTAAAAAACCCAAACAACAAACTTCTAGTTATCTGAGATACAGAACTTCTAAGTTCTTCTCTTATTTATATTCCTTTACATTACAAAAAAATTTATCAAGATCACATATCAATCTTTCAGAACTGTACCAAAATAACTTACACTACGAACCAAATGTTGACTGAATCTTAGCAGCTTGGATGCTAAAATATTTGAAGAGATGTACTGAAGTACTCAGAAAAAACCTGCGATTTACTTCTTCATTTGGTATTTGAAACGCTTGGCCGAATTCTAAGTGGAATGACAAGGCCACACTGATGCACACAGCCAGTGGCATAAACGGCAAATATTCAGAAACAGACAACCCTCAACACTCTAATACTTGAAGTCCCAACACATACATGGCAGATTGAAAATCTCACAGGCTGAGACCCTCGGAATTTTTACAAATATACTGGGGTGGGAGTATGGAAAGGGGGGAGATTTCCACTTTGCTCAACTTCTATGAACTTCCTACAAGATTCAAGCAGCAATTTGCAGGACGATAATGCAAACATGACAGATGGAATGGATAAATCACTCCCTTCAAAAAGCTACTTACTGAATAAATTTCATATATTCCTTTACGACCTTCATCGCACTCACGACGAACCCAATGTCGATTGAGGTAGGCACATATCCCATTCAATACTTTGCTTGAAAACCTATAATCTTCCCACTGTTGAGTGTAGAATTTCAGCACACTCTCATCCATCAGATCTTCACCATCCTAAAATAACAATAGTTTACCAGCACTGCTGAGTAATTTCAAGGTAAAACCAAGATATATAAAGGGTGTACAAAACCTACACCGTGCAATGTATTTATGGGAAACATAGTGCTAATACGTCTAGTTCTACATTAATAATGCACAAAGCCAGTATGAGATTTTGGAATTAAAATGCTAGGGAAAAAAAAATGCACAGCATAGACACAGCTCCAGAAAATATCCCTGTCCCTCCTGTGGGAGAGAACATGAGGGCGCCACGTTAGAATCAAACAGTGACACTGATGGGTGTGCCAGGTAAAACATTTCAGTGCAATGGTAAATGCATTCAACAGGACAACCTCCATAAAATGTACCACCCCTTCCCACTGTGGCTCCTTGGGAAGCTGAAACCAGTGAGTGTGGATGGGGTCTTCTCTAGGAAAAGAAGGAGTAATGGTAGTAAATGGGTAATAAATGAAGCCTCATATTCATGGAGAAAGGTATGGCATAATATTTGTTCTTCTTAAGAAATAAAAAAAAAAAAAAGGGAAAGAATATCGATAAAGTTCTAAAGTTCTAAAGTTCAGGTGTCTTTTCCAGCTGGACCTCTACAGCCTGAATGGACAATGGAATAAAACAATGAGTGCATTCTGGATAATGTTAAAATATAAGACAGCTTAAGATGGCATGTAACAGTACTTTACAAAACACAGAAATGCCATTTTGGCTTAATGGGGCAAAGCAGCTCACAGGTACAACTGAGGTAAAGACTGCAAAACATTCCAGTGGCTAAAGGAGACAAAAGCAAATTTCAAGATCATTCTTTTTTTTCTTTTTGTTGCTTCCAGTGGCTGCATACACCTCTAGGTTTGTTCATACAAGCTTTTCTCAACCCAGCCCCTATTACTTGCTACAAGTGCAGATCAATCTCCCGGCCCATCTTACCTTAAGGAGATTTGTCAAGTAGTTCTTCAGAAATTCTTTTAGCCGTTTGTACAACTCCAAGCCAACAAACTGAGCACCTCCAGGTGTCTGGCCCTTTTTTGATTTAGAAGGAGGTACTCCAGCTCCCCGTGCTTGATTAGACTGGTGTACACTGGTACAGTAGTTATAAACATGACTGATAGGAGTGTTAAGGAACACACATGCACTGGTGTAAGCCATTAAAAATAAAATGAAAAGCTATGTTAATTTCAATAAGCTATTACTTTTACAACTTGAACATAATACATTACAAGATGCATTAGGCCATGTCAAATCAAACCAAAGCTAAGAAAATGAAGTAATTTTCAGGGGAATTATCTGCAGTAGAAATCTGTAAGACTGTTGAGAGCACTGCAAGTGCTGACCCCAACATTAAATTTACCTAACACCTACTTAACAAGATCACCAAGAAAACAAAGCAGTGGAATTTGCTGATAAGGTTATTTTCAAGGTTTAAGTGGAATTTATTTGATATTGGCCTTCTACAAATACATAAGCTTTCATTTGAACTGGAAGAAATTTCAACACTAACCCTCAAGCAACATTCAGTAGTTGATAACACAGAGAATATTTTTGCATTCTTTCAAACACAATCCTTTATAAAAGATTTATCCACTTAACATTGGCAGACAGGGCATAAACCTGGAAAGCAGTAATGGTGAGATCCACATACATTTAAAAGATTAGTAAATACAGATTAATAAATAAATAATGGAACCCAGTTTTAGGCTACAAGTATAATCCCAACATTTAAGTGTAAAATCACAGACTCACAGAATTGCTTAGATTAGAAAAGACTTTTAAGATGAGTCAAACTGTTCAGCTAGCACCACCAAGTCCACCACTAAACCACCTCCCTAAACACCATGTTAATGGGTCTTTCCAATACCTCTAGAGACAGTGATTCCACCAGCTGCTCCTCACAGGACTTGTGCTCTAGACCTGTCACCAGCTCTGTAGCCCTTCTCCGGACATGCTCCAGCACCTCAGAGCCTTTTGTGTAGCAAAGGGATCAAAAGAGAGCACAGGATTCAAGCTGCAGCTTCACCAGTGCCAAGTAGAGAGGAATAATCGCAGCCCTGGTCCTGCTGGCCTGACTATTGCTGATCCAGGCCAGGATGCCATTGGCCTTCTTGGCCACCTGGGCACACTGCTAGCTCATGTTCAGCCTCCTGTCCACCAGAAACCTCAGGTACCTTTCTGCTGGGCAGCTTTCTAGCCATTCTTCCCTCAGCCTGTAGTGCTGCCTGGGGTTGTTGAGACTGAAGTGCAGGACCCTGCACTTCTCCTTACTGAACCTCATACCACTGGCCTTGGCCCAGCCTGTCCACATCCCTCTGCAGACCCTTCCTGACCTCCAGCAGATCAACACTCACCCAACTCGGTGTTCTGTGCAAACTGACTGACGGGGCACTTGATTCCCTCGTCCCAGTCATCAATGAAGATATTACACAGAACTGGTGCTGGTACCGAGCCCTTTGGGAAGAACATTTGTGACTGGCTGCCTGTTTGTTACCCATGCCGCATGCATTGATACAGATGCACTGGGGTTGGCCTACTGAACCCAGGGTGATCCAGGGTGAGAAGCCCTAATTCCTATGCAACCAGGCAATTCTGTGGTTTCTAACACATCAGTGACCTTTCTGTCTTCGCTGTCACATGGATCTCTATCCCTACCTCTACTGTGATGGCAGATTGAAGGACCTCACTAGCACACTACCCCTTAGACATTGATGCTGAGACCCCTGGTTTCATCCCTCTCCCCCTTCAAATCTAGTTTAAAGCTCTCTCAATGAGCCCTGCTATGCAAAGACACTTTCCCCCCCTTTGAGACAAGTGTACCCTGTCTGTTGTCTGGTGTGGTAAAACCAACCCATGATGAAAAAAAAAAAAAGAAGAAAATCAGAATTCGGTCAATGACACCAGGCTTGGAGCCAAGGTATTGATCTGCCAGCTCTTCCTGTTTCTTCCCTTATCATTCTTGGCAACTGGAAGGGGAGAGGAGAAAAATACTTGTACTCCTGATCTCTTAATCAGTCATCCCAAGGCCCTGAAGTGTCTCTTGATTACCCTCGAAATTCTTGCTGCAACTTCATCACTGTCTACCTGAAAAATCTGAGTACCATACCAGGGTAGGAGGTTTTCTCCTCACATCTTTAATCCAGACCTCACAAAGGTAGCAGACAACCCTAAGAACTGGTAGCAATAATTTTTCCTCTTACACTAACACAGCCTGGATCTGTTAACATAACATTTCAAAAAAACACTCATTTTTCTGACCTAAAACATTAAAATTTTCAGAATTCTTTCAAAGTAGTAAGCGGGAGTCACGTTGCCTAAAACACTTCAAATAAGCAAGCATCCTGAAAGAAACCACTCCACGTGCAAGAAAAATAAATTAGCTGGGTATCATTAAAAAGAACTTGATGAGGACTCGGATCTGACAACAAAGATCACCCTAATGACTTGCATGGCAAACAATCGCCCAATAGGAACAAAGCTACTGAGCACTCATGCTTCTACTGACAGTCTCAGGGCAGCCTTTTGAATCGCATGCCATGTTAGAGAACACTGTATTAACTAATCCAGAAGGTTTAATTTGGTTTTAACTTGTGCTAAACACAAGCAGACCCAGCTTTAACCACCAGACAGCCTTCCTCCACAGTACACCATATATTATGAAATTAAGATGTTGCAGACAGTTGACTTTTATTTTTCCTTTCAGAAACTCCAGCACAAAGCAGTGGAAGACATCAGCACAACCAAATACCAAGGGAATTATGAACCCCAAATATATTACAGTCATTGTGAACAGAGCTGCTTGTAGTAAATAGTAAACTCAAGTAAAAAAAATTTTTTTGTAATTAATTTTAAAAAAGAGCTTCATAGACAAATCATACCCTTCAACTGGGTTTAATGATCGGAGTATCTTGCATGCCACCAGGAATAAGGCTCACAGTCTTCATATCAAACAAAAGAAAGCCTGCTCACAGTCTATATTCATGTATTTGTTCAGAAAGCCACTGCATTCTATGCAGAGAAGCACGGCCCTTTGCCTGAGATTAACCCTTTCTGAAAACATACAGCATATTTTCATTTCCCATCTGTTATCTCATCCAGGTGCCAAATAACTAAATTTCCCACGGTATCAACCAGTAACATAAAGACTTGACTTGTGTTGAATTGAAGCAACTGAACTTTTCATCAGCCCCTTATCTCTATCAGCCACTGATTTCCTGGACATTAATGATTTCTTCCACCTCCTCATCATTTGTTTGTTCAAATGCCCTGGTGCTGTTGCTGCTTTTACTATCTACACTTCGACTTTCGAATTCCTTGTTCAAGTGAGGAACGCCACACAGCATCCCAATTTTTCTCTAGGTACAAAACTTACTTTCTTTCCACAAACAAGAAAAGCAGGGCTTATCTCACAGTTTGATGTTAAAGGAGTTACTATAAATTTATCTAAAAACTGTGTGTGGAAAACCTCTCCATCACGATACAAGGAACTTACAGCTGATTCATAAATATCCATTTGACAGACTTGTCTCCTTCTTCCTCTAACTCTCCTGCCCCAAGTGGCTTGGGGCAAGCCTAAAAAAATATGAAAATCTCCAGATAAGGGTAATTCTTGCAGCTTTGAGAGTACTGTCTGACGAAAATATTCCATCTGTTCATCTCTACAAACAATAACAACAACCTTCAGAAAAATAAAAGACCAAAGTTAGAAGGCATAAGCCTTTTTCTAACTCTATACATTTTACAATTAAACTCAGGATTCCTTGTAAAGTCAATACTGAGAGAGACTGAGACTTTTTGTCCATCCCTGACAGCAATCAACTCTGAGCTGAACAAAAGTAATATCAGTAATGCCCATCTTTGTCTTTTATTCTGGCTTGAGACTTGCTAGCCAAAGGGTTCAAGACAGCACTTTCAAAATTCTCTAATTTAGTTGTTCTATACAAGTCACACTGAAGTTAGTCTGCAAGTGCAGAAGGCTGTGTGCAAGTGTAAATAACTCTTTGACATATTACACCTAAAAGAATGCTCTCTCACACTTTGTTTACAATCTGTGTCCCCATCTGCTAAAGCACTGACAGAAAGACTGACATATTCAAAACAACATCAGATTTGTGCTGTTACAACAAAGTATATGACAGCCCATCTCAGAATAACAAGGGGAACGCTATGAAAAGAATTCTTGGTTGCAGAAGGCAAAATAATCCCCTCAATGCTTTGTATGCTGGAAGCCGTATACAAACAGCTATCAGGAAACTTTTTTTGAGTGTTTGCACAATTCTGCATAGCAATTTCCAACTACAATAAGCAGAGAAGTTAATTCATCAGTAGAACAGTTGGCACCACAGTGAAGCTGTGCTGGTCCCCAAGCTTCTGGTTGCTGAACTTCAGATTTGGCCCCAGTAGACAAACCATCTATAGCAGGAACAGATCAAGATCAATGTCCTCTAACCTCTATACCTTCCTTACAGTGAAGAAGAAATTACAATTACTTATCTAAATTAAAATTTAAGGTAGAAAGAAACTGCAAGAAAGTTTATAAAACAATTCAGCATTGTGCTGTTCAAGATGAAAAATCTATTTCAGAATGTTATTCTCCTATAAAACTCTTCAAAATGGGATACAAAAAACAGCCAAAGACAAAATAATTTTACCACCTTTGTCACCAACATAACTTACACTACTTTGGACTTCCATGGCTCGGTTTCTAAAGGTGGGCAGAGCAAAGGGGAAAAAAAATCCCATGCTGCCAAGCCATAATGAAATTAAGCCTTGTTTAAGATCATTTCCCCTGAAGGAAATGATCCTAACCCACAGTCCACCTGGGGAGCTTCCTTGGCACCTGCTTTTTCAGTAGCATGAGAGTTCATGCAGACCATCAGTCATCGGGACTAGGGAAGGAACCATCACTACAACTAACTTGTCCCTGTTCCCACATCCTTTGCTGAGCAGATCTGCACTTCTGTGTCCACACAAGGGAAGTGAAACACGCTCTCTTGGTAACAGTCCATGTATTTTTTGGGCAAGTATGCCATCGAAACGCAAGCTGGAGCATGCCATACTCAGCTCTAATCTGCTCTCCTCCTCAGAATAGTACTAAAGTAATCGACACAGCTTTGGTTTTTATTTTGTCCAAGAGCAACTGCAAAAAGAAACTCTATGAGGAAAATCATCAGTTTTTAACTCAACGCACAACAGGAAAGTCAGACTTTACACTGACGGGCGCATATTACTTGCTTTTGCATGAGTCCTTAGTCTTAAATTTTTTAAAAAGAAAACGGTTCTGCTGAGGTAATAACTGATTCCTCTTTCAGCAGTACAGCTGGGTCCCCACAGTTTTTCCATTTTGCAATGAAAAATTAATATAATTGGAAGAAGTCTGCTTGAGGAACAGATATGTAAAATTAAAGGAACTGAAAGGGAAGCAGAATTAACATAACAGAGCACAAAACTATAGTGCAGAAAGAAATGACAACAAAGCTTTTTAAAAGGAGGAAGCCCACAACAACAACAAAAGCTGAATGCTCTATCAAAATTTCTCTGTCATCACTTCTAGTGTCTTTATTATAAAGATCAGTTTTAGACATAAATTTGCTATTTCACAGATCTTAAGCAATAATTAGATCTCTGTTCTACATTGAATGGCTGGCCTAAGCTAAAATTAGTTCCACTTCTATGAAAAATTTGTGTTTTCCTAGATTACACCAAAGGCGTACAAGAACGCCATACAGAAAGTTACTGAAAATACTGATAAGAAAATTGCTAGGAACGATCTTGGAAGTTTTGTATATTTGTAAAATCACTTCTAATACAAACAATACAGCCTATTATATTTACTAAAGAACAGCTTTACATATTTTCTTTAAATTAAAGCCATTCAAATTCTGTTGAAACCCAGAAGATGAGGCTGTGTGAGCCTCACAAAACCACCTCAGGCATAAGTAAAGCTGCTAAGAGTTATACCTACGTGACTTTAACATTTCGTAAGTCAAACAGATGAAGGAATTTTGCACAAGTTTTTGAAATTATAAGATTGTAAAAAAGCAATCAATCTTCAGAACAAGTGCTTTGAACACTCACTTTAGCTTTCTGAGGAGCAGCAGTAAAACAAAAAACCCAGAAACCTTCATTCTTTTCATGGAGGTATCAGCGACAGATTTTATGTATGTTCAGTTCACCATTCAGTAAGGAAAGGTTACCCCAACAAAACAGTTCAAAGAAAACAAACAAACAAACAAAATAAGATGCCTTCCCCAACCCCACACATTTACCACTTTTGTTACAAAGCAATTAAGTCTCTAGACTTAGTTGATACATCTAAGTATTTACATTTGATACAATTGCTGTTCAACCATCCCATTTCAGTCAAACCATTTTAGTCACGAAAGGACTTGAGGCAGAGACTAAAGGAGCTATTCCAGCACCAGCTGTGCAGCTGCTATGAAAATCCACGTATCACTCAGCTCAGACACATTTCTACAAGTGTGAGATTAGAGAAACTTCCAGCAAAAGCCACCTGAAGACTAATAGACAACTTCTTGTTTCCCTCTTCATGGCATAAACTCAAAAGGATCACAAGAAAAACACAAAATTTCAAAGCCAAATGCATAAACAAAGTGTACAGTCTTAATGTCAGGAAATGTAAGATCCACTGTAACTGAGGTTGCTTTTAAATTTAGCTGTCGTTGCATTGACAGAGGTTGGTTTTGTACAGAATATCACTGGTTACTATAAAAAGCAAAGTAGAACAGCAAGTGCTCACTGTGGAAGGGGACATAAAAAGGGAAACGATTTCACTAATATAAACATATTCTGCCCTTCTTTCAAACTGAAGCTGCAGTTTCTGTAAATATACACAAAACCATGCAATGATACCTACTTTTCCACACAAGAAAAAGCGTGTTACGTACCCTTCAAACACGTAAACAAATACATTTACTTCTACTTTTGTGTTCCACACAAGCCCTAATTGGCACATGACAAATGCTATGAAATCGGGTATTAAATGTAAGCAAGACTAATACTAGCAGACAGCAGAGGCTGCTTTGATGCATCAAAGTGACCTTAAACAATGTGACATTGAAGTGAAAGGATGTCTTAAGAGAGAAAGTGGAAGTTTCCAAGACTTAAAAAACCCAAACAAACAGCATGCCCTAACACCTCAGTATCTTTTCTGTACAGAAAAAGCATAATAATCTGTTCAGACAAAAAAAAAAAACCACAAGAACATACCACGCTGCCTGGTAACAACAGATTCATGTCATCAGAAAATAAAGATTTTCACAGTTTTAATAGGCATGTGCTGAGTAAAAATCCTACTAAAATACAGGAATTCAAATGAAATTGCAACAGAAGCAACAGAAGCAACTACAAATGGATGCCAAGGGCTTCATGGTTTTGACTGGGCAACATGTGCTACTGGTGCTGAATCTATCCAGAGGCAAAAAACCTGCTAACTATATTTATACATTCTATTTTACGAACAGACATCACCCTGAGTCATCTGGTATTTTTAAAATGTAAGGATACTACACTTAATTATTTAATGTTGTTTAACACAGCATTTTCCTTTGTTATTTGCCAATAACCGAGAAAAAACCCCCCACCTTATAAAACAATTACAGTAACCTTTTGTGATGCACAATTAGTTCCATCTGGTCCAATGGATAACCAGTAACTACCTCTTTGTTAAAAAAAGTAAATAGAGAAACAAAATTGAATCACAATAAGCAAATTTTGAAACAAGGAAAGGATTTCATAAAATAATGAAATGTAAAAGAACAGCTTAACCTTAAAATACTTCAAATAATTATTTTGAAAATAATTACTAATGATAGCTAATAACAGAATAATATAAGAAACACATTTGAAAAATCCAATTTACAAGTGTAAGACTTGAGCAAATTTTAAGTCATAGTAAATTCAGTCATTTTACTTCAAATTTTGACATGAGAGCTATATGATAATTATGCCAAACAATTACTCAGATGTATCATAGGTAATTTTTATGTACACATTAGAAAGACCTTGAAAGCCAGTTCGGACACTGCAATCAGGACACTGCATTTTACATCTTAGTAAAACAACTACACCACAGTACAGTGAAATATTCTTATCAATGAAAAGATTTTACGATATCTTCATTTAAATAAAAATCTTATTTGTTATAAATTACTGGCATTTGGAATCTTCAAACTGTCTTAATTTTCCCAGTTCAATTTTCTTTAAATATTACCCTGAGTTCATGTCAAAAAAGGTAATTTTGGCATTTCAAGTAAAAAGTATATAAAACAGAAGCACAACACTAATCTTTCTATTTACCCCTCACATCTGAAAATCGGTAAGTTGATGTGTGCTTGGACAAAGAAAATAACTATTTTAGGAAGTTACTAAATTTTTTGTCTAAGCCACTGTGAAAAATTATGCAACTTTTATAGTGCAGGAAAGTTTTCTGACAGTCTAGTATTTGGTTTAAGAATCTGCTTAAGATACATCAAATCAGAAAATCAACAAAATCTTTTCACTCTCTCCACTGCAGAGTTTAAATACAAATGTAAGTAAATCCCAATTCATCCTCTCATACCACGAGGCCTCAGGAAAATAAACTGCAGGCTCACCATAAGATTAATTTGAAAAACAGGCGTCACCTTCTGACAAAAAAAAAAAAACACCAAAAAAATCAAGAAAATAACACAAGATGTATGACTATTTTATCATTGCCAGGTGAAGTTAAGAAGAGGTGGCCACAAAGACAAGTGACTTACAGCAGTATAAATGAGTAAGCTGAGAAAGAATAATTCTAGTAAACAAAGTAATAGGTCTTCAACTAACAATTCAGAAAAAGAAGCTGGCACCTTGCTACACACAAGCACAGTCCTCTCTTGGACAGTCTAACTGCAGTTTCCTCCAAACAGACTAAATGCTGCTGAGAGATGTCCCATCTACATATAGTGCTTTGACTTTTACAAGCTAGTCCTGTGGCTCACAGCCTATAAACTAATTGTCACTAAACTAGAAATAGGTTAAACGGGCCCTTCACTCACAACATTAGTAGTGCTGTCAGATCTACTGTTCCGAGAAATCTAGTTAATTTTATTGACTATTTCTCTTTTCTGCATGAAGTCAGTGCTTGGCATGTAATTCTATGCTACTTTGTGATACAGGCTGTCAGATGATGTTAGTTACTGCTGTAGGAGCTACTGGGCACTTCAGGACTAAAAATTACTTGATATCTGGGTAAGGAACAGAAAAGCAACCAGATTTTCAAGAATCTCACATATGGGGAAAAAAGCCCAAACACCAGAACAACAAAACACATAAGAAAGATGATCATTGACAAAAAAACTGACAGAAACTCCCCATATCCTGCTATCAAAAGCACAAATAAATTTTAATTAGAAAAAGGAGGAATGATGACCCTGGTAACCACCATTGAGAGCAAAGATTTTTGGTTCATCTCAGTATTCCCAGATCTAGAAAAGCCCTGGAATAATCAACCTCTTTCTTCTCCCACTGAAATGAAGGGGAAAAAAACCTGAAGTACAAGCTCTGGCCTGTACTCCTAGATTGACTCTAGTGTCACAAAAACAGACACCGAATAAAGAAAACCAGTGCAGGTTTGATGGAGATACAAACATTTGGAATTGCATAACTATTCTAATTCTTTTCCAGGTGCACTTGACCAAAGCACTATAAAACCTTCTACATCTCCAATCAGTTTTGACTGAAAAATCAATAGCAGATACAGAATTAAAGGCAGGTTTGCTTGTATGCATGGGATGAAATGGAGTCCATTTCAGGAGCAATACCCTGACAAAAAAAAAACAAAAAAGAAAAAATGGGGGATGGGAAGGGAGGAAAAGGACAAAAGAGGATGAGTTTCTGTCAGACATTCAACTTTTGCACATTGGTTTCACTGAGTCAAGAAAAATGTTGAACCTAGTGCTGAAAGAAATCAGTAATTCTAAGTTTTAGTAAAAGGTCTGACCCGAAACAAATGTTATTACATCTTCCCATCGCTATTAAAGAAGTATCCTAGAAATACTCATCAGACTGACCAGGGTTTTTCCCACCACCTCCAGGAGCATGGATTCTGCAGGCACAGATGGATAAGCTTACACACTGATGCTGAGATTACATGTGGAGAAAAACTTTTCTACTTCCTCAGAAAGTCCAGGGAAGTAATGAATTGATTGCTTTATAGCCTTCAAGCCCCTCCTTCTTTTATAAAAGCTCTGTCCTTTCAAAAAACTTAACATGGACTAAAACTGTATATGCTGCACTCCCAAATCAGTGCCAACAACAGCTTTAGATGTTAGTTTATGTATCAGAACAATAACTTTGTTAAAATAAAGCAACCCTAAGATAAGGAAAAATAGCAGAATTACTTAAAGGAAAATAAGAAATGTATTCAGTCATCACTTCTTTTACCATATCTCTACACTCTTTGCTGTACCACCACCTTCTTAAGCAGCACTTACTCTACAGAGCAATACAAGGTTATGAGAGTAAATGCAGAATAACAGATGCAAAACACAGGTGGTTTCTCACCAAATCCCTTTACATGCCACTGTATAGGTGGAATACAAAAGAATTTCTCACTTTCTAAATAAAGTCCTTAAGTCAAACACTGAAGCTATAATACAGCACAAGACACATGTCTCCTTCAAATTAGTTTTAAAAGATCCTTATGTACTACCTGACAGAAAAAAGCTTCCTACAATCTTCCAGCACACTCATACAAGGATGTTAACCCCCCTTTTAACATCTCTCTAAAGAGGAATTCACTGGACACATTATAAAAACAACTCAAGAGTAAAGCATTACTTTGAGGATGACATTTGAAAAATTTTTCAGGTAACTGGACATTATTACCACTAAGACCTGCAGCATAATGCCAGAGACTAACATATACAGGAAAAAGAATTTCTGTTTTCTTTGTGTGTATTGTGGACTCAAAATTACACCTATTAATAAAATCACTTTAAACATCTGCTCTATCAAAAATAATAGTAATCAAACTTGAAATACAGAGGCAGCCATAATAATTACGGAAGTCAGTTTTCCAAATAACAGAACGTTCCTGCTTATTTGCCAGTAATATTAAATAGAAAAGGCCAATCTTCAAAATAAAAATAACTATTCTTAAAAGCCATGAAGTTCAATGGTTATGAAACAATTTTGAGTTTTGAAAAGTAAAAAGCTATCTCTAATCTACTAACAGGGAAAGCACTAACTGCCACCGGCATTAGGATACGTGTAGAGTTCCATGTATCTGGATTTCGCCATACTTTGTCTGGTGTAAACCTGTTGAATTCCAGCTCTAAGGTCATCCCATATCTGGTCAAGACCAATCTGTTTAAGTCCATGAGGGTTCTGACTCCTATTCGATGACATTTTGTATTTCCTGTAAAGTCTTCCAGTGCAGCAGCCTGAGATCTGGTTATTCCTCCATCAGTATCACAAGTCAAGTAACATTCTAAACTCAGTTACAGCAACTCAGCGAGATATTCTTTACATGCAAAAAGTGATTTTTCCCAGGAACATAACCTGCAAAAGGAAAAGAAAATATATAGCTTATATCACAGTCCGAATTCATTCACACTAAGGATACAAAATTAATTATTAATCCATTGAAACATTGTCAATTACATAGATGAGAAATCCATAATGAGATCTGAAATACCAAAACCAAGAAACATAGTCTTGCAATTCAGCAACCCACTACAAAATGGGGCAGTTAGTGCCCAGAGCTGCCCGAAGGCTGCAGGCACTCAGGTCAGTGCAGTTGACAAAAAAAATCCTAATGTTAGTAAGAAAACACAACAGTAAAAATCTTTCCAAGCTGCAGACACCATCTTATTTCCTCTCCATACAACAGTAAAATTCCAGTATTTCCAACTCCGGGTTCTGCGGTAGTTCATTGTTTAACAAACATCCTAATGGATATCACAGATTAAGCAGAAGGTACTACAAATAACTTCTTACAAGAAAGAAAGAGTTATCAGTAACTCTTCCAGACTTGAGATTCTATTGCAGGTAATCTGAAAGCCCAAGTTATTTTGGAAGCAGAGAATTTCTCTATCTTATAAACACATGCTTACACTGATTACTTTGCTAAGTAAAAGAATACCATTTCCTTCATGTACATGCAGTCTAAAGTGATGGGAAGAAGGAACTACTAATGGAAGTGCACAGAATAAATATTGTGTGAAGTGTGAATGAAAGAATCAGAAGCTAGGAAAATGCACTACTCCCATGAGTCTTAAGTGCCCACAGTTTGGGACATAGAGAAAAGATTCATCAACCTCATGAAATGACAGGGTAGGAAAACAGTCACCTGGAAAGGACCACTGAAACACCAAGCAGAGAAGATCCAATTTTACACAAGTCCATAAAAATATTTTTCCAAGAACAAAGCAACAAAATTAAGATATAAAAAATAACAAAGATGGCAGCATAATAAAAAAAATTAGCCCAAAAATAAGAGAGTTTTAATAAGTCAGGACCAACTTAACCTTACCACAGCCTTTCCATTTATATACGGCGCTTATAAAAAAGATGAGACTTTTTACCAGTGACTGTAGTGACAGGACTAGGTTCAATGGTTCTAAATTAAAAGAGGGTAGATTTAGACTGGATAGAAGAAATTCTTTACTGTGAGGATCATGGTGAGATACTGAAACAAGTTGCCCAGAGAAGTTGTGGGTGCCCCACCCTGCCAGTGTTCAAGGCTGAATTGGATGGGACTTTGAGTAACCTGATCCAGTGGAATGTGTCCTCGCCCAAGGCAAGGAGACTGGGCTAAATGATCTTTAAAAGTCCCTTCCAGCCCAAACCGTCCTGTTATTCTGTACCCTAGAGCTCATTGACTGAAATACTCAGAACACAATGAAACTTGATGTTTTCCCCTTCTTCTATAGACAATGCAGCTTTATGATAAACCTGTCATCAAAGGCTCACATGAACATTTCCATAATTTCAAAGATGTATAGGTCAACACTAGATAAGTCCTATTATTTGTTTTTGGCTTCTGACAGCAGAATATAAAGGTATCCCTTCAGGATCTACAGTAAGTGAGAAAGCACAGCTACTTCTAGGCTATTACATGTTCTGCTCTAGGTTTCACAGAGTTTTAAAGATTAAGTATTGTGTTATACCCTCCCTGAACCTCATCCAATTATTTGCAGTTCTCTTCTGCCTTTTCTCCTCGACCCTAAAAGACCAGCTAAGATCAAGACATTTCTTCATGTTTTTCAGTCAATGACTGTCTTACTACAGTAACACAGAAATTACCACTCCTAATAGTCCTACTACCTGTAAGCATTTAAATCTCAAGCTCTAAGTAGATACACCGAGAAATATTTTCATTATGTCAGTGTCAGCAACAAGTACTGTCTCATTTTAATCTGACATGCAACTGCTTATGTAGCTAATTTTTCTTTTTATATGGGTAACAATTACTCAGAGAATTAGGTGGAAAAACAAGAATTCAATCAATATATATCTTAGAAAACAAACATCTAAAATTCAACCCTGCTGTTTTCCTTCTGTAATTACAGGAAGCTCGTTATTAAAGACAGACAAGAATAATGCATCATAATGCTGAAGTGTAAACTAGATCATACCTTGTTTGTTTTTAACTTCTTTAATTTCTGGAAATTGAACCTGCTGTGGTACTAATGATGAGGAACTTTCAAGACTGAGAAATGAAAGCCAGGAAGAACAAAGGTCCAGGAGTGGCCACTCACCTCTACTACAGGAAAGACTCTCTGCATGTTACACACCCACAATCTTGGACTATGATCATAAGTCAGCATTGCAATGCAAAGCAAGGAAATTAATTAAATGTCCACAATCCAGGAGAGCAGAAACTTTACGATTCCTTAATCTGGTAGTATTTGAACTCTCCACACAGTTATGAATCTGCAGTTCTATCATGAATGTGTGCAAAAATTAACTGACCGCTTCTCTCTTATTAATCTGCCAAAAGCAAGCAGCCTAGAGTTAGACCGCACTTTTGTGAAAACATTTTGGCGTACCTAACACAGAACACTGCACTGCTGTATAAAAGTTTATACCAAAAGACCAGCCCCTTGCCAGCTAGCAGAAAGCATAGCCAGCAGAATGACAGCACTATCTCACTTCTTAGGCTCAAATAATTTACCTCCTCCAGTTAATTACTAGTTAATACAATCAGGAAATAGAGCAACAGATGACGCTACTATTAATTTTTTTGCAATTTTTTCATGTGCAGAAAAATAGTAGGGTAATTATTGATATATTACCTTAACAGGAGTAAAGTTTCAGTACATAGGAATACTTTGACTACAAAAGCATATTTATGAACACAACTATTTGTACTTTGTGGTTAAAGTAAGTTATAATATTAAATGTATGGAAAGAGAAGGGGTAAAACAAGGCTATGTAACTCAGCAGCATTATTATTATTATACACAAACACCCAGTGAAAATCTGAAATTGCATTTAATGTGAAAAGTGCTATTTTTGTGAATCACACACACAAAAAACCGTTTCATAGGCAAACAACTCTTGAAGGTCAAATCTGGTCCACAGCAGTAACACTGCATCTATTCACCCAACATCCCAAAGGCTAAACTTAAAAAGTGGGAGAAAGAGTTCATAAGTCCAATTTCTCAGTGCCCAGGCCGTGCACAACTGCCAAGAACAAGGTGAATTGCTGCAGGTGAATTAAAACCTTATCATTACGTCATAACCTTTGCATCAGTGGGATCTCTTGCCATGCAAAGTGCTGCGGGCAGGACTTCTGCAGAAGCTGGTCTTGAACTGACCATCACTGTGCCTTCTTGCCCAAACAGATGAGACTTGTTGCTGACTTGCTTCAAGGATAAGACCACCTGCCCAAGTTGCAACATTCCCTCCGTAGCTTTGGACCAGAGAACCCAGATTTCATTACAGCTTCAGGCCAGCTATATTTAAATGAAAAAAATTACCCTGGAGTTTCCAGACAATACATACACAGTGCGATGCAGCAGTATGACTGTTCAACACCATCCAATCTTTCAACTCTGCATTCGAGTACTGCAATGAAAACAGTCAAACAAAACAAAAGGAGGTAACTCTTCTGCCAAAACTTTAGAACAGCCTTGAAGGACTGAAGAAAATGTTATTCCCTCTTTTTCATTACTTGGAGATACACATCATGACAAGTGTCATATCCAAGGAAACAAACTGCATTAGAAAACAGTGGTTTTGTTTTCACTGATAATCTAGTAATAAAGAGAATTTTTTTAGATATCCCCTCCGAGTAAACTGATGTGTATGCTTGAACAGGACTTCTGGAAAATGCCAAAGTTAACCCTTTTATCTACAAAACACAATAAACCCCACCAGATTTACAGCATCTCAAGCCATCTGCTGATGTGAGTATCTCATTTTTACATCCTGACACAACACAACTTTCAGCTTCGCTGCTCCAAGGCCTATGCATTACCTGCTGTTCTCCCACAATGCCTTATTTCTAAATTACAGATTTCAAGATAGTTTACTTCAACAATTACAGATAGAATTTGAACTTGTCAGCTTCTCGGCCCAGGAAGAACTTAAAGGCCCACAGCAAGGTTTCCCAGCTGACCCAAGAGCCCAGATAGCGTTTTTTTAAAGACACAGAGAGGAACAGATCCTAGACTTAGTAATTTCCAAGTATTTTATCTCCTGTCTAATTTCAGACGTGAGGAGAACATTCTTGTCATGTCCAATAGCATGAGCTAAGGTGACCAGATTTAATCATACTAAAAACAAACACATTAGAGAAGCAAGTTTCACTAATAAGTTGTGGTGGAATTAATGCCATTAAACATAATTTAAGACCAAGTCATGTAAATTTGTGTAAATTTTGAGCCCTTGCTACTGTACCTTCCAAATGACAACTTAATTTAGGGCTCCAGTGTTCTCACACCCTCTCCTGCATGAGTTTTAGCTCTGATCAATGGTATCAAAAGCACTATAAGGAATACACTCCTACATTACTTCATGTGCCAATGATACAGTTGCCAGCTGAAAAGATAAAACAAAAGCCTGGACACATTTTTCACAGCTAGAAAGACACTTAAATTCACTTTTATTTTCAAATTTAAACACAATATACAGAAGTAAC
This sequence comes from Pseudotriccus pelzelni, assembly GCA_035584735.1. Lineage (NCBI taxonomy): Eukaryota > Metazoa > Chordata > Aves > Passeriformes > Tyrannidae > Pseudotriccus > Pseudotriccus pelzelni. The sequence continues at coordinate 54,015,441 of JAWMRA010000078.1, read as the reverse complement.
ATGGAGTCACAGTTTTCACACTTGTATTATTTACTTAAACTACGCATGATTATGTTCACTAAAAGCCTTTTTAAATGACACAGTTTTAATCTGCATGCCTGACTACAAAGATTTTTCCAAAGCATCAATTACTATTCCTCAGAAGAGCATCAAGAAACTTGGAGGTTTTCACTTCTCTTTGCCTAATCTTTTATTAGCTCCTTAACATTCTTCCTTTAATTCTTCCTTTACCCTTGTTTTCTTTGACCAAACAATTACTGCAGCTTCTCACTACAGTAATGCAATAGCTAACAAAAAAAAAAGCCCAAAACACACCAAAGCCCAACATGCACATGCTGCCTCATAAACAAAGGCTAGATCTAGACTAGACAAGGTTTGCTGTTGTATTCCATGAAAGAAAACTTCCTTCTGCAATTGCTGCCAAAGTAAACTTTGGTCAATATTAACAATCCCGTCAGGTTTAAAAGTTTCACAGTAGTCTTACCACAACAACTTCGAAAACAGGGTAAGGGACTACACACCTAACTATACAGACGAAACTTTTCAAGTTTTGCTTGGCCATCTTTAAGAGAGCTCACTTTGTCATTGATAAAGTAATCCTTACATACAAAGTTTTTAGATTATTCCTAAACTGAAATGTCCTTTCTAACCTAAAGGCTCCCATATTCCTCTGCTACAAACAGCATGCAGGCCCTGCAGTGTTTTTTAACTCGGCCTCCAGTAATAAGCTTCATACCTTCTTAAAACGCTGATCGTGCTCAGCCTTTGCACCTCAGAAAAAGGAAGGCTGCAGATTAGGAAAAGAACAACACCATGCAAAGAGAATCAAGTCAAGCCATGAGTGCACTGAAGAGAAGGAAGAAAGGTTTACGTAAATTTACCAGGGTTGTGTGGCCAGGTTTTGGTAGCAGGGGGACTACAGGGGTGGCTTCTGTGCGAAACTGCCAGAAGATTCCTCCGTGTCTCACAGGGCCAATGCCAGCCAGCTCCAGGACTGATCCTCCTCTGGCCAAAGCCAAGCCAATCAGAGATGGCAGTGACACCTCTGGGATAACATGTTCAAGAAGTATACGCACTCAGAGAAAAGAGGAGTGAGAATAAATGAGTGGAACAACTCTGCAGACACCAAGGTCAGTGGAGAAGGAGGGGAAGGAGGTGTTCCAGCTGCCAGAGCAGAGGTTCCCCTGCAGCCCGTGGGTGCAGACAATGGTGAGGCAGCTGTGCCCCTGAAGCCCACAGAGGAGTGCAGAGATCCACCAACAGCCTTTGGAGGAGCCCCACACAGGAGCAGGTGGATGCCTGGAGGCTGTGACCCCATGGGACCTCCATGGTGGAGCAGGCTCCTGGCAGGGACATGTGGGCCTGTGTAGACAGGAGCTGATGTTGGAGTAGCTTTCCTGGTAGGACTTGTGATCCTGTGGATGACACGTTGGAGCAGGCTGTGCTTGAAGGACTGCACCCCATGGAAAGGGACCCTGCTGGAGCAGTTTGTGAAGCACTGTAGCCCGTGGCAAGGATTCACAGTGGAGAAGCCTGTGGAGAGCTGTCTGCTGTTGGAGGGGTCCCACACCTGAGCAGATGAAGGACTCCTCTCCCTGAGCAGTGCCAGAAACAGCCTGTGGTGAACTCACCAAAACCCCCATTCTCCATCTCCTTTCACTGCTGTGGGGGAGGAGGTAGAGCCCGGGAAGGAGGGAGGGGTGGGGAGAAAGTGTTTTCAGGATTTGTTTTACTTCTCAAACCTGCTCTGATTTCAATTAGTTATAAACTCAATTAATTTGCCCAAGTCTAGTCTGTTTTGCCAGTGATGGTAATTGATGACAGATTTGTCCCTGTCCTTGTTTCAACTCATCAGCTTTTCATCGTATTTTCCCTCCCCTATTCACTTGTGGAGGGGAGTGTTGGAGAGGCTTTGGTGGGTGCCTGGCACCCAGCCAAGGTCAAACTACCACAATAAAACAAAGGGCCTTGAGTATTCCCATTCTCTCTCTGGCTCAAATTATATATATGATACAACCTGTATAAAACCCCAAATGAAACAAGCAAACAAAAAAACAAACAACAAAACCCAAATAAGCATAATAAGCCCTGAAGGCCAATGCACATGAAGATACACTTCTTGAATCAGTCAGGAAGATGCAGAAAATGAAAATGAGGAAGGACAAGCCACAAAAACTCAAAGCTAGATACCCAACATGTCAAGTAGAAAGCAGAGTAATATACCTTTTCTCAGAAAGGGGCTGCGGTGAGGGAAAAAGCAGCAGGAAGCCAGTGTAGAGCCCTTAATGATCCTGCAAGGACAACCCTTACACATAATTGCTTTCCCAAAAGCTCTTACCAGACATCAAAACTTTAACTAAATCCAACTTAATAAGCTAAAACACCATGATCCTACTGATCTCCACCAAGAAAACCCTGCTATGTCTTAGAGTTTGCTTCAGACACAACATGACCTCCACCAGAACCCACAGGGCCTCTGAACTACAACACAAATCCCCCACCATTTTAACAGCACTCAGTGCAAGACAACATACACTTTCATACTGACCTGTTAAGACACAAACAGGAATTTTCACCTGCAAAATATTTTACCATGCTCTTGGTGGGTAGCAGTTCTTATCAATAATTTTAAACCCATATTAACACATTGCGAACAAGCATAAAACAATTCTGGCTGGAATCTCTTCCCAACAGCTTGCTAATTTTACCGCACCTTCCATCTTGTTACTTTCACAAGAGCTCAACTGATCAAGGCAATGCAGTTTGCCACTTCAATTTATAAATAAAGATGATGGTCACACCAATTCATCTTGCAAGCAGTCTGATATTTTCAGATACTCAAATATACCACAATAGCACAGCTTAAATACTGAAGAACTCCCTCCTGTATTCACCTTTATACTAATGTTTCACTAGACTGCAATTATCAAGGACTGTACCAGTTACTCACATTCATTTCCAAAATCACGACCTGTGAAAGCTGCCCCCTCTATATTTTCTTATTTTTTTTTTTAAATCAGGTCTACATTAAGTGCAGAGATATATGTGCACTTAGTGATCTTGAGTCCTACTATATGTAATGCTGCAACCACTGCTAGGAATGAACAGTACAGTTCTCATATATTCATTCCAGATGCCTAAATACTGACAAGGCACATGTACTCACTTTCACAGCCAGAGCAAAAAAGAATGAGAAGTTTCTCATTAAAGTCCAGAAAGGGATTCGTATGTAATTTCTATGCTTCAACTATGCAATCTGAATTGTAACATCCCTAACTTTCAGCAAAGACTTTATACTTCACAAAATGTTAGTTCTGCTTAAACTCAGTATCATTTTCACCAAACTTTTAATCAGTTTTGACCTCTAATGATTGCAACAGGCACCTCTGGTACAGAAGTGAAAAACTTTGACTGAATTTCGCAAAAGTTAAAATTGACACACATCCCTAGCAGCCACATTTAAATTCTCCTTCTTGTTGATTAAGCTTGCACCATTAAGTTTTAAAGCTAAGCCTGCATCAGAATCTAACAAAATCCATTTAATTACTTAAGGATACCCATTTTGATTTTATACTACCCCTATTAGCAATGGCAGTCTAGCAAAGGTCCACTTTCAGAGATAACAAAACTATTCCAAAGTTCTCTCTGAAAAAAGGACAGTAAGGGAACAGTCTGTTTTCTTAAGAAAATGAAAGCATTCTAAAAAAGCATTTCGAATTGTACAGTGAAAAGTTTATCCCTTGGCTACCAAGAAGCAAGCAGAACATTTCCCCATGAAGTTATTCCCATAAAAAGCAAGATGGAAACATTAACAGCTAATAAAACAGTGTATTTCCTATAACCCTCCTTTTTCCCCTAATTCAGTCCTCCAGACTTTAGATGAAACTTTCAGGTGACAGTCTCCACTGCTGTGAGACTAGAGGATCTTGCAAATTTACATATGAAATTAAATTTAAATTACAGAGCAAAACAGGGTGAACTAAGGTCACACCAGCAGCCTCAGTTCTGAACTCTAATACACACTAAGATATTGTCCAAACTTAAACACACAGAGGAACAAAGAGCAAAGTTACATCAGATGCAAATTAAAAATACAAACAAGAAGTTTCTGAGTTCAGCTATGGCTGAAACTGCATTACTAATAACCCAAATTCTTGTAGATCCCTGCTGTAAGTTAAAAAAAATAACTTTTCTCTACCTTGTACATTAATGGATCAAATACATCTGGGTTCCAGTATTTCCAAAAAATGGGAGAAGCGAAGAGTGTGTGTGTCGTCAAAAGATAAGTACACTACCAGAGCAGAGTGAGGAGCTGCCCACACTGCAAGGACTTTCCATCATCATGATCCTCACCATCCGATGTGTAAATAAAGTTTCCATTTCTCCTTCACAATAACACCAAACTTGAGACATACAGCAGCATTAACCAGAGCAAATCGACTCAAATCCAAAGACAAGGAGCATTTTATATCACCTGTATGTAATTCTAATTTTAGAAAAACAGAAGTCAACGGTATCGAGCCGATATTGAAATCTAGTGGTAACTACAAAGACATCAGAGAAAACGTATTTGACTCTTTATTCTTAGTACTGATGTCAAGCAATGCCTTGTGCCTGCTACACCAAGTTACAGCAGTGAACCTTCTGACTCCAAAACCAGAACAATCCAAAGGGTAAGAAAAGCAGACAATATACATTTTTTTCCTGAGTTCTTGGAAGAACATCACATCGAAGTTACATAGTTTATTCAAGAATCACAAAATGGTTTGGGTTGGAAGAGACATTTAAACATCACTTAGCTCTCAGCCCTCTGATAAAGACAGAAACATCTTGCACTAGACCAGGATGCTCAAAGCCCCATCCAGCCGGGCCCTGAACACTGCCAAGGATGGGGCATCCAAATGTCTCTGGGTAAACCTGTTCCAGGGCCTCACCACCCTCACAATAAAGAATTTCTTTCTTCTATCCAGTTGAAATCTACCATCTTTCAATTTAAAACTTTTGCACCTTGTCCTGTCACTGCAGGCCTTGCTAAAATGTTTCTCTCTATCTTTCTTATAATCCCCCTTTATATATTGAAAGAAGAAATTCACATAAGACTCTATACCAGTTTCCTGAAGTGCAAAATGGAATTACTATTCTCCTATTTTCACAGTAGCCTTCACTTCTTTTTCTCAAGTTCATAGGTAAAGAGGGGTTTGAAAAACACTGCATTATATAAAGTGGAATGTAGTCATAGCTTGGTTCAGTTAATAAAAAATGTATTTAATTTTGACCTGTATCATTTATAAGAAGACGTAAGACACCAACATGAAGACGTTCAGTCCTGTGGCATCAACAGTTCTGTGGATAAAAGAAAAGTGACAGAAAACTACCCACTGGGACACACCTTATGTCCTAAACCAGTGCTCTTCCCAGCAGCTAGGATAATGCAACAAGTGCTTAAGTCTGACAATGTTCTATCTCTGTAGTTATATTAAAGGCTACAAGTTACAGCAATACAGCAGGGCAGATCAGCTCAGAAGAATTTTATTACGCAGTCATTTAGTCATGTCTGTAACACGTCTGAACTGCAGTACTGTAGAAACATTAACAGTCAATCTGTAGTAGTTCTTCCACTGAAAAACCTACAACTCTCACAATAAAATAGCAAGTTACTTATGTAGACAAGCTCAAAAGGTCTCTATAATTTTCCAATAATGACAAATTTTTGCCTTTTTCTTACTGAAAATTCTTCTTTAACAAGGAAGGGAAACTCAGTGGTCTCCACGACAAATTAAAGAAAATAGCAGTTTCAGTTTGCATGCTGAAATAGATTTATATATCTATAACTTTTACCCAGGCCTCTAAATGTTCATTCCAACAACCACTTCTTCACATGGAGATTAGCTTGAAAAATACAGTAACTAAAAATTTGCTATTAGTTTACTCTTACCTAGAAAACATGCTAGCATCTGAGCATTTTGTTTAAAGCCAGTTCACGCATTCCTAAAGCACACACTGAACGTCCAAGGCCAAATTTTCCAAATCCTTTTTCCTTCCAGCTCTGTGAAGCAAGAAGACTGTATCAACCTGCAAGCTGCTAGGACTGCCTGTGCATGCCATCGTTGCATGCCCATCCAAGTGGGACACCTTCCCTCTTTTCCTACTGGTACACACAGACAGACCCTGCTGGACAGCACGGCAAGTACAACAGCAGAGCCATGCTGATGACCACTTCTTATTGGGAAATCCCCTCACTTCATGTTCATAATACAAATTTTTGATGTTGAGAGTGGGGTAAGTGCAAGTGAAACATATTTAAAGCCTTCATCCACTAGGATTTTGTTGAGTTTTTAATAATTAAAGAAACCCCGAACTTCAGTGCCAAGAGAGAAGATTCCAGGTATTCCCAATTCATACAACAACTGACACCCAGGATATGACTCATCATTAAGCTGGGTCCTAATGAAATAATTGTGGCTACGCTAACCTAGCCACTACCTAAGAAACACTACAAAGAAGGACTCAGAGATTGTAATATGTAAGTTGTAAGATAAAAATTTAAGCTGAATATCTGAGAAAACTTTCTCAAAGGACTCAGAATTGTTTTCATAACAATACAGCTAAAATCCAAGAACTTTCACCAAAACTAAGAATAAACTAAATTCAAAAAAAGTCACCCTGAAAGCAGTATCCAAATAAGGACAAGTATCCATTTTGCTTAAATGAATTTGAGATATTTAAGTTAAAGCAATGTGATTTTCTCAAGCTGAAAGTCTCAGTAACAGGCCCAAGTTACAACACCAGTTAAAATCACTGTACAAAGGAGTGAGGTGGAAGAAGAATCATTACCTAAACCAGCACAACTATTTTGTCATCCAAGGAGCAGGAAGCATTTGCCTAATTTAGGTGTTCTCTACACCATCTCTAGACAGGCAATGGACAGTTTCCTCCAGAGAGGTAATTCAGATCAGAAGTCTAGTTCAGTTGTTCTGAGCTGCTGTTGAGTTTCTAGGATCTGTGTGTAGCCAGCTGAGAAAATATGAAGCTGTTAACACTACGCACCAAACCTGGATTTTAGAGTTAGGTGTACAAATTACTGCTGTAATCAAATATGTTCACTCTGCCTCCACAGGACAAGTAGGTCCAGTGTTTCAGCCGCATCTCAGATATGTGGAGGTGACATGACTGTGAAATGTAACCAATCTTAAGAACCAAGGTGGCTAAGAAAGACATAAAATAAGAAGTTGGATAACAAATAATGAGACACAAAAGAAGGTACAAAGCAGAGGGAAAAGGCTTCTTTCCAGTCAAGTCACCATCAAAGACACAAAGTGTTGATGCAGCATGGACGGACACCTAACCATTAACGCACAGTATCACAGCAGTTCACTATAAGTAAAAACTATGTACCTATATAGTACCTCACTACTTCCCCAAAGAGGATGCATCCCAAACACACTCCATATCAACTAAGTACCAATTCACAATGTGGTATTACAAACATTATTTGGCCTAATTCAAGTTACATGGCCACTACGTATTTCTGGTCCCCACGGACCATTCCTCCCAGTCTTGCCAAAAGGATTTCCAGTACAGACTTTTCCCTCCCTGACTAGCATCAGGACATGTGTGTGTATAAGGGTGGAGGTATATGATTACATGTGAACACATATACCAGGTTGCTGAGGAAGTCAGTAACAAAACAAAACAAAATAAGATGAAACAAGTAAGTCATCTCTGCCCTCTTAACGCTGACAAGTACAGAGATAACCTAGGGTTAAACTCCTTTCTCCTCAAAGGCACAGATGAAGGATTTAAATACAAAGTGGGGGAGATAGCATATGAGTCTCCAAAGGAAAGGAGTATGTGGAAAGGAAAGAGTATTAGGTAAGATCACAAGGAAGATTTTAATGACAGGAAAGTAAGATCAGAAGGGCAAAAAAACATAGTGAAGGAAATGGTTACTGCGAGGAAGAAAACTGAAAGGGGAAAGGTAATAGAGGGATAATGATGCTGCTGGAATATAACTTGAAAAGAAAGTAAGAAGGATGGGGAAAGGATCCCAATAGCTTTCAGTGGCAAAGTTACAGGGAAACAAATGAGGTGATTATTTGCAAAGACAAAAACTGCAGGAATAGTCATCTGGATAGAGGTGATAAATGCACAGACAGACAAAAGGTTACAGGGGGCACCTTCTCTGGTAAGGCCACAACAGTAGGCGGCAACAAGGGGAAGTCTGGGGCACAGTCCTTGAGAGCAAGAGAAACTCGGAGAAGGTGACTAGGATGAACTGTGGCAAATACCCCCCAGCAGCCAGGATGGCGCTGGGGACAGCAGGGGTTCTCTCTAGGTACAACCAACCAACCAGAGCTGAGCACCACTGGGGCTCTGGGGATGGCTGGGATACAACAGGGCGAAAGGAAGCGGCACAGAAAAGGACAGGGAGGACAGAAAGCAGGTGAACACCCGTAAACAACGTCCGGTGAGGTTATGGACAAAAGCTCATAGGGGAAAAACGAGGGTAGAGGCCTGGGACGAGCCTGGCACGGCTGGGGTGGGCAGTGCCGGGGTCAGGAGGGGCACAGTGAGGGCGCGGGGCTACGGGAGGACGGGCCCGAGCTCCGAGAGCAGCCGGGGAGGCACGGAAAGACGGGGGCAGCCACCGGGGCCGCCCCGGCCGTGCGGGGGCCGCGGAGAGGCGGCAGGGCCGGGGCAGGGCAGCAGGGAAGGGAAGGAGGGAGCAGGCAGAGAGGTCTCTCCGGCGGGGCCGGGGCAGCCGCTCCCGCTCCCCGACGGGGGCGATGCATTCCGAGTGCGCAGTTCGCGGCCTCCCCAGCCCAGCCCAGCCCGGCCCTGCCCGGCCCGGCCCGGCCCGGCCCGCGACTCCCGGGGCCGGATCCACGAGCGGGCCGGGCAGCGGCCCCCGCCGCCCCCGCGCCCCGGGGCCGGGAGCGCGCCCGGGAGAAGAAAGGCGGGCGGGCCGAGCCGGGCCCGGCCGCCCCTGCCCCCGCTCCCCGCGGCGTGACTCAGTGCCGGGCCCCGCTCCCCCGGCTCTGCGGCGCCGCCGCCTCGCCCCGGGCCGGGCCCGGCCTCGCTGCGACACAACGCCGCGGCCTCCCCGCACTCACCAGCATCGCGCGTCCCGCAGAGTCAGGGCCGCGTCCGCCCGCCCCTTCCGCCTGCGCCGGGCCCGGATCCGCCGCCGCCTTCCCCCGGCGCGGCCTGGGGATCGCCGAGGCACCGCCCCTCGCCGTCCGCCCCGCCCCGACTCTCGGCGGGCGGAGGGGGCCGGGCTGTGGCGGCCCGGGGCCGGGGGGGCTGGGGCTTGGCGTCTCGGCGAAGCCTGCCAGGTCGCGGAGCTCCTGGCGCGGAGAGGCCGGCTGCCATCTCCTCGGCCCCGCTCCGACTCCTCCCCGAGTTAGGCCAGTGCCAGAAGAGCTGAAGGATGAGCTGAAAGACTCGAGGGTAATGGTTGACAAAAAACTCAACGTGAGCCGGCAGTGTGCGCTCGCAGCCCGGAAAAGCCAACAAATCCCGGGCTGCATCAAAAGGAGCGTGTCCCGGAGGTCGAGGGAGGTGATTCTGCCCCTCTACTCTGCTCTTGTGAGACCCCACCTGGAGTACAGAGTTCTGGTGTTCCCGACACAAAAAGGACATGGAACTGCTGGAGCAAGATCGGAGGAGGGCCACGAAGTTGACAAGAGGGCTTGAGCACCTTTCCTACGAAGACAGGCTGAGAAAGTTGGGGCTGTTGAGTCTGGAGAAGAAAAGGTCGTGTGGAGACCCCATGACAGCCTTCCAGTGTCTGAAGGGGCCTACTGGGAAGCCGGAGAGGGACTCTTCATCAGGAACTGTAGTGATAGGACAGGGAGTAATGGGTACAAATTGAAAGAGGGGAAATTTAAGTTCAGAGCCAAGTTGGATAAGGCTTTGAGCAGCCTGGTCTACTGGAAGTTGTCTCTGCACATGGCAGAGGGGATTGGGACTAGGTCATCTTTAAGGTCCATTCCTGCCCCCTGAGATTCTGTGATCCTGTGTGTTTCAGGATAACATCATTAGGTGTGATAACTCTTTCCTCCATCCGTAAATAAGCAGCCACTTTTGTATTTCTGAGAAATGTGGATTTCTAGAGTGTCCTGGACATACTGAGTGGCACCATACTGTGTCTGGGAGCCTGAGTGGATGGTACAGCTGTGAGATAACTGTGCATCCTTGTCAAGCAAGTGTTAAACCAAGCTGTGAGGCTCCTCTGAGTTATTCACATCAGGAATCATTACCTCAAGGTGCATGAACATTGCTTTGAAAACTTTGATTGAAAGTGGCTGTTGTAAGAACACAGAACTCTTTCTGTAATTGTGGATTTCAGAACAGTAGCAAAACAACTTAGAAACAACATTACAGAGAGAAGAACAGGGTAGAAATTGAAAAAAAATGAAATTTTATCGCTTAGCTGTGAGCTGGTTGGAAGATGTGGGAAGGTTTTTGGTCTGATTGATTGAGGAATAAGAAGTTACAAGGACCTGTTTGCGATCTGTGAATAAATTTAAGCAAAAATACCTACTATAGATAATTTAATATATGACAATAAAGTGTAAATCTCCTAGCGTATTTGCGTCACTTATACGTGGATTGAAAGTGGGACAGTTAATTTTTCTTTGTAACACTATGAAATCAATGATACAAAATCATACCAAAATTAGGGCAGGTTTCAGAAAAGTAGTAGTTTGGAGTCAGTCCTGTCTTATTTATTCCTGGAGACGGTGGAATTATATTGCTGGGGCAGTGATGCAAAGGAAAAGAACAATGTTTGCAAAAGATGTTAAAAAAAAAGTTCTTATTCTTTAATATCAAGAGTTCAACCCACAAAATACAGTAGCTTCATGTGAAAGAGTAATGGGGAAGCAATAGGAAGAAACAGAAGATTTCTTTTCTCCACAAAGTGCTTCACTTGCATTCTGGTTCTACCAGCCGTACACCTTTTCTGAAAATTTGCCTTCTCAAAGCTAATGGTCTTTAGTCATGTAAGTGCTTGAAAAATTATTTCCCTGTATAATAATGCCTTACTACTGCACAGCCTACTGAAGTGGACACAAGCACAGTCGGTGACACAGCTCTTCCAATGAAACAGCGCTGACTGAGCACCTGGGAACCACTGTCTGAGGAACTGGTTTAATCTGTAGCAGGGACACTGTCTCACTTGGCTGGGTGGCATCACGAGGCTTTTATTAATTTTGCCTATGTAGATGTACTTTGCAAATACCGTTCCTAGGCATGACTGAATTTTGGGCTTGCTAACGTACGTGAGCTGTGCTAGAGGAGAGTTTGCATTAGTCAGCATCAGCATGGCCAATTCTGCACGGTGTGTTAATGACTGGGGAGATTGAGGGCAAACAAAATAGTCTGTGGGAAACAGGAACCAAATCCAAAGGAGGGATCATAAAAAATGGCTGATTTTTGAGTCTTGTGAAGTTGAGTTTTGGTGCTGTATTTTGCAGCAGTTGTATTTACAAGAGGTAAAGGCATCATTGTTTTAAAAGCGTGAAACGAGACAACAGAGCCATGGATAAACAAGGAAAGTGGAAGAGAAATGACAGGAACGGAAGAAGATATAGCCAGAAGGAAGGTTTGAATTGGCACCATCTCGCACTAAACTGTGGATTTTTAGCTTTTGTGATTAACTGCAGTACAATCTTGAGATCTGACAGTGTAGAGTTTTGAAGGTTTGTTTCTTTTTTCCCCCTGGGATTGCATTATGCCTTGTGCCTACCTATAAAGAAGTAAGGCCCAGTCATCTGATTTTATTCATAATAGTGGTAGCTCAGCTGGCACTCTGAAAAGGTAGGCCATGAAAAAAGCCTCCCTAGACGACTCAGACATGGTGCATAGCATGGCTCCTTCATACATTTGTGGAAAGTATTCCAGTGTCAGAGTAAGAGATCACAGAGAGAAAAGGAAATTGAATGCCAAAATAAGTATTACCAATCTACTCATAGCAGGATGGCTAAGGCATTTTAAATTGTCCAATGGAATTTATGTACCTTGCATGAAAGGAGAGAAGCTTCCCCTAGAGACTGAGAAAGCCAAAATTTCAAGGACAGACTTAATGAGAGAAATCCACTCTTTTTTTCACTAAAATAAGTTTGTAGTGCTGCTGAGAGGGGACTGTTTTCAAAGGAACTTGCAGGTTTCACACTTGTTGCATCAGCAGTGAATCAGCACGCATCAAGCAAGAAAATTATCATGACAATGTTTGCTGTCAGTGCAAGTAGGTAGTTCCGTTGGCAAAGAAGAAAAGCCTGAGTCATTCAAAGACAGAGTTGCAGTGGCTGCTAGTTTATTACTACTGTGGGGAGTCTGGACTGCTGTGGAGGGATACTTTCCCTGCTAGTTGCATCTAGAGTGATCTTCGGAGAGCAGTGATTATATCACCTCCTCCAAACACCCAGGAGCCCAGGCTTCACATGGGCAGGGCAGACGGTAACCAGATTTGGTGGAGATTGCATGGCTGTATTGAAAACATCTCTTGCTCTTTCTGGCAGATCCATTTTCCTCAGTGTTTTGATCGAGAATGTTTGGCTAAGCTCATAAGTGATGGTTCCCCATTTAAATGCTTTATTCCTTCTTTTGAGCTGAGCGCGGTTTGCTCCCTTGCTCTGAGAGCCTCTGTTGTTTGCACTAGTGAGAGGCAGCAGGCATGTTTTTCCCCTTACTGTTCCTTGGGGGAATTGCAAGCCAAGATACAGGAAATATAAAACAACACTTGGAAAAGGGATATTTGGTTGCGTACAGTATGTGAACATACTACAGATTTCTACGGCTTTTTTGTTGAATAGAAAATCTGAGTTTCAGGACTGTCCATCATTGGTAGTAAATCAGTCTGTCATGCACATTTGTGTAAACTGAGAAGAGGCATCACCTGTGCTTCCAAATGCGAAGGTGCCTGAAAAAAACCTGTCAGTGGCAGATGACACTCCAGTGCTCTGCTGCTTCTTGTGCTGTGCGAAAGTAAAGTACATTTTGCAGAGATCAAATTGTTCTTCACAAAGGCCAGTCTCTGCATGTGTAAGACAGGTAGTGCCAGGTTCGTATGTCGAATAGAAAGGCAGTCTGGGAATGCTGCACAAATATGGTAACCTTTGGTTAAACTGCTCCTTTTATAGCCACAGGCCAATGTTAATGCTGTCAAGCACTCTCAGTAGCAGTATCACCAGCGGGAATGATAGAATGATTTTACATACCTGTGTGTACAAGGCACAGGACAGCAGCTCTCCTCAAGACTTCTGATTTTCTTCTTCTCTTTCTGGTGTCTGTCATCTGGACGATTGTTTCAGAGGTTTGCAGCAGATTGAATTCAGCATTAGAATAGAGAAGAGGAAAAGAGAAAAGCTGAGTTAGACGGAGCCTACAACCATATATTGTTCCATGGCCTTTTTGGCCTGATCACTTTGAACAGTTCTCGTGTCAACGTAGGATCTGGAGACTTTATGCAAAGTGGGGTTACAAGAAGTGGAACATCACTGCCCATCCAGAGCAAAGACAATTTATGTCTCTTTGGATGGAAGATGAGCAAATGTCCAACTCATTCACAACTTTAAGGAATTTAAATTCCAGAACTGAGAGTATTTGTTCATATATTTAAAAGCACATGTCTGCTCTGGGAATACATAGTGGAAAGAAGATGGTAGTTATTTTTTTTTCCCTTTATGGTAATTTCTAGATTAAAAACTTCAATTAGAAAAATTTCCACCTCTTTTATCTACTGTGGCAAATAATGCACTGAGCCACTGTGTTTTTGTTTTCTATCCTCTCCTTCATTGGGCTGAGGGTTTCTCTTAGGCGTAAGATCCAAGATTCGTTTAACTTGTTAGAGCTCTTCCTTGTAGGAGTTTTTACAGAATGAAAGACAATTTTGGTTATGCTTCTCTTTTTTTACTTTTTTATATTTTTTAATCTTATTTTGAGTATCAGCTAATCTGCTGCTAATGCAGCATAACTCTTAAGTTTCCTTACTATAAGTTGTATTCCTTTTTGTTTGTTTGTGTGTTTTCTGTAGTAGTTTGATATTTGGTGATAATGAACAGACATCTGTTCACAAACACAACATTTATAATGAAGCAAATTGATGTACCGCATGAAAGTTTTTCATACAGAAACACTGCTCTCTAGGCTTAACTTGTGAAATTGTTTCTCGCAGTATGTCTACCTGAACGGAGGAGAATGAGCAGTCTCTCAGGAGCACACTTCTCCTGCAAGTCACAGCTCAGCTTTTCACACCTAGCAAATTCAAAACAAGAGTTTATCCTTACTGCTTGCTTCCTCAGACTGAAACTTCAGGCCTTCCAAGGCTTGCTTTTCTTGTTTTGAGTCCACGTAGATGCTTCACGGAACACATTCTCTTGTAGGGTAATTTCTCTCTCTCTCATCAGCACTGGGTTTAGCCATTGTACACAGAATTCCTACAAGCAGGAAGGCGTAATAAGGAGCACAACGGGAGATTGTTCATAGTGTATTTAAATTCTGACAAGCTTGTGATTTTTCCGTCAGTGCCATGATACTTCAGAGATTATGTGCTTAAAGCTTATGGTTTTAGGTCTTCTTGTAGAGTTATTTGGTGGAAGAAAATATTTGTATGAAGGAAGAAATATTTGTGTCCTAAGTTCTCACTAGCTTTGCAGGTAAGACCAGTGGATTGTGACAGTTATAAAGGGGATGATTTGTAGTGATTTAATGCATTATCCGCATATATATGAGTGCATGGCATCAATGTAACACAGATGTTCACAGGAATGGTAAGAAGAGAGGTGAATTTTGTGGTCAGGAAAACAGATGATACCTGAAAAGCTCTCTGAAATGTAGCCTATGCTGCAGAAACCTTTGCAAGTCTCTGCTTTTGATATTTGTGGTGTGAGTCCATGGATACCTCTGACAGGAGCTGTAGTACCTCCTGGGGAGCTACAGGCTGCAAAGATTGGTCTTTCCATTGGGAGATCCTTGGTACAGGATTGGTCTTAAGGCCATGAATGGGCATGCCTGCCCATGCCTAAGGACATTGGTCCTTCACCTGGCAGAGCAAAACTTGCCACTGCTGCGCTTTATTGAGCGTACAATGTGTTTCTCTAAGACGGAGAAAAGATTTCAGTCCATTGCCTCTTTTTCCCCATGGCCTGGCTCTTCTCCCAGCTAGGGAGGTCATTATTTTTGGGCCTTCACATCTCAAGCTGACACCTTCCTTTTGGTACCATCTCAGGACATCTTGTGAATTGGCGACAAGCTCTTCTTTCACAGCTTCTCTTTCCCGTCTTTGCTTATGAACGGCTCTTGCAAGAGCATTGGTGCTGTAGTTCCCTCCAGCTTTTCTCCCTTTGCCCTGGATGCAGCTCTGCTGTTTCTAATTTGTGTCCTCAGCACAGGCCCTCCACTGCACTTACCAGTGCTGCTGGGATGTCAGGGTTTGTTTGCACTAACCCAGGAACAGCTGTAGGGATAGATACAGAGGTAGATATAGATACAGGAATAGGTAGAGGTATTTGTGTGCTTGCGCGTCTGCATCATTTTTTCCTAGGTTTGTTTTTTTTTTTCCCAAAGACAAGTATGCTTGTTTTGTACTAGGAATGGGCAGGGGCAGTAGCATTTTCTACTGCTGTTTTTAATGTGAATGATGGTGTTTTGCTAAAAGAAGGGTTTGTTGAGACAGACACAAACATTTCCTCATTTCAGATAGGAACCCAGCTGGGGCTATCTTCAGTAGCCTACAGCAACATCTCCAATAACACACTGGGTGGCTTTTCCTTTTCCCTGACAGACTACTCAAGAAATAAGCCTTATGGGAGAGAGACCAACAGTCCTTCTGCATTCCAAGGATGTGAATAAACTTGCTGGAGTGATACCTGCTCAAGCTTTCAGTACCCTTTCGTTCAGTGGTATTTAGCTGAAGTGTTTTAAACTGATCTACACAACTGAATTGTTTATTTTTTTTACCCTGAGTGTTGCAAGGAAAACCTGCTCAGTCCACATGACTTAAATTGGGATTTAAGTGCTTTACTGCTCTGTCAGCAACATGAAATTAAGCAGCAATCAGTGAAGCATTGCATTTAAAATCAATAGTAGTACTACAACAGGTAAACTGCCAAACTAGACATACACTGACGTTAATAAGCACCAGAAAATTTCTAAACACCCTCTGTAATAAGTTCAGAAGAGATTTCTGAAGTGCTATGAGCCTTTCCCTAGGAAAGACATGCATTGTGCAAAGCCCTGGTGAGAACTCATTTATACCTGTGGTATAAATTCCCTTCTTTACGTAGTCTGGACGTCCAGATGAATTTACAGGGATGCTCTGCAGCTGTGCCCAATGGAGCCTGATAGCCTCCTGGGTACAGAGACTTGGTCCCTAGATTCTAAAGGTCTAGTAAAGCCAAACCCTTGAATTAATTTGCTATATTGAGGTAGAATAGTCAGTAAATGTCCAAAAATACAGTTTGTGTGATTTCTGCCTAAATCGGATAGATTTTAATTATTTGCATAATGAGAGCTGCCAGAATGCCTTAATGTTCCTATCCCTGAAGTCTGAGAATACCTAATGAATTTTTATAGGTAGGAGACCTATTCTGTTGGCTAATAGCAATTACCTTCATACATTGCAAAAAAAAAGTGGCAGACTTACACTCAGCAGAGCAAGTAATCAATTTTACCCTAATTCTCTGGTGTTTTTTTTTGTAGCCAATTACTAAACCCAGATAGTAACAGATGATGTGCATTTTTTTCTTAAAAAGGAAGGTAATTTACAAGTCAATTATGAAGGAATTAAAATTGCTGTTCTAAAATAAACCAAGTACATTGTGTTATTTGTGAATGATGCTCTTAGTTACTTGTCATTATGTTTGCCTTTTTTTTGTTCAGCAATTTACAGTGGACCTCCTACACATCATTGCAAAAGTAGCCTACTTTGCTGGATAATAAATAACTTTTATCTCTTCACCAAACAAAAGACTGCATGAAAAAATGACTAATAGTGGTATTAGTATGTGAAAAACCTAGTGCTCCAAAAAGCCATTATCAATACACTTGAACAATAATTACAGACAACAATGCCTCCACTCCTTGAAACTTATCATAGAAATTGTGATAGCACTAAACTTGATTAAAATCTGGGACTGTTTAGAGTGCCGTGTACTTAAAGACATTACCAAAATACATCTGCCCCCTTTAGAAATAAACACACAAAAATACCCCTAAAAGCTGAAAATGTGTTCATTTTCCTTTGTTTTCATATTTTGGTTTCTGGAAACATGGTATTGCCACAGAACCATTATTGTCATAAATGCACCTATCTGTATTAACCACACGTACTCCAGTAATACAGTACAGCAAGAAACAAAGCTAAACATTTTGTGAAGAACTACATGTAGTGTTTGAGCCCAGATGCCATATCCAGGTTAAGTGTTATGCCACTGTACATGCTCCTTGGCACCATACAAGTCAGATTTTAATTCCTGCTATCTTTATTTTTTCTGCTGAAGACACAACATAAGCTTTGACCTATTAACACAAGCTTGGCTATATGCTTGGGAAGGATTACTTATCTTTAATATCATGGCAATTTTGTTGAATCAGAGTAAGAAACTGATGGTCAAAAAGTATGCTGTTCCCCCCACCCCTGCACCATTTAAGGCTATCAGTCAAGATCATGCTATGTCAGTAAGGAAAATAATGTTAAATAATACAAGTGATTCCCAAGGCAACTAATCCCTAATAGACAACATATGAAAACATTTGAAAATAATTTTGATGACATTAAGGTCAGTTAATCACACAGATGCGTTGTACACCCTCACAGGACACACCGTGAATGGTTAATTAACAATCTGTAAAGTTGTAGGCTGAACATAGACATGCTGCTAGACTGCAGACATCTTATATTTAACCTGTTCTTACCAATTAATATGATGCTGATTGCCCTTTTCTTTCCATGCTGTGGAATATGACATGATAAAACTGGGACTAATGATTACCAAGATGCTGTATACAGTACATGCTAGACTTACTGCTCAGGGGTTTTTTTTTGACTTTGCCATGTTCAAGAAAGCACTTGATGAAAGCCTGTGTCCAAGGGATTGTCTAAACTGGAATATTTACCATACTTTAGAACACACAAGTGAATAAAATGGTAAGTGCGACTTGGTTTTCTGTGTGGACGGTCTTGGTTTTGCCTAATATTTAACATCAACCTCGTTGGTCCACTTCTGACAATAATTGATGCATTATTGTTGCCAAACTCTACCACAAAAAAGGTTCTGTGTATAGAAGCTGGGCAGGTGGTGGAAATATGCTTGAGATGCTAAATATTGCTGCTCTTTGATATAAATGTGAAAAATTTCCTATTTAATGTAAAACATCTTGAGTACCATTATTTAAAATTGAAGATGCAACTGAGATTTATTTCAGCAGTAGACTACCATTCTTTTCTTGCCAGTAGACTACACCCTATTCCAGAAATTTCTGGAAAAGCTATTGCTGTCCAAGTGGAGAAAGTACATATGGAGATGTTTGTAAGTGTGAACCTACATTCGTGCACCTTATTTTACTGACATACAAGTTTGGTATTTTTTTGCCTTTCAAGATATTCAGAAACTAACACTTTAAGGAACTATTAGTTAATGTTTGTCAAACTGATCTCCAGCAAGCCGAATATTTTCATTTGTTTTTAAGCAACGTAATCACCATCATTCAAGCCTCCATTAGTTCAGAACTGAGACCTGTTCTCAGTTAACTTCTGATTAAATAAACAGTAAAAATATCCTAACTTCTAACAAAGTGACTCATGTCAGGTTTCAGTTTTGTTTTTTTCAAAACAATACTCATCTCCCTTATAAAGATCATGTAAAGTCAAGCGATTCCCATTTTGTAATGGCCTCTCAATTTTTATGGATTTAAGGAGCTCTAACTATTCTAACTGAATCTAACTATTATTACTGTAACTGTCCCATATTATCCTTGTTCCTTCATGTTATGATTTTGAGAATTTAATCAAAGGTAGGAGTTATAGACCTCTACAGATTTTCCCCTATTTAGTTCGAACAGCTATTTTTAAAAAAGGCCTTACAAATGGACTGAATTAGAGACGCTTTGGCCCTAGCTGCTCCACACTGGTGAAGTTGGTCAGAAGGCTTCTGTGATCTTCTACAAAGACATATGGTAGCTGTTGTTTTTGTTTGCCATCCTTGACATTTCTACCCTCCAAAATTCCAGGCACCAGCAGTGAGTCTCATTAAATTCTTACTAAATGAAAACTGTGCTGTAAATGCAGCAGCTGTAAATGCTGGCATGGGAGGGGATAATGGGTAGGTGCAGAGCTCTGGCTGCAGCAGGAAGCATAGTCCATGTGTGCCATTACTCAGTGATGGATGTGCATGTTGTGGGGGTGACTTGGGGAAGAAATGGGGCTCCTGCCCTCTCTGTTGCTCCCATATGCTGGTTTTCAGGCTATTTGGATCAAAGCGATCATTAATGGATCGGTGTTGCTCTATTGGTAGTCAGTGGTGCACAGAACAGGTGGTATCTGTGCTTCCAAACATAGTGGATTAGTTGAGGGAGAGGAGGAGGAAAGGAATCTTTCAATAATGGTATCTCAACAAGCATAGTTTCCATTTCAGTGTAGGTGAAGGGTTTTGAATTGTCCCACTTTTAAGCTGGAAAAGTATTGTAGAGCATAGAACAACTCTTCAGAGCTGGGTTAGATATATTTTTCCATATTTGTGTAGCCAAACTACTACCTCTTTTAGAGGTGCTTAGAAAATCAAAAAGTTTCTGTGTGTACTGTAGGTATTCAGCACTGAAGGTGCTTAATTGAAGTGTCTAATATTTATGGCTCCAAGTTTGAAGATGTGATCCCTTATAAAAAAAAGCACAGAAACTTAGTGAGATTATTCTTCCATGACTTTATGAGCGTAGTCTTTGGTTGCACTGTGCTCCTTAGAGCTGTTTTGCCTTTCCTCTTCAGCTCCAAGTGTTGCTACTGGAAAGTGCAAAGTTCTACGAAGCGAGTTTTAACAACAGGTGATGACGGACTGAAAAGACTTGATTTCTCTTAGGAGTGTCTGCCAGAGAAAACTGATCAATGAAAGTGTTGAAGCCATAGTGCCTGTAGCAGGTGCAGTCTGAATTTCTATGAAGTATAAAATGCCAGAAGTGTTTACAAAAATATTGTCTAACAGAAAACCATCAACTGGTCGGATCAAAGCCATCAACATACCAAAATAAACCAACAGCAGAAACACCACACCAGTTACCAATAACTAGGCATATTAATACTCCTCTTTATTTTATAAGACCCTGACAAGGGAGAATTTAAGAACCTTTCAGTGATAATTTTGTGAAAATCTCTTGAAAGTGCATCCTCACTTATTGTAGGGATGTACTATTTTTCTAAGTGAAACTGCAAGAGGCCCTGAAATTCTAAGTATCCTGTTTTTTGTATGTAAAGGTGAAGGCAAGTACACAGAGAGATTTCCCAAAGCACATGAGTTCCAAGCCCCTCATGTATTGAACAGAAGTTAGATAGGGATATGCTGTTAAAAGTACTACCCGAATTGTGATTTGCAAGTTGAAATAGATAAATTCCTTTTCAAAAACTGCAGGAGCTGCTCCCCTCCCTCTCTTTTGTTTCTTTACTAGCTCTGCAGATTTTGCTTGGGGAAAAAAAATAATAAATACAGAATTTTTCAATACTGAAAGCGTTTGGAAAAAATATGGTGTGTCAGAGGACAAATGTATCACATCCATTAGCAAGTGATGTCCTGGTAGATGGAGGCAGTACAGAGAATGGTACATGTTGAAGTAACACATAATGGTCTCTTCACCTCAACAGTAGCATGCTCCCAGCTGGCTGGAGATGGGCAGGGAGCTGGTATTTAAAATCACAGGCTTTCAGAACCAAATGCAGCATCAGGATCTACTCACTACCTCTGTTTAAATTTTGATACAAAGTAAATATTTATGAACTTAAACACCATAGAGATTACTGGGTGCAGAAATGCATTTCAGGGAGTTCTCAGATACTTTGTGAATTGAGGTTGCTCTCCGTTCTACAGCTCTCAACGAACCATGTTTTCCAACCCCCATTTTGGCCAGCAGTTACTGAAAGTTTAAAGAAAACAACTGCCAGCGAAAGCTGAATGTAGATGGAGTGTAGAGGAATAATTTGGACAAGGCACTTTATGTTCATTCTGATAAAATGCAGTAACGTCAATCCCACCAACCCTGACCAGCAATGAACCTGCTTAAGTCCTGCAGTTCTCTTACCCTGTTCAAGCTTTGTGGAATGGCATCAAAGCCAGGAGTAGGAGGAGTGATTCCTCACCAGAACAGGATAGATACCATTGGTTTGCGAAGCCACCCCTACTTTTCCTTTTCAGGAGCAGTTTGAAGCCTTCTTCACTTGGTTATGAACTCTCTTGCTCATGCTGGGTTTAGCACAGTCAGACAAGAAAACAGTGACTTCTGTGCAAGTGTTAAATATGCTCAGGGAAGAAATTCTGTTTGCAAAAGAAGAAGCTGAGAAATTATAATCTTACCTCAGAAAAATACCAAGTTTCAGTGTTAATATTATGCTAAATATTAAAATTATATAGTGATATTATTGCAAAATAAATATTAATGTTGTGTTTCTGCATTTCAAAAGACATATTTAAATGCTCGATTATTGTTGCACAGAAGTCACAGATTCTGCTGCAGTTGCTTTGTAGGATTGTAACCTTTGTAGGTACTGAGTAGTGAGGATATTAGCTATGAAAAAATGAGGAGTCCAAAAGCCATTACAGCTAAGTTGTGTAGTAATCATGACCTTTTTAAATAAGGGCTGATGTCACTCTTGTAACTTCCTCAGTCTTTTAATTTCTATCATTAAAAAAGCAATGAAATTCACCATATAAATTTTCTTTCCCCCTTTTCTCCATTTTGTCTTTCTTTAATAATCTTTCTTTTTCATGTCCTAAGTTTTTTATTCCACAATTTTTAATCCTAATTTTTTTAAAAGGCCAAATATAATTTCCTATTAAAAAGCGAAACAAACCAGCAAAACTAATTCTGGACATTTGTCACTGATTTTTCTGATTTTTCAAACATTTCCTCTCTGATACTTTGTTTCTCTTATGAAATTTGGAATTAGTCATTCGTACTTTTGCTTACTCATATTTATCTTTTCCAATTATCAGTGTCTTTCTTTTTACAGCCTCTTAGCCTTCCAAACCTGTTTACCTCTGTTTTCTGTCTGGTTTACCTTTGAGAATCATGAATGATACCACTCAGAACATGACAGGAAATGTTCAGGTTAACTTCGAAGATTGAAAGACAATCCTTGGAACATGAAAAAGAGAAGATATCATTGGTGTGAAGGATAGGCTCAGGGGACAGTTTCAACTGATCAAAAAGTCTTTGATCTTGATCTTGGACAATGTCAAACAGAAGATAAGCAATATACAAATGTAATGGTTGGGCTTATTAATGCATTTGGTGAATTAGGTTAGTATCCGTAGTTCCATTTTACAGGTAAACACACACACACACTAATCCTATTCCTACTCTTAAACTTGATATTGATTTAGTTTTTCTATGGTTATGTAAGATTTCTTACAGCAAATTTCATCAAAACAGAGAACAAGGATTAGGAAGCTTGATTTCTAATTGTACTAAGATATACCTCAATTTAGTAACCTAAAAGAAAAACAGCAGCCTGATTTTCAGAGATACTGAGTACCCACAGGTTTTGCATAGCTTAAATCCAGCAACTAAACCCAGTAGCTCTGGTAAACAGACCAACTGTATTAGAGTAGATAAAGCTAGGTCATCAGTTTTGAAATGTTCACCTGCAAGAGCTTGCTCAAGAAAACCTGGGAGAGTCATCATTCAAATCTGGGATTTCCAGCCATCAGCTCTTTTCATTAATCACGGGTGCGCCTTGGGTTTTCTAATTCCCCCTAGTGCAGTGGCACTATGGATTACAAAATACAAGCAAGCAAATAATTCTGTGTGCGGCATGCCCAGATTTTCACAGGGTGTCTCTGTCACCAGCTCTGTTTCAGCTTGCATTCCTGCAGAAGGTGTCATTACAGAAGCTAAAGTGGCTTACATGGCAGAGGCCTACAAGGATGTGTCTGGGTCTGTTTTCAGTTTAGCTCAGTATGATCTGAAAGCTAGATTAAATCTATGCATACACAATAACCTCTTTTGGTATTGCCTATGGCTGGCACCAATGACTTCTTCAAATTCCTTCAGAGATCTCAAAAATACGGTGAAAAGACAACATCTGTTTATGAAAGGCAGAAGTGAGGTCCAGAGAAGTGGGGTGGTTGGCTTCTGCTGTAGCCAAAAAGAAGATGGTGAATCTTCTTGCTCTCTTGCTGCTAGGCCATGGTGCCTGACATCAGCAGGGTGGCTGCCTGTATAACAGGGAGTGAGAGCAGCAGAAAACAGCCCAGTGTGGAAGCAGGGAAGCTCAGTGAGGACTTACCTGCCTTTGATGTTGTAGCCTCAGGAGAACAGGTGTCGCCTGTCCAGAGTTCAGCAGGGACCTGTTTGAGGCTGACATAAGGAGGAGGAGGGTGAGAGGCAGTGAAGTTCATCTCCAAGGTGGGATTCTTGCTGTTCAGCGATGGCACGTTCATTAAGTTGTAGCAGTGATGGAGGGGACAGCAGAAGTGGGTACAGCTGATTAGGCTATTCTGAGGTATTGAGACTGTGGGAGGTGAGAGTGAAAAAAGACATCACATCAAGTGTGTCTTAACACATCAAAATAGTGAACCTAATTTGAACTGGCTTTCTAGTCAGATTCACTATAGAGAAGGAAGAACAAATTTTTTGCCTGGGATTACCTTAAATCAATTCAAGTAATGCGTAGTAAATACTATGAAAGATGCTCATAGAAACTGAATTATTCAGCTGCAGGATTCCTGTCTGGTTTTATTTTGACAGTGTTTGCTGCATTTGCTGTAATTTATAAATGGAAAATTATTAGAATAAGCTATATATGATCCATCATCTAGGAGGATAAACCTAATACTTCTTCTGGGTTGCTTGTTTTTACTGACAGGAGTATTTTGTAATGACCCAAGTATATTAAACAGGGCAGATGCTGGGGATGCTATCATTCCTAGGCAATGAGGGATAGGCTATGATTGGGCTTTGATTGCCATCTAAGCCTTGGCAGGATTTCATCCATGTATTAGACGTGGTGGGTTTGGTTTTGCCTAACATTTGGAATGTTACAAATAGAAATAAAAACAATCTTATAAATACAAATGAAAGATAACACAGAAACACCAAGATCCTAAATATTTTATATATGTATATATATACATATATATATGGATGCACATTTCATACAATCTTTCATTTTTGTCCTCACAAAAACATGCTACAGCTTTCTGGGAAGGCTTCTTCGAGACATAACCCACATTGACCTGTTCTTCACTGTTTCTACACAGATGTTAACATTTCAATAAGCTCATGTTTTAAAAAGTTCGCAAACAAACCTTTTCTCTTTCCTTTGCTCCCCTGCCCTGCCTTTCCCTCCCCTGGCCATCCGCTGCTTTTGTTTCCCAGCAGTCACAGTGCTGTTTCCAGTTGGAAATGGGGAGTCAAATGACCGTTTTTAATGAGGTGAAGCAACCTACAGACTGGGCTGCCTCTGAACCTCTGTGCTCCACAGCAGTACTTGAGACATGTCTGATCCTAAAGAAGGAAAAGAAAAAAAGAAAACACACTCATAAAGCAGAGAACAAATGAATGGTTAAAAAATTTAAATAAGTGCCACGTTAAAATAAACAATTTGATCTATCATTCTCATGGAAAAGTTTTTAAAGAGTTCAATGGAACTGTTAGTGTTATCTCATCAAGTAATAACTCTGTTCAGTTCTCAGTATGGAAAATCATTTGGACATAAGCATGTCTTCCCACACTTCTAAGGAAAAATGAATAAAACTGAAAAGAGTAAAAAAATCCCCACCCTACAAAACTCCCAAGCTCTTCAATAAAAACAAAAAAGGAATCGTTGATCTTTACCACACAAATAGTTTGAAATACATTTGCCTAACAAATAATATAATTTATTTGTCCAGTCTGTTGTACAAGTTGGGTTAGTCCAGTCCTTGATATGCTGAGTGCACCAGAAGGTACTAATGGAAATGAACATGTCCCAGTTGAAGTGCAGTGAAAACTCTTGCCAGTCACACTGTGTATCACAGAGCCTGCAATTCCTTAAGTTTGTTTCAAGGTGGTCTTGAAATTGCTATTTCGATATTTTAGTTGCACTTGGGAACAGAAACCAAACTGTTAGCTTTTGCAGTTAAAAACTGTTAATTTTTGCAGTTAATTTCCAGAATCTCTGCTCCTTAAGTTTATATAACATGAGTACCTGCACAGTTATCAACTAAAAAAACCACAAAAGGTTTTCACACTTTGGTTTTACTGTTAGCAAATATTTTGTAACATACATTTGTGAGATCTTTTAAAACAAAAGCAAACCTGTCATCCTAGTATCATTACTTTAAAGAGAATGCATTCATTCAACCTGAAGATCCTTAGCAGTTGACTTCAACAGCTTAAACCGGCTGGACATCCTCCATGATGCACAACTGGCTACTAGAAATCTTCGTTTGTCTCACTTCCAGATGCTGACACAGGAAGGGAAGCAACTGGAAATGTTCTGGTGACATTTCCAGTCACCAAACTAAAAGTCTTCCTGTTGTCATTGAGATAGGAGTGAATCAAAGTCTTAAATCCTCTCAGAAAGTGTACCTGGTTAATAAATCATGAGCCAGTCCTCCATCGAAACAGCATAGTTTGGGGAGGAATATTTTCAGGTCTCCATACTTCATGCTGGGTTGTCATTTCATAATTTAATGAACTAGGAAATGAAAGTAATTAGTTCAGGTATATGTCCAGCCATCCTCTGGACAAAGAACATAGTGGCTGCTCCTGTGGCCAGGACCAGCTCCACAGATATTGTTTCACTGTCTCCTCTTGACTTCTGACTGGAGACCTGTCCCCTATGACTGTTAGGCAGCTATAAAAGGCCTTATTTTCATCATAAGTTTGTGTTTGTTCCTATCTGGGAAAACCTGCCTTTGATTTTATGCAAGCTAAGAAGTGGGTTTTTTTCCCCAATTATCCAGAATAATGAATTCTCAACAACAGGTACAGGTAAAATTGAAAAAAAAAAGCAATTTTCAGTAATGCTCCTGACACAAGAGTTGTTTCTTAGGATGCTGTATAAAATAAAAAATTCTTAACGATATTTTAAAAACAAATTTAAAAGTTACATGCAGAAAAATTTTTTCCCATTCTGGATGTAGGAAAAAGCTATAGTATTTTTCACACATGGATATGTGTATATGTGCATGAGTGTATTTGTCAGTTAATAATTTTTTCAAAGTATTTTTCTGTCTGTAAGTCATGGAAGAACAGAAGATGAATAGAAAGATGATCAGCAGGGAAAGGCAAACATGGGCTGACTTCCAGTTATTTCTTCTAATAGCATGCTGTCAATCAGAAGCAAATAATCTATCTTTACTTTGTGTATGCACTTCCACAGAGGCAAGTACAAGACTTTGTGGTTTAATTTCCTCAGAGCATAATCATGCAGATCTACTCAGTGAACCTAAATGCACCTTTAGTACATACAGAGTAAGATGATGATTTTTTTACTTTATTTTTTATTTATTTTATTGCAGGGGGATATCCTGGAAATATGTTACTAAATTTCTTCTTCTGAGATAAGAGGAATAATAAAGTGTTTCCTTGGGTTAATTTGTTGGTCTGGCAACAGGTAGCAAGAACTTCTGCTCACCCTGCAAGTACTCTGCACAGCAAATATTTGCCTTCAGAAGGAAGCAGCATCAGTGCCAGGTGTTTTCAGGTCATCGTGTGCTGCAGGGGGCAAGAAAAAAATCCAACCTATGGGCCATTCTGCAACCCTCTTCCACCTTTCCTGGCTTCACTGACACGAACTAGAGGCTTTTCAATATACCCTGTTTGCAAAATACACGATGATCTCGTTACGGTTGTGTGGAGGAAATAAACAGTTTTCCCAGCCCACAGGAAGCTTCTCTGGGAGGAATCCAGGGCTGGGTGAGACATCAGAGGCATTTCAGCGATGCCTGTTATTTTGTTGGCAACTCATTGTCACTTCATGATGCCACACTATATTTAACTGCAGTTTATAAATGCACACAGAGCAACAATCCCTAAAATTACCCTTGCACAGGACCATGCTAAGTACATGGCTGGCTGTATAATTGAGAGACAGATTGAATCATCAGCAGCTAAAGTGTCTTCTGGTTTAATTGAAGCAATAGGACTGATGCAAAGTACTTGCTTAAGATATTCCTAGCAGTTTTAAAAATAAAACTTGACTGTGCTAAGAATACCAAGTTTGTGGGGTAATCTTTTAAAACTGGGCAAGACTTGCCTGCATCGTATTGTCTGTCAGGGCAAAAGGTGGCTTTGAGGGTCTGTAACAGGAATATTGCAGACTCCAGAACACTGTCCTGGATTTTTCAGTGCTGATGAAGGCAGTGCTTTGCTTTTGGTTATGAGATCAGCTGCTTATAAGTAATTGGCTGAAATTGCCCATTCCGTGTTCAGCTTTTGTGCACTTGTATTTTAATATATGCAAAAGCACGAATCTGTGTGCACGTCTACACACACCTATGTGTGTTCTATATTTATATGAAGGTCACTCATTACATACCCTGCTCTCTTCAGCTCCCTGTACTTAGAACATCATCTATACAGGGAGCATCTTATTTGGCTTCCCAGTTTATCAGTTTAACACGGGAATGGTGCAATGTTTCTCTCAGTTGTACTGTGCTGTCAGGATTTGGTGTGTGTAGGCAATAATGGTCTTCAAGCAGCCTGCACAGCCGTTTGACTTACCAAAGAACTGGAGAATGGTTTGGGTTGGAAGGGACCCTGTGGATCATTTAGTTTCAACCCCTCTGTCACGGGCAGGGATACCTTTCACCAGACCAGGTTGCTCAAAGCCCTATCCAACCTGCCCTTCTAATGGATTTTTGGCCCAAATATGCTGCTGAGCAGCTCCATGATGATACAGTATAAGTAGCTGTACAATTTGTAAACAGAAGCCAAGCTGATGAGAGAACCTCATGGGTCACAGCTTGAGAACTGATGGAGATTAGGCAGACTGTAGATTAAGTCATCCAAATGCCAGGAGTGCCTCCTGTATAAACTAGCAATCCTTCTGTAAAAATATTGCACTATTGGTTGTTTGCTTTCAGTTGCTCTTTATCATCAGTTCTGGTCTAATGTACTTATCAAGACTGCCACACATTAGAAAAATAGCCATCAGATCACGGGTGAACTACCATGGTATTTGCCCAGGGGGTTCTCTCATGCATCATATATGAAGTTTAAATAAAAGTCTCAGAGAGGATGCACATTGTTCACAACCTTTTCTGAAATTTCTTCAAACTGTTTGAACAGTAACAACAGCCTGATTAGTTCTATACCAGCCCATCTTTTTAACCTCAAAGGAACAATTTATGTGGAAGTTATCTTTACAGAATAGACTAAAGAAGCACTCCCAGGCAGCTGATACAATCAGGACAAAATATCTTTGCAGTTCCTGAAAGGTGGAGGGCAAGTTACTGTGTGCTTTAGATCTTGTCTTCAAAATCTTCTTTCCCTTTCACTCTGAACCCATTCCCACAGTAAAGCATTGAGGGGATGAACTTTGTGCGAAGGCTCACACTGTGTCAGTTGTGACAGTGCATGAGGCTCCTGTACCTTCCCTAAAGCTGATCCATCCAGAATAGAAAAGCAGCTGAATTCTCAGAAAGACTGGCCCAGTAGAAGAAAAGGTGTTTAGCAGGAAACAGGATGAAAAAAGTTTGGTTTATAAATTTCTGGACATTTCTAATGTAGTCAACAGTTAAAACAATATTAAAGACATTAAGCATATTTATCTTTAAATAATTAACATAACAACATTAGTGTAACATAGTGGAGTCTTATAGTATGTATTCTATACATTCTATATAATATGTAACATAGTATGTGGTATATGTGGTATATATGCTATAGTTGATACATATATGATACATTTGATACATATATGCTATATTTGATACATATCTTCTATACTATATATGTATATATGCATAATGTATATAGGGCACCTATCACTCCTGCCCACATCCCTCTTTTCCTAGTAGTGCTTCCAAATTTCTGTAATGACTGCTCAGAGCTTTTGGAGCAATAAGCAAGAATTCAGCTGCGCATTTGTAATGAGCAGCAGAAAAATTTTTGTTGCTAATGCTGTCAATAATAATAAAAAACCACTTCCAACTGATTTTCAGTGTTAATCTTACATTTCTGTGTTAGTGGTATAACCTCAGAAAACTCCCCCACCCCAGAGACATTTAAAAATATTAGCAAATATTCAGGGATTATCAGGTGCAAAAAGCTAAACCAGATATTTTTTTTCTTCGGCATATTATCTGTTCATCTAAAGTTTATGCTACTTGCTTTTAATGTTTTAATTTTTATTTTTTTTTAAATCCACAGCCAGCACTTAACCTTCATTCTATAAATTCTCTTAATTCTTCCAAGGCAGAGGGAAAGTCCTTTGAAAGTAAGACAAGCACAGCAGCTTTAAAAGCCAAGCTGCAAGAGAAATAATTGAATTTAGCAGGAGCTATAGTTTCTAAATTATTGTGTGATAAATCACAAAAAGGTCATTCACCCATGGTAACTGCTCAATAATTCATTCTTTGACTACGTCCATGTAGCACAGCAAAATATGTAGTTCATGAGATGGCAACAATATCTCATGATCTTCACACAAATACAGCCTAAACTTGCATAGTTTGAAATTATTTACAGACTTTGTAAAATCGGTATTGCAGAATAACTACATTACAGATGAAAAAAAAAAAGTATCTGTGCAGATGCAGGCTTTGAGTTTAATCTTGAATCTCTCCCACTCCTCTGTATGTTCCCCCGGGTGCCAGGTCAGCTAACCAGTGATGACGCTACCTGTAATGCAACCTGTAAGTTCAGGATGACTGTAAAGCTTTGATGCACTATAAAATTATTACATTATCATAGTTATTAAATCATTACAATGCTTTTATGGAGGCTGATGTGTATTTACCTTTCACTGTGTGTAAGAATGTGCTTTTATTAACTCTCAGTCCTGTATACTTAGCCAGGGATGCTGAACTCTGACTGCATTCTTATCATGCTTTTTGTTGTTAATAGCCATGCTCCAGACCAAAATAAGCCCTCAGCTAAGCCCAAACACCTTTGCTCTCTGTGTTAGGCTTGCACACACTCTGGCTGAACCCACACTTGGGCAATTGCTTGCAATTTTCCTGAGGAGCCACGGGAGAAAGTTGCTGCCTAGCTTGACTTTGCCATTAAAAGCAGTAGATGTGCTTTAACACGGTCTAGGAGCAGAACGGTTACTGAAAAGGTGCTCCTTTTTTACAATACAGGATAAATCCATGCTTTCAGACAAACTTTAGCATTGTCCTAATCAGTTCTCACTGCTCTGCTTATGTAAATCAGCCGCTGAAACCAGTTCAACCAGTCCCTTGAGAAATCCCATTACCTATGGAAGCAAGAAGCTGTTGTTGGTGTCTTTCCACATCACTCAGTTAAATAATGCTCCGGTCAGTCTCGCAACTCACCTGTCAGACCTCTCACCTACCAGGGCTGCTTTACTCTGCAATCTTGTCCAGAATAAAACAAGATTCATTTGAAGATGAACTGAGACTGCAGCTTGGTAGTGCTATGCCGGCCAATAACATAAAATATAACCGCTCCTTTCCATAGCCGTCAGAACAACTGCTTGCTTGCTGGTTAATTTTGCCCAAGTTTCTCTAATTGCCAGAGAGAAAAGATAATAAGCACATTTTGTATTTGGTGATGTGCTCAGTGAGATGGATTTCAAACTCAAAGTTCCCTGTGCTGGAGATGGGAGCAGGGTGGAGTGGGGCCTGAGACAGCATTGCAAATGCTTGATATCATTTCATTATGCAAGGGAAGGTGATGGTTGGAGAGGATAAGCTGAACTTGGAATTTCTTTAAAACTTTGTAATACAGCAGTGTTTTAGAAGGTGTAGGGATGAATACAAGGGAAAAAAAAGAAAAGACAAGGAAACGGACTTGGGGATGTGCTGGACTGACAGCAGCCACCATATGGGCTATTCACTTAAGATCTGGACTTGGTGATCCTTGTGGGTCCTTTCAAATCAGAATATTCTGTGAAACTCTGTGATGCTTTGAACATGAGTTTGAACATGAGAACTCAGCAGCACACACATCAGTCATTTGCAGAAACACACTCAAGATCATGCTGGGGGACATCACTCAGGCTGGGTCAGGACAGCTCAGGAGTTCAGGACGATTTCATAACTCCCTGCAAAACATCATGTGCATCTGTCCTGCTGCTGTCAACTAGTTTACCTATGTTAGTAGCTGGTTTAGGTATGCCTACAAATACTGCCTTGAGGATAAAAAGGAGAACAGGAAGGATAAGGGTCAGAAGAGAAAAGCTGGGAGTATCAGAAAATCAACCGAGA
Organism: Pseudotriccus pelzelni; assembly: GCA_035584735.1. Classification (NCBI taxonomy): domain Eukaryota; kingdom Metazoa; phylum Chordata; class Aves; order Passeriformes; family Tyrannidae; genus Pseudotriccus; species Pseudotriccus pelzelni. Next base: position 53,983,855 of record JAWMRA010000078.1, on the reverse strand, counting down.
AGAGGTATTTGGTTTTATGTGGATTTATGGTTTCAGAAACCTTTGTTGAAAATATGAGATAATATTTTCCATTGTGCTGTTGCCACTTGATCCTGCTCATTTGGTGGGAGCATTTTTGTTCCCCACAAGCCTCCAAAAGACTTGAGTCTTTATATTCCACTTTCACTAATTTGTATCAACTACCTTGGACATTTTTGATTTTCATGTACATTACTTTTCATTAGGTTTTCTAAAGCAATAGAGCTCATCCCCTAAAGTTTAACAAAACATAACTCCTTGGTGTCTCGGCTATTGGCAGGGAGGGAGTGTCGACCTGCCGGAAGGCAGGAGGGCTCTGCAGAGGGACCTGGATAGACTGGAGAGATGGGCTGACTCCAATGGAATGAAGTTCAACAAGGCCAAGTGCCGGGTCCTGCACTTTGG
>JAWMRA010000078.1:53971774-53983332 GCA_035584735.1 Pseudotriccus pelzelni | reverse complement strand
TGGCCCTTAGTGCCATGATATAGTAACTGGAGTTGGATCAGGGGTTGGACTCGATGATCTTGGAGGTCTTTTCCAACGTAATCTATTCTATGATTCTATGATATAAAAGCAACTGAGATTGGATTATTTTCCTGTTTATGTTTTACTCAGAAGAGATTTAAAGCAATGGGTACTCTACTTAACAAAAATTTTTTACAAATGAAAAAGAGTATTTTGATTTGATGAAAAATAAGGTGGTTATACATTGTTAAATGTTAATAATGCCATAAAAGAAAGTCCAACAGGCTCTTCTAAAAATCTCATATATACTGTAACCATCTTGTAGTTTCCATCCCTGAGTACTTATCTTCTTGATTCTCTGACTTGCCTGTGGATCCCTTTTGGTGACAAACTTGCTGGTTGCTTGACAGTCCGTATTGACCCTGAATGGCACTACCCCTCATGCCTTCCATCCTACTTTTGTCCAGGTCTTCTCTTCCATCCTATTGCCTCCCCTGCTTGCTAGTTTTTAGTGCTATGTGATTTTTTTAGTGGTCTGGATCAAAAGCACTGACAGAGGTAAAGACTAGGACTCTTCTACAGCTGGCTCGTGTGCCCTGATCACCTGGCAATAGCCATCCCTCAGCTGGGTCAGTGAAAAATGACCTGGATTCAGGACAAGCAGGGGTAGTGATAATTTCTGTGTATTTGTTAGACAGCACACAATAATTTTTGATGCTATTTTCAGTGGACCAGAGCATTTCTAAAGACACGTAATCTGTGTATTCATCTCCATGGCCCATTAAGGCAAGTCAAGAAAGAGTCAGCTATAGCATTGATTTGATCAGGATCATTGGTCTGAGGAAGTCAGAGACAACAGCCACTGTAATGAGGAGACAGAAAACATGTCCTTCTGAGCCAAAACAAGCAGGTAAAGCTTTAATCCCCTCAGGATAGCAGTCAAAAGGTGCATGTCGTGACAAATATCCAGCAGCAAAATCAGTGTGTGTGCAAGGTAGAGGTGGAGGGTTAATCAGTCATTTGTAGATGGTTCAGAGAACGTTTTGCTTCCTTGTGATATCCCTCCTCTGCTTCCCCACTTTTGCAGTCTTCTTTCTGCGACTCAGACACCAAATGCTTTTGAGACTGGGAGAGAACACGGTGGAAATTCCATTCATAAATGCTATGGGAACCTATGTCCCACTCTGCACTGCTGCATGCAAAATGCCGAATGATCCCACCAGAAGATGTTGTCGGGGGGACACAGGATTTCTCTCTCCATCCAGGATGGTTTTTCTCCTGTTGAAGCCAGCTCCCACTAGTGGTAGGACTTCAGATTCAAGGCCGTAAAGAATTCACCGCTTAAGCTGCCATTTGCTTTCCCATCAACGCGTACCACAATCAGGAAGACAACTCTTGGTGTTGTAGGGGATAATTGCTGGAATGAATCATGATGGGGTAATTCTGGGGGAACTACTTTCACCTTTTCAAACTGTGGGCATTGTGAGGGCAAGCATAAAAAACCAAAACCCAAACAACCTGCCTATACAAGCTTCCACATACTTCTGTGTGTGTAAATCCCAGGTTTTCGTAAACTGTCAACTTCCAAAAAGTTCTTGTAGCTTTATGACAAACTGAATTGCCTGCCTTCAGGGGAGACAGGCAGCTTTAGTGAGGAAGGGAAAAAAAGACCTTCTCCCTACTAGAAAAGTCTGGAATTTCCCTAGGGTTTAGAGCTGAATGTAGTTTGCTGTGTTTTATCATATCTTATGATTCAGTTTTATGAAAAGTTTTTGCCCCCACAGAAGGCAAAACAATCGGCTGCTAGGCAGCCCTGGGATTTGTCCCAGCAGCCCTGCAGGTATTGTGGGAGTAGGTCAGCTCCCCCTTGGTGGGGACAAGCTGTGTCGGTGCTTTCATGTGCTTCTGGCAGAAAAGCAGCTTATGGTTCAGCAGAAAGGGCCCAATACCAACAACCAGCCTGGCAAACCAGGTGAGTGCGGTGGTGAGGGACCACAAACACATCAGAAAATTGAGATGGGGGCATTCGACTCAGAAGGTGGATCCTCCATTTTCTTTTCCCATAAATAAGGCTTCTGTATATATGACCACACTGTCAGATGTCTGGTTCTTTGGTGCTGCTCCTTTCTTGTCAAGCTTTTCACTACTGTTCACTTCAGCCTGTAACTGTACAGAAACATCTGACTAACATATTTTGGGTAGACAGTGCCATCTAGTCCCTGACCAAATAGGCTAGAGAGAGATTTTCAGTGTTCCTGAAATGCTCTTTTATTTCACAGGAAAAGCTGCACAAACAGCTTCTGTTTGAGCTGACATTCAAGTCTTGTTGCATTTTTCTCCTGTCCTTATCTCGTCTACATCTCATTATCTGCCTGCTTGACTTATACTTCTTGCAGGTGGTTACCTGCAGAAAATTAAACATCCTTTGTGTCTTAGCTGGCATGTCACTTTAGCTGGCAGCAACCATTTGACCAAAACCAACCATTTTACCTGCTTGAATGCCTCTTCCTACCTGACTTTATATTCAGGGTTTTTTATCTCCCTTTTAAGACTGTTACTGATTTACTCCAAAGGATAACCTGGCATGCTCTGGTGGCTGGTCAGACAACAACTACAGTAAGCAAACAGCTTGAAGCCCATTACATAACTCAAAAACCATAGACCATGTCTTCTCAGCAGATAATCATCAGGGTGATGGCCTGTGGCCTTGTCATGGTGTGGAGCTGGGAACTCTAGCAAGAAACCAGCAAAGAAAGGCAAAGGATGGCCTTTCAATCTGCTGCCACCCCTCCTATGCCTTCCTCCAGCAGCCCAGGAGAGCCTGCCCCTCAACAGAGGTGCTCCTGCTATGGCCAGTGTCTATGGCCTTCCCCATGGTTAGAGAAGCTACACCTGCCAGTGGAGAAGCAGCCATGATTGTTACAAACTCTGGGAGACCTGCCCTGCTGAGCACCTGAAGAAGTTCTCAGTATCGTAACTCTGACCCTGGTGAGATTTTGCATTCATGTGCATGACTGTAGATTTTTACTACATTTTTCTTCCAGGGATTTTCAGGGGCAAAGGCTGAAAACATTTATTGGAAACTGAACCTTCTCAAGAAAATGCGGTTTTGAACGAAGCCTGCTTGATTGGAACACATTTCGGTCTAACTCTGAAAAAAAATCCTTTCTGCTGTTCTTTGATAAGGCATATAGTTAGCATAAGTATCTGAAAGAAACTGGTAACTCCTGAATTAATGTCTGTTATGGTTGATGGGGCAGTTCACACATCCCATGTGATTCAGGATCTGTGAAAAAATCAGGCTAGCCCTAGCTACTAGCTAATCACTCTAGAGAGTGCTGGTGCTGGTGAATAGCTCCACTCAGGTGCCACTTCCTATGCTCCATCCACTTCCCCAACCAGATTCTCGTTGCATGGGAAAGTAGCTTTGAAGAAAGTCACTACACACAAGAGGCTCTGGGCCACACTTGATGTCTTGTTTATTCTCCAAGTCAATAAACCTTGGTCTGGATACTCACTATATTTTCTAGGGATTGATATGAATAAGACTAGCAGAGAGGCTGATGTGTTTCCTAAACAGAGCAGCCCTATGGCACATGCAACATATTTGAGCCTGAATGTACCTGTTATCCTCCAGCAATTAAAGCATTTTCCATATTACAGTATGATGTTCTTTGGGGTGACAGGACTGAGATAAGGTGTTTATTTATGTTCTACAAAATCACAGAAAAAAAGACAACGTCTGAGTTATCAGTGTTTCCTCAATCATGTTTTAGGAACCCTAAGTTAATAAAGCTGGAGGCATGATGTTTCAATAACAGCATATGATGTTTCCAATATGACTGGCATTTAGTTTGGTTTAATTTAAGAGCAACTATATGAAATCTATTTTGCCTGCAGAAGAAGCCATTTCATTGAACAGAGGACACAGAACATGCTGATTTAATACACAATTATCCAGGCTTTCCAGCTGGGGCGATAAAGGACATTTTAAGATTCCACTTTGGTGTATTTCCCTCAGGCAGCATACAGAGATTTCCTTCTCTATGCTGGAGGTGTTTGACAGTAATTCTCTCCTTGTATGTGGATGTAGAGTATTTCACACATGTAGCTCATGATCTTGTACCACCACAGTTGCAGCAGGAAATGAGTAACAACTACTAAGGTTACCCCAGTGCCAGCCAAAATGTCACTCAGTGTCCAGAAAGCCACTTAGACTGCGGTGCTTTAGCATATAAACTGATATTCTACAAGATAGGTTTATGCATGTTTCAACTGGTTATCTGCAGACAGGCAGCACCAGCTCTAGTGCAACACCCTGGAAAACCCTGTAGCTTTTTTTTTACCAACCAAGAGAAACTGAGAAGAGATGTAATGGTCCTGTGACAAGCCTCAGAGCCACGAGTGACCAGGGAAGAATAGCACCATAGAAACAATTTATGGTCTTCGTGGTTTTGCTACAGCCTGGTATTCCAGCAGCATACCAAACAGCAGTGTTGAACTCTTCCCTCTCGTGTCCATGCTTTCAGATAGCCCAGCTGTTGGATGGTGTAGGTGTATAGTCATACAAGGTGCATTGGGGCCAGTTTAAGCTTGCCTTGAGATGATAAACCCGAAACTAATCCAGGAACAAAAGAAAAAAAAATTCTTTTCAGTGCTGTTGGCAGGAGGGCTGTGGCGCTGCTGGGACTGGCTCCTGCAGCTGGTCTCCCAGCTTTGGGTTAGTCCCAGGAAGGATCTAAAATGGTCTGAGATGCCTGAAGTCCTTATACAGTAAAGTTGTCTTCATGCAGGAAGCCACATCCAGTTTCCAGAATTGCTGCTCTTACACATGCGATTTGTTCCTACAAGCAGTAGATGGCACTCTTTAGATTGACTTGTTCTAAGTAAATTTTCTATTAATAAAAACAGGCACATATGCACACACACACAATAATATTTGATTCTCAGAAAAATATATGAACGAGAAAAATCTGCTTATCTGAAACGTTACTTTAGGCACCATTAATTAAAAAAAAAAAACCAAACAAAAAAAACTATGGAGCGGAGAGTGAGAACAAGGTCTAGTCTAAAGTTTCCAGGCTTTTGCCATTGTACTGTGCTATTTCCAATGTTCCCATCCGTCTTTTTAACCCTCTAGTGTAAACAGATGCCTGCTCTTTCCATCTTGGCCTCCAATAACACCTTTCACGGCCGCTAAATTACATACAGACATGAACACCTAGTGCCAGATCAAGAACTAGCCTTTCTGACAGCTTCTCCCAAATGTGTTCACAGTATGATAATGGAATGGGATCATAAGTTTTCTCCTATACATTTTTTAAGTGTTAAAGCACAAATTCATGCAAGATCTGCCTGTCTTTCTACTTGGTCTCTGCTTTCCCATCTACCATTTCATCTTTCTTTCCTGCCATCTCCAATGAGCTCCATGGAGGAGCTGGGGGGTTTTGTTTTTCTCAGGTCCAGGGAAACTCCAAAATTTGGTACTTGCTGTCTGTGCTCGTACAGGAGCTCTGTGTTTATTAGAACTTACACCACAGCTTGGAAAGTAAACCATATGCTGTTTTTGCCCAGCTTTATTTTTTTGTTGTTGTATTGTAGGGTGGATTTTTTTTAAAAATTAATTTTATTTTCATTCCTGAAATTGTCTTTCAGGGAGCTTTTCTGAATTCACAGCACGGTCCACTTGTGGGACCTCCTGCCTCACGATTCTGCTGAGGTCCTTGCCACGCTGAGATACGCAACTCAGACGCTGTAACTGCTGGTAGTAAATCCAGAGAGCAGATGACCAGCCCAGTCAATGTTTTTCTGTAGCTGAAGCTGTAGAACTTCTCTAGGAACTGCTGCACAGTAATACAGCAAGGAGTGTTTGTGTGACAGGGTTAAGAAAACGCATAATCTGACCCTACAAGCAAATCCTTTACGCAGATCAGCTTGTGTTGGTGATAGAAGGATGCCAGACACACCAGGCCTGTGCTGGGGAGGCAGAGATAATCACAACAGTTCACAGAATAATTAACTTAGTATCTTGTTTCACTCACACCTACACCAGGTCACAAACTCTCAGAATTGGTGCGCTGTGGTACAGCAGGAATTACTTTGGAAGAAAATGATCCATGGTGCTTCTTTAGAAGCAGAATCTGCTTCGAGGTTCTGCTGGCAGTTTGAATCCACTGGTTTTAATTCTAACTTGTGGATTTAAAGAGAATAAGTTTACAGAACCAAAACCAGAAGTTGGCCAGTATGTTTTCTACACCAGGTTTTCCCTCTCTTCTCCTTACCAACTCTTGTAGGAGGTGGGAGGTAAGAGGACTTTTGCCCCAGTTCGTAGCCAGTCAGTGCATGAAAGGCAATAGCCAGATGCTGTTAGCATATTAATTTCTGATGGTTATTTTTCTACTGGAAGCTTTTAAAATGTATTTTCAATTTAGACTATTTTTTTTAAACAGCTTTAACTAATTATTTTTATCTCCAAATTTTTCTTCAGCTTCCAGTAACAAAATGCAATTCCTGTCAGAAGTCCAAAATGCCACTGCTGTACTGCCATAAATCTCAAGGGCATCCTCTGCAGCAAATGGAAGCATTAATGGAAGAAGTGAGATGGAGAGAACAAGCTGGTAATGTTTGTTGAGACCGAGTCTCTAGTGATAGTATCTATCATTAGTGCTACAAGTGCTACTATTTGGAGGGTATGAGGTGTCCAGTGGCACCCAGAATCTCCCAAACTGACTCCAGAGACTTTGGCATTTCTGTTTTATTTTCCCTGGCCGTTTAAAACACTTATTATTGCTTCTTCCTGGAAATGAATAACACCTTGCACTGCCATCCACAGCAACCTCTTCACACAGAAAAATGGCTGTCATTACCTTGTCCCGTCCTCGCTGCCTTTCCGAATGAAACGATAATCGCATCGTCAGTGGTACATGGGCTTACCTTACCCTTCATCTCTCTCTTGCCTCTGACCACAAGCTGCTGGCTGTGCTGCCTGTGATGAGGGCTTGTCTTCTGCCCCCGTGCTGCCTTTCCTTCTCGCCCCTGCCTCTGCCTGCCTGCCATCATTAGGCACACTTGTCACACCCCCAATAATGCTTTTCCCATTCTTTTAGCTCAGGTTCCTGCCTGTATCTCCTTGGTGTAACCCAGCACTGAATTGCCCTAAGAGCAGTTCAGGCGTGTAGAAAGAAGGACACTGTAATGGACCTTTACCATATCCTCCCTCCTCCAACCCTTTTCCTTAGGTAATTCAATCCCCCTGTGACACTGTGAATGAGTTGTGATTGCACCCTTCATTCCAAAATCGATTGCACAAGTAGCAGAAGGAGGGAATAAAAGAGGAAAGAGAAAAGTCAATGCAATTTCTTGCAACTTATTGCAATGCATCAGAGTAATTCTTCTTTCTACCAGTGTGAAAGAATCCTCCTGGACTTCACAAATGAAAGAAGATGGAAGGAGAGCCATCTAGAAATTTGTTCTGGGCTGAAACAAAGCCCCTTGTTAGGTCTGAAAGCCCTAACACCAGTCAAAGAATTTGTTTTGCTGGGAGCTTGTGAAACCACTGCCTTTCTGTGTGTTGAAGTGGCCTGAGCTGGTGCCTGGTTAACGATCCCTAAAGTGGCTCTGGCCTTGGGAGATCTCGGAAGGGGTGCAATTGCACCCTCAGCTCATGGATGTGTGTTAGCAGCCATTGTAGTTCATCCACTGCCAGATGAGTCGTGGGATCCTGTTCTCTAAGGTCTGTCTGCTGTGCAGAAAAGCCATCCTAGAGAGCTGGCAGTCCCCCCAGGGCTGAGTTAAAATCACCATCAACCGAGCAAGGGAGCTTGTCTGCAGGCTCACAGTCCTTTTGCTTGTCAACAGTATCACTGTCCACCTGCAAACTCTCTTTCTGAGTGGCATCAAGTAGCAGCAAAGTTTTCGCCTATTCACTTCCATTTTGTTGTCTGCCTTTAGGAACAGCCCCCTTTTCAGTTGCCGTGATGCTCCTGCTGTGGAGGGAACTGTGAGTTCATGCCTGATGGTAACTCTCAGGGCACTTACTCCCCACGTCCGGCTTTCTACATCGTGGCATACAGGTTCACCTTTTGCACAGCTCCCTGCACATAGGCTGCTGCCACAGAACAGCTCTCACACAGCCCAGCGCTCGGTGTGAAGACTGGCGGCTGGGACTGAACATGGCAATGTGAGCACTTGTAGAAGGTGTCTTACAGCTGGTCTTGATGGATCACCATAAGAATCATCTACAGACCAGGAATGTGTCTTAATCTGAGAAATGCTTTACTAGAGACTGCTCTTTCCCTCCCTTAAAAACAAACAAACAAACAAACAAAACACACACACAAACCCCATAAAAAAGCCCCCAGACATAAAATAAAATGAAAAAAAAATCTAGCAGTAACCTTTACAACTTGAAACCTTTAAGCCTTCTTTTAGAACGGTAAAAAGTATTCCCCTCCAAATCCCTTACTCACAAAACTATCACTTTCACTTCATTTCTTATCCAGCTAAATGCATGGGCATCTGGAAATGGAGAAAAGCCAGTAACGGTGACCTACCTACAACATCCCATCAGGAAACAACTGAAGGATTTGGAGATTAACAGGCTTATCCAGCACAACACTGCAAAGGGATATCCTGTCTCATTGACTTCTGAGGCTTCGTGTTCGATGGGATTTAAAGTGAATCTTTACCCTACCCCCTATAAATCAAATCAAGCAGCTAAACTCCTCGGTTCTATCCTTGCCTTCACCATATCCTGCTAAGATACTTAGCAATTTGAACATGCTGTACCTATGCAATGCTTTGCCTCATCTCAGTGACATCAGTAACAAGAGCCTGTGGCAACGATTTTTTCCAGCTTGTGAAGATTCCCTTCCTAACAGTCCCAGAAAAAAGATGTCAGAAGGACCTGACCTACCTAGATGAGCACGGACCGCAATGATACATTTTCAGCATTGATGAACTTCACAGCTGTTGGAGGAGAGAGGAGTAGACGAAATTCTTCAAGACTTTCAGGGCTTTCAACTATGTCCTCTAAAAACAGAAGATGAAAAGTGTTGAGACTGAAGATGAGGTGTGTTGGTCACAGTTGAGTGACAACCAGTGTTTAATCTGCTGTGCGCTTAAGGATATGAGCGAAATGGAGATGTACAAAACACTGTGTGTGGCATGGGGGAATAGCATAAGGTGAGAGAACTGAAGCTGTAAGAGTTGCTATTTTTTGCTTTCCTCCTGGGGCTTTTGAGTCCACTGTAGGGTACTGCCATACCTTGTGGGATTCAGTTAAGACTGATCATCAAGGTAAGGTAAACCTCTCCTCTGTGAAGAGATTTCTACAGGCATACATCATGACATACCACAGAGGTAATCCAGGGTACACAGGGATGGAGAGGTTTGGAAAGGTCAAGCACCTCTGGCTTTTCTTGGTTTATGTGGGATCAAAACTCACAGCCAGGAGTTAGAGTTAGCACTGCTTACAGTTCTTCCTTGATGTGAATATACCAAAGGCTTTTCCATCACACAGTTAGGTTTTGTCTAAAACCAGACAACACAAGGGAACTTCTGAAAACAAAGCAAGGCGAAACAACCCCTCAGCTTTGATGGGTGATTCAGAACAGAAACAAAGCAGGTCTTTCCCTTGTCTGTATTGCCTTTCCAGGCCAGCCCCTTTCATTCATCCCTGTTTTCAGGTCAACAACTTTCCAGGCCCTCCTTGGTTGCAACAGACTTGCCAAAGCCTCTTTCAGTGTCCTTGGTAAAACCTTTCTGCCATCCCTGAAGCCTGTTGTCTTGCTCTTCCCCCAGGAAGCCTTCTGGCTTGCAATCGGTGCTGCCCCTCTGTGCTTTGCACCCCAGCATGCCCCCCCGGGTAGGTCACCTTGCATAGTTTTTGGGGCGGGGGCACCTGCCCTGTCCCTCAAAAGCTGCTGGTGTTGAGGCTGAAGCTGGCAGGGGAAGGCAGCCTGCAGCCGTGCTGCTGGGGCCCTGTCTTTAAACAAGGGAAAACCAGCACTCAGCTCCAAAACGAAGTGCCTCCCTGTCTCTCATGCAGGCAACATGACTATCCATGAACACTGATACGTGAGGAAGTCACAGACAAAAAATAATTCTCTAGTATATGTGCAGTGTGGGATCAGACTACAAATCTTGTTAGGTGGTGGCAGGAAGTATCAGTCAGAAGTCAAATCACACAGGGTTGCAGATTTATGTGGGTATCGAGGCTGTGCAGTTTGTCCTCAGTGTAGCCTCATAAAATGCAGTGATCTTTATGGGCACGTGCAGAGATGTAATTGGAACTATGCAGGACACAGATTGGATTTGAGAGGTTTCTTTTGCATCTCTGCTTTAAGACATGGTGAGGTTGTTTCATTAACAAGGGGAGATAAAGAAAAGAAATCCCCTTCTTGCCAGTTGCTGGCTGGTGTTTAAAAATTAAATGGCACAGCAATTCATTGTTTTGGAAGGACTACAGTTGTGAGGAGATCCCATTTGCTCCAGACAAGCACATGGAGAGTATGGATGAAAGAGATAACTAAACGTATAAGAACACCTCTGGCCCAAAAAGCCCTTTAATTGCACATGGTTGACAGCCGAGAGGCTCTTCTGAGGAAGTAGCACAAGTACACTGTGCTATGGACTTACCTTGTTATGACTGTCCCGCGACATCTCTGTTTAGGCATGACAAAACCAGGCTATGACATGATCTGACCCGCCCTGGGCTACATCACACAAAGGCTGAAGGCAGCTTCTGAGATTCCACTGACAAACCAGAGGGTTGTCAGAGATGAGAATCCCTTTTCCCTCAAATCCCAAGGCAGATCTTTTTTCTCTTGCCGAGTTTCAGGGAAGGGCTCACATAGAGGTGTGAAGAAGGAAGAGTTGCACGCGATAAGGAGCCACAGAAGCACGGAATCACAGAATCAACTAGGCTGAAAAAGACCTCTGAGACCATTGAGTCTAACCTCTGACCTACCACCACCTTATCAAATAGAGCATGGCACTAAGTGCCACATCCAGTCTTTTTTTAAACACTTCCAGGGACAGTGACTCCACCTTCTCCCTGGGCAGCCCATTCCAATGCAAAATCACTCTTTCTGTGAATAACTTTTTCCTAATGTCCAACCTAAACCTCCTCTGGTGCAACTTAAGACTGTGTCTTCTTGTCCTGTCACTAGTTGCTGGGTGACCGACCCCCACCTGGCTACAACCTCCTCTCAGGTAGTAGAGAGTGATGAGGTCTCTCCTGAGCCTCTTTTCCTCCAGGCTAAACAGCCCCAGCTCCCTCAGCCTCTCCTCATAGGGTCTGTGCTCCAGTCGCTTCACCAGCTTCACCCTTCTTTGGACACTCTCCAGCACCTCAATATCCTTCCTAAATTGAGGGGCCCTGAACTGGAGACAGTACTCGAGGTGTTACCTAACCAGTGCTGAGTACAGGGGAAGGATCACTGCCCTGCTCCTGCTGGCCACACTATTCCTGATCCAGGCCACTATACCATTGGCCTTCTTGGCCACTGGAGCCCACTGCTGGCTCATGTTCAGGGGTCTGTCAGTCCAGGTCCCTT
>JAWMRA010000078.1:53946143-53971674 GCA_035584735.1 Pseudotriccus pelzelni | reverse complement strand
TGGCCTCACCAGTGCTGAGTACAGGGGAAGGATCACTGCCCTGCTCCTGCTGGCCACACTGTTCCTGATCCAGGCCACGATACCACTGGCCTTCTTGGCCACTGGAGCCCACTGCTGGCTCATGTTCAGGGGTCTGTCAGTCCAGGTCCCTTTCTGCCTGGCTGCTCTCCAGCCACTCTGGCCTCAGCCTGTAGCGCTGCAGGGGGTTGTTGGGGTCAAAGTGCAAGACCCTGCACTTGGTCTTGTTGACCCTCATGCTGTTGGATTCAGTCCATCTCTCCAGGCCTGTCTAGCCAGCTGAGGTCTTTCCCTTGGAAACCCCAAAACCTTGCACAATGACACAGCAGTCCACTGCGTCGGTGCAGGCACCTGGTGCTTTATGAGTACAATAAGATGGTTTTCTGTTCCATGGGAAGCACTGGCATGTCTTCAGTACCCACAGGTGTCAGCTGGACTGCATGCAGAGGGAGAACTGGCAGGAGAAGCAGGAGTACTAGCCCACTGTGTGCTCAAAGCTATTGCTGGTCGGCATGGAGCTAGGGCTGCGGGAAGAGCAACCTCTTGGATGTCTGTTCCTCTAACGAGTAGTTTCATGAGCAATTCTAGTTATGCAAATGCACAAGGTGTGTCCTGGGCAGGCATAGATACGCTCCACCCGAACAGGAAAGATGTGTACAGGGTGTGTGGGGAAAGAGCCAGGGCTGTGCAGCCTGTGGCACACCAACTCTTGCTCTGAAGGGGCCCAAAGCTTCCCTAGATCTTTTTCCCCATTATATGAACAATATTTGTATGTGCAGTGATAGCATTAGTCTGACTTCTTATTACTAATTTTATGAAATCCTCTTAAAAAAATCTCCAGCCTTGTCAGTAGTGCTACCAGCCACTTTTGTTTCTAAACAAAAGTGGATCCAAATTATTCCAAAGAACAGACTCACCTATCCCCTCCCTGGAGTCAGTGTACACATAAATCTGAAGAGCCCTCTGCACTTCGTCTCAGGCTCTTATACACAGTCTGTAGAGTTTAGGGGTTTTTTTGTTAAATGAAGATGTCAAATAATCAAAAGGAACTGCACACGAACACACACACACAAAACCAGCCCTCATCTGGCAAGGCTCTTTTAATGTTGTACTTTTACCAAACCACAGTACATACTTCAAATAAGGCCTAACAGATTATACTCTTTATAAATTTACAAACAGTTTATTCTCCTTAAAGAGATCATATTACTTTTATCAGTCTTGTGTATTTCAACGATTTATATGTTTATTCAAGCATAACATAGCAAATGTAGCCATAAATCTTGTAGACTAAGTGTCTATAACAGAGGAGTCTCAGATACACTATACTTTCAGATTAGGATGTTTTTTAATATACACATTTTTGTTTAAGTAGGGTAACCGTTACATCCTGGTTATGTGTCCCATGGGAAAATTGTGCTCAAGAAAGAAAACTGTGGACTAGAGTAAATGCAACAGACAAGGTCTTGGTTCACCTGCCAGGAAATTGGGCCAGCTTTGTAGGCACATAACCCTGGGATTTGGACGGGAGGGGTGAGAGGCTGCTTTCACTTTCCCAATAGCTAATGGCCCTGATCTTTTCCTTGGTACAGACCACTCCGCAGCAGCAGGAATGAGACCAGTAAGAGAGGACAATTACATTTCTATCTCTAACCAACAGCCCATGTTAATGAGAGCTTTCCGGCTGGTAGAGATGTATTACTCAGATGTGGCATACAAACAGTACTTAAAAAAAAAAAAAGGGGGGGGAGTAAAAGAAGAGAGGAAGTAAAATGACCTGCCTCAGTAGCAATTTTCACAGTCTCTTGCTGCTGCTATGTATACGAATCTGAGCCCTCATTCATGTCCTACTCTCTGCTGACCCCTTTTTCTACTCACAAGGCTACACCCATGGACCAGCTGTTTCTATCCTGCTATCTTGTCAAGCAAAGATAGAGAAATAGCAGCAGCTCACTACGCTGTGAAAACACCAACAGTGTTTTGAGGACCTCACACTGATCAACGTCACAGGCTGTATAAGACAGGTGTTTCTGAAGTGTTATATGGCACTGATGGCTTCAATCAATCCATCTCTCAAAGACTGAGAAGTTCCTGCTTGAGCCCAATCTGTCCCTGCCAGAGAACCAATGAGGAAAGAAAAAAAAAGACACTGGGACAAAATCCAAATCCAAACCATGCAAATTATAGTTGAATAATAAAAATCCAAATCCAAGCCCATACCCCAAGTCTCCCTTGCAACAGAGACAGCTGATTGCTTTCTGAACTGCAGAACCAGCCATTTCCGTAGCTCCTAAATAACAAGTTTGGCAATAATTACCATGCACAAAGTAAAGGCTACTTATAAAACATCTCCATAAAAATATCTATTTATCTCTATATCTCTATTTATATATGTCAGTAAGAAGTGTCCAACTGAGCACACTCCAAGCACTTCATAATGGGAGGGGGAAATCTATTTAATTCCCACGAAATCACAGACCCTTAGTTAGGGTTGGCACCAACATGTAGGTTTAAGTCAGTACAGGTAATTTTCATCAGGCTTCTGTTAATTAACCCTATTCAAACGGGATAGCAGGGTTTCTGGGGAGCTGAAGCCTTTCAGGAACATTGTGCCAGAGGAACTCCCTGGACTCAGGCTGTTCAACGTGTGAGTCAGTTCACTAGGACTGAAGATAATTTATGTGTCACCTGCCCAGCCAGCCCACTGATGGGTCTTGATCCACTGAAGAGCAGAGAAAAAGAAAAGATCCTCATTGCTCATGTATGACTGAGATTGACATGCAAAGCAGATCTATGGAAAGCCAGTTCCCTGTGTTCAGAGTTAATGGGAATCAACTGATGCCTCAGCCTTCTTTGTTCAAGTGACTCTGATCCCTTACCTTAAGCAGTTGGAGCTTCAAAAGATCAGACACAATGCAGGAGTTGCAATGGGGTGAGTGTAATATCTCAGGTTTCCAAACAGAGAGACATTGTTTTTCCCTCTCCAAGATGGTGATCCAATGAAAATAAAATTATTTAACAACCAATGTAGAGAATTTTCTTGGATGTACCCATAACTGAAACATGTAGGAGTACTGACCTGTTGACCCTGTTAAACTGGACTTTTAACACTCCAAGAGACTAAAACCAATTGAGGCTTTTAGAATGTCATTTTTTTTGGTGTCCTATTTTGGATGCTACCAGCAGCCTTGTATAGCTG
Organism: Pseudotriccus pelzelni; assembly: GCA_035584735.1. Classification (NCBI taxonomy): domain Eukaryota; kingdom Metazoa; phylum Chordata; class Aves; order Passeriformes; family Tyrannidae; genus Pseudotriccus; species Pseudotriccus pelzelni. The sequence goes on along the minus strand of JAWMRA010000078.1, from coordinate 53,968,457 downwards.
CTACAAAAGCACAAGGGAAGGGGATGGCTGAAAGCTAATTCTGACATCCTGTGGCCCTAAGGAAAATAGATGCTGGCTTTTGCTTGACATTAATTTTATTATCTTGGGGTATTTTGTTATCTCTTGGGAAAATTAGAACTAAGAAATAGAAAGCAAGTATGGTTAATGGAATGAGGTGCAACTGCCTCATTTTCAGAGTCTCTGCCAGACGGTGCCGTGATTTTGGAAAAATAACTAACAAGTTATAAAATAATGCTGCAGATGGCAGAAATCATCAGTATTTGTACCATCCTTGTACTTTAAGTGGCTGAGTACCATAAACAGATAAAACGCAGCTGCAAATATAACAGACGACAGGAATATGGTGGGATATAGCCCTCCCACTACAATGGTCACATTTTGGGAAGGTGGAAGGCTTCACCATGGCCAAAGCAGCAAGCATTGCTGGGAAGGAGTTCAAAGTTATGAAAGGTGACAAACTTTTCAGTTGGAGGAAACGCTTCTGAACTAGAGAAAGAGATGGGGAAAAAAACCTAGACTGTCAGCAAATTTCTTTCCTTGGAGTAGTGTGTAGTGCAATTTGGAAAAAAAGGAAACATTAGATGTGTACAGAGATCTTATGCCTGTACCAGAACTCAGTAATGAAAGGGACTTTGCGCTGTGTTTCAAAGTGTGCAGTAAAGGGAATTTCTTTTTGTTACCTTGCCCTGTTGCAGTAGTTTCTGCTTCAAGGATAAAGGTCCTGTTAGTCCAAGTCACACAAGAAAACTCCACAGACAGACCTTGATTTTGTAACAGAAAAAAATTACAACTAGCTGCTGATACTGTGTCCAGTGCTTTATGATGGCAAACCCTACATGTATTTTTAAACATTTACCCATAGAGTTATTTTAAGACAAAGCAGTACAGGGCTATTTGTTCAGCTTGTGAATGATTTATGTACTGTGCCAAGGTCAGACTCCTTCAGTGACACACGCAGCATAAGCATGAGACCGTGCAGTTTGGAGAATAAACATTAGTATTCAAGGGATGGCTACTTGTCATCTAAATGATTTGTTTCCTGGATGATTCAGGAGTTTGTTGACTTGCTCCAGTGACTCTATGTCTGTCTTAAATGAGAGCCTGTTGATAACCTACCACCCTTAAAATGGAGTCAGTGGGGGAAAAAACCGTGACTGTACAGGGTGCTAGATTATTTCATTTAGGTTCCCTTTCCCCCAAAAAGTCAGGCTAGAAGGTCTTTTGTGGTCTCTTTCAACCTGTGACGTTCTTAAGATGGGGGAGAGATGACAACAGACAGGGACAGGCAGCAACAGGACCACAGGTAGAAGAGCTCAGGACTTGCAACTGTGCTCTCACCAGCAGCCTAGAGCAACTTGCTTAAGTTTCACATCTTCAGCTGTGTTCTTGCAACAGCAAGCAGGTGAAAGTTGGGAAAAGCTCAAATATTTTGGCCAAAAAGGCAATGAACACATGGTAATATATAACTGACTGCGGCCCTGTACCTACCCCAACTGGAAGACAAGGAACTCTTTCTGGTACAGTTTATTGTTCTGCATGCTAAATATTTTCCTCAAATGGCTTCTGCTCTAGTCTCGTTCTAGTAATTTACTTTTTTTACCTGTCAGAAAATGACATCTACCTGCCTTTTCAATAAATTAGAATTTCTTAAGAGCAGCTTTTTGCTAGAATCCAGAATACCAGTTGTTGAATATTATCAGTATAAATACCTCTAAGTTCTAATAATTGATGTGGTGATAGTATATCTCTGACCCTTGGAGACAGCAGAATTAATGCTATTAAATCTGAGGAATAAACCATTTGCTTTTCCTTAATACTCTGTTACATACCAAGCAAGAACAAAGCAAAGGGTACACACTTTTATGTTTGTTGTTTAACTCAGATGGTTTTCATTAAGGAGAAAATAGCCGAGGGAGCACATGTAAACATTATTGGAACTTGCTGCATCACAGAAGAAATAGAATGCACTAAATTAGTTACTTGCTTATGTGTATATTTGCAGAGTATATCTTCCCCCTTTTTCATAGAAGCAGTTTGGGTTGTGCTTAAAAATTGCTTAACATTTCTCATATGATATTTTAGAAATAGAAAACCAGTGAGAAGAAATAATTCTCAGTGAAAGAACCCACTGATACCAAACTTTTCTTTCTTTTCTCTCTGCTTTTTTTTTTTTTTTACATTAAATGACTTTTTAAAAAGACGTCTAAAGAAGCTACAAATTGGCAACTTTTCTTCATCGTTCTTAAGCTGTTGGCATAAGCAGGGTTTTGAGCACAGTGTTTCAAGATGTCTGTTAATATGCGAGAGTCAGAGTTAAAAGAACTGTGTTACAGATTGCTAAATAAGTGCTTTTCCATAACCAGGTCCAAGTCTTGTCTCATTTGAGGCACCATATGTGCCTGCTACTGTAGGTCACAGTCTGAGTTTATCTTCAAAATTGCACTTAATTTCAAGAGTGAGTGATTTTGCTAGCACTGCAGACTCATGGATTTGAAGCAAGTTTGGTATCTCACCCCCCCACATTATGGCAGTAATTACCCGAGTGGTGCAGACGTCACATCCCGAATAGCCTTAGGTTTTAGAGGTGCATGGGCACACCCACACACTTCTGGCTGCAGTGAGACACATGTGGTGACAGCAAGAAGCAAAGACTTAGTGTCACAATGTTCAAGTATCACTTTACACTTGAACCTTCACCCCCATCTCTTTGTTCTAGAGCTTTCCTCTACAAACAAAAAATATTCCTGTACAAAGCGTGGCTCTCCTTCTAGGGGTTACAGCAGTCAGTACAAACGAACAGTGAAAACATGGTCTCACATCAGGACTTTGTCACTATTATATTCCACAGAGTAAGTTAAGGTCTTGGACGGATCCAGGGATTTGGTGGGTAGTTAAGGCAGTTCACACTGTAGGCAGAGAAACAGCATGGGACAAGCACAGTCCCTCTGACCCAGGTGGTTGTTGCACTGATGCTTTTTTTGCCTAGATTTCACACTCTCCCATTCAAGTGCATTTAACATAATTCTTTTATAAAATGCTTCATGTCATAAAAAATGTTTTAAAGCCTGATAAGGTAGTTTATTAAAAGGAACAGACGTGAGTCTGTTGCACTGGGCATATATTTTTCTTGTTGATATCAATAAAAGGCTCTCATTCATAAAGGAAAGGACAGAGTTAGGGTAGGAAAGGAAGGCAAACAACCCACACTCAGTCACTTGTGGTAGGTATGTAACCCTTGTGAAGCTGGCAACACCACAGAATCTGCAATAACAAATGTGAGCAGAACAGATAGCAGACTGCTTGGTGCTATCTGCAAAGTGATCAGAAATGCAAACAATGCAGAAAGTCAGTCCCTTAATTTCCATCCAAACCCTGCTCTCAAACCCTCAGCCCATCTCAACAAGTACAGATGCACACTCCATAACGTGTAACCCTGATGCAAGAGGAACATATTACTTCAATAAAACTTCCCTAGTTTTAGCACCCTCTCTTCTTATGTAGAACTGCATTCTGAAGTCCCTTTTTTTCAGGTACTGTGGGTCTTTTTTCAACAGGCCTTTCCAACTTCTGTCCTTTCCAAATTGATTTCCTGGTACTAGAGAAGGCAAAAGTTCAGACAATGACCAGAATATACAAAGTACGAGGAAACAGCTGTTAGGGTTATTAAAACCACTTAAAATTTCATTTCCGCCCCCCCCCCCCTTGTTATTTACTGATCTGGTTTCTAATAGAGCTTTAGTTAAAAGGAAAAGCATTCACAGAAGATATAATGCATACAAACATGTTGTCCTTCTCTCATTCTAATTTACATGCTGTTGCTTTTACAAGGCAAGGTTTCTTTAATTTCTCTAGGATGGACAATGACATCTGATTAACGTAACTTAGATTCTGCCTTTAAAAAATGACACCCTTTCAGGATGACCAGGCTTGATGGAGTGTAAAATCATTCATGGGAGAAACCATATTAAAAGCTATTGCTTGTCAAACTGAGATAGCTTCACATTTCAATAGATACCCTGAAAATTAGATGCACCTGTCATTAAAGGACACTGTTTTAATTATACTGAATTTTTATCGGTACAGTAAACTTATATGTATACACCACTGCTTCAGCAGTCTTACTTAATTATTTATGAGGACCATCCTTTCACGTACATCATGCTGCCTAGCGCACGATATTAAAATGCTGCCATATCTTTCAAGTGATAACTGCTAGAAGAGATATAAAAGGTACAGGTATCATTTAAGACACAAAAAATACACAGCAGAAATGCTCCAGTACCAATTAAAGATACATATGTCTATTTAATACATCTGAATTTTCTATCAGTAAATATGGAATAAGTAGTGTGTGAAAGGCTTGATTCAAAACCGTCAGACTGGACTGCAGACTTCCCTTGAGGCTGGCTTGACATGGAAATAAGTTCTCCACTGTTTCGGCTCTTTGGAGCTCTGTGTCTCATTACCTGGTGGTCTGCATGTGTTGTGAGTGAGAATCCAAAATATTGCTTACATTAGTTCACTAACACCGAGAGCCTTAATGGCCAGCCCAGTCTTTCTCCTCTGCTGGTGGCAGTTTTGTCATCGTTTCCTGTGGAGTCAGGAGCGAACATTTTAGAAATGCAACCGGGGCACTTCAGTTCCCAAAGCAGTATAAGAAGCTACATTTTTCTGCACAGTTCAAATAGGAGAAAGAGCTAAAAAATAGGTGGTAAAAGACCAATTATTTTAATATTCTTTGGGGAAAGTACAGAGTTTTATAAAAGCAGGACCCACTCTCCCCTCCAACAGATTTTCCCACTACAGGTGTAAGGATAGCACCTGTTAAACAACATGGATTTTTGGCACAAGTAAGAGTGGGTGAAAGAAACTGTGGATGTTATTTCAGTCTTCAATGATAGGCTTGCAGAGCAAGAAATCCTCAGGATAGATATAGTGCTAGCACTTCTTCTCTGAGCCTGCTCCTGCTTCACTGCCAGGCTGCGGAGTGTCCACTGCCTATAATTAAACATATACCATTCTCAGAAACAAAGTACAAAGCAGACAGGCAGGAATTCACCTAAATTCACCAAATATACAGAGACCAGCTGCCTATATAGAGACCAGCTGCTAATTGATAATATCATGTCTAAGGTCCAGTTTAAGAAGAAACAAGAATTCTAATAATTGAAAGCTTCTAGAGTCATGAAAGTGACTGCATCACAAAAATAAGACAAAAGTGAAAATTATCAAGATTTTAACACAGCACTGATGAATTTCACATGTCAAAAAAGGGAACTTTCAAGAGGTCCATAGTGTGTCCAGTCTGTGGAGAGGTGCAAATGCTTGTGACTTGGTTTCAGAAATTTAAACCCTGTTTTTCTAATATAAGACACTAGTTTATAACTATTGCTTATGCAATGGTCAAAGGTTATTTTCCAGAAATTCTTGCTTACAGGTTTGTGGGAGATTAGCTGGTAGTCTTTTAGAAAATTCAGTGAACAGATGTCACAGGCCTTACTACCATAACCCAGAGAGTCCCTTGCTTTGCCAGGGACTTGGTTAGACATAGAGACCAAGCCATTTTTCCCTTCTAATGCCATGCTGAGGCAAACTTGAACTATGGCTGTGAAATCTGTCTCTCCCACTTAAAAGAGCAGAGAAGTCTAGTCTCTCAGGAAATCTAAGTCTGATCTTCCTCACAGACATTAAATTCAGATTAGTAACTTTTTTTCTTCAAACCAAATCCCAATCTATGCAAACTCTATCCACTTCTCTTGGTAACTTGAAGTTGCAGGCAAGGATGTTTTTCGGAGTGGACTAAAAATCACTAAAACCAAGTTAAATATAAAGAAATATAGAAAAAATAATGCCTTTTCAATCCTACAAAGATATATGTGATTGCTACGTAGTTTGCTGAATAGTGGTGCAAGGCAGATTCATGCCCTGCTGATATGCTCCAAGGAGTGAAGACTTATCTTACACCCATGGTTAAACAAGAATAAGGACTCATCTGCTTGATTACAGACAAAAGAGGGAGAGGTTAATACTGGAGGCAAGGCAAAACACTGCAGGGCACAAGAGTGACAGAGGTAATTTTTATGCCTACCTGAACCTCTCTGCCACATCTTACCTGAGAAACAGTAATTTTTTTTGAAACCGGCAACTTCTTTGTCTGCTAATCCCAAATTCACCAATGGAAGAAATTAATGGGTTTGATTGGCTCATATCTATATTCAATGAATTCAGAAGAGGACTTTACCATCCCTAAAACCCAAAGTATCTGGCCTTGTCTGTCTGCCAAACTGTGCTTATCAATTTCTCGTCTGATAAAACTCCAATATTTTGTTTTCTCTTTCACCTACGTGATTTTTTTTTCTTTTCTCTTCTTTTTTTTTCTCTTCATTTTAAAGCATCAACCAGAATAATGAAAGTGTAGTAGATTGCACATTTAGGTGAAAAATAAACTTCCTTGTATAGAAAAATGGGTTAAATCTGTGCATACTAAACCCAGCAATATTAAAGGTAAACCAAATCTAGGACTGTCAAAAGCACAAAAACTTTTAAGGGGAAATTCTTGGTATTGTTTCTGTTCTTTTAACACATGGCAATTATCCTGCAGTGTATTTATTCCGTCATTCTGTTCCACTGCAAAACCTGCCCATTAAGGCCTTAAATTCCTTCAGACCACAGCAGAACCACTCTCCTCTACAGAGGGCAAGCTAAAGCTTTGTTATTGCCACCAAAGAATATTAGGTCTTCAGGCTGCCCCTTTGCCTTTCCTACCAGCTGCCTGCCTGCTGCTCAGGCAACACCTGCAACTTCCGTGGTCTGAAAGGGAAAATGGGATGCAATGCTGCACTTGGCCTTGCTATTTTCTTAAAAATGCCTTACAAAGACAGTAAAATATTTCAGGTAAATCTCTGTGTTGAAAAGTAACTCTCCCCTGTGTGCTGTGTGTTTCTCACCTGCTCTGGGGGCAGAGTTTCCAAGCCTCCTTCGTCTCACCTTCCTGACTGTGCAAACACTGCCAGCAGAGGCTTTTCTTGAAAAGGGACTGAAACAAGGGATTTAAGGAATAACTTGCTACTCTGGAGCTGGGAAAAAAAGTATGATGTGAAGCCTGTGTGTTCAAATGCATTGACTAGACCTGTACTAATAATTCTATGACAGTCTATTAAGGAGAAACAGAAGCAAAGTCTGGCACTAATTCCCTACTACAATGTACAGTATATGCCAAAATGCCACAGGCAGAGCCGAGTTTAACTGGCACATGCCTCAGGTCACCAGTGCCACAGCCAAAGATACAGGAACAGACTAGATCTACAGACCCACACAGCATCATCCTCCCTCAGAGACCAACAAAATAATAATAAAAAACCCCCCTAAAGCTTCCTGTGCTTTACGGTCATCCTCTCTAGCAGTAATAGCAGTAGTCGTAATAACAGCATTTTTACATTGTTGATGAGAATTGCACGCAATCCACAAAGTGCCTGGGTCAAGAAGGTGGATCCTGCCAGGGCTGACATGGGCTGATGACACCAGCAAGTAAGATTTGCATTAGTTCTCATGCCCCTGCCCCACCCCTGGCCCCGAACCCCCAGATCAACACTACTAAAAGGAAGGTGTTACAGTCAAGGTGTGGGGCTGAGGGCAGCGTGCGGAAAAGTGGTCAGCCATGAAGGAACACAATGCTGGGAGGAAAGGGCTGCCACTTGCTGTCAGGACAGTACTACCCACATTTTAAATAGCTTTTAAAAAATGTAAAAAACCAGCCCCGTTTCTTGTCACAAGTACCCGGAACATCTCTAAACACACAGAGAAATAGACAGGCATTACTGAAAATTTTAACCAGTGCTGAAGCTGCAAAACTGCTCTTTTTTGTAGTTGTTTGGATACAGAAGGGGCAATTTGGTGTAAATAAATATTAAAAAATATTTTTTCTTAAATGCTCGAGATATTATTTTTTTTTTCTCCAGTCTCAGTGGTATTTTCCTGTCACTTGCTCCACCAGTTGTGCTGATCTTTTTACCCTATGTGTGCTCAAGCGTCCAACACAGAGTGTCCTCTCTCCACCGCAAGAGTCATCCCAGTCCCACCCTGGCCCAGCTCATACCCCACCCCAGGCCCCACCCCCCATGGGCTTAGATAAGCCATTCCTTCTTGCTCTCGTCTATGGTCTCCGTGAAGTTGGGGTCGTTGTTCATGATGGCAGCGTCGGCGCTCTCGGCTGACTCTGCCCCTTTGGCCTCGTTGGTGTGGTAGGTTCCCTTGTGGCGAAACATGTAGCGAATCAGGAACACCAAGGTGCAGAGGATGGTGAAGATCACCACTGCGATGACGCCTACACGCGGCAGGAGAGAAAAGACGATGCTGGTGAGACCGGCTACAGATTTTGGCACAAAGAAAGGATCCCAAAACTTGGGCAGTTAGGCACCACCCGACTGCCCAGCTGCTTGGTTTCCACTGCTCTAATATTTATACATAGTTTTTGCTGCATGCAAAATATTACTCAATGAAGTCTGCTAGTGTCTTTCATCCCGTAGGTGAACTCCAACATTAATACCCACTTACAGACCAGCGCTTTTCTGACTGTGAGGCAGAGGGTGCTGAGGGTAACCCAAATCAGTGGGGTGAAATGGTGATGTGTCATGGCCAGGGCAACTCTTTGAAGACGAGCCACTGACATACACTTTCTAGTCGGTGGCTGTAAAGACCTATCGCAGTTCCTCAACATGTCCTGAAAATTGGCTTGGCTCAGTGTTATCTCACTCCATCCACTAGGCACTGGCTCCACATAATTGCAGATGTAACTGCTTTATCATCTGTTCTACTCTTAATTGCTCTCCCTGCAATGGTTTGTTTGGGGTTCAGCCCTGTTATGGAGAAGTCTCATGAATGTTATGCTGTCAGGCATAGGTGTCTGTGTGATAAAACAACACTGTTTCCTTTTTGACCCTTCTCTACAGGCAAGAAAATCCTGAAGGATGAAGATATTATAAAACTGTCAGGTTAATAAAATATTGTAATCAGCCAGAATTATGTTATGCCACTTTATATTAACTGATGCACTGGACAAACAGGCTGTTCAGGTGTGGCCTGAATTTTTTGGAGGAATGCAATGGTATCCTTCTGGTATTGGGAAGTTTCAAAATATTAAGGAAAATTTATAAGTAATAATCAAAATACAAATTAGAAAGAAAAAATAACATAGCAAATCAAAACTAAAGCAACTAATCTAAACCTGGATATGGAAACATAGACCCTTGAGGGAGCCATGGAAAGAATCAAGAAATAGTGTTTGACATAGATTTATATTGATTCTGCTGTGACTAGAAAAGCATCCTTGCTATTTCATATAAATAAATTACTCTGTTAACATAAGTAACTACTACAAAGTAGTTCCCCACAAGGATGGGGATATGTGGATTATGAATATCAGTATTTTAATTTGTTTAAAACTGAATCTGAAGGGACAAACTAAGCAAGAACAAACCATTCACTAGGACAATGTGTTTGAACAGACTTACACAAAAATTGATTATCTTTGTTCAGGTGTCGTTTTCCCTCATAGTCATCTCTTAGCAGATAGCTTGAATATGTTACCAACTGCAACTCTGCCACCAGAGTCATACTGCAAAGTACATTAGAAAAGTAGATGGTTTTCTTACCTCCAATAATAGCAGAGTTTCTGTTAACTCCATCTCCTATAGCTTGACCGTTGTATGGGAAATCAGCACTTGCTGTAGGTGGGGAAATAAAGATTGATGTTGAGATAGCAGCGAAACCTCTGTATGAAGTTCAGAAATATATCCGACATCCTCAGATACAATTAAAAAAAAATTGTGATCCCTAGATATTTATTTAAATAAATATTTAAAAGAGTAAAAGAAAAAAAATTCTTTCACTACTAATCCCTCAGAATGACTTGCTTCCTCCTCTTAACAAAAATACAATTAAACTAAAGGAAGTACTCCTGGTAAGCATTGCTGTTAATACAGGATGTCATTTTGTCACTTTACTAGCACAAATCAGTAAGTTTAAAGTGGTAAGTTAGCACAAAGCCAAACAACCTTCTTTCTTTTAAAAGTGTGTGATCATAAATATTATTAGAGAGATTTTTGCCTTTGTTGGTACTATACATTATACAGGCTTCAAAGACCTCCAGAATTTTGTGACCACCATTGCGTAAAACTGCAAGCCCTTCAAAAGAACAACTGGAATCCCTTTTGCTGCTGCACAGCCCAAAGTAAGAGAGGGGCTGCATCTTCTGCTGGTCAGAGCCACAGAACAGTTAAACAAAGGAGCATGTGCCAGCACCTTTGCTATTCCAGGAGAAAGCCCAGCGTGTCAGCTTAGCCCCTGCTGGAGGCGTTTTGGAGCTGAGAAGCAAGACTGTGAGCTGGAGGAGCTGAGGCATGGCAGGCAAGAGAGCCTCCAGCAGACAGATGAGGAAACAGTCAGATGTACCAGTGATCATCTGCCAGTGGCCTAAAAAGTTGTCCTTGCAGCAGAACTGGATAAAGGAATCAGTAGAGGTTTAAAGTAGAATTTGGATGGTGGCCTTGGCTTTGACCTCCAGAAAACACCACAGAGGCTTTTCAAAGGCAATCCCATAACTTAAACCTATCATAAGCATTTTCTTTATAGTTAGACATAGTACCTAGACATTGCAATGATAAGCAAGCACAGGGAGCTAGGTAAACCATTGGAATAATTTCCTTCTTTGCCACTGGACTATGGCATTGATTTTGAAATAGAGACTATGTTGTTAAAACTGCTTAACTGGAGAAAGTTAAAATAATCAAGGATATTAATTGCTTCTTAGGGTGGCATGTAAAACCACCCTGTATTTTCCTTGCTTGATGGATTAGGTGATGTTATATCAAAATAACGAGTTTCCTTTACAAACCAGTGATGCATTCAGTACACCCAAAAACTGGAAAAAGGGAATTCAACTCGCTTTCTCTTAGCATGGAGTAAAATCCATAATAAAGTTCCTTTTGTATTGTAAAGCAGCTGCACAAAAGAATGAATGGCTTCAGCTTGCCACATGGCCTGAAAAGAGGTTTGGGGCTAGATTAGCCTTCTCTGTGCCTACTCTGTGAGAGAGTCGAACCAGCTGTGTGTTCAGCAGCTAGTTTTTGGCTGATTGCCTGTGGGGCAAACAGGAGAGCATTTCGCAGAGCTCACTGGAGGGGGCTTGTCCAGCAGTTTTTACCAGCAGCACTTGTGCCTTTGACATTTGTTGGTGCTCTGCCTTCTTCTGCACCTCTCTGAAACAAATCAGGCCATAAATTGTAAAAGGCAAATTAATACCTGGTTCTGTACCAGTGGATTTTTCTCCAAAGAACTGTGCAGGACCACTAATGAAGACATTTTGGCACAAGGTCCATAATCATACCCTTGCAGTGCTAAAAGTGAAGGGCTGGCACTGGGAAAATAAATCCCAGTTTTAAACCTGCCCTAATTGCTCTCTGCCATTCTAAAACAAAAGGAGGCCCCTTTCCATAGCAGCAGCACCACAGTCAGTTAACAAGTCCTACCACTTGTCACTTGTTTGAGAGTTGGTCTCGTGTCCTCACATAAGAAATCTGAATATTCGCAATGATCAGAGTTCCTTCTTCCCTTACAACTGAATATTATATTTTATCTTCTTTCAAAAGGTTATTTCAAGGACTGTGGCACTAGTGAACTGTGAAGAAAGAGGAAAGCTGCTGTTTGTGGTAGCATGATCCCTCCTGAGCTGCCACGTCACAACGGCTAAGCTACAAGAGATTCCTGACAGCTGGAAGACCACAGGTTGTGAAGTTCAATAGCCACTGAAGTACACTGCAGGATAATGAAGAACATGAAGCGGGATGTGAAGCTACCTCCTTGACCTTGTGTGAGAGCTGTTAGGAGGACTGGACCCAGTGCCTCCATCCAAAGATGCTTTCCATTGAACCTGATCACCTTACACACTCAGGAGGAGGTTAGATCAACAGGCAGATGAGACTCGCTCTGAGACTCTCATCGCTGACAAAATAGGAAACTGGAACACGTGTGCTAAGTACTCTGCTGCAACTGCTGAAGAACCGGGGGTTCTGGTTCTGAAAACAGGATCTTAGACTTTCATGAATCTCTTTTTTTTTAAAGCACCTGTGGCCGTATTGGCAGATATTTTCAATATAATTCATGAAGTCTTGTTCTATTATTCTTGTGTCAGCAAAAGACCCTCTTGTATATTCTGTTTGGGTTTTTCTGATTGAAAAACTGTCTCAACCAAGTGTGGGGTTATAGAATATACTTTGCTACGAAAGTGTCTATAATTTTTTTTTTACTTAATGTATTATTACACATGGATAGAGAAGAAAAAAAAAACCTGATTACTTTTATGTTCTAAGAGGAAATTGCCTTGAAATTTTTCTGGGCAGCACTCACTTCTCAAATGATCAGAAATAGCTTAGACCAGAGGTCTAAGAACAACAAAAGGGTTATTATTGCCACAGCAATTAGGCAGAAGAGAACATACATGGGCACGTTCCTTGACCCTCCAAGGTGAGCTTAACAGATTACTGTCCAAATAGGCACCAAGTGCAGGTATTTCAGATAGCAGTTACATCACTAAACACATGAGGATTCCTCTCTGACCTTACTATAGTCACATTGCTTGGCAATATAAAGAAACTTTGTCAAGAAGACATCTAATGAGAGTCTCTCTTCCATCACTGCTGAAAGTCAGGAACTAAACCAGAAAAGAACATGTTAGAGGAAGCTGTGAAAGGGGCAGAGTAATACTGGTGCTCTGCACAGGAGACTACAGAATGCTGTATACAGGTTCTAAAGAGTGACTCCTAAAATGTTTTAAAATGACTAGTCAGATAAAACTGATATTGTGACTCCCAAGTTTCATGGGAAATCACAGTGGAATTTATAGCTCACATGGCTATAATATGCAGATGAAGCACAGGGTGAGTTGCTAATGGACAAGTGTGTGCCTTCATTTATTTCTCTGTCGCAGCTGGAAACTTCTCTTTCCTGTTCAGATTCTTTCATTATTGCTGTGACACTAACTCTAACTACATGTCTCTGCAAGCCCTTTTGCACTGGCTGATACTTGTACCTTGACACCTTCAAATCATGACCTGCCCACAGCAAAAAAGTGCCACAGAGCTGCGGTTACTCTCTGTAGTCACCCTGCAAAGCCCCTCTGGACAGCAAGTGGGCTGTGAGTGTAATGTAAGGTGAGTGTGGGAAGGTTACTGCAGCAGTTTTGCTACACACCATGCTACCTATTTGTTAGCTGAGGCCATGATTAGGGCTATTCAGTTTTCCTTTATTACCTCATCTAGAAAGGTTGCCCTCGAACAGCTGATTCCCACCTGCTTGGAAACTGTAATGGACAGGTTTCTTTACCCGAGGAGCTTTTTTCCCAATCTTCCCTAGGTTGCTTGGAGTAGCGTCTCACTTGTGTGAATAAAAAGATGAAGAACAGGGCAAGGAGCTTTTTAATCTAGCCTGGAAAACAGCTACATATTGATCCAAGAAATGTTCTACCAGGTCCTTGAAATCCTCTGCTCACCCAGCTGTGGCACAGAGCCATCAGTATGCTGTCAGGGCCAGCAAAGACCTTTTCCTAAAACCTACAGCTGGTGTAGGGATGGATTGCACCGTACCAGGAAATGCTAAGCTCATCTGTGGCTTATGAATTCCAGAATTCAAGCTGGCGATGCTGTTTTTCGCACTCTGTCTTCCCACAGCAGGTTATCAGGTTTGCTTCAAACACCACCATCCTGAAGCTAACGTATGTAAAAGGACACAGCACACTTTGCTTTCTCCTTCTTTCGTAGGCTGCTGTTTACGAGGCCGTAGTTTCAGTAAGCCCAGAGTAAACCTGTGGAGTCTGAACTTATGTTTTGCACTTTTCAACTTTCTGTTATTAGTCGCAGGGTAAATGGGGTTAAATAAACTTTGCAGCACCTAAAAGGGTGATTAAAGACTGACTGCAGGCAAAATCCAGATTTGGTCATCCCTTTAATGACATCTGAAGTTTTAAGTGACCACAAAAACACAGTAGGAGACCTTCCACCATTCAGTGTGGTCATTGCCATAGCCAGCTGCAATACAGCAGCCCTCTATGAATGTGGAGGGGAAATGGGACTGGATAAACAGACCACAAGTAGGATTAGATGTAAAAGATGTGCTTGACTTAGCTGAGCGAATTACAATTTTGCCTCATTATAGTAGGCGTGATTTTGCATCTGCCATTTTCAGAGGGAAATTTTTTTACAATGATCCCACATAAAAGCCTTTTGAAAATTCACAAAATTGAAATACAAAATGACCTTGAATTACGACAGTAATCCAGAAGGTGGGTGTGGACAGAGAACTGAGCAGCAGGCTACTCAGTAAAGGCAAGGGAAACTCAAAACCAAACAGGGAGACTTTTCAGATAGAGAGCAGTAGTACACAGCAAATTTCACTTTGACATTTTACTGACCTTTTTTACTGAGTGTAAAATATATATATACTGAGTGTATATATACCATGCTGTGAAGGAAGATGCAGTTTAGATTTTCTCCAAAAAGGAAGGGTAGGAGTGATCACAGGTCTAAAAAAACCACAATGATTGAAACATGTGAAATGGTGGAAAACCGAGTTTGTTCAGTCTAGAACTAATGTGGTACAAGACTGCTTTAACCTTTCAGCTTTACAGATGTCCACAATTTTGAGAGGTATTCTCTGATTGTTAAGACCAGTTAGATTTTCACATAAATACGAACTAGAGGAGCAACCAGAACAATTGGATCTGGTGATCACAAGGTATATAAACCCTCAGCAATCAAGATTTTTATTAGAACAGTAAGAGAACAAAATAAAAGTCAAGATGTGAACTATAACTCCTTCTTCCTAATTCTATTTTGCCGCCAGACATCCAAGAATTGACCTTGCAGTGAGAGAAAATGCTCACTTACACGTTAGGATTACGAGAAGTGTTGGACACTAGATCTATTCACTAATCTGTTTCTCCACAGGCCCATAACACAAGAGAAGAACAAAAGCAAGGTCTCTGGTTGGATTCTGTAAAATTATGTCAACTCTGCCAGTCAGGTGAGACTGTACTGCTGTGGTTTGAAATTAGAGAGTACTCCTTATTACAGACTTTAAGCATAGAAAGTAATTGCTTGACTGTTGATTGTAGAAATTAATGTACAGTCACATTCCCCTTTCTGAAAGGGCTGGATTACAAGTGAACTCTAAACACATGCACAGAAATGACGGAGCAGGAGTAAACAAGTCCATTACACAGTCCTTCATCAAAGGTGAACATCACAACCCTTGGAGTCCAATCTCCCTTTCTTGCTCATCCCACTGCCTGTACCCATCCCACCCAGTGCTCTCCTGATTTTGGCTCTGTGTCTTTTACTTTGTATTGAAAGTTCTTATATTTTTATTTTTTAAATTAATACATCTATTTTTTTCCTACTTCTCCAAGCTGAAAACTGAATAAGGATGAAAACTATCCCTATTCCTGCTTTTCTAGGGATTTGAGAGCAGATTCTGATTATACTTTGTTAAAAGACTTAAAGTCCTACTGACATCCTGTTAAGTATAGAAGCAAGCATTTGGCTAAAGTTATTTTTAATATTAAACACCTCCAAGTTTAAGAAAAAACAACCTCACACTTACCCCAACACAAAATATTTAAAAGATATTATTAACCATATTGTTTGTAAAAGGTCATTTTTGTTCTAGCATACAGGGTCAATCATCACTCCTTGAATTTTTAGTGATGTTTCAATCATAGTGTTGGAGGGTTACAAGTTTATCCCTACTGTGAACCATTTTTCTGTCTTTGCAGAAATAGCCTTCACAGGCACAGACTTAATAATTTTTTTTAGTATGAATTACAGGAAATTGGAAAAAGTGCACCCACATCGCAATTCTGTAACTACGAGAACAGACGTGCAGCTCAGAGGAAAAATTAGGGCTTTTCACTTTACAAATGTTATCTTCTTCTCTCTGTTGCCAATAATGCAAATTATTTGGAACATGAAAATCTCAATATTGGATCAAAATTCACTAACTTTTAATCCTTTGCAACCTTATTGACTGGGGGGGATAGGGAGGAAATCCAACATTACTGACAAAAAATCCTCCAGTGCATTAGAGCTATTTGGACCAATTACTTAAACTTTGTTTTACCAGGTATGTTCTGTGAGATCAAAAACATTTTAAAAGGTTACATTTTTTTACCAAGAATTTTTTGGTGAATCTCAAATGGTTTTTATGGCAGCTACTGGTGAGTTCTGCTCAGAGAGAGATGCACAGAGGTGATGGAAAACACAAAACCTGTGTTTTTACACTTTTAGTGTGAAGAGTCTCCAATCCTGTCTTTTTATTCCAATGTGGAACGAGTATAAAATAAAAAAGCCTCTGAAATGATGGCTTAATAGACACACTGTCCTCTGAACAGCCCTTCTGTATGCAAAAGCTTGGGATACTGTGGGAAAGTAAGTGGAGATTACAGAAAAAAATGTTGTTGGATATTTCTGTGAAAAAAGCATGAATTTTAGAGTGAGCAATGGAAATCCCAACAATGAACAGTAGTTGTGCTGGGAGAAAATTAAGTGAATGCTCCTTGCCAATGAACTGGGAAAATACAAATTCTCAACACCAGACACCAGAGGTGACAACCCAATTAGATAGCTGTTTCTGAATCACAGTGTTACTAGCCCTTTAATTTCCTTCTGCAGGTGAAATTTGCTGTCCATACTCTTGAGGAGAGAAGGAAATGTAGTTTCATGAATGGCTTGCACCAAGAGAATACTAAAATATTCTTTTCTTTCAGTCTTGAAAAGCAATCTTCCTAGCAATGGGACAGAAAAACTCGTGCCTTATTGAGAGACCCATCCTTGCAGCTTGAACTCCCCTAGTCAGTCCTGGAGGAAATACGAAACAGGGAAAACATTCCTGCACTGTCTTTTGGCATGGGTTAGGTGATTCTCCTCTGTTTCTCCCTTTGTATGGCCATTTCACGTTTTTTTTTTGCACACGAGCAAGTAATTGTAAAAAGCAGTGGGATCACTTCATAATATTAGAATTTGCTACTTGCATACTGCAGAATTTTATTCCTTATTTTAAAAGGAGAGCAAACATTTAGCATCACTTTTGGATTTTGTTTGTCTACAGCTGAACTTCAGCAAGTGGCATCTCAAAAGCACAATTTTGAAGATTTGCTCTGTCAAATTTCCAACTGATTTGCAGCAGATTAGAGCATCCACATCTATTAAAAACCTAAACTCAGTCTTTTAATTCCTGGTAGTAACATCTGTCTGACACTTAGTTTCACTATGACTCCAGAGAAGAACTGCTAGTGTATTAGTCATGCTGGCCTAAGCTATCACTTCTATGAAAATTTTATGAGCAGCGCTTACATTTCGCCTGTTAAGGAAGATACACAAATACTTCCTTTTATAATTAATGTAGAATATGAAACGCTTTGGTGGTCTCAAAGGAACAGTAGAGTTAAGTGCTGGTCAAAGCCTGGCTGTGTATAGCTAATCACTGATAATGGACCCAGAGGGAATATGTGAACAAACCCCTTCCCCCCGCAAAATTCCATCCCAACAATCAAGGATACTGAAAAAGCCTGTAAACTTATGAGAGCTACAAAAAAGGAGAAAGGCTTGGATTGAGGATGAGAAATGGGTCAGATTGGAGAGTTTAAATTTAAAAAAAAAACAGCGTAAAGTGTTCTTCTGTCTAAGGAAAGGAAAAAGAAAGCAGTCACACGAAGTTCCCAGGCACCTAAATGCTTCCTTGTCTACTCCATTCCCCCCTGATTTATGTCATCCCTATGTTCCTAGTTAAGATTAGTACTTGTGTAAAAAATATAGTCTTTGCAGAGGATGGAAAAGGCTTTCTTTTTAATATTAGCACCTTGTCTTGACATTAGGTAGCAGCATTAACATTCAAATCACTGCTTATGACATAGCTACAATACTGGTCTCTCAATGAATGCCAGAAGAATTCACAAGCTTGGCAGTCTGTCAACTGTCTGATACATTAGACAGAGTGTCAGAAATTTCACACTGAAATTATATAGTCTTAAAGATAAGAGAAAGCTATGTATAATTGTGTGAAGGAGCTAGAAGAGACTGAGGAAGGCATTTTTATTCCAAATCAATAGAGAGATTTACAGTAATTCAAGCACCGTAATTAAGCCCTTTAAGGATGAAGCACTGATTGTGTCAAATTTCAGACAGATGCTCTTCCTGGTTAGCTGCTCCACTGGGAGGAAAAAAATAGAAAATGTTGTATCTAAATGTTTGCCACTCACCCTCTTGTCTGCAAAAAATACTTGGTGCTCAGGAACTGAGCTATGAGTTCTGCTAGACTTAATCCCTGACTGTCAGAAAAAAATGCCACCTTCCTGTTTGAAAACAACTCAGATCAAGACCATGGACTTCTGAGAAAATATTTACATCGGGAGCACTGGGGATGAATGCTGGTCACTCTCAGCAGAGTAAACAGAAGTGCACTAAAATCTGGCAGTGGAAGAACCTGTTGGCCCGCAGGGCAAGGTTGCAAGTGCATCTTTGGTCTCTTGTCTAAAGAGTATAAATATTAAACTAGCTTACTGGCAGACAAACAGCCTTACAGTGTTTACATGCTATGTTAATTAAAAAAACAAACCAATCATCTCGAGTAATCAGTAACCCTGAAGAGAGAATCTGGCATCGTTCTCTGACTGCCGTACAGGTAGCTAATCCTGCTTACTGTGCTTGAAAAAAAAGGACGAGTGTCATTTTATTCTAGCAACCACCTTCATAACTATTTTTAATTTTGCTAACACTAGGAGATTTAAATGTGTAAGGCTGCATCACGAACAAAAGTGGTGCACCTCCTCTGTCCCTCCAGGCTGGACTCGCTTGCTCCTTGAATGAAGCCTAGGGAAGGGACCCTGCTCCCTTGCCACCCCTTAGAAGAGAGAATGAATGCTTTGTCACACATCACCATTGACTTCAGTCCTCCTGCTGTTGGATTCACTGGTGTGTACAGGACTCTTTCAATGCCTGTAACCAGGAGAAGAGCATGTTGCTCGTGTGTTTGTGTCCTAAGACCAGTTTGAGAGCTGCATTGCCAACCTTCAGCAAAAGTAGCGCCTTTGATAATTCCTTCCCACTGCATCATTTGTAGCAAGCCTTTGACAAGGACAAAAACTACTGCCCATCTTCCTATCTGCATGCACACCAGAACACATCTGACACAGCTTTCTTCTCAGATGCTGCTGCTCTGCCTTCTGAGATGTGAGTACCACTGGGTACCAAAGGGTGAGATGGCAATCCAGCTGACAGCGTCTGAATCTGGAAGGTGACCGTCAGCACTTTTCCCAGTAACACAGGAGTGACACTTCCTCTTAGTCCAGAAGTTGACTGCTGTCTTTCACTTCACAAAGCAATTAGCTGGCCAACTAAGTGAGTATGGATCATATGGCCAGTATTCAGCACTGTTGCTCTCCTCTCCTGCCATCATTTGTTAAAGGAAGAGGGATGAATTTGTAACAAAAAGGGAGTGAATCCTTCCAGCAGCTGTTTAAATCTTGACAACAGCAGTATACAATGTTTTTGCTAGACGTGCTCAATATAGGTTTCAAAGTAAGCTGCTGATTCTTAAATGATAAGAGCTTTCACCTTCTATAAAAAATAAAGAGCATTTAGGGTTTAAATATGCACAGTCAGAAAAAAGTCACACCACTCGGAAGAATATTGCAGATACAGCATTTAATCCTGCTCCATTTAATTCGTAATACATTGAAGCTAATACAGGTTTAACTAAACCCCATGTTAAATACCCTAGATGCCATTCTAATACTCTAGATGCCATTTTGTTCATACTCAGGGTAAATACATTTTGCAGATATATAGTGCCATGACAGCTTAGAGGTGCTAAAGCATGGTTTGCCAACGATCATATGTACCTTGACTCTTCTGGGATCTCCTGCTTTTCTGAAATTCAAGATTGGGTAGTTTGACAAGCTGAAGTATATTTTACCTAAAATGGAGAGGTGTGTACATCTAGTAGATTTCTTTTATCCTTTTGATATAAATAAGAAAAATTTGGGAGTGAAATTTCAGTAGTAAACTGCAGAATATTTATCTTAGATTAAAACACCCACAAACTGAACGTCACCCCACCTTTGGATTTTAAGTACAAGGCATTTTAGGTGTGGAATTTTTTTACTACAAAAAAAATCATGTTTGGGCTTTTGTTTGCTTCTTACAATGAACAGGGTGTCAGTTATCAGTGACATACATCTTAGCTAATTTGAACTGAGAGATATTAAAAGACTCTTGATGATTATATTTTTTTTTTACATATGGGACAATGATAGGTGTGCATGCTAATATAGTTAAAGGCATGGAATTATAACTTTTGAAATGTGTGCCAGACAGGTAATTTGGTGGGTTTGGACAATATGTAAAGGCAGGACAGCACCATATCATTTTTAAATAATATGTTCAGCAATCAGGCTCTTTTTAGCTCCTTTCCTACACTCCTTTTGTTGTAGTCAAGGCAAATTGGATTGTCTGACATGAACTGAGATAATATAGATGGAAGGAAAACCATATTGATGATCTGCTTGGATTTGATTATTGATTTTTCTTTTAAATTGCCAGAAAGTCACATGCTAGAAAAGAATGATTTGTTGAATTCCTGAGCTTCATCACCACCAAGAAAGGATCACCATAGCAACAGGAAAAGACTATGCATTGTGAGAGTACTCACAAGCTGAACAAGATCATGGTTTAAGATAATGTCCCAGTAGCATGGCAAAATGCCAGTCAGATGTGGAGGGAAGCGGGATTTCTACAGTAACAAAGAAATTTAAAAAGAACTAATACTGTAAATGTGAAATATATAAGAAGTTAAGGCTAATAGGAAGTGCAAGACAGTGAATCGAGAGGCTGTACAGCTCATTTGTCTGGGGAGCAAATCAACAAGGTTTCTTACTGATAAATCCCTGAACTAGTCTTTAAAGGTAAACTGCCAAGTGACTGCTGAGTGTCATCATGATTTTCCCTTTAGCCTCTCTGATAGAGCATCTAAAATATTTTGCAGCTAGCAGGAGCTGTCCATGCAGTAACTATGTAAAAGAGTTTAAAGCAAAGATTTCATGTAGGTCACTCGTCAGGCAGAACCTGCTTAACTTCTACTAATTATCTGCAAGGTCTGATCCAGCACTGCAGTCTAGAGGTGATCATTCATTACATTTGCTGCCTGGTGCACCTTTTCTATTCAGACACTTACCTTTGATCCTCTCCTACAACTGTTTTGAATCCTCAAAGTTCAATTCCACAGTATTTGAGAAGCAAAGCTACAAATGTATGCGTAACTTAAAATATGAATCAGGATGAGTGCACAGTATGTCACTGTATGAGATTTAAACCATATGATACTCGCCACAAAAATTTTCCAGATTTTTGCTTTTGAACCCCCCATCCTCAACTCTTGTGTTTTGTTAAGAACCATTTATAATTAAATAGGTAAAATAACAATAAAATTACAGATGTTTGAAATGTTTGAAATGAAAAACCCTTCACATAGTAACTGCTGCTTTCAAAGACATGTTTTTTGCAACCGTTGCTTTGTGGCAAAGTGTGAGTGGCTTTACTTTAGCATCACTACAAATGTTTTTGTGAATTTCAAAAGAGCTTTTTATCTTTGTCCCTTAAGCCAGTTTAGTGCAGGAATAAATTCACACTGAGTGCTGAGACTATTCCAGTTCTGGTACCAGTGGGAACCACTACGCACTCGGATTCTTCCAATTTTCTCTCTTGACATGGTTTGTGTTAGAAAGTCTTCAGCAGAGTTTGGGAAACACAAAAAAAAAGTCCTCAGGGAAAACTGCAAATTTACTAATGCAGAGTGACACTAAGCCCAAACATTTTCATTTACCAGTCATCAAGATCATTTTGATGACTTACATGTTATGACTTTGATGACTCCAGTTACACAGTCTACAGTATATATTTGTCCTGTGACTAAAACAGAACTCGCTGTGCCAGACCACCACAGATACTTTCACAAAGACCGAGTTGTTCTTACTGATACTGAAGACCTTGCCAAGCTGCTCTCCATCATTTATCAACAGCCCTGGCTCTCTGGGGAGGTTCTAGATGATTGGAACTTGGCAAATGTCATGCCAATACACAAAAAAGGCTGGAAGGAGGACCTGGGAAACTCCAGACCTGTCAGCCTGACCTCAGTGCCTGGCAGGGTTATGGAGCAGATCATCCTGAGTGCAATCACACAGCACCTACAGGA
>JAWMRA010000078.1:53935345-53946043 GCA_035584735.1 Pseudotriccus pelzelni | reverse complement strand
GGGCTCAGTTCCGTGCACACTGTGTCTCACCTAAAAAATCCAATGCGCAGGCTGGAAGGTGTAAAGACCTTCCCCGGTTCTTCGTTCGCCAAGACTGGCCATTACATTACAAAGGGCAAAGGCCCCACTGGCTTCACTTTTAAGGTGTCCTTCTGAAGGCACCACCCAATACCAAACATAGTCAGTGTCATCTGCTTACTAGAGCTGGAATTGTTTTTTTCAACTACCAAATGATCAAGGAGTTTGAGGCAAGACAAGTTACTTGAATTAGTCCCCTCTAAATGGGGATAAGAATGTTCACTTAGCACATTTACTATTATTGAATAGAAGAAAAACACTGACTGAAATCCCAGTAATATTGCCATTATATTTTGCTCTTACAGGTACAGAAAGCTAGAAAAAATAAGGAAATCTGTTAAAACTGACAATAGAAAAGCTACACAGCAAGCCCAAGTAATACTGGGCTCAATACCACAGTTGAGACTTAAGCTTAAGCCATTTTCTTTTGTGACAACGAAAAACCAGAAACATTATATTTTGTCACTTCACTGAATGAAAACAGACAGAGATGCTTTACCATTAAATTAAAACACCAAGTTATAGCATACTGAGTAGAAAGTCTCAATCTTTGGCTAACAAATAAGGAGCACTCTCAGGATATTTAATAGACATGAATACCTTTACCATATTTACTACCATGCTATCTGATCACAAAAAAGTAATTTTCAATAGTGTAACAAGGCTTATTCAAAGCTTACTGCAGCCTGGGTGAAGCTGTCACAAAGGGCAATCAAACAGCTGGGGTGTCCTTGCATTCCTGTGCTTTAGGCTTCTCTGGGAAACATATTTTCTGAGGTCTGCAACCCCATGGACAATTAATCATTTTTACTCTACGACCATGTGATGATTGAATAACACAATATTTATTTTTACTATGTGGGGAGATAGTCTGGGTATGAGGAACAAAGACACAAAAGACATTGGAAAACCTTTTTAAGGAAAACATCTTTCTGCATCACATGTGGCATATGCCTCCAGTAATTGTTTCATAAATTAAACAAGAAAACTCATAAATCATTTTAAACACCAGTATTGGATCAGCAGTAAATCATCCTAGTAAATAGAGTCTTAATATGGCAATTGAGTTTGTGGTTAAGAGAGCTGATCCTAAATAATAAAATCAGATTCAGGGATATTCCTTTTGGAAGCCATAAGGGAAGTGGCTGTGCTCTCATGGAAATCTTGAGCAAACTGTCACTGCTTTTTTTCCCTTTTTCTGCACATGATTGTTCCAAAAACAAGAACTGTAGGTTGAAGGCTAATTTTGTGGATGAGGGGGTGAGTATGAATATACTGAAACATGTGGCCAAATGATATTGCTCTTGGCATACTGAGGACAGTTTCGGTAGCAAATTAGACATACTTGATAGTAGGAAAAAAACTCTGAAAAGCACTTTCTGACCTACAACCTGTGGACATTCTAAAAAAAATATAATGGGATTGTGATTTAGCTAAAACATTTTAAATGGAGGTTTTCCAGTACTTTGTTTCAGATCTTCAAAGAACTTCCTCACTGAAATATAGAGCCGGATTAGGAGGATGTGCATGTTACCCTCCCTCTTGGCTTGCTCTCAAACCTGGCTCTAAATTTTAGGGATTAAGCTAGTCATCAACAGGAAAGATACATCTTAAACCCTCACTTGATTATGTGTGTTAGTCACTGAAGGAACTGTACCTTAAAGTTCAGCAAACAGGGAAAAAGTAGCAGTCTGCTTTCCCAGTTTCAAGAGTAAACACCTGGACAATAAGGTTGGCTTAATGACTATGGTACAGGAGGCCCAGAGGCTGCGATAAATCAGTTCATTGCTGTGATGGCAAGAGAGGGGTGTGTGTGTTTCCATTCCTTCATGTCAACTGAAAATGTAAGATTGTTCTATACACTCCCAAATAAATGCAAATAATTATGGAACAATTGTAGAAAGAGTTTGTGTCACTTCTGCCCTTCCTCTGTATGTTAGGAAATGAACACTACAAACATAAAAGCTATTATGTTGTTGAAGGACAAGGCCATGAGTTAAAGAGGTGACTCTTCCGTCCTCCAGAAAGAAGGCGCTTAGTGCCAGCAAAGGCCTTTTGTATACATTTCACTTTGAAGATCTCAGGACATTCATTCCACATAGTTATTCCTACCAAAGTGTTGATTATTCCACTCTGTTTACAGGGACTGCTAGCCTGGTAGTCATTCTGTTGGTGATGCCCTTGTTGCACACAGCCTTTGGTGAAGGTCCCTCTCTGAAATGAGTGCAGCTCTAGGGCAGTTGCCTGAGCTTGCGGGTTATTTGGGAGCAAGATTGTTCCTAGTCTCCCCAGAAAAAGAAAGGCTGTTACTGGACTTAATTCTTGACAGCAAAGATTATGAGTAGAAACCCAAAAACCAGGTTTTACACATTTTTACTTTACCTTCAGCCAATGCCCTTTTGAATATGTGGTCAGTGGTTGTTTGGAGTGAGTGGTGTACTTACACAGCTCTGGCAGAATTTACACTTTAATTTGGGAAACAGATACAGTTTCCTTGGCTAGAAGAATTTCCTGGCACCACCTCAATGTCAAAAATAACTTGTTTCTTTATAAACAAAGCAAATTAATTACAGATTACAATGATTTTATTGTATGGCTTTTAGACTTTTCTGGATCATTGCTAGACTAGTAGGCTTTACAATACAGATCCAATTTACTTTCACTATATACAAATAAGGGGCCTTACTTTGAGATGTTTATGCACTTATCAGGACTCTAAAACTGAATTACTGCCGTGGCTGAAAGCTGATGTGTTCTTTATCATCCAGTGAGAAATAATTGAAAATAACAATTATGAAAAAACCAAATATTCTGTGAGGTTTAGGATAGATTTTATCCAGACAACAATACTGTCAGTAGTCACTGACTCCACACTGAAAATACCAAAGACAGATCCAATTGAGAATGAAATTCACATCTTAATTACTGGGATATGATGATCCAAATGGCAATAATTACTACCCAAAATGAACTTCCAGAAGTCTGCTGCAAGATTGAAAAGTCGGCTTGTCATCGCCTGCTAGGAAGCCACTTGTTCTTTCACTGCAGCACCTGTTCAGTTTGCTGTTCTGCAAATCAGTGAATTCAGTGCAGTTTTGTCTCTACAACACTATGTTTCCCTTCTATGGGATATTAGTATGTCAGAGAACAGATTTTTTTAAGAGATAAAAGGAAAGCAGCAGCCATTATCTGTTATAGGGAACAGATTAATGTGATAGTCGTTATATACACACAGTTCCTAGTTTTATTTGCCTGACAATAATTTTCATGGGCTAAAGCAAATCAGTACACTAAAATTCTTTTGCTGTTCTTTGCCTTTGTTCTGTAGCAGTGCATCAGAGATAAATCTCTTGTTTCCTGGTGTTTCAAGCAGCTTAGCAGAATGCTGCGTCCTGAGAAGTTTGCCCCTCCTGATGGAAAGACATGCCTAATTATCTATCCAAGGACTGGAGATTTTTTTGCAAAGGTCAACATTGCTCAAGCAACTCACACAAGAGCTTTGTTGCTCTGCTTAAAGGGAATTTTAGTCTTTAAAACTGTAAACCAGGTTGTCTCTATAAATAGAAGATAAAAGAGGTAAGAAAGGTGTATCTATAATATGTATGTGTAGTTCATAAAAAGAAACACTTTTGGCAGTAAGACAGGAGTTTGCTGCATAATTTCCTGTCTTGAGTCAGAAAAACTGAACTCCAGGGATCTCTGTCTATGCAGTATATTGAAAAGTGCAGAAACAAAATGTTCCTCCAGATTAACAGTTTAAAAAAATCTTGGGTTTTATTGTATTGAAGAACTCATTAAAAATAGCTGTTTGATATCCTGTTTAGGAAGAATTTATCTCCAAGACCGACAACGTAGAACATACTTGGAATGGAAGGATGCTTACAAAGCTCCTGGGATGCCTCCACAGCTCGTACCAAACGGGCTGCGTGTTTCCTTTGTCAGTCGGAAGGCCACTGCTGCTGTTGTCTTGTTCCTGCTGCAGGTTTGTGCAACAACAAATGGCGTTGGGCTGTTTTGAATGGTTTCTAAAACTCTGGATCTCGAATCCCAAACCAGCAGAGTGCTTTATTTTCCACTACATCATTCTGTTTGACACCACAAATGCACTGCACAACTGCCTTCAAATCCTGCCAGGAGAGTCTCCAGCACTGTCTCCCTCCATCCTGTCGAACACATGCTGCCTCTGTAACAAGTTTATCAGGACAGAGACTAGCTGATCATGTGGATATTTCAAGAAGCCATTGAAAGCCCCCTAAATAGTCTGAGGGAAAGCAGGGAAGTAAAAACAGTAGATGAATATGTAGGGGACATGAAAATGTGAAAAAGTACCTATTTTTATGTTAAATGCTGATCAGGCTGTGAACCACTAAAAATAGCACTGATACAATGTCTCAGAGTGTAAGGAAGAGCAACATTTGCCACGACTCAAAACCAGGCCAGTGATCAACTGTCCTACAGTAACGCGGGGTTTTGTGCAAACGCGAGAAGCTTTTGTTACAGATGTTTCACACACACACACACAAAGTCACATTGCTGATGAGGAAAAAATTAAACTATTGTCCAAAAGCAGAAGCGATGGGGGAGGTAATGAAACGACAACCCAGGAAATACAAATATCCTTCCAAACGCTTCCCGACTGTTCAGATAAAATTCACAGAACAGAAACACCTCTGGTTGGCACACTAAAATATGAAGACCATAGGAAGACAATATGAGCACAATCTACTTCATTTGGAGTGCCTGAAATCTCTTGACAAGAATAGAAATACCACAGCTCCACGTCATGAAGAGATTTATTTCTTGCTAATTTTTTTTTTTCCTTGGATTGGGGCCCTCAAGAAGTACATGGGCCTCTTGGACTGAGTCCAGGAGAGGACCATGAAGATGCTCAGAAGGCTGGAGCACCTCTCCTTTGAAGGCAGACTGAGTGAGTTGGGGTTGTATAGCCTGGAAAAGAGAAGGCTCTGGGGAGACTTTAGAGCAGCCTTCTGGTACCTGAAGGGGGTTTATGACAGAGGTGGAGAGGGACTTTTTACGAGGGAATGTAGAGACAGGACAAGGGGGAATGGCTTCTAAGTGAAAGAGGTGAGATTTAGACTGGATATCAGGAAGAAGTTCTTGATTTGTGAGGGTGGTGAGGCACTGGAACAGGTTGTCCAGAGAAGTTCTGGATACCCTATCCGTGGAAGTGTTCAAGGCCAGGCTGGATGCAGCTTTGAGCAGCCTGGTCTAAGTGGAAGGTGTCCTTGTCCATGGGAGAGAGGCTGGAATCAGGTGGCCTTTGGGGTTCTTTCCAACCTAAACCATTCTGTGATTTTATTAATGCCTTTTCAATTTCTAAAACAGTGCACTGAGGGTAAAAAGGGATAAAGGATTACGATGATATACTAAAGAGAAGAAAATTAGGTAATTAAAGACATTATTCCCTTCTCCAAGGAGTGAATTTATTCTTTCCTGTCAAAAGGGTAATATTGAATAAGCTGGCAAAATATTAGATCCAAATCAGAGACCCAACTAGAAAATGAGATATTAAATTAATACACACAGAAATGTGTGACCTGTAAAATCTCTGGAATGGAAGAATATTCAGATAAGGTTTCACTGGAAAATGAGAAATAGTATTTTAATTGATAAAGAAGATGCAGTGTTAACAAACTGAATGTATGCACACATTCAAGGAGGAAATCAGTTTCCTTCTACAATCTTCTTGGTATAATTGTATTTGAAATCATTTCTAGCTTATATATTAGAGCCTATATATTTGTAGTAAAAAGCTATAAAAATAACCACATAAACCCCAACCTCTTTAAGACTAAGATTAATGATTAATATTGAGACTCTTCAAGATCAATATGTTAAGTAGATTTTAGTCACAAAATGCACATATGTTAAATTATTAGAGCAGAGAAGCCTTACTGTCCTAGGGTGCTAAATCATTTGCAGTATGACTAAGAGAAGGACACCAGAGAATTAATATTAGATGAAAAAGCTCCAAGACATGAGGAATCACAGCAAAAAGTTCTCCATAAAATATGCAGAGCTTTTTGCTAAGTCAGCTTAGGAAATACAGATTTTAAGTATGGTTTATCTGGAGTGAGCCTTATTGTGTTTTACTAAATATTTGGCCTCCCACGTCTCAGTAACTTTCTATTTGAGTATTTAATGCTGGCTGTGTGATAGAGGTCATCACCTATCTATCATGGTTTCCCATTCAGTCTTTTCTCCCCATCTTCCTCTTTCACCACTGTTTTTCCACATCCTCTTTTTCTCATTTCAGTTGTTTCCTTCTTTCCTGTTTTATCCAAAATATTATCATCACTTATATCTTTTACTCTTTTTTATATCCACCAGTTCCCCAGCACCTCTCTGGTTTTTTTGTTTTGTTTGTTTGTTTGTTTGTTTTTTGGTCTGGGGCTTTATGGTAGTACCACTGCTGCTTTCAGATCTTTTCAAATCACGGTGATCAAGCACTTAGAAGAAATGCTTTTCTTTGAGACTGTAAGCATCACAGGGTTGGCTAAGCCCTCTGGGTCATGTGGATTGGTAGACTGTGATGGGGCAAGAAGATGGTTGTTGTCAAGACACCTGCCTCACACCAGAAGAGTTCTTCACAGAAATCTGGAAAAATTGCGTTGCTTGAGAAGCCTCAGGAACTCCAAGAACATATGCATATATGAGAATGTCTGTGCTGGGAAATCTTAGTGTTGTTCATCACAATCTCCATGTTGAAATTAACTGAAATACTAAATCCTCTAAAATACGACAGGTTTCCTCCCTTCTTCAATACATTATTACTGATCAAACAGCTTGATTTAAGCTGAGGAAAAAACAAATCTTTAATGATTGTTATGCCCTAAAAGTCTTCACTTCTCTTTCTACCCATACTTCCCCCGACTCCGAAACTGGTAAAAAGAAATACTTTAAATATTGCTGGTGGTTCCACTATAATAGTAAGCTTTGTGATGCTCAGACTTCTTGACAGCATTAAAATGCACAGAGAACGTGTAGTCTGGCACATTAACAGATGTACAGTGAGGCTGCAATATTCTGGGCATGCTGAATTTACTGGGCGCAACATTTAGCTGTGCGTCTGTTAATGTAGCCACAGATTGTTCCAGTTCAGGGCCTGCGCAAAGCTGAGTTTAATTTCACAGTCACAGAGGTGAGTTGTCCAGGATTTCTGAATGACAAGCAACCTGCACGGGGCGTCTGCTGAGCTGCTGAGTGGATGTAAGTCAGAAGAAGAGCTGGAGAAATGGAATCTGATAGGTAACCTGTAAAAGTAATTTCTCTTTTTCAGCAGCTGCCAAGCAGGTAGGCACACATCTGTTGAAACTTTACATGGGCAGTTGTAAAAGGCTGTATTTGAGCATGCTCAGCACCAAACTCTGCAAGAGGAGCTGACTACTGGCAACAAAAATCCCCACTATCCTTTAAAAAAACCCACAGAACAACTTGGGATTTTTGCAGATGAGTCCATCTAAAAACTAGAAAATATTTAAATCAGTATTTTTTTCATTTCTTTCCTCCCTGTCTCCAGTTAGTTCATAACAGGAAGAGTTTGATTCAGGCAGCAGTCCAGATAATAAAGGTGAAGCCTAGATCGAGGTTGCAGGAGTTTAGGATGTAGGAGAATCCTGTCCTTTTGCCTCAGAAAATCTGTTACAAGTTGTTGTGTTTGCCTTAAAAGGGTGGCTGATGTGTTTGTTAACCAATTAAATAGCAGTGAGGTTGGTGGTTAGACTTAAGGATTTCTGTCAGCTGCTCAAACTGAAGGGGTCACTGCAAGGGTGGCAGTGATGACATAGCAGCGATCACACCATCCTGTTCATCAGCTTGTCCTTGCGCATGGAGAGGGAGAGCACTGTGTCGCTACTTTTGTCCATTACACTGAATTAGTATGACTGGAGGTCCAAGAGGATGAAAATGTGCGAGCCCGAACCTCGATGCCCTCAGTTTGAGACCTGTGAAAGCAACACAGGCTGAAGCGAGATTGTCATATGCTCAGCCTGGACCGTTGCTGCGCATTTTGACGGATCTAACTTTGTTAGGGAACAGAAGCCAATTGACAATAATTAAGAAGCAGATGGATGAGATAAAGATATATTTGCTCACTTGTCTGACTCATGGTCAGGCACTAAGAACAACTCAAAGAAACAAGAAAAACTGGTACCTCCCATGGACAGCTGATCAAGTGCCATTCCCCAAGCTGTACATTTCTCCAATCTGGCACCACAAGAGCAGGACATCCCTGTTTGATGCACAGGCATTCTGGCACCAGCCAGCTTTCTACCTTATCAACACTGTTGATTTGTCACCACTTTTTTGTTCCCTACATCTGTTTTTCTCACAGCTTCTCTCATGCCACTCCTCAGTTCTTCTAGCTCTTCCTTTTTTACCCCCCCCCTTCAGAGACATTTACCCAAATTCGCAATAAGAACTCGATATTCAGAAAACACTCCTCACGCTTAATTCTCACAGAAA
Source organism: Pseudotriccus pelzelni (assembly GCA_035584735.1). NCBI lineage: Eukaryota > Metazoa > Chordata > Aves > Passeriformes > Tyrannidae > Pseudotriccus > Pseudotriccus pelzelni. The sequence goes on along the minus strand of JAWMRA010000078.1, from coordinate 53,937,481 downwards.
GAAATTTGTTTAACCAGTTGATAATAATTGCTACTTATTTTTCAAAGCATAGACATGTTTGACAATTTCCATTTGAGTTCTGGTAGAAAAGAAGAAGAGCCTTTGCTCATGCTAAGAGCCTGGAGAAAGCTGACCTGCAGAGGAGAAGGGAGACATGGTCTAGGCAAGAAGCCTATAGCAAGTGCGACTATGAGGAAAACTCCCCAAACGTCTTTTACTCTGAAGAAAGCTAAATCAACTGAAGCATTATTGAAATGCATTATAATTTTAGTAATAAGAGGAGTCCTAAGCCTGTTGCCCTCAAATGGAGCTGTGGGAAAGCTCAAAGGCAGGCAGGCTGGGAACTGGGAGACAAATTCAGGGGAACTTGTGTACTTTGTACTTGTCTGCCCTATACTACGATGTGGCTTCTGTTTAATTTGGCATTTAATTTGACTGAACACATTATTTTGACAATTACGTAAAAAGTAAATTTCTTGAAATTCTTGAATTTCTCTTGGGTGAGTCTTAAGGAAGAACTGGAAATGGCCAGCTTGGAAGTAATAGAAATGGATTTGGTTTGTAGGTGCACACAATTGAAAAGCCACAAAACCAGTGCAGGGAGAGCTGGGTATGCAGCACTTGGTAAAGGAATGACACTGGGAACAGAGGATGGTGCCTGAACACTGTGATAAACACCTTACTAGATAATTCTTGATGAAGGAAACAAGAAAGGGGAGAGATCCAGGTCTGAACACGAGCTGGATGTCTGTCAAGCTAATCATGTCCCACTTCTCCTGTTCCTCACTCCCTCTCTGATCCTCTCAGAATAAAGTGAAAATGCATCTCTTAACACTTCCCATTGATTTTATTTTCCTGTATGAGAACAGGGTGCAGCCTATTACTCTAATTCCAACAAAAAAGGTCATTCATAAATTTAGTGCACTGGTTTCAGTGCATTCCTCAGCAGAAAGGAAGTGGCACACCACAAGCAATACCCAGATACCAGATGCAATGCAAGCTGAGCTACCAGCTAGGCATTTCTTCATCCCTGGAGGGATACTATTTCGAAGTCAAGATAACAGACTTAAGCAATTAAGATATGCTCTAGGCATTAATGGAGAGAAATCTGTGGATTCCTGCAAGCTTGCAGGCACTTACTGGAGAGCTGCTGCATAGGCTTCTTTCTCAAGGTAAAGGAAGCACTGGAAAGTATGCCAGTTTAAAATGCCATTTGCTTCAGCTGACACAAAGCTACAGCACTGCTTAAAAATACTGCCTTTTCGTTCTAGCATAGGAACTCGTCAAGGTCACGTGCCTTGTGAAATGACGAGGTCAGTTCCTTTGCTGCATGCAAAGTGATGTTTGGGCTTACCTACGAGAAAGTGAAACGGTTTAAGAAGCTGATTTGAAGTTCACATCCCTCTATTTCCCTTGCAGCTTTTGCAGTCACTATTACAATTCTGTACTTCTAGACTCAGGTCAGTTTCGGCCACTGATACACTGCTGGTTTTTTCCCATATGCTCCATATGCTGTTCATATATAGAGAATGGGTTATTCAATAGCTTTGCATGTCTCTCACAACCTTTAACTCTCATCCTGTGATGCCAGCAAGTCAAATCTGGCTGCTATCTAATTAAGTGTGTATTTTTGTCTACATTTTAATTAGAGGGAAACTTAAGATGTTACCTATGAGAAATGTAAAGAAAGTTTCTAATTCCTGGTCTAATTGATATAGAAATAGTAGTCTTTTCCTAGCTTCATCAGTCACATTATTGAGTGGATTGCAAAGAATCTCATGGGAAAGTTGTAAAGTTGTGAGTTTATTCCTGTTGTATTTAAATGAGGTGTTTACGAACTAGTCACTGTACTGCAGATTAAATAGAGTTTTATTATGGCATCTAAATCTAAGGATCAGTGACTGTCATGGTCAATGACATAACACTGCTATTAATATGTTAGATTCAGTATCAGAATAAACAACCAAGCTGGAGCAAGAGGACCCATTAGTGACACTGACAGCCACTGTTCAGGAAGCTATTTAAAAACCATGCTGTTCCTAGTACTGTACTGTATTGTCCTGTCCTATCCTATCCTATCCTATCCTATCCTATCCTATCCTATCCTATCCTATCCTATCCTATCCTATCCTATCC
>JAWMRA010000078.1:53908560-53935245 GCA_035584735.1 Pseudotriccus pelzelni | reverse complement strand
CGGGGGAGCCGCCCGGGCGCGGGGTGGGCGCTGCGCCAGCGGGGTCTCCGCCGGCCGCCTCCCCGCGCCGAGGGGCTCCAGGGCGGGCGCTCCCGCAGCCCCCGGCCCGCCCCGGCCATGGCCGCCCTGTCACCGGGGAACACCCGCGGGGGGCCGGGGCGCCCGAGCCCTGCCCGGGCGGGAGGCCGAGGCGCCGGGGCCGAGCCCGCTGACAGCGCGGCCGAGCCCCGCGTCCCCCGCCCCGGGCCCGGCTGCGGGAGGGACGCGGGGCGGCCCCGTCCCCTCCCCGGGTGCGCACAATGGCCCCCGCCACCCCCGGGGGGGGGGCTTCGGTGTCGGCGCGGGGGGAGCAGCTTTGTGCGGGGAACGCGGCCCCGAACCCCACAAAACGCACAAAACCAGCGCGCGGGCAGCGCGGGAGCGGCGCCGGGGCAGCGCCGGCTCCTCCTTCCCCCGCGCCGGGAAGGCCTGCGGGAGGGAGCGCGGCGGCGGCGGCGGGAGCACCGGGGGCGGCGGGGCCGGGGGCCGGGGTGCGGGCGCGGTGCGTTACCTGCCGTGGAACCAGTCCTTGCAGGCGTCGCACTCGATCATGAAGCGGGTCACGTCGTAGGGCAGCCGGCAGATGCAATAGACGGGCACCGTCGCCATGTTCGCGCCGATCCGCTCCGCTCACGGCGCCCGCCCGCCCGGCCGAGCGGAGCGCGGCGAGTGCGGGCACGGCGGGGCCGGGGCGAGAGGGGGGAGACGCGGGGGGGAGAGGGGAGAGAGGGGGAAACCGAAATAATACCCCAAAAAAAAACACCAATAAAAAATAACGCTAAAAAACCGCGGTAGTGGATTTAGGGCTCCTGAGGGGCAGGCGAGCGGTGCCGGAGGACAGGGAAGCGCCGCCCGGAGCCGGGGGCCATGGCCGGGTCCCGCCGCCCGCCGGCGCCGCGGGCCGGGGCTCTCTGTTGTTGTTGTTGTTGTTGTCCCTCCAGGATGGTGATTCCCGGTGCTCGGCGATCGCGGCGGTGCCCCCTGGTGACAGCCCCGGCGCGGCCTCCCCGGCGGGCCCGGCCTTGCGTCAGCCCGGAGGGAGCGGGGCCGGGCCGGGCGGAGCGGAGCGGAGCCGAGCGGGGGCTCCCCGGTCGGGGCCGGGGCGCGGCGGGGGCTCGGCGGAACGCGCGTGTTTGTGTTAACCCCCGCCTGCCGGCAGGGAGCTGCCCAGCCCGAGCGCCCCCGCCCGCCCCGCCGCGGGGGCCTGCGGGGCGGTGCGGGGGGACCCGCAGCGAGGGGTGCGGGGACGGGGGGACCCCGCTCGGGGGGTGTCGGCGGGAGCGCGGGGGGCGCTCGGGGTGCCCGCGGGGAGCGGGGGGCTCCCGGTCTGCCCCGAGGACCGGGAAGCCGGGGGAAGCGGCCGTAAGTGCGGTGCGACCCGCAGGAACAACGCCCGGAGCGGGTGTGCGGGTGGGGAGGGCGGGTGGGGGCACACAGATATGCACCGGGGATGGTTTAAATTAAAAAAAAAAAAAAACAAAAAAAAAAAAAAACCAACAAACAACGAAAGCATGAGCTTCTTTCTATTCACTAAAATCAAATTAGTGGGGGTTTAACCACCTGGGGGGCTTACTGGGGGCCGGGATGAGATGGTCTTTAAGGTCGCCTCCGGCCCAAAGCACCCTCTGATTCTGTGACTGTGTGATTTCTGCCTCTAAAGTCACCACCGCTGCTCGCAGAGCCCTTTCCCTGCTGTGACACCGAAAGGGTGGTAATGAACACCTTATTCCTACCAAGAACCGGATCCCAGCAGCATCTGGACTGTGAGGGGCCACCGAGACGCTGACTGACTGTGTACACCAACTCTACACATCCCCACCAGCCCCCTCCCACAGCAAAGGCAAAAGGGGAACCGTGGGGTCTCAGCTGAGGCTGCTTCACCATGCCAAGGCTCTGACAGAGGTTGAACGACCAGACTGTGGGGCTTTTGGGAGGACCTGTGTCCCCAGAGTGTTCAAAAGCCACTGACACCTTTCCCTGAGGAGTGAGAACTTCCTAGAGAGTGCTTGCAATGGGTCTCCCAGCTAAGGTGGGATTTTAGTTCCATTACGATGAATTCAGCATCTTGAATCCTTTACGTTTGAGGCTTTGAGGGGGGAAACTTCTGTTTGTCTTAGAGCAAAAAATAAAACAGATATTTCTCAGCCTTTTTTCATCAGTCTGCGAAAATCCTCAGAATCACCTGTGGGGGACAAGGGAAATTCAAGGAGCCAAAAAATTTCAAATGTGAGTTTTTCTACAGCGAGGTGGCTGTTTGTTGGTACAGACAGACCCCACCTTGGGTTGGTAGAGACAGCCCTGCTGAAAAGGGGCTGCCAGGATGGTTCCCCTTGCCCACTGTGTGTACACACACAGGAAGGACCGTCACATGCAGGGCTGTGTGTGGGTGACACACTCAGCCCCACCACAGGTGGCTTCTGACACGTCCCCAAGTGCAGTGACACAGTGGGAGGCCACAGGCCCACGTCCCAGATTGTGGCTCGGTGGGTTTGAGCGCCTCAAGGTGCACCGAGGGACCTGCTTCCTTCATGACAGTGCACCACAAAAGGACCTGCCCCCTGAAAGCCTGTAAAACAGTATGTTTAAATCGATCTGTCATGGCTTTAATGGTTCACAGCTTCAGCCAGAAAGTAGAAGAGCACATCCTGGGAGCAAGGTGGGATGGAGTGGAACAGCTAAGGAGCCACCCCAGAGCTGCACACACTGCTCCTCGTGCCAAGGACATCTCCCAGCTCAGCTCAGGGTTTAAATGGTGTCCTACTGGAGATTGGGATGCCTACAGGACAGTCGCGAGGATTCTGTGCCCCTGCACACCCCAAACACCTGCACTGCAGCCTGAAGGACTGCCCTCCCTTCCTGTAACCCGTGTTTTTATATTATGGAGCACAGAGTCATCGGCTGGATCAATGATCGGGGAGGCCTTTTCCAACCCAAATGATTCCGTGACTATTCCCTGAAGCACTTGTGAACACAGCAGCTCCTCCACACCATGTCCTGTGCTCATCTCCCTCTCCCAGTTGTTTATGGGCTTTGCTCACCCAGCCCATACGAGCTGTGAGGAATTATATCCTCACCACCTTTCCTCAGTCCCATGAGCATGGCCATGCAAACAGCCGTATTCCAAAGCACCCCCTGGAATTCCAGTGTTACTGTGTGCCCCCTGCAGTCATGGGTGAGCCATGAGTCACTGCACTGGGTTTGGGTGTCACACTGACACCGAATTGTGTGTTTGTTGTCAGTCACTAGAACCTGCACAAGGTACACTGGCAAAAATACAAACTTTGAGCCTTCCTCTCAGCTGTCAATAAAATTTATCAGACTCTTTTGTGAGATTTTAATTTTTCAGATATTTATTTTATTATGTGTTATTGACTTTATTTTACTTATTCTACTTACTTTTATTTCATTTACTTGGGGGCCCAGGTCGAGGCAGGAGGGGAGGGCAGGAGCCTGCCCGTGGCAGCACCAGCAGCAGGGCAGCCTCAGTGACATTGTCCATGTCTTGTGTGCAGTTCTCACTGAATGTGGCCTTCAGGGAAATAACTTAAATGAAATAAAGATGAAACAGACACAGGAGTGCCCAGTGCCCCTGGACTGGGGCAGGGAACAAGCAAAACCTCCACCCACCTCCGTGCTGCACTCAGAAGAGTGAAAGGGAACTGGATCCTCATGTGGAAGAGCAAAACAAGGCAGGAGAGGGAGAGTCAGCACACCGGTGATGGGAGCAGCGGGGAGCAGAGGACAGGCTGGGGGAGATGGGGCAGGGCTGGGAGCCAGCAGCCTGGCACAGCCCTGCTCAGGACACGGCCACTGTGGTCACCACGGCCACCACCCCGGGGGCTGCTCACCCAGGGTGCCCCATGGCTGGGCTGGGATCCGTCCCAGTGCATATCAGGGCAGTGATGAGTGACTCGGTGGCATCACTGTGATCTGTGGGTCACAGGATCACCTTATGACCACAACATGATCACAGCATGTTTTGGGTTGGAAGGGACCCGTTCCATCCCCCTGCCATGAGCAAGACACCTTCCACTAGACCAGGTTGTTCACAGCCCTGTCCAACCCACAGTGCCATCACTGTGCAGGGCTGCTGTGGGGGAGCTCTGTGGATCCCCCGGGCTGCTGGAGATCCAGAGCAGTGGGGATCACACCCCCAGCACAGCAGGGGTGCTGAGCACCCGGCACAGAGGGACTGCAGGTTCCCCAGGCAGAGGGTGAGACCCTCACACACCCACCTGCCAGGGGCAGCAGCAGTGATGGCCTTGGTCCTGCTGCACGTGACAGCTGAGCCCCCACCACACCTGAGCCCCCTAAACCATGTCTGAAACTCTTAAACCGTGCCTAAGCCCCCAGCACTGCTGGCCTGGGTAGACCCATCGCAATGAAGAGTTAATCCCAGAGCCAACCACGCTGGCAGCACTGCAGGTAAGAAGAATCCAAAGGCAGAAAGATGGGGAAATCTGATCATATTTATCAGGATGTGCTGCACTGCCCCTGCCTCTCCCGCTTTTTCCTTGGCTGGGCTGTGCATTGCTGCCAACATGGGACCAGGAGTCACCACTGGGTACAAGGGCAAGATGAAAGGTCTGCAGCTCCAGAAACATGTTTGCTGGCTCAGCTGCCAGGGCTCTGCCCATCCATGAGGATTCATGACTTGCAGTTGGACCCAGTGTTTTATTTTTTACCCTGCGCTGGTTGCAGGCAGGAGCTGCCCCTGTCACCCCCTCACATGTTGTCACTGTGCTGGGCCACGAGTGTTCCCTGCTCCAAAACTTCGTAAAGGAGGGACACGCACATGAGCCCATTGCTGCCTCAGGCTGATCCCCACTTGTTCCACCTCTCCCCACAGAGTTCCATGAGGGATCAGGGTGCATCCCTCGCTCAGGATGTTCATTTTTCCCAAAGCCAAAGCAGCCAGGAGTTTCCCAGGTAAAAAGAGTTCTTCCAAGTGTTTAGAACTTTTCTGTTTCGATTTGCTGAGAGCTGTTAGGAACCAGAAACCAGAGTAAAGTAACGCAGATGAGCATAGAGACCCGAAGCCAGGGCCATGGGCGGGAAGGAGCTTTGCCAGGGGACTTTACCAGGAGGTGCTGTGTGGTCTGACATGAACAGCAGAACCCACTGCTGAGGGTGAACCCACTGAGGCTTCACCCCGGGGCACCACCTCAATGCAGCACCTGGAAAGGCAGGTGGGAACCTGATCCGTCCTTCCAGCCCCACAGCAAAGTTCCTGCCCTTGACCGTTCTAGAAGGCTCCAGGCACCTGTGAGTGCTCTACCTCTGGGCTGGCACCCCCAGGAGATGTCTGGTTCCAATGCCATCCTCCTTCAGCAGTCAGAATCCTGCCGGCCAGCCTTCTGTTCCCATCCCATCCCATCTGAAAGAACCCAGAAGGTTCTTTCAGACCTTTCTGGAAATGGGTCAGAGGGCTTTGAGGGTCTCGGGTGGTTTTGATCCCCTGCAGTCCATGCCCACTTCTGAGCCTCACTCCTATGCTCAAGCTGTGCCATGTTGTGCTTATTTCCAGGAACTAGAACAAGGATGTTTGTCCACGAAAAGTGCTGCCCTACCTCCACATGGTCCCTTCTCCAGCCACATCTTGTTCTTTCCTGTGGCATATCAGGACCAACAATCCTTGGTTATATTCCCAACAGTCCTTGGTTGGCTCCACAGCTATCAGTGTTTGAGGCACACATATTAGCCCCTTATCTTCTGGGATTCTGCACTGTCCCATTCCACCCCGTCTTCATCCCATGGGGTGGGAGCCGCCCCTGTCCCCCGGTGTGGTCGTACCTGGCGGGTCAGTGCGACCGGACTCAGTTCACTTCGCAGCCTTTCGGTGCAATCCGAAGGATTACACAGACTGTCACCACCGAGGGAGCTGCCACCCGCCATGGGGCTGGGGAATTGTGGGGCTGGGGAATTGTGGGGCTGGATAACGGTCCTTTGGGGCGCTGACAGCACTGAGAGACGCGTCCCGGCCTCACTTATCTCACGGCACGGCAGTGACAGCGCAGGAGCGATGGCTGGGCGGTCCCGTTCCCCCCCCCTCGCAGGGACCCGGCGCTGGGGCTCCATCCCGGCTGCCGGGGGTCACCAGAGCTGTTCAGCGGCGCTGTGAGAACGGGCCCCCGCGGCCCTGCCTCCTGCAGGGCTTCCCACAGCCCCGGGGGACTCACCGCTCCGAGGGCTTTTAGCAGGGATCGGGAACACCCCGCGGCTCTGCCGGGCCGAGGGCCCTGCCCGTGACGCAGCGATGCAGCGACACCGCGGCCCCATCACGGCCCCGTCACGGCCCCGCTCGGCCCTGCCCGGCAGGAGGGAAGGGAAATGACATGGGGGGGCCCCTTCACCCTCCGCCCCCTCTGCCCCGTCACACGGGAGAGCTGGGAACAACGCCCGGGCTGGGCCGCCGGCTCTGCGCTCCGCAGCCCTCCCAGCCCCGCATCGCCCCCGCAGCTCCGCATCGCCCCCGCCGCCCCGCATCGCCCCCGCCGCCGGGGCTCAGCCCCTGCCCGGGGCCCGGGAGGGCCGCGAGTGCTCCGGGCACGGCCGGGGCTCGGCCGCGGCACACGCCGATCGTCGCCGCTCGTTAACACAAACAATTAGCGAGCACAGCCAGCGAGAGCCCGGATGCTGCCGCCGCTGGCACGGCACGGGCAGCGGCCACAGGTCCCGCCCAAACGGCTGATCCTGCCGGTTTAACTCTTCTCTTGGAGCTGTGTAAGGAGATAGTGGTCACACAGGGAGCGCTCCTTCCCGCGAGGGCGGTCAGACCCTGGCAAAGGCTTCCTGGAGAGGTGGTCGGTGCCCCAAACTGTCAGTGTTCAAGGGGCATTTGAACAGTGCCTTTAATAATGTGCTTTAATTTTTGGTCTGCCCTGAAGGGCTCCAGCAGTTGCACCTAATGATCCTTGTGGGTCCTTTCTAACTGAAATATCGGATCGTATCCTATCCTATCCTATCCTATATCCTATCCTATCCTATCCTATCTCCTATCCTATCCTTTCTCCTATCCTATCCTATCCTATCCTATCCTATCCTATCCTATCCTATCCTATCCTATCCTATCCTATATCCTATCCTATCCTATCCTATCCTATCCTATCCTATCCTATCCTATCCTATCCTATCCTAACCCTAGTACTATAAAACAGCCTTGAAACTTCTAATTTTTTTTAAAAAAACATTTAAATAAGATGCCATATTTTAAGACCAAAGAAGAAAAAGAAAAAGGAAAAAAAAGACACGACGGAACAATTTCAAAACCTCCATCAAATAGCACGCCAACAAAAATATTTTCCTTTACAGAATCAGCATCATCTTTCTCCATACATGCCTTTTCAGGCCCAGTGTCTTGGTTTGGGCTGACTGCTTCGCTGTGTCTTCCTCCTAAGCACACAGTAACTCCATGCAAATAACCGGGCACAACCAGTTTATGCTGAGTGGTATTGGCTGTATCGCCAGGGCAAATTTTGAGAGAGATCACTGATACAACTGCATGTTGTTATCTACACCATGAATGGAGCTGAAGCCATTGGAAATCACACAACCAGTCTTTTGAATGAGTTCTGTCTCATGTTCATGACAATTAATAGCGTTTAAATGTTCCCTGAAATATGCTGATGGACAATACATTACTGTACCTATCAGAAAGGGCTTATTTAAAGAGTGTATATATATAACTTTAAAAATTACTAGGTAGAAACACTTGGAAATAAGTCAGCAGTCAGATTTTGGTGCTGTGAATTAAATAATGAGAGTATTTCTTTTAAAAGAAAAGCAAAGTAGCCTACAGTCAAAGGTCTGGCTAAGCAGATTTTTTTTTTTTTTTTTTTTTTTGGTGATAGTGAGAGTTAAGCAAATTATTCACCATGAATAATTTAGCCTATGAATTTATAGTTCTATAAAAGGTTCTACAAAAAGACTATGTTATCTTCACATTTATTCATTACTTAACATTGTATGAGGAACATGTTTATTTTACCATGTCTTGAATATACTTTTGCAGAACGGGCTACTTTTTCTTCTGCAAACAGCAGCATTGCGAGATAGACTTACTCTACATTCTATATAAGGTCTACTTAAGTCTGCAGATCCAAGCAGTTTTTAGTAGTGCAAAGATTGTGTTGGGTTTTTGAGCTGAGATAAATTTCATCCTAAAAATCTGGACAGCTTAAAACCGCATGGACAAGCCCAGGCTTCTCTGAGAGAATGAAACCTGTCCAGACCTAAGGCAGCTCTGAACCTCAATGTGCAAAGGTGCATTAGGACAGCACTTTGCTTGTATCCATGGTCTTACACTCCTTTTTGACATTTACTATTTCTGGCATGGTAGCACATACCATGAAATTCCTGTCTAGGTCATATCCCTGAAACCCTCACAACCCTCGCTCTCCCCAGGTTCTCCAGCAATCTGAGCAAACTTTTTCCAGGTTCTAGGATGCCTCTGGTGCTTCTGGCATGAGAGGACATTGCAGATCAGAAGAGGAAACAGGTCCCTTCAAATTATTAATGATGGAAATGAAAACTAGTACAGCTGTGCAGGGAGAGGGTTGACTTGATCCCAGTGATCTTCTGAAACATGGGACGCAAGTCACTTTTGTCTGCCTGACGACCTCTCTGAGTCACACCATGGACTTGCAGGCACACAGTTTTTTTGAGAGATTATAAACATCTGATCAAAGATGAGAGTTTCAATTGCAATATTTTGGTCAGGCTACACAATGCTTTTTTACAAGTGTCAGATAAAACTCAAGCTTTTTTTTCAATTGTTAAACAATGAATAAATTTTGAATTAGACATAATTTCTTTACCTGTCCTGACAAGGAATGGCCTGTAAATAATCTGCACCCTCAGCCCAAACAATCTGTCCAGAATGATATTTCTGTAGATATTTTTGTAGCTATTTCTGATAAAAAAAATAGTGCGTATTCACATTATTTGTGAATGTTTTATATCTGGAGACATGGGCAGAAGATGATCAAGTTAGGTAAAATAATGTAAAATTTTAAGACTTGTGATGTGGCTTTATAAAGGGAAATTTTTGTCAATTTCCTCTGTTATCTCTGGGGACTTCTATTCAAATTTTTTATTTTGCCTTTGAATATACTTGGAGGAAAATTATAAGATGCTCTACTTTCAACTTTTTTTTTTTTAATATATTATACAAGCGTTGAAGGTGCTCTGAGCCCTTTGATTCTGCTATCTATGCCATTATGGGGCCAACAGCGAGTTTTATTGATATCCTTGTCATGTTCAGTTCCTCGCTCTGACCCTTTAAAGCAGCTGCATTTGAAATAAATTAGTATTAGACATTACACTGTACAGGTGATACAGTTCCTGTCTTCCTGTGGTAGGGAAAAATTGTATAACTAAGACATGTCACCTCAACAAAATACAGAAGTTAGGAAAAGGTCGGTCTAATTACTGAAGTTTAAGTTTTCAATCCATTCCATTACTTTTATATATCTTTATCACATGGTTTTGAATGTCATATAAGACTTGTGCAAATAATCGGTTCAGAATGGCACTAAATAAATTAAATGTTCTTACAGTCTGTCTTTTTTTTTTTTTTTTTTTTTTTTTTTTTTTTTATCAGAGCCAATGGATGCATACTTTGGAAGGAACTGTAAAGGAATGGGGTAATTTTCTCTGCAAGATCCTGTAGAACAATTTATATGAAACAATTTTGTAATATTAAAACACAAGGGAAAGAACTTAATAATTTAGGAATTTAGGAGACTCCTGCATCCTGTTACAGGCTGGTATGCATGCTAGAAGACTATAAGGAAAAAAAAGGTGGCTGACCTTCTGGAGTTGTTGAGTGCCCACAGAAGATTTGAAGACCAGAAATCAGTGAAGTCTTCTCGCACAGAATAGTGCAACAGGAAATGAAAAGGCAGCTGCCAGTAAAAAGTGTGGGGTAGGGCCTGAGGGACAAAGAGTCACCCGAAGGTTGGGAGTGAAAAGTCTGTGGGAGGAAATGACTCTGGCTAATTTTTAGAAGAGCAGAGCTGGCTGTATTTATGACAATTGTGATTACCATAGCAGCTAATTTAGTCCAGCTTGTCTGGGGTCTACCTTCTGCCTCTCTGGAGCTGCCAGCTGGCTAGTGCTGCAGCAGCGGAATCCCACAATATTCAGAAAAATGGAAAGAAGATGCTGTACGTTTGCTGCGAGGCAAATGGCATCAATGGATATTCTTGGCTTACCTTCTTCATTTCAGTTCTCAAACAAAAGATAAAATTCACTTGGGCTACTCTCATTTCTGCCTCAGAAGCTCTAGAAATTCAACGTGTTCATCATGTCCCTTGGATGGGACACCTGTAGATGGGAAATGGTCCTTTCTGAATAGAACTGGTAGGTAGGATTTCTCAGAGAAACCGGACAGATCAAAACCAAAGGTCTGAAACAAAATAAAATTACTTTTTCTTCGGTCTGGTTTTAACTAGAAGAGCTGTGGAACATTTCCATCTTTACTTAAACACTTCAAAGACTGGGCTACTGACAGATTGACAGATCTGAGACCAGAGAGATAATATTAAATCTCAGAGCTGTTTCACTCAGGCTGATAGTATTATATAGGAGCAGCAGGAGAAGGAAAATTGTCCAGATGTTACATTTTTGTATGAGAACTCATATGTGACTCATGCAGGGGAAAGCACATTTTTAATATTCAACTAGTATCTACTGTAGAAGGAGGGCTCCTAGTCTGACAATCTGTATTCTCACTGAGATTACAGTACTGAATGTTAATATTGGTGCTCAGAAATGAAGCAGCAGGCATTTACTTTGAAGTAAGTTAGTGGCTGAATTTTCTGCATGCTAGCTATTTTCTGCTCATTATCAGCGAAAGTAGGCTAGCTCCCCTGCTCTCAGACTGTCTGTCTACACTGTAAGATGAAGGAGAGCAGCAGAGCTCTGGCTCTGGAGCTCTGACTGCCACACTGCTAGCATATATAATCAAGTGTTAAACTCATCATGATCATGAAGCAGTAGTAGATACATGCCCAAGATGTGCAGCAGAAGAATACTTTTAGATTATTCGTGATCTATTTACAGCTGTGTGCTATCTTCTAGGATCCAAATTTGAGAGCTGAGCAAAGTACCTTACAGTATCAGAGATCTAATTCTAAACTGGTATTTTGGTTCGATGTTTTATTTGATTAACATTCATTTCCCATCAGATGATGTCAATGTCTAGCAGCATACTCAAACTGAGCACCAATTGTGACCATGTCCTTTACGGATTTTTTTTTATTGAGGCTATCAAAGCCCCCTTTTCAATGATGGCTAATGTTCTCAAAGAGATGAAATGTTCATTTATTGGCACAAAAAAAAGCCTCTAAGTGATAAAACTCTGCCATTTTGTGTAAACCTGGACACCAAAGCTGGTTTTGAAAGTGTGTGATGGCTTTGGTAGGATGAATTACTGAGATGAACAGGTGAATTTGTAGGTCATTTCTGTTATTCAACTCCAAGTGTTGAAGCATCAAACTGCCAGGCCTGTTCTATAGAAAAGAAAGTACCTTATCTAGGAGTGAAGAATTATTGCCTCTTGGAATAATTGCCATTTTCCCTGCTGGAAATTCAAAGGATTTTGAACTTTTGCCTCCTGCTATTCAGTTGCTATTTGTGGATAGATTCCATGCAGTTCTCATTCCCATTTTTTGTGGAGTATTTCTGTGTTCTCTCCTTTGCACATTTGAAAATAATTACTTGGCTGGATGTAAGATGGTGTTACCTTCCATCTGTGCAAGGTGGTGAATATCACAAAGAATCCTGGGAAATGTCTCCTGACCAATTATATTTTCACCACACATCCAGGTAAAGAAACAAAGGAACTCCAGTCAGGGAACAAAAAAACACCCTTACATTAACACCAGACACCCCCCCTACGACCATCTAGCATTGCACCTTCTACCACTCCTTCTCAAGGAAACTGCCTTCTGAGAAAAGAATCCAGGCCCCTGGGGTTGATTTCTAGGATGTCTCTTCAGCTGTAGAGTGATGGCAGCTGCTTTGTAAGAAGGAAGGGAGACCTGAAAGGTCCCTTCTAGCCACTCGTATTGGAAGTACCTGAAGACCACTTAGCTTCAGGCAGAGACATAAAGGGAGCCTACAGAGATCAGCTGCAGGGGCAGCTATCAATTATGAAATTGATAACCTGTGTTATAGATGACTTGCATTATGTCAATTCTTTCTAAGTGAATATTTAGGTATTTCTGAAAAGACATAATTTAATTTGGAGCGGTTGCTGGAGATGAAAAACAGACACTTCCTTTACCTCCCTGACACTTTCTCAAGAGCAGCTCTTGTCTGATCTTGGTGTTTCTGTGCTCAATCATACATCCTATTAAGAAACTCTCAAATTACTTCTGTTCACCAGAATGATACTTCTACAAATGTAATGTTTAATTACATGTAGCTAATTCTTTACAAATGCATATTACAACCAAAGAAATACTCCACTTCTAGTAACAAAGTGCAGACTATGACAGTACAGGTGTAGGTCTCCAAAAAGGATGTGAAGACAAATCTGAGTATTGCATCCAAACCCTCTACACTTAATGGAAAAGTCAGACCTCTGCTCTGTTCTACCTGAATAATGAGCTTCATGTTCCAGCCTAAATGAAAATGTAGATTCCTGTCACGTTGTCTAATTTTTGGGGTTTTTCTCTTTACTTTCCAGATAGCCAGCTTTTCCCTCTTGCCTTGTCTCTATCAGCCATTAAAGCCCAAGTATACCTATATAACAGATGAAAGAACTTCCTTGAAACATTAACATTACCCTTCTTTCATTTTTATAAAATCCTGCATTTCTCTAGTGCTGTTATTTTTGTTACACGCATGTAAAACAGGATTTTTCATTTGTTGTCTCTTTCAGCTTTATTTCACACCTCAAATCATAATCCATTTTACCTGAGTAAGAATTATATACTAAATGCTTTTATCTTCAGTTTCCCAGAAGGCTAAAATTATTTTATATCAATGTTCTCCAAGCCAGTGAATAACTGCATTTTTTTGAAATTATTTCAAGAAGGCAGAAAACACCTCAACTTAAAGAAGAAGGAATCCCAGCTGTTTACAACTGCAATTCAATCATTTTTTTTTGTTGTTTCTGATTTGACCCTCCTGCTCTACATAAGATATTATGAACAGTTATGAGGCAACATTTTATTAATCAACTACATTGTTGTAACACCTACAGCAGAAAGTGCTGTTGCATTGTGGTAGGTGTTGTACAACGGATCATTTCTGGTGGGCACAAATGAACTATCTATCACAGCAAGAGCATCTGTGGCAGAAGAAGCTGCTCCTATGCAAATACTACTAATAAAAATGGAAATAAGAAAGACAGAAGATCAGTTTCTTGGTGAGATTGTTCCAGAGTGCTTTTCAAAAACCCATCTGTCTTTAAAAATAGGGTCTTGCATTCATTTTTTGATGACAAATGAGAATTGCATAGCATGGGAACAACAGAAACTGAATACAACTGATGCCAGACTAGCAGGGAAATGGGAGTCTACTCCCATATTGCCCATTTAGAGAATGTAATTGCAGGTGGGTACAAATTGTAATTTGATCTATGTATCCAGATCTTCTTTGGTTTTAATCCCTCTGGGCCATTAAAATATGCCTATTCAGTATGATGGGACAATTAGAAGCTTTAAAGATACTGAATTCTGTGTCTACTTTGCCCTTCAAACTGCTGCACTTGGGTAACCGTGTTAACTGGGCTCTTCTCTCATTCAACATCATTCTGAGAGTTGCAGAATAAAATTCATCAGTAGACACGGTCAGTTGCACAACAATTTTGCACCAGGAAATCCATCTCTCTGCAGAGAAGTTCAATTTTAGTTTGGTAGAAAGAATAAAAGGGTTTTTTTATGTGTTTTTTTTTCTTTTTTTTTGGTACTGATATGTTATTTTGCTTATTGTTCTTTAGTCTTATTTGCAAAGACAATAACATAAGCAGAGAGGAGAAAGCAAAAGAATCATATTCGTAAACTGTTAATATGCCACGCTATTAGAAAAATCAAGTATTCAGTGTCAGGAATCCCACTCCTTTCCTGCAGAGTTATTTTAGCTTCTGAAGGCTCTGCCTGAAGGTCTCTGTCTCCTCACTTTGAATTAATGTATGAAGGCGCCATCAGCCTGGCTGAGTCAGTCAGCTCCAGTCCAACTGCTCTAATGAAGTGCAGTGAGGTGGGAATGCACCCTCTTTCCAAATATTAACCAAAATCAGACCGTAGCATCTTTTGCACTGTCAACAGAACTGACTTGGAGAGCACCAGAAAACAGTTCGTGACTCTCTTGCTGACCAAACATTTTAAAGGATTTTCATTTCCTGTTTCATAGAAGTTCAACATGTTAACTTTTAAAAGCAAAACAAATGGAAAAGTGTATCTTCAATAAGGCATATTAGCTATGTGGTCAATTACTTTTCCACTTCAAAAATCGCTGCATGGGATTCACAGATTAATATCTTACACCACTAAAAAAAATGAAAAATTTTAAATTTTCTGGGTTAAAGCCTCACTGCCATTTAAGCAACCACATCTCTGTACCAAGTGCTTAGAAGAAATAACATTAATAGACCTTTATCTCAGAAAAGGGGGGGAAAAGCCCTTCTCACAAGTTGTAAATGAATAATTGATTCTTGAAGTGAGCAACCTTTGATATTCCCGTAAGATGTCAGTAGCAGAAAAATTAAGCAATGGCACGTAGGATGGCTTAAAAATGAGTTCAAGGCAGTTTAAGACACATCTGTATTGCCTCTTCAGTTCATCTGGGGAGCTGGCCAGGAAGCTGCTGCACTGAGAAATAACCATGAGGTCCATAAAAGGAGTAGAAAATATCCCGATGAGTGTTGCTGTACATGTCAGAGACTTCCAAAGGACCTCACTGGGGGGCCTTACCATGAGAGGGTGGCGGTTTTGCCAGAGTGCTGAGGGACAGTTGTGCCACAGGAGGATGCACTGGCATAAGAAAGCTGTCTGAATGGATAAAGGCACTATACAAGGCACACTGTAACTTCACCACGAATGACAATATTCAAAATAACTTCCATGTCTCCTCGTAGAAGCAGTGGTCTCAATAATTTCCTTGTGTTGCCTCCACCTGACATTGAGAGGGTAATGAAACTTCACAAACATGGTGTTGCAAGTGTCTCTTTGTCCATATTTTTTTTTTCAGTGCATGGCAGACAATCACTAATTTGCGTGCTCATCAGCCTATGTTATCAGGTGAACATAACCCCTCCTTTAGGTATGACTCCAGTGTAGCCACTTTCTGGTCAAGAATGACATGTCCAACAAGTGTCCTACTGGACACTTGTCCCAGGTATAAAATGAAATCTTACCTATAACTTTTCCTAGGAACAGTGCCTTTGGGGAATTGAACTGAATGTCAGATGTGGCTGGCAGGCTGTAACTTGTTGGAGGATAGTGATCAAGCTGGAGAAAGAGAAAACAAATTATGAGTATTTTGAACTGATTTGCTTATTACAGTGTTACTGAATCAGGTCTACCTTATGGAGTTTATGCCATCACTTACAGTTCTGTCTGATACACTCTACTTTCATTTTGATAAAGCAAAACCAACAGAAAATACCCTTTCTTCCATATCTGCCATCTCCACAGTTCCTAAGGCCTAGAGAATACCGATATTGGATTTTTTTTGGTTCTGATTGATGTAGAGTCACATCAGTTTTGCTTGTGTGCTTCCATGTAACTGCTAAAAATAACAACAGCATCAACAATAAAACGAACTACTATTTCCATAGAAACAGATTTCCATTTGGGATCTATGTTACTGTTAACTCCAGATTTACACAGCTGGGAATTTGAGACTAACTCAGGTGTTAGGCATTCTCCTTTTCTTTCAGAAAAGTCATAAATTAATAAGATATGCTTTTTTGCACTTCATGTTTGTTATTTTCTTATTGAAAATATTGTGCTATTTGATGGTGATAACACCCACCGAAACCTAAAAAATAAATTCAAGAGTAATCAACCTAGTTAAATAGTTCAATCTATAGGAAACACATATTGTCTCTGATATGGCACATAACATTAGCATTATTTCCCCCTGGTTTTTAGCTCTTTAATAGAAAAATGTGAAGAAACAGAGTAATAAAATGAATTGCCTATGCTTAATAATAGTGCTATTAAGATAGTTTAATAGAGATTAATAGAGTTTTGATGTTCATATTTCATAAAGGTAATTGGGGTGAATTTTCATCTTTGCTGTTGTTATTTATTTTCTCAGGTTTATGTGTTTATTACACATGCTTAAATAAGACATAACAACATTTGTTTATTTCATTCTGGCCTTACCTTGTCACAAAATAGGATAGAAACTCATATGTGTGATTTAAGACTTTGCAGAGTACAACAGATTGCAGAAGTAATTCTGGAGAAATGGCAATAGTAAAGGGCATACAATATTTTTACATGTTATTTTTTGGCCATACTTCTAATTCAACAAATGTTATTATTGTGGGGTATTTTTCTTTAATGGCACTGCAAATGCTCAATTCAGTGGTTAAAAGTAAATGAATGGCAGCAGAGAAATGAAGAAAAGGCTAAAGCCCACTCTACCCTGGAATACTGCGAGTTCAGGTACTTGGAAAGCCTCCCGGGGTCGTGAGTCTGCAGAGGCAGTGATCTCAAAACCCTACAATAATTGGAGAAGAGGGGTCCTCTGTTTCTTGTAATGCCCCATAGAATTAGAAGAGAGGTGTACATACATAGTAAACAGAGAGGAAAAATAGTCTGTGCAGACCACAAAAGAGATCTAGCCAGTTGTCATGTTCAGAAGTGATTTCTAATTGATCAAGCTAGTACTCGTACTGATTATTTTAAATATATGCAAAACCATAGTTCCAAGTTCTTACTCAGAAACTAAGAAGTTTCCATTTGTTCAGAGTATCTTCAACAGTTTTCCTCATATTTTTAAAAAACAGCAGAAATACATGTTTTCCCTGAAATTATATAAATTCAAATTGAAGAGAGCTATTTTTGAAAGAGTGTAGTCAAGTGAATAGAAAGAGTTAAAATACAAAACAGATCTCAACCTTAACCATAGTTAATTCCACTAAGTACAGACTCCAGTTAAATGCTTGCTACTGGCTCGCCTGGTGAAAGGGAAATATGCGTTCCAGCATCCAACATTACAAGTGTCAGACTCGCTGTCAATGGGAACTGCAGGCATATCAGGTGAAAAAAACATTCTTTTCTTATTTCATCAAATGAATAGAAATGGCTCATATCTGTCACGGTATTTTCTTTGAAGGTCATTCAATGAAAGGCGGGGGCTTTAGAAAGCTGTATCAGGAAAAGACTGGTGAAAACTTATCCACAAAACCCTGGTTGTCCAGCCTCTCATATGCCAAGAGGTTTACCTCATGCAACTTCTTTGCATGTGCTGGAATTATTTCTGAAACATACACAGGATTCATCTCCTAGGTTTTCCTTTTATAAATATGGCTTGAAACAAGGTGAAGTAACTCTCATAAAATAATCTGGCATACTATGACATACATTGGTATCTATCAGCATCATCAGCATTCAGGTTCTTCCTTTTTCAAAATCAACCTGGAGGAATGTTTAAATATTTTGTTTTATTGTGATTTGGAATCTGAGCAGTGGTGTTGATCAGATGATGATAATTCTGATAAAATAAGAATAAATTACAACAACAATTATCAGTCTATGATTTAATTTACCAATGTATTGTGGGTATCCTAAATATAAATATAAATATAAAGTATAAAACCTGTTTATACTGACTTTCTGGGGCAAGCATTTGTGATCAGTGATAGAGGCAGGTTCCACTTCACTGCCAGCTCTGGCATTTCTTTTGCCATGGAGGACACCTGTGTTGCCTTCCACAGCCAGCTTTGAGCTACATCCTTCTCTAATCCTGGCACCTGGATTGAAACAGTGCACCACAAGACAACAACACTCAGGGAACAGTGAAATTTCTGTCCTCTCACTTCTATTGCTTGTCTTTGTACTAAACTAGCATTATCTAACAAAAGAAATTTTTTTTCCCCGGAAGCACTGAACCCACGGTTTCTTTGCAGGGCTGTGAGTTAAAGTACTATGCTGAATTCCTTCCAAAGTTGTATGTGACTGCCATCCAGTGGGTGCTCTAGTGTAAGCAGCTGGAACAGACCAGCCTGCAGTCTCAGTATGAAATACTAGCCTACCAAGTTAATATTAGACAGATAATAAAAAAGGAATTACTAGTGTCAAATGATATTTGAAAAAAGTTATTACATTATTTAATGAAAAGCTACTTTTCTCTAAAAACTAATTAATTTCGTTTGAGTTTAATATAAACACACAATGTGGCTTTGAGTGTTACACAGATGAAAGTGGGTGGCAGTTTCTGAGAAACTTGCACTTTCAGTTCTCAAGTCACGTCACACCAAGGCAGACTGCCTTTATCTGAAGTTGCTTGGATCTAAGCAAAAGTTCAATAAAATGTTATTTCTTTTAAATTACTGTTCACTTAGATAATAAAACTAATCTTGATGGGAGTTCTGAGATTAACAGGCATATTAATCTAAGGCAAACATAAGGCCTACATCACCTTAGGAGTCTCAGGGAAAAAAAGGTATATACACATACACACACGTTATATTCACCCTGTGGATGTATCTACATCTGTATTATTTTCAATCCTGTCTGTGTGTGTGCACTGCTATAAAGCTTTCTTCATGCTGAAGACACTTTATTAAAAAAATGTTGTCAAAATCAAATGGAATAATATCCTGTAAAGCTTAATCTCACACCATCTGAAGTCAATGCAGTTTTGCTATTGACTTCAGTAACAGCAGGATAGAGAAGGGAATGTGTTATCATCATGATCAATGTTAGTATTTCTCTTCTGCATTATTATGATGATTTATGACTTCTTTGAAAAACCTTCTTGAGTCCTGGGCAAGGGCTTTTTCTGCTATGTTCTACAGTAATGCACAACAAAAAGAATGTTCCTGCTCAAAAATGCCTACAAAGTTAGAACAGACTAAGGATGAGACCCCAAGAAAATAATAACCAGGCAGGTGATTAGATTGAGCTCCTCCCAAGTACCCAAGCAATATAGCAAAGTAGGAGAAAGCAGGAAGTTGATTTTGAAAATCAAACAGAAGATATTAGAACTTTTTATTGGTGAAATATAGATGATTATTCACCTGCTAAAAGGTTAGGAAAAAACCCTTACAAACAACGTATTTCAATATTTTAATTATTGTGATTATATTTATTTCGTTACTTTTTCAGTACAAAAGAAAAGGAACAGATTTAAGTGGTAATTGCGTAATTCCTTAGGCTGATCATGGCTACTCCCCCTGCAATTCAGCTCCTTCCTTAGTGTGCCACTGGTGTTCTGCTGATCTTTTTCTGCCGGGTTAGGTCCTTGACCCAGGATACTGTGGATCAGATCAGAGCTGGAGCAGGGACACGCCACAGAATGTAAATGAATAGTGGATCCAGAGAAATAGGCAGGACCATCAACTCAGAATTTTTTACTGCCTTGGACTCTCACAGACCTGCAGCCTCACTGCTCATGTGGAACACAGAGGGAGGCACAAACCTCACCAGCATAATGTAAGGCAAACTAAAGGTTTGCATTTTGTGCTTTGAGCTCTTCAGATGAAATATCTGTAGGGGTATAGTCAATATTGGTTTAGGCATCACTCCAAGTCTGTTTTGTTGGTCTAATGCATTGATTTAACGTTTTGCAGGATTTTTTTCCCCTTAAATAAAGGTTATTCACACTATTTTATGATAAAATCTCTCTTTTGTAGGGGGAGGGGGCAGGATTTATATGAAAATGTGATCAACATTGGATGCAGCCAAAAAGAAATAAAAAAAGGGTTTTTTCTTTCCTGTTTTAAAACTTGAATCCCTTACATACAATAAGCTTGCGTATATACCTGCTGTTGCTCTGCTAAATAATGACAAGGATAATTTATGTCTCTTTTAAAAATACAAAACTTGGTATAAAATTTAAATGGAAATGTAGATAAATAACTCAAAATGTAACAGAAGCACTGATAAGGAAAAGAACACTATTTAGTCTGGCCATCTTCGACTGAAACAATTCTCTGATACTTCTTTCACATATCTGTTGACTTTTTATTGCTCTCTTTAATAGATGAATTACAATAAATGTTAACAGAAGAAATAGCAAGTCATATAATGCTAAGTTATTAAAATTAAAGAGATCTATCTCAGGTACCTAAAGATGACTTTCACAGGGCATTAATTTGTACAATGTGCACTGCCATATAATGGAAAACACCTATTTCATGTTAGGTTTTGACTTTTTTGGCTTCATCTTGGACTCTGGAAATACTTAATGATTCTTTTGTTCTCTTCTTGTTTCTTTAATTCCAATAAAAATGATATCAAACAGCAATCACACAGGCCAAGGAAGACACACACATTTGTCACTGGAAAGACACTGTAGAAGAAGGAAGTAGTTTCAACATAAGCCAGTGTAAGTAACACATTTATGAGGTGGATAAATCTGCTGATACGCTCTGCAGACCTTTGCTCTGCTCTGAAAAGCAGACTCAGGAACTATCAGACTGCACCATAGTCCCTTGTGACCTGAATGGCCTTATCTTTATTTCCAAGGAGAGTGGGGGTGTAAGGTGAGGAAGACATTTCAATTCCGGGTCTTATGACGCCATAAGGCCTAGACACGGACAAAGTTTGGGACAAAAAAGCTGCAACATGCCTCTGAACCCAGCAACACATGCTTTGCTTAAAAGATGTGAGGATGTCAGAGTTTCTCTCCTATGGAGTGGTTTCACAGAGCAGAAAGTAAAGTTGAATATTCTCCCCTAAGGCCTCCAAGTTTGAAACTATCTCAGCTGATGCAGAGAGAGCAAAGCTTTTGTGAAGATATATAGTTCAGCATTTGCCCCTGCCTCTCTGCAACAGCTACAGGAAAGGCAGCAGGTTCAGGTTTTACAACCATGGAGCCACAGGGAAAGATGTTGTCTCCAGATGAGGCTCTATGGATCATACTTTTCCCATTGTAAACCTGCCAGTAAGAGAAAGACCTAACTCTGTGTCCTGATCTTCAGCGTGAGGATGTCCCACCCCTTCATTTACCGATGAGTGAAAGGACTTCTTGTTTATGAAAATATTTTGTCTGACTTTTAGCTAGCTGAGATTCAATGGGGAGGTGCTGACTTATCTTGGCAGATGCCATTAACCAACTCTAACATGCACAAAAGGGAAATACTGATTTATGAGCTTCCTGTCTACCCATAGCTGCTCTCTTCACCTGAAAGATTGTAAGTTGCACTGTAAAATAAACAAGTTCAGTAAACTCAGTGAAGGTTTAAAAGCTGTAATTCTTTATATATTAGAAAACAGGTGTTGCTTAGGGTTATGGGAATTATATACTATATCATTATAAGGTTTATTTTATTTTCAAAGGTTCTCATATGGATAACTTTTTATGCTTTGTCACCTATTTGTGAAAAAAACCCACATCCTATATTTTCAAACCTGAGTAAAATCCACTTTCTTGTAACTTCTGATTGAGAAAAGAGCTTAGCAGTTCTGGGGAAACTGAGTGCTAATGCATTAAACATGCAGATCTAACGTATGGTTCTGCTCTGGAAACTGAGTTTGCTTTTCTGTTGCATGAGTATTTTGAGTAATACATTGTTGCCACAGAATGGCAATACATAGTGAAAAGGATGTATCTCCAGGGATTTTAAATAATTCATTTCAGAAGGAAGGCCTTTACTGTTAATAGAACAAATAATTTATTTTCTTTAAAGAAAAACTTGCTTGGAAATTCACTATTTATGCTTTTAATATAATAGAATTACCCGGTTACAAGAAAAAAAGCAGAAGGTTACTGCTGCACTGATATTAACTATGGTTTACATGTTTTACATGTGGTTAAAGTCCTGGATATTTAAAACATGTTTTATTCATGCTAGCTGCTGTGGAATTTGTAAATACTGTCTGACTGCTTCCTTTCAAATCATGAACAGTACTTCCCCATTCCCTACCAGTGAAATGTTGGCTAAACCAGTCTTCAATTTAATCAGATGTCTAGACAATTTACAGCACTGGCCAAAGAATGATGAGGCAGCAGGATTCCCAGCAAATGAAGGAAATAAATAAAGATGGTATTTCTACATAATTTTGGCATAACAACCATTTCCAAGGGTAAATGTTTTCAAAATGTGACTCAAAGGGGGAGTTTTCAGAGAAGAGTTAAAAAATTGTTTTATGGCTCAAAAACCATAGACATCTAATGGTATACTAAAATAGTTCAATTTATTTAGCTTCTTGCAGACAAGATGAAAAGATATTTTGATCAGCATCTCTAACAAAGTGTGAAGGGGAGTGACACCTGACACTAAACATCTCTTTCATCTGTCAAGCATAGACACAACGTTAAATGTTGAAGTCCACAGAAATCAAATTGTAAATTAAGTGTCAATTATTTACAGGAATGGCACTTAAGCACTGGCTTCAGTGCCACTGGAAGATGCGGCCAAAGGATACGGCAAATTTTCTATCATTTGAAGTCTTTGAAGCTCAATAAAATGCGTTTACTGCTATGACTATTTTTTGGGTTAGCTGCAGAAAATAATTTGGTGATTTTTTATGGTCTCCATTAAGAAAGAGCTCAAACAATACTCATATTCTGTTGAGCCTTCAAAACACAGAAATCATGATAGTTAGGTATGATTCTACAGCACCAATAATGATAGGAGATGAAATTATAACCTCACTGAAGTCTATGAGAAAGTGCCCACTCCCTTTAATGAGACCAAAATTTAATCTACAATCATAAAAATCTTTGATATATTCATTACATTTAAGAGGGGGATTATATGCAGACTGCTTTGCTCCACTTCACCCATTTTATTTCATAGCTATTATGTTTACCATTTTATTTTCTACTTCAGATTAGTTTTGAATTAACTTTGTATGATTTACATTTTTAAAGCATCTAGGAGTTTGCAATTGTTACCTCTTTTCAAGTTGTGCAGAGTTCAAAACGGAAATGAGAGAATGGACCAGCAAAAATTCTGTTTATTCGTGATTTCATTGGGGCAAGGGTCAAATATTTAATTGATCATTTTTCACGAAGATGGGTATTTCTGCTGCTTGTCTCTGCTGAAGCTGGAAAATGGAGATCTCTACAAATACATTTTCTAGATTCTTCCCAACCTTATGAATAGCTGAGTTCAGGTCAAGACTTCCATAAAGCCTCATAATTAAGCTCACTTTGCGTGGAGTCTGCAAGGAACATTGTTGTGTGTAGCTTTTTTGCCCCAGCTGGACATATTGTCCAAGCCTGAAAGAGAGAACTGTCAGCTGTCCCTCTGTGTGGTCTTAAGATCAAATGTACGATGGCTGCTGATAGTTGTCCTGAACGTATACGGATGGGTTTGGGACACCAAGGTCCTGACGAAGTCACTCAGGTATAATCCTTTCCAGGAACACAAAAGGCATTATAAATTGTGACTCGTAACCCATTACTAGAAATTACTTTGAAGCAGGTATGGAGAACTGGAGATCTGTTGAGAATGTAAAAGTATGGAAGCTGAGAGGCCCAGTCTGTCTGTTGACTACGAGCTTTATTCCACCGAAAATTAAAGCACATAATATTTTTTGTTTGTTTGTTTATTTGTTTGTTTGTTTTGTAACAGGCTGATCTAGCTGTGTGCAACAGAACAGAAGAGTCTCTGATCCAGTTTCCACTCTGATTTTACTTTGGGGACATGCACAGAAGCAGGAGATATTGTACTAGGGATGAAACTATCACAGTTCTTTAATGTGCAATTTAAAGCCCGCTGGAGTCAAATGGAAGGCCTTTCAATTACTTCAATGGGCTTTGGATCAGAACCTCTGCTAGGGAGCCTTTGTCCTTGGCTTTCTTAAAAGAAGATTTTACTGGTGTGTGAATAGTGTTAATCACCCATGAACACTTGCTAAAGAGTGATCTGGTTTTTATGATATGGAAAATACTCTGCTGAAGCATGAAACCTTTTAATGAAGTCAAACAAAGTAAAACTTGCCCTCCATAACCTAAAGCTCGGCTCCTGAAATATCATTTACTGGAATAATGCATTCCCCATCTGTCAGTCTGGGTTTTTTCCTGCCACAGGTGAACTACTGCAGCCTTGGACATGTGCCATGGTTACTGGTATCTGGTATTTTACTAGGGTCAAGGGATACAAATTGTTAATAGCAAATATTAATTTTGTCCACCTCATGGAAACAACAGAAAATAAGCATATCTTTGTCCCTGAATTTAAGTAATTTGGTTTTCCCGACACCCAAATCAGCTGTATATCCTTAATCCTATCCTTGAGAAACCATTTGCATCATGACTGAGAACTCGTTATTTAATGTAGAACTAATTATTGATTTGTCTATTGTCAGTGAATGTATAAAACTGAAATATTAAAGCCATTTGACAGAGTTTTTGCTACTATCTTTAGCCTTGGCTGTCATGATACGTTAGGGATGTAATGATAATAAAAACCATTCACAGTAAATATCCTTGTACTTGTTCATTACCTTATGGACATATAATATTGCAGATATGTTGATTTCAAAGCCCAACTCAAATAATGATTTTATCTAAGTAATCACTGGCCTCCTGTCTGCCAGCATCAGATGAGGTCGCATAGAGTTCATTAACGAGTCTTTTTCTGTATTCATATATAAATGGAATTCCTGAGAATCATGACACAACTCTGGTTCACACAGTCCATATGGTAGCAATTTATTGCCTGTCTTCAGATTTTTTAAACCTCTCTGGCACTACAGGGTTATTACAGTAAGTTAGAAAGACAGGTATTCTAAGTATGAACTCATTGTTAAGATCTCAGAAATACTGAGTGCTCTTCAGTTGAAGCTTTGATGAGAAATAAATCCTCCTTGTGACACTTTTATGCCATGTAGAGATGTGGAAGTGTGAGCAACAGCACCTGGCAAGCAAGCTGTCTTCTTTAAAAACAAGCAAAGCAGCTGCTCGTCAGGTTGGAGAAAGATTTAGCAGGAAATAAAAGTCTGCTCAAATGTTTCTTGCTCAGATCTGCAAGAGAAAACTCATATTTTATGATTTGTCCTCTGGAAACTGAGAAAAACTCTGTATTTTTTGTATTTTCGGATGCCGTGAAGAGTTTCTATCTAAAAACAGGTCTCATCTTCAAGTGAACAATCTACTTGACAAATCTATTTCTGTTTATATCAATTCTCTCATTGAAAGAATGTAATCTGTTAAGTAATAAAATCAACTTCTGAACAAAATTTGACAGAAATTTTCTCTTTCAGGATACAGTAGTGGTAGGATTTCTGGATTTGCTTTGTATGGGCCACTTCTTCCCCTATTCTCACATGTGCATCAGGCAGATCATCTCATTTAATACGCTTCAAATGTATGTTTTCTGTTTACATAAATAAGCTGTGTTTTATGCACAATAAATATATTGAAAAATTTTTACCTCAGCAGAGCAAGACTAACCAAAATGTTTCTGGCTCTTCAAAGCCCTATTTAGGTAGTAGTCTCGCAAAACACTGGGAAAAAAATTGTTGGGCACCAAATGTACGCCAGTTGATGCAAGGCTGGCACATTTAACTGTGTATATATTTTCCAACTGGACAAGGTGTCTCATCTGATCCCTTCAAAAAATAATCTATTTAGTTTTACAGCTACCTAAATCAGCCAGTGATGACTCCATAGGGAACATACCATATTTTCCAGAAATAGAAACATTTAACACCAGAGGGAAACCTAACTGTAGGTCTTCTTTAGCTTCCATTTAGCTGAAAGATAAATACATGCAATAGCATGCAAGACAGACACATAATACATAGCCCTCCCAACCTCAAAAAACTTGAAGTGAATTTGGATGTATCACCTACATTTTTTTTTAGGTTATCTGGCATTTTGTGACTAATTTTGTGACAACTCTACTTCAGTGTTATTCTGAGTGCCTCAGTCAAATGACATTGTAACAAACTGAAAAGTTTCCTTTTCACACCTTGAAACAATAACTGTGAGGGATTTATTTAACCTCTAGGTAGGTAAAACTGTGATGGCTAGTCTTCAACTTTTGACTTGGCTCCCAAGGAGACTTCCCCTTTTTGTATTGTCATGGTTTGGTTCTTGGAATTTTACCTTTTCCCTTGCCCATTGTGAGTGTGGGGGGAAGGGGAATCAGATAACTGAGTAACCAAATGGCCCAATACAAAAGGCCTGGCAGAGATACATTGTATGTGTTAACGACCCATTTTGTGTCTAGGGAAACAGAAGGGCTTTGTAAGTTGGGAGGAGGTTTAGGGTGGTACTCAGGGGCTGGGGGGAGGTGTGGGCAGAGTTTGCCGGTGCACAGGGAGCTGGAGGGGGCGGCCGGACTGCTTCTCCTGAGAGTTCTGCTGTTGGTACAGCTGGAGTCCCTTGCTTGAATTCCCATCAGAAGGAGACGAAATATTAATAATTACCATTTCTGGATAGCAGCCAGAGAGAGAGTGAGTCTTTCCAGTGTTTGGGACCACCCCCCCCTTTCCTCCCTTCCCATTCGTTGGGAGGAAGAGCCGCCATTGTTTTCCCCCGGGAGCTCGGGGGCCCTCC
>JAWMRA010000078.1:53889449-53908460 GCA_035584735.1 Pseudotriccus pelzelni | reverse complement strand
TATACTTTTAATAAAGGGCTGTTATTCCTTCCTGGACATAATTCAATTTTACCTGTGTCTCATTTAAACTGAGACATGTATTTAATTTGTTATTGGCTGTGGTTTGCTTTCTATGAGTAACAAATCCAGACTAATCTGTCCCATCCACCTGACTCTCTTGACAATAAAATTGTTCTCATACCCTGCTTGCAATCTCCATGTTTGCAGATGTGACAAGCAGGGAATGAAAAGACTGTTCTGTAGTGACCACAGAGAAGAAGCTGCCTGGAAACATCGACTGCTTGTTGCAGAAAACTCTCCTCAGTTATTTAAACAGTATTATACTATCTCAAAGATTTGTAAATTGAGATATGGAGAAATGAAGTTCCTACCTGTGCTGTACCAAACCCTAAATAAGCCAGAGCTATGGGCCTTCAATAATACTCTCTGTCCCAGACTCCTGTCACGCAAACACTTGATCATCTGCTCATCTTTACAGAACAGCTCTTGCAATTTCACTGGACTGCAGAGTAAATTTAAATTTAAGGACATTCTTGTTTGCAGACTCAGGACCTATGGAATGATATTTAGTTGCATCAGGCTCCACTGCCATGTAAGATGCTGTAGGATATCCCTCCTGGCTTCCAGATGCTGCTCCAGAATGGTACAGGTTTGGCCTAAGTCCCATGTTATCTATCAGCCCAGATGTCTCTGATGCCCTTGAGCATCTACAGTGACACCTGTATTAGCCCAGCTGTCATCACACTAAAATGAGGAATTCAGAACAACATGATGATGCAACGGAGGGAAAGAGTAGCTTTTGTTAACTCCTAGGAGTGTGATCTGCAAGCAGAATCTACTGTACTTTTTATTTTCTAAATTGCACCGGTCCTTTCAGACAAATGGAGACCATCAAGGGACAAAATGCTATGAGCTACAAGTAATGGAGCCAAACAACCTGCAACTTACCTGCAGTATGATGTCCCGTCCATTCCGTGTGACGTTGACAGTGTGGGGCTGTCCATTAGCCATGTTTCTGTGGTCAATATCAATGTTATATGGCTCCTTGGTGCCTCCGAGGCTGTACCGAATCTGCAGATTCCCTAGTGGAAGAGAAATGTGAAAAGCACCCTCAGGTATTTTGATCTTTATTCACCAGTTATTTCCCCCTCTTTATTTTCACATAGAGTTGTTATCATTTCACACTTAATTGCTCTCTTAGCTGGTCTCTGCAGTGACAGAAGAGCTGGTGTTTGAGATTATAAAGTTACTGGGCTGAAACTGCCTCTAGTTTATAACCCAGCAGTGTGACAATGTCCAGCATCTCCAAACCAAAGTGTTTGTAAACACTCCAGGCTGCAAACCAAACAAATCAGAGCTATGCCTTGAACAGTATGGGCAATTGGTACAAAATTGAGCACATCAAGTAGCACTTTATTGTTGAGATTATTATACTTGCTGCAGTAAAATTCTTTGAAATTATACAAAGCATAACATTTTCTAAAGAATAAACCATTGACGTGCATTGAATAAAGGCAAAATTACAACAAATTAACACTGACACATAATCTACACAAGGGACTTTCTTGCTCTGTCATTTAATTCTTGTTGATGGGTGACCGTCTGGACTTTTATGGAAATTTAATAATATATGGTGAAATGAAAATGTCATGTTATATTGCTAGAAAAGTATAGTCAAAGGTGATTAACTGACATTCATGACATGCTGCCAGACAGATTTTTCTTTTCTAAACAAAAGTGAAGCGTCTGCTCTTCATAACACATTTTAATATTTGATTAAAATGAAGAATGAAAAGGGAAAGGCAGATCCCATTATAGATGAAAAATGGAAATATTCTGGCCCAAAAGAGCAGCCCTAGACCTTTATAACTATAGTTAACTTGTCTGATGTTGGATTGCTCTCATGCACCTTCTTTCTTCCCCATGAAAGGAAAAAAATGAGTGGCATGTGGAATACTCATATTATCCCATAAAAGAGAACAGTAGTAAAATCATACTAATTATGATTTTCATGGGGCACTAAGGTACTAGTTGGAATTGAAGTATGTTCAGTTTATACACAGTTCTAACACTGTAGCAGCAAATGGTCCATATCTTACCCTCAACCATCACCAAAACATTTAGGACATTATGCTACATCCATATTTTAGCCACCTCAGTGAGTATCAAGATCTTTAGGACAGTACATGACCCTTCTCACTGACTACTAGCGATATTGCCATGAGTTCAGCTATTCGGGTGCCTTCATGGCGATGCCTACTTTTCCCCACTGTAATGGTGGTTCGTGGCAAAATCTAGTACAAGTGGGACACAGGTTCAGATTTCTAAGTGCTTTATATTTTCGTGACAAGGGTGAAGAGACACTAGTTCAGAGCTTCATGTGAATGTCAGCCTGGTGTTATCCACTGTGCGATGGAGAGAGCCCGGAGCAGTTGCTTACCATCTGGCTTCACAAGTACAGCCATGAAGTCCTGGGTGTAGGAGCTGATGTACAACAAGACACAAGGGGACTTGGTGGTACTGAAGCTGAAGCTGAGCTCTTCTTTATTCAGGTTGAGGTCAGGCGCTGTGATCTCAGCATCTGGAGAGCTCAAAAGTGTTCGGCTAACTAAATCCTTCATGCTAGTTCCTGGGGAGTGGAAGTTGTAACGAAGCCACATTCCTTCTTCAAAAAATGCTCCAACATCTTGAAGAGAACAGAAAAAGGAAGAGGGGGAAAAAAGAGAGAAATTAAATGTGTTAATACCTCTTGGACGAAATATATTACTACGGACTTGATCAGTACTAATCTGTGCATGCCATATTAATCACTCTGCCAAAATTTAGGTGAATAGGCTCACTATTTCCCTGTGAGAGTGAAAAAAAATCTCCATTTAATTGATGGGTACCTGGATTCACAGAGCAAAGGAAAGATTTCCTTTGGGGTGCATTCCTGTGCCTACATCTCATACCAATACTACAACAAGACAAGCAGAATTACACTTTAAATTTATTCTCATTAAAATCTTGCAATAGATAATGCTCCAAAGAAGGGGACACAAGGAAGAGTGATTTAAGGCACACAGTCAGCAAACAACTGTCAAGGAAAATGAAAACCAGCAATACTGATGAGCAAATTTGAGTGGATTTGGAAGGACCTCACAAAGGAATGATGACAATTCCATAACCTGCAGAATTTGAAATCAGATTGGACAAAACAGTAGTGCAATCCTTCATGAGAACTGCATAATCAGGATGCCCTTATGGGAGATAAAATTAACTAGGGAGCTTGACTCAGTGGGTAACAAGGCAAGAGACATCTCATCTGTAGATCCTAAGAGGCGCTACCCAGGCAAAGTTTTCAAACCAACATGAGACAAGACGCGATGTTTCAACACTCCAGACAGAAAATAAAATCACTTTTGGCAGAATTAATACTTTCAGCTGGAAAAGCACTGATATTGCTACTCAGCAATGCAGTCCTACCTATTTCTTAACATTAAAAGCATAATTCAAGGCTAATGTTCTTACAGTGCTGGCTGATTTTGACAGCCCCCTATGAAAATTACTGCTTAGTGGTCTAGCATTGGTAGTGTATAACCTACTATACTGGGGATTGCTTGGCTGATTTCCTACAGTAGTAATTCATTTACTGACATCGTGGTCCTGGATTTGCTTTACTATCTGGGACAACAACATTAAAAGAAATTTTAAAATTGTATGTGAACTTGATTAAGAAGGTGTGTTTATTAACATTTTGTAAGATATTAAATAATGATGAATAAATATTATAATTGTAACATATGAATATTGTATTCAAAGAAGGGTTATAAGATACGCTTAAAGACATGAACAGTCTTTAAATAAAAAAATCTTCCATTTTTTATTACCTTCCTACAGGATGCAATT
This sequence comes from Pseudotriccus pelzelni, assembly GCA_035584735.1. Taxonomy (NCBI): domain Eukaryota; kingdom Metazoa; phylum Chordata; class Aves; order Passeriformes; family Tyrannidae; genus Pseudotriccus; species Pseudotriccus pelzelni. The sequence continues at coordinate 53,904,572 of JAWMRA010000078.1, read as the reverse complement.
TGCCACAGATTGGTACAAATTGTCCATGTAAAAAGAAATTTGTTTTTATTCTCTTTTAGCGTTTTGAATCTTCATACAATTCTAAGCAAAAGCTTTATATGAAAGTATATGAAGATGCCCATTTTCCAAACTCTGCAGTGACAGAGAACAAGTCATGAAAGACTCTGCAGGATTTATTCATTGTTTGAACAGAGAAAAGGTAAGAAGATAGGTAAAAGTGTAATGGACTTCACTGATGCTTCTTTCAAGAATTTTGCTAAATCTAGTGCTAGAAAAGCTTTAGGTTTTCCTGTTACCACATAAAATTTTTCCAAAACTCAAAATATCATAGTCACTGTCACCATATGGATGTATGAAACATGGAGTCAAGTTGTGGTCCCAAAGTGCTATAAATAATTTGGTCATTCTGATAGATTTATAACCGCAATTTTATAGGGGAAAACTTAAATCACCCTGAAAAAGTTACGGAAGAGATAATTTAGTTTAACAACTATATTTGGCAGTGGACTCAGCTTAAGTACTCCTAGATTAAAAGTGAAGACCCCTATCCTGAACAAAAATTCCCTCAATTGTGATGCCCCCTGCCATTTGACAGTGGCATTGAAGACAAGCATGCAAAAATCTAAAGCACTGTAGTTCCAGGTATTTGAAAGACACTTGAAAATGTCGCTGTGACCAGTAATTTATTCTTCTTTAACCTCTGCTTCTGGCTCATGCAAGTTGCTTCTCGGGCAGATGCCGTATCAGTCATGTGGTCGTGGCGCTGGCAGAGCAGGTGGCCATTGCCAGGTCCTGGCTGTTTGACACTGTCACTGCTGGGGAGGACCACAGCCCCTAGGGAGGCAAACCGATACAAAATCACATTTGCCTCCAGCCTGTTTACTGCTTGTCATGCCTTTTATTTTAGGAGCGATCTTTGCGATTGCCTGGCACTACGCTTGGCCAGTGCCTCACGTCCTGGCAATACCAGTACCTTCAGTCCTGATCTCATCACTGCTCTGGGGCTGAACTGGAAACTGTACAGTGCATTTTTCCAGACCTCTAAATATTACAAGTTGCCACTTTAAATGTTCATTACTACAAAGAAAGCTTTAAGTACATGATGCTCTCTGAAATTGTATTCAGCATATTCTGTGATTCTGAGTTGGACGCGATGATCCTTGTGGGTCCCTTCCAAGTCAGAACACTCTATTCTATGACTTTTTTTTCCAAAAGGGTTTCACTGCTGAGTGAAAATGTTCTGTATTTTTAACTTGATTTGTGCTGGGAAAATAGTTTTCATGGTAGTTGTATTATTACAGGCATACAGGGTATTGTAACGAGTCATGAAATTCTCCTCACATGCACACCACCTCTTTCAAAAGGAGGGATAAGAGGAAGGTTCACTTTGGCTATGTATTGGGCCCTCAACAGGAAGATGTTGAATCCCCTCAAGTTCCAGCTCATCAAAGAGGTTGATGCATGTGATTATGCTCTTTTCTGAAAGAAGCTGAAGTCCTTGCAGCAGTGCTCCGAAGTGCTCAGGAGCTCACAGGAGCAGGCTGTTTAAACTATTAGGAAATAATAGAAATAGTTAAAAAATAATTTTCTCTATGTTGAATGCAGTTATATGATGACTTGAAATGCTGAGGGCTGACCAATGAAGCCACTATTCATTTGGAGGTCACAAGTGTACCATCTTCCTGAAGTTCTGCTAGATGGAGTACCAAAGTCCTTAACCCATAAAACTATTCAAGCTGCATGCTTAAAGAGGGTCAAATGCAGCATAAACCCTGCTGCTGAAGTGTGGGAGAGGTTTCCATGCACAACTCTTGTTATTTTCTGTAATATTTCAAATGCTATCTGAAAAGACAACTCTTGGGACATCAGGCATAAGGTGCAGTGAAGGGTTGCTCTGCAAATTGCCCTTTCAAGGCAGAGGCCTTAGGGAAAAGAATGTGGTGGTAACGACCAGTTTTCTTTAGAAAGTAGTACCTATTTCTACACCAAAATTCAGTGGAGTCATCCTCTCTTGACAGACTTGGCAAATGTAAAAACTTTGGGCTTGCTCTGCAGGGAAACCCAGAACAGGAATTGTGGATCATTAGAAACAATTTTATGAAGCACAGCGCATGTCCCCAGAATGAACTGCACGTGTCTTACAAAACTGTCCAACTTCAATTTGGAAAAGGATGAAGTGAAAGCTGATCCAAATCTTCCACATAAAATGCATATGTACTCAGAACTGAAGAACTTATTCTGAAGGTCATGATGTTTTGGTCATCTCCCCAGTTTCCCCACTCAGCTACTTTTATTTTTGTACTCTCTCATTCTATCTGCCATCGGGAGTATTGAAAGACTGGAGGAAAACGTCAAACAGCAACAAAAAGCCCCATTTCTCTTACGAAGCTTGCAAAATCTCAGGACATTTCTGGGCCAGTGCCGTAGACCTAAGACAATGTAAGCAGGAACATAATTCTACTTTGCAGATGGTTTATCATCAGTGAAATGTCAGTGTTGGTTCTTCTATTTAAGGTAGTTATAATGATTCTGTTAGCCATACAGTCAGACACACAGGGAACTTGTCTTTCTCCATTACCTTTTCCTCACCTGTGAAAAGCATTGTCAGCACGGCACAGGCACGGCTGAACACAGCTTGAGCAAGATTTTCTACCGGGGGGCACATATATAAGAGATACAGAACACACCAGGCTTTACAGGAATTGAATTTGCTCTGTGCTAACAGTTGGGACAGGAATGTTAATAGGGATTGTCATGAATCAGGTACCAGATACCACTCTTGATAAATAAAGAAGCAGCAGATCTGTGGAGCTATCAGAAAAAAAAAATAGTGCCACCTCCCCCAAAAAGCCCAGTTTAGACACAGGAGCTTTTAAAAGGTGGTATCATAAGAAGTGGAATCTCCCTTCTACAGTAGGACAGCTATCATCGACTCCCAACTGCCATTTCTTATTTTTCCATGTAAACTGGACCTGACTTCCATCACCTTTTACCTTGGGACCAGGAGAAAGTAATGCTGGTTACTTCTATGGTATTACTCTGCTTGGCTTTTTTTGAGGCTGTCTTCAAAGCAACCTTTTTCATGGGCATGACAGGGTATACCTGCCTTACGGAAGCTGGAGACAAAATCCTGGCAACTATGAAACCTGGCAAGGACATGAGAACTGGCAGCTGAAAAAGGCTCTCTCCTTTTTATTTCACAAAGCTGACTGAAATGACTTCTTACAGCTGTAAGCATGTCCTGTCTGGAGGCCCTAAATGCCTTCTTGGCCCTGCTCAGATTCGGTAAATTAAACTATTACTCTGTGATGTTGCTTGCTAGTCCTCATTGGTATGTCTTCCCTGCATGATGTTCTGGATGTAAAAAGCAGCTTTTTCAAAATCCTAAGCAAGGACAGTCATTGGAGAGGTTTCTAACACTCAATGCTTGTACAAAGATTCTTTAGACAAGCTAGACAGCTGAATAAATCCTCTTCCTTGATGCATAATTTCCTTTCTTTTTTGATTTCTCCTATAGTTATGAATATTGAATATAGATTAACCAGAGCTTGCTTGTTCACCTTGTGGCTAAAAATGTGCTAGAGAGCACCTAAAATTGCTACTACTTCCAGAATGTGGTAACAAAGATTAAGGCTTTGTTCACTGAGATACATCCTGGCCATAGGGCATCAGTAAAGGGTCAGAATCTCAAGGCTGTTGATCTGGGAAAAAATTTGAGTATTCTGAAGGTGATAGTGCTTACTGTGTACCTGGTTAGCTCACTCAGTGTTTTATTCTACCTACAGTATTTAGTTTGTGAAGCCAAGAACTGGGATTGAAACATATAGTTCCACATCCTCAAGTCTCATATTCTGTCTGATACTACTCTTATAATTTGTGATGCATGTTTGAACTTTCCATGTGTGGACTAAAACACCAAAGTGCAGCAATTGCTTGTTGACAGTAACAGAATACCAACCTAGTAAGGATTTGTTTCTTCTGTATGAACACATCAGTAGTCAGTATAAAAAAAAGCTTTCTCGAACAAATGTCTATCAGAATTGGGGGATAAGTAAAATAACGGGTGAAACTACGGGGCCTGATCATAAATTCGTGTAAAGTTTCCCGCCACCTTCAGCAGAACAGGATAAGTGCCACAGAAGATGGGATTAAGCCACCCTATTCATTACACCTTCAAGCCTCCCTAGTTAATGCCAACAGGTAGATTCTGCCAGGAAGCAGTTTAATATATCTAAGCAAGGCTGAGCTCTGAACTTTCTTTTGCAATAGCTCTGTAAGGCAGGTGTCTTTATTCTGTCTGCTATACCTGAACAAAAGTGTGCACACCAAGGAAAGCCTAAAAAATGTCAGGAAAGTTGCAGCTGCATTTCATTCTGATTTGAAAGTACTATAAATCTTTTTATACATACAGCCATTTGAACTGATGTCTGGGATAGCAGACTCAGAGTAAGGGGATGGCAACTGGTGCCATGTATTGTCTGCCAAATCTAACTGAAAAATCAGCTCAATTTCTAGTGGAAATATCCATAATGGTTTGGAAAAAAATGAGATGGATGAAGAAAAATGTGATGTCAAATATACAGCCTAAGATTTTCTACCAGGGAGTCTACGGAGGTGCTCTCTAGGTAACCTCAGAGAAAAACTTGCATCTTTACAAGAGCCATTTGAGAAATATTAAAGACTGTCATTTGATAATTGCCCAGTATTCAGAGTAACAGCAGTGATAGGTGAGATCTGGCTTCAATTCCTTCTTGTACCACAGGAAGTCACTTTAAATGTGAGCAAGTCCTTGCTCCTTTCATCATCTGATTCACCTTCTGCATTATCATAATAAAAACATCTCACATCACAGAGCTATTGTAAGGATAAATACCCTATCATCTTGAGAGGTGCCAAAACTACTTCAGTAGCATCGAGGTGCATAAATATTGCTCATGGGTGTCCAGTGTGAGAACCTCAAAACTCTCAGTTGCCTTTGTACATGCACCCAGCAATGTTGCTGAAGCTGCTCTACTTATCTTTGAGAAAATATCTTCATTCAACGAGCAGTGACACCATAGCAGGCCTATTATAGTTAGCTGACAAAGAAGTTGAAAGTTTATCACATTTTTTGAGCCAGGACTTAGTTTTTTTTTGTTTGTTTGTTTTGTTTTTTTTTTAAACTTATTACTCTGATTTATTTGCTTTCTGCATATAAAATAAGGAGTTCTATAAGTAATTTGTTACAGATGGTAAGTTCTACAGGGGAGGTTTGTTTTTCTTTAAAAATGAAAAAGACTTTTTTTCCCCAATGAAAAAACTCTTGCACTGACGTGCAATTTTCAAACCACTAGATCATAAGTGTGCATGTTTAATAAGGCAGTATTGACAGGACAGAAGAATGGGACAGCCTTACAGAGTATATTTATTTTTTTAGAGTATATATTTACTCAATAGAGGATAAAACCCAAGTCCTAAAGGATGACCTACAGGTGAAAAAGCCCATCTGCAGCATTAAGATTTACCATATTGGGAGCCTAACATTAACAACCCCAGTAAAATTTCTCATGTAACTTTCAGCTTACAGATCACAAGCATGTTGCATATAGTAGAGTTTTTCAGATGTGAGAGGGAAGGTTGCCTTGATTTTCTGGGTTCTATGATGATGAACTATGAAAGCTAAGAATTTAGTTACCTTAAACTACTCTAACGGTCATGCCCCTCACCCCACCCCCATCCATTGCTTTCAGCCAAAAAAAAATGCAATGTTTTTGAGACCAGCAAAATAAATGGAATTAAATGGGAATAACCAGGGCAGAATTAGGACGTGATCAAGTGTTACTCTGAGTCGGTGGAAGGGTGCAGAGCTGCTGTAACTCCCTCCCCTCGCCATGTCTTGCATCCTCTCAGCCTATTAAAAAGCTGATTTTTCTCATTGGGACGTAGAGGGAAGCAAGAAAGGAAGAAAATCTGACTGTGACAATACTGCTTGTAAGTGCTTTCAGGGTTCATGCAAACACAAAAACAAACGTGAAGGAGCTTAGTTTGGGCATTGGCATAAGGATTGCGAGAATTCACACCGTGAATCTGAGCTTTAGTCCAAAGAAGAAAAGAAAAAGAGAGTATACACTGTTCTCACCTCCTTGGTGCCTGCTGATGCAGATTGAGTAACTGCATAGAAACTGGGAAGCTTTGAATTTGACCTTCCAGCACACCTGAAGGCACATGAGTCATAGCACCAGAGATTTAAATTATTGGTTTTTTTTTTTTTCCCCACCGCACTATCTTGGTGGTTCGAAATTTCTTCTCCTATTGTTGTTCCAATGCATTTCAATACCAAAGGAGGAATGCTTTCTCCCTGGGGTATGTCCCAAATCAGAATGCTGCCACATGCCCTGCATTTGACCTTTACTTTTTTTGTTGTTAAAGGGAGGAAAGAGTTCATTTTTAAAGGACCAAAAATTAATTGTTTTCTCAGAAATGCTTTTATGATAATAGGACAGCTATGTGGGAGAAACAGAAAAGAGAATTTATGTTTAAGCAAAGGACAGGGAAAGGTCAGAAAGCAATCTGCAGGACTGCAGAAACACTGCAGCTATTCCTCAGAGCAATTTCTTTGAGCAACGAAAGAAGTAAAGCCAATTGCATATGTGTCAAATACAAAACAAAAATAAAGTTAAAATAGATGTCAGACTGCATTTTTGCACTTCTTTTTGTCCTTGCAAAAAAATAGTGTAATTTCCAGGCCACTACAACATCAATCATGTTGTGATGTGCTGCTAATAAGGCTGGAGACAATGCAATTTCTTGTCAGTCATCAGTCAGTGGCTCTAAGGATGGATTTCATCAGCAAAAGAATCCACGACACGTGAGACCTGCTTTTATTGTGAGGTGTTTATTACTCATGAGACATTGTACGGTGATTTCCTTATATTAATTGTAATAAACTGTTTTACTTTTTTGTTCATAAAGAATTTATGCATGGCTAGTATGTTGTAAAGATATTGCGCCACCTTTCACTCCAGATGAGTGGCATATTTTTCTGGTACTATCTCATATTGGCTTGAATGTGATGACTTAAAATGTCAGGCATTACTGATTATCAAATCAACATATCTCCTTGGCTTGGAAGATTTACTCAGAGGAGTAAAATTATGAAACCTAGTCCTAGTTTATCCTGCAAAGCGCTAACCCTGTTATTTCTTGGCAGCTGTGAATGTGAATTCCTAGTTAAGGTAACAGAGGAAAATATTCTTGCTTGCTTCATATTAGACTCACCCAGCATAATAGCAACAAGTAGCATACAGTGGTGCAGGTTAGAAAAGCACAAGTGACAAAACAGTATTCAACTACTGAATATATGCCCTTACTATAATGAACAAAACATGTTGAAAACAGATAATGTAGTATTTGAAAACATGTTCACAGTTCTTTTGCAGAAGGGAAAGTGTCAAAGTGTTAATGAAAAAAATGAACTGAAATAGGCGAATGATGATATTTTCGTCCAAGTCAATTAAAATATCATGTAAATAACATTTTTATTTTGCAGAAAAAAGTTTTTCAAATTTTTATACATTTTTAAAGTATTTTTAAAACTAAAACACACTTGGCTGTTTTACTAGTATTTATTTTGCAGTTGTTATATATGTTTGCCCTTTGTATTTAGAAAATATATTCATTCTTGTCTCATGGACCAGAAGGACAGGGTACAGGATTTCAGGAGCTGCTGTTAAAAACAAAATGTAGGATTCCCCTCTTTTACAAGTCTAGGAAGTCTGACAACATGCATAAGTTGTTCCAGTGCTTTACTTGATTTAAAAGGCTTAGTGCAAGTTAAATTTACAAAGTAAAAAGTAATGGGCTGTAAATGAACTGTTGTAAGATCTCATTTTCAGTATTGTTTGTTAAAGAGATTTTACAATTATTTTGATGTTAGGATGCCCCAAAACCAATCTATTTTGTGTAATTGATCCTTTAGCTTTTTCCCCAGTGCCCCACTGTTCTTTTTACAGAGAAGCCCTGTGAAGTCACTCACACTAAATCACACTTGGGGATATTCTAGACAAGTACCTCAGTTTTCAGCACTAACAGATAGGAAATTGGTAATTTGCATTTTGTACATAAGACCTTAAGGATTTAGAGAGCTATTTTTAGCCTGGGATAGGTTTGATACTTAAAGCAGAGATCTGATGTCACGTTTAAATGGCAAAACTCGGTACAGAGATCCCCGTGCTCTCATGAGTGCCTTTGAATGACTCAGTGCTGCCCAGCAGCAGTAGCTTACAGCAAGTTCTGCTGCATGTCCAAAGCATCACTGGCAGAGCTCGGGGCCTTTGGCTGGACTGGGAGAAGCAGATAAGGAAAATAGTAGGACATAATATAATATTACTTCTGTTGCTATGACAGTGCTTACAGAGGAGCCAAAAACAGGGTTTGTCTGTGCTAGGTGCTCAATTATTCCCCTAGTGGTATGTTTTTATTTTGCTAGCTCCGCATGCAGGAAAAATAAAATACTTCAGCTTAGAGCTAGTTTTGGCAGAAGTTTGGGGTGTAACTATTCGTAAGAGAAACAGAAAACCCACGAAAAAAATCAGTGTGATGAGTTTTGGAGATGTACAAAAAGTGAATTCAGTGATTATGGCATAGCAGTAATTCTTTCTCTTTTTTTTTTTTTTTTTTAAGTCAACATGTGTGATCTGTAAGAGGTTGACCCAGTTCCTACCTGAATGGGTCTCCTCTACCATAACTGCATTTGTGAACAGAAATACTAAACAAGCATTACAATTATTCATGATAAATCATTTGCTAAATTAATCAAAATCACTGTATTAACATTCTCAGGAATTGCTGTATGTACAGTCCTGAATGTGATGGACATGTTTTATAACTGGTCTTTGAAGTAATACAGCATAGTGAAATCTGATGAAATTCTTGCATGCAAGCGCAGTGGAAACCATTACCTAGGGAAGCAGCTGCTTCCCTTCTGCTGCACTAAAAATACATCATTTTTATTGGAATTTATAAAATAATCTTGCTGGAGATTCATCAGAATATCTGGAGATGTGAAAACAATCCCTTAGCTTTTGGAAGACAGGGGTCCAATCTGTCAGCAACACCAGCAATAGACAAAGCTTTGCTATGATTAAATGAAAGGAAAGTGGATATACATGGATATAAATGAAGGTGGCTGAAGTGTGTGGGGAGGAAATACAGTCCATAACCCAGCATCAGGTAAAAAGATTCGGGACTTCAGTATCTGGTGACAAAGCCTGCCTGCAGGATTCTTTGTACAGAGGGGAATGTAAAAGCAGATGAACAGTTTGTGAGGCTATAGGTTTCTTTAAGATCATGAATACTGGTGAGAAGAGCCTTCAATTTTTAGCTGAAACTCCGAGAAAGCTTTTAAAATGACTAGGAAAAGCAACAGATTGGATGGTTAGAACAAGAAAAAAAAAAGTGGAAATAAATTACCATTTTTATTCTAGCTTTTTTATTGTTGTATCCCTCTTTTCCTTGCTCCTTGCCTTTCTTTCTCATGCAGACCTGTGTGTCCATAGCAATTGGTCTCTTTGATTTTGAAAATTAAGAACATATATTAGGCATTTCCAAAGGACAGACACAGGTGTCGGAGGTCTGTGCCTTCCCTTACCCTAGCAAGTTCAATCTCTAACTCAGTCTGAGCTACTAAAAGACCTGCTCTGGTTATGGATGGGATATTCAACCCAAACCTCATACCTACATATCTTCAAATATGTTTCTGAGTGACTAGGTAGCTTTTGTTTAAATCCATGTGTTTTCTAAAGAAGTAACCATGACATTGTGCTAGTTGGAATTTACTTTTCAACAGCTCGAGCCTGTGGAATATGGTCTGTCAGACTTGCTGTTACTGTAGGCATTCCTGATGGACTATGTTGTTGTGTTGTTCAATTTAAAGATGTAACATATAGTCCTAATGAGAGATGTGGTTTTAAATAGTCACATTTAAATCCTGGGTGTATAATTTGACTTGTTAGCAAGAAGTATTAAACAAGATTTACTTGTTTAATTAATAAAAGCTGAAGCATCAATTCTACAGCGTTTTTTTTATTTCTCAGGCAAATAGTTCTCTTATACTCTGTCTGCTGCACTAAAGCATTTACCTTTTATGCAAAACGGCCCATCGTAGGCAGTTTTGGAGCAGTCACAGGAGTAGCCGTTGTATTTCTCGACACATTTGCCGCCATTCGCGCAGTACATCCCATAGCTCGTGCAGTGGCCGGAGCAGCCAGGCTTCACCCCTGGCGTGACTTTGGCTCTCTCCTCCAGGTCCAGTGTCACCCCGTTCATCCTTAATGAACGAATGCAGCCTAGGAATCCTCGCTGGCCTCCCGCAGCACCTGAGAGGGAGTGTAAAACTGTGAGACAACACTGAACAGATTTTATTGTTGCTTTACGTGAAACATCCTGCTAAGCTTGTGACAACAGCTGGAAATGGTAACTTCTTTAAAACAAGGAATTACCTTGTCCTAATGAAGTACAATCAATAAAACCTAACCTTTTGACACCATACCATAAGTAAGCATTAATAGTAGATCTTTTGAGCAATAAGTGTTTGTTTTACACTGAATAGACATTTGAGATTTTAGCCCTACACTGCAGGATTTCACTTAATTTCAACTTCAAGCTTTTTAGAGATAATGGTGAAAGAAAAGGGCTTGGCTGGATTGCTAAGGTATAGCCTTTCTTTCCATATAATTAGTGATGACAGATGCTAATAATAATCCTGCCATAATATGCTTTGCAGTGTTACATTTTTCAAAGCCATGATGGGCAAAGAAGAAAAAGATTCAAATCCCCATTCTCAGTTCCCGTAGGAAATACAGATGTTAATTTCCAAGAAACATCAGGTGCACTGGTTAGTTGTCTGAACATAGAATGTAACACTCAAATCTGCACTTGAAAGTCTGAGTGGAGGTAGTTTTTCATAGCAGTTAATAAGAACTGTTCTTTTTTTATCCCTAGTAACCACTTGCTGAAAAATATGATTTCAGCTAGGAAAGTCATATCTGAGGCTGGATTAGAAACAACAACCTAAAAACTAAAAAATGCAAGTAAATAACAGTGAGTGGCTGGCATCCTTTCTGCTCATCCCTCCTCCCTTTGATTACTGCAGTGCCCCACGTGCCAAAGAGTCCCTGAGGAGATCTGAATGCTCATCGCCACAGAGCACAGAGGCTGATATTTACCTGAGTGGGGAAGAGGACTAAATATGAACCCGAGACAGCCACTGCAAATCAGGTGCTGGTAACTGGATGACTTGGACTGGAGGAGGCAAGGCTTGGTCTCTGCTGAGTGCACATGGCAGAGGGAATTCTGGTGTGATTGTATTCTATGCAAACTCATATACATTGCAGTGATGGAAAACCTTCTTTCCCTTTCGGTGACTGTCCTAGCCCCTAGGACACAAAGTCATCATACCTAAGGCTGTCTTGCTGGCCCAAAGAGCAGATTAATCTACAGATTTATTTTATAGACTGTGGAACAGGAGGCACTGAAACAGTTCTTGTTTGATGTTACTCTCCAGGGCCTGATGTTCAGGTGTTCGTTTTGGGCACTCCAACTCAAATACATTCTAGGTCTGACTCTGGGTAAGGTTTAAATCTGTTCTCTGAGAGGTGTGCTCCAGTCATGAAGTTGCATGGAATACATACTATTCAGAAAGAAAAAAAAAAATCCATTGCAGATTTTGACATTCGTTCATTTTGGCAATATAGGTAGTACGTATTTCAATACACTGCTGGTGTTGCAGTCAATTCAAAACTAACAAATAAAATCATCATTATTAACAGTTCTCAAAGAACTGAGACTGGAAAAAAACCCAGCTCTTCCCGCTTTTAGCAAAAGGTTTGGTATTTCTTTTAAAAGGTTAAGGCTCTCTGTTTTGAACAAACTTCATCTTTCAGCTTATTTTGAAACTGCCTTTTATTGAGACCATAGCAGTAAAGGAGAATCTGAGCTTGTTAATAACACCTGCACATCTGGTGACACATTACACACAGTTTGAAGTGACACTGGGCTGATTACTAAGGCAATGAAGGCTTTAAATGTAATTTTTATTCATTTGTATTGTTGAATGCTGACTAATGTGGGAAAAAAAAAAGAGATGTTTTTTCTTTTCCCCTTCCCTCTTCTCCTGTTACAGATATCTAGAGAGGTATGAAAGTGGTTCTTTACTCAACATTTCACGGAGTTCTGATTCCAGCTAATGACACTTGGCATGTTGGTGCTTCGCAGCCCCAAGGCTAACAGTCAGAGAAATACAAGTGCTGCTGCAATAACATGCCCCAAATGTAGTGGAAACCAGTAGCTCCAGAAAGCAGCTGGGCTAACTTGGTTCCAGGGTAACACTGTGTGTTGCTTTCCTACACTGAATGGGCAAACAGCCCATGGTACTAAAGGAAAAAGACCACAGTGAGAGCCGTGAACACAAAGGGATGGACAGTAATCAAATCTAAAGAGGCTGGAAGTGCTGCCGAGGCTAGGATGGGCAATGCAGGAACATGTGGTCCTGGCAAGACCTGTGCAGAAGTTTTCACTTTCCTAGTGCGTAAGTTTGCATATCTGGGAGGGGCACTTGGCAAAAAATAAGTTTGGCACTACAGCTTGCTGGAAGTACTTTCAGCCAGGAGCTGCAGGCGGAGAAAGACAAAAGCAACAAATTTCCAACACGCAATATCTTTCTCTTAGTTAATCATTGTATTTACGGACGTGCTTGTCTTTTCTAACCACCCCCCGCATGCAAAGAAGGTCCAGCACGTGAGAGCAAAGCCTGGCGACGCGCTCGGTGCCTTACCGACGTAGAGCTGGCTGTACAGTTCCAGCCGTGTGTGCCCTTCCGTCGGCGCCTTCCGCACCTCCAGGGGTAACTGGTCGACCTGCAGGCTGGCCTGTTGGACGTTCCTCTCGGCGTTGACCCGGTGCCACTGGTCGTCGTTGAGCTGGCTGGGAGACCTGACGACGATCTCCACTGGCCCGTTTCCGACATCGAATGAAAAGGAGACCTCTGTAGCAGCTGAAATACAGAGCAAAAGGTTTTGTAAACAATTTGTTTTACAGTCTTACACTGTAAACACATTCGCTTATACTGCCTAAATAGTAAGGAGTCATATTGAGTAGAAATATTGCAAGGTCCTCTGTCTGAGTTTATGAGCACATTCAGTTCCTTCTAACTTGAGAAGGAGTTAGACTTTTAGAAGGAAATGTCAACAGACCCTAAACAATAATCTTTGATCTCTGCAGCTTTCCTGTTTCCATTTTTTTAAAATTTTTTTTTTTCCGAGGGAAAAAGCATTTTGATAAAAAATTGGCACAGAAGTTTAAACTTTTTTTATTTTTATTTTTTTTTTGAGAGGCAATTCATTTTTGCAATGAACTAATAATGCTGTGGTTATGACCTATGCGAGTTTTTATGGCTGAAAAAGAAATAGATTCTTAGTAAGCATTACGGTGCTCTGTTTATGGTGGATGATTCAAATCATGTTCAGAAATTTTGCAAATGTCCCTTAGAACCTATTAAACACTCTTTTGGGTCATCCTTTTCAAATATATACTTGATACTTATTATTAAATGGTGAGTGTGATTAATAATATATAAAATATTTTGGAACAAAGAAATATAATTTTGACTTTCCTACTTCAATTTATATAACTTGGGGCTGAAAATTATATTTTGATGGTAAAACATCAGATGAAAGGGTTAGCAGGCAATGGATTATCCATGATAGCATTCACAAAGGAGGATACCAGACAGAAGTAAATCAACCCAGAATTCCATTTAATTTGATTTTCTTACATATAAAATAAAAAAGCCAGAGCTCCCTTTTAATTCCACTGAAAAATCTCAGGTGCCCAGTTATGGTCTCAGTATTCCAGTACGGCTGTGGTTTCTTGTTTAGTTGAATTAATAAAACAGTATTATAAAAATCTTACTCAGTAGAGCTATTAAATTGTGGTAGAAGCATCACTCCATGATCGTTACTACTAACAAAACTGATAAATAGTGAGAAATATTTTTCTACATGGCCTAATAGATTTTCATAAGGTTATGTCAGACTTAATTAAGAGAACTTTTTTGAAACTGAAAGGATAGGAATAAACTTTTTACAGAGAATGTTCTTTCAAACTACATTTTTTATATAATTGATTTTTCTTCAAAATTGGCTACTTCTAAAAGAAAAAAAATACTTTAATTTCTTGAATGAACTGCCTTTCATAAGCCATTTACTCTGTTTGGCCTTTTGCACTTTACAAGGCACAAAATTTGTATGAGCTAATGCTTGCTGTTAAAGAAATAAAGATGTTTCATTTTAATGATGTTTTGTAACTTCAGCAGTTCTGCCAATAAACTCAGGCCAATTAGGAATTAGAGTAAAACCTCTCCAGTACTTAAATTGCATGTCGTGTTCAAGTCTATTTTCAAGAATGTGTGTATAATTCTCCTTTACATTTTGCTTTGAAGAACTGTCTTAGATCTCTTCACTGTCAGGCTTGCATTGCTTCCCAAAAGCTGTCTGTCTACAAGACTGTAAAATGAGAACCCCTTAACAGACTTTTGCTCTTATTCTGAGGCAGCTGGTGACATTGTTAACACTGCTTGTGGGTAACTTGACTGTTGCCACGCCCAGGATTTTTGAAAACCTCTAGAAGAATGTTTCTTTGTTTGCAAACTCTTGGTCTTCTGGATGGAAGTGTCTCTGTTTTTTTAAAGGAAGGTTATTCTTCTTGTAAAAGGGAAAGTGTAGAGAACAGGCAAATAGAGATATTTCATGCAGAAGTTCTGTACTTGCATAGTCTAACTTTATGCATGGTTTTCAGCTGAAATTTGTATTTGTCATGGTTTGGTTCTTGGAATTTTACCTTACCCCTGCCCATTGTGGGTGTGGGGGGAAGGGGATTAGGTAACAATGGGCTAGTACAAAAGACCCAGTAGAGTTGCATTGTCTATGCTAACGACCCACTTTGTCTCCAGGGAAACAGAAGGGCTTTTGAAAAGCTGGGAGGAGGGCTAAAAGTATTGGGCAGCTGGGGGGGTGTGGCCAGAGCTGCCGGTGCACGGGGAGCTGGAGGGAGCGGCCGGACTGCTTCTCTTGGGAGTTGTGCTGTTGG
>JAWMRA010000078.1:53874478-53888488 GCA_035584735.1 Pseudotriccus pelzelni | reverse complement strand
ACTTGTGTTCTTTAATAGTTTGTGTCAATACATTTATACTTTTAATAAAGGGCTGTTATTCCCTCCTGGACATAATTCAATTTTACCTGTGTCTCATTTAAACTGAGACAGTATTGCAACCTAAAAGACAAGTAATTAAATTTGTGCTTATTGGAGAACATTATTCACTTTGAAATGAGTACAATTTGCACAAATTAATTATAATTTATTATATTTTTATACTTAATCTTGTAGTTAGGGAAGGAAAAGCAATTCAGAAAAATCTGTTCATGAAAGGTTATTTTCAGTGCATGTACCTTACTATGTGCTGAAAGTTAGAGAAGACATTACAGCACCTATGGACTGTCCTGATCCTTCCAAAACCAACATAAAAACATGATTCTCATATCAAAAGGTAGGAAACTTATTTGCTAGACTGATGGACTGAAAAAACATGAAACATGTCAATGAAAAGAACCACACAGATGGGCAGAGGCTTCACGACAGGATGTCTCATGTGCAACTTATGTTGCTGGTTCTGACTCTTCATTCTTAGTTCTATTTTCAGTCTATGGAATAAGTATGTTTTCCAACCAGGGACATCTCTAGGTAAAATGACAGGCACTTGTATCTTCAGAGAAATGGATGCGTATCTGACCATGGGCACGTTAGTCAGAAAATGAAAGCAAAAGGAATTGTACCACTGCACAAAATGAGACAGGTGACCTGGTGACAACTGACAGGGAGAGGGCTGAGGTACCCGGCTTTTTCTTGTCTCAGCTTTCACTGGCAGTTGCTCTTCCCACATCTTTTGAGACCCTGAATCTCAAGGTGGGGACTGGGGGAATAAAGAGCTCAAGGTCAGGTTGGACAGGACTTTGAGAACACCATGCAGCCCCCACTCCTCCTTCTTCCTCTACCCTAGCTTTACTGCTGAGCAAGGCGGTGTCCCTTCGGTGAATGAGCAACTGGACCAAGACAAGATTTTTTTTTTTGCAGAAAGATGCAGAAAATGAGCTGCACAGGTCCCAGAGATTAATACTGCTCAGTCAGTTTGTAGCTCATGAAGTGAGTTTTCCTAATGATAATTTCATTTTCTATTTTATCAAATACAGTAAAACTCAAGTCAGTTTTTCTAAGAAGTAAGAATAAGGATCAGACTTTGAACAAATGTCTGAAATTGCTAAATTATGATATTGAAAAAAATAAATGTGGGGTTTAAGTTGTTTACTCAATGCAAGGTTTTATGATGGAAATTTCATAGTATTGGGTTAATTTTTTATGGACTCCTGCTACATATATTCACTCAATAAGCTGAGGCTTGTGGCTTAGTTTTACCCTTTCTGTGCCTTGTGCAATTACATATAATAAAATCTGAACAGGTTTCTTTTATTGATTCAATTTTCTAAGGTCTCAGGTCATGGTCAGCCATCTGTTCAGAACACAGAAGAGCAACTTTGGCAAAAAAAAAAAGCCCTTCTCATTCTTTGTTCTGTGTTCTTGTTTTTTAGCTCTATTCAGATCCCATCTTAAATCTCTGAGGTATTTGCCCATATATGCTCATAAAAAGGAAGGGATAACATTGAGCCACTGTGCAGGATGAGCTGGTTAGGCTGGACGAGTGGAATAACAAGAACCTATGAAGTTCAACGAAGACAAATATCGGTGCTTGCACCTGGGAAAATATAGTCCAGGACTGCAGCACAGACTGGAATTTTCCCAGCTGGGGAGCAGCTCCGTGGCAAGGGACCTGGGGGTCCTGATGGACAGCTAGCTCAGTATGAGTGAGCAGTGTCATGCTGCAGCAGAAAAAAAGCAAATAGGATGCTTGGTAACATCAACAAGGACATCACCAGCGGAGATAGAGAAGTTATTTTCGCATTCTTCTCAGTGCTTGCCAGGCCACACACAGATGTACGATGTCCAGTTTCAATCCTCACTAGACAAGAAAGATGTAGACAGGCTGGAGAGGGTCCAAAGAAGGTCCACGAAGATGATCAAAGGACAAGGAAGCCTATCATAGGAGGAAAGGCTGAGAGAACTGGATTTGTTCAGCCTTGAGAAAGGAGGCTTGGGGGACACCCCTTAAGACTGTGTTGCAGTGTTTAAAGGGTGGCTACAAACAAGGTGGAGATGCCCTTTTTACAAGAAGTCACATGGAAAAGACGAAGCATAATGGGTAGAAATTACTCCCAGGGACATTATGATTGCACACAAGAAGAAAGCTTTTCAGCCACTGGGATAATCTCCCCAGAGAAGTAGTAAATTCCTCAGCATTGGACACTTTTAAGATTCAGCCGGATTGCGTGCTGGGACCCCTTGTCTAGACCATGCTTTTGTCAAGAAAATTGGACCAAATGATTCTTGAGGTCCCTTCTAACCTGGTATGCTATGATTCTGTGATTCTATGACTGCACTGTCTGTAGGACTCCACGTTTCTTGAGTCCTTCATTTCAAGGCTTTCTGGTAGATATACTTTAGCTGCACACAAGTTCTGAGGGTCAACTGCAAGGGAAGTAGCATGCACTGCTATGTTCTTTGCCATGCACAGTGTCAGGTTAAATGAGCTGATAGACTTTTCTGGTATTCAAGACATATGACCAGCTTGATCTCCCATTTTCCTTGAACTCTTTGCGTTTCAAGTATCTTTTCCCCCTGCTGTTTTCTAGTTTGGTCTTTGCTGATATATTTTGGGGTTGGATCTCTAGTTATAATAAGGTTGTCAGCAAAGAAGGAGATGTTGATGGATGATTGGATACTCACAAAATGCTAAGCAGTAGGTGGAAGCTCTCAGGACACATAAACTGTGAAAAAAAAGGAAGAGGGATTATAACCCTCCTCACAGCCAATTTTTTTATGCCCATCTCTTTATTTCTCTCCTTCTGCCCCATTATCCTTTCTACAAAACATGTTTTCATCTCCTCCCTTGCACTTTGTTTCTCTCACCTCCCCTGATGTATTTTTACACCCTTCAAATGGGACTTACTGATGCTTTAGTTGACTTACATCAAAGGGAATAGTATCTAACATCTTTAGGATCCTTTTGAAATCCAATTCTTAGAATATAAATGCCTTGTTACAGCTAGAATCAGAGCTCACTTGCTTGGCTGAAAACAGTATACAACGATAAGCTATAAACTGTAAACTAAACATGCCAAACAGATATTTGTTCTGTGAAAACAACAGCTTAAAAATATTCTATCTCTGTAAGGGCAACATCTGCCAAATTTCTTGGACAGTTTGTTTGTAAATACACCTCTGATGAGGGGCTCTCTGAATAAACCAGTAGACAGAATTCAGTGAAATGATTACAAACGAATGAAAACTTAATCAAGAGATAGAGATGTTAAATGCAGAAACATAGAGCTAGTGGTCTATCTATTTTTTCTATGAAATTCATCACCATGGTCAAAATCAGGTCTCATATCTATGGTCACTGGAATCCTTCCCATTGTCTTTAGTAGACTCTGGACAGAAAAGAGGGCTTTCTAGTACTTGAAAGCAATTATCTTGTCCACCTTTCCCACTTGGACAGCTGAGTTTAAAGACAGTTTTACAAAGTCATATCTAAATTGCTTTCACTGGTGCCCTCATTTGCACAGGGCTGAGAGAGGCCATGCCAGTGCTGATGTGGGAACAGCATTGATAGGTTGTTCTTCACTGCTGAAAAAAGGTGGAAAGGGCTATAGATGGTACCCTGAAGTGCCATATTGGGTCAGAGAACCTGCTTTAAGGAGGCCACTTCTCGAAGGACACAACTAAAAATTAAAGCTATCAAAGCAACATAACAGAGAGAAATTGTCGATTCCAAGCTGCTTCACTGCAATACAGAAATTACTGAGTAGCTTGGCTGTTGATAATCAGGTAGTTGTCTAAAATCATGACTATATTTACAATAATTGGACTAAGCATCTGGACGGTTTTGTCATTTATCTAATACCCAAATGAAATGTCCATTTGAATTAATGACCAAAAATGTCATTCATTTGATCATCTATGCCCAAGACTGCAGTGATCCCTGAGCTAAGTGCCAAATGAACTAGCTCTGGAAGCTGCACAGCTGCATCAGCATGATACTGTGCCAACAGTAATTAGTTCTAATGAGAGACTATACTGCACCTAGGATCAAACCCAGCATAGCTGAGCGCTGATTTAAGTGGACATGCTATCTTTCTCAGGAATAGCTCAGGTATCTCTCTAACATGGCTGTTCATTGTACAGGCTAGACACACTTTACATTTTCCTGTAGGTTACAAGTGAAACAAAGAAAAACCATGCAAGTTCACACTCTGCTGGATCTTATGCAATCACTTATGCAAGTGTCAAGAAGGAAAGAAGGGTGAATAAAGCTAGTGCTTTGATTTAACATTATTTAACATCCACTTCTCATGTTATAAATCCATCCACAAGATACAACATAAGAATAAGAGGCTTAGTGTCTTTCTTAACCTTTAGAACAAGCTGATATTCTGTAGGGATGAATGATCCATCTGATCCATCATCTCAACTTCTTGAGCCAAGTAATAGACAGCCCTGTCAGAGGGAACACAGTACTGGATCTGATGTTCACCAGTGTAAGCAAGCTAATTGAGAGCATCAAGATAGGAGGCAGCCTGAGCTGCAGTGATAACACACTGGTGGAGTTTGCAGTCCTGAGGGATATGGGTCAGGTAAGGAGTAAAGGTAGGCCCCTGAACTTTAGGAAAGCAAACTTCCAGCTCTTTAAGGAGTTAGTCAATAGGATTCCTCGGGAGACTGCCCTCATGGACAAGGGAGAAGGGCAGAGCAGAGCTGGCAGACCTTTAAGGAAGTCTTCCATATGAGGCAAGAGCTAGCCATCCCCAGGAGTAAGAAATCAGGCAAGATATGAGCATGGCTGAGTAGGGAACTACTGATTAAACTAAAGAGAAAGAAGCAGATGCACAGGCAGTGGAAACAAGGACAGTTAACCTGGGAAGAGTATAGCGATGAAGTAGATTGTGTAGGAAAGGTGATGAGGGCCAAGGCAAAGCTGGAACTGAACCTGTCAAGGGATACAGAGAATAACAAGTGTTTTTACAGGTACGTTAAACAGAAAAGGATGGTCAAAGAAGGTGTACCCATACCTGATAAACAACGCTGGAAAACTGGTAACAATGGATGAGGAGAAGACTGAGGTACTCAACAACTTTTTTACCTCAGTTAGCCTCTCTTTCCACACCTCTTGAGTGGATGGACAGCAGGATGGGGACTGGGAGAGCAAAGTGATTCCCACTGTAAGTAAAGATCAGGTTCATGACCTCCCAAGGAAAATGAATGTATATATATCTATGGAACCCTATGAGATGCCTCCCAGAGTCCTGAGAGAACTGGCCGACGATTATTCAGGCACAGTTTTCTCTTGGTGAAGCTGTGCTGGCTGTCTCTAATCACCTCCCTCTCGTGCATATGCCTTGTCATAACTGCCAGGAGGATCTGTTCTATGATCTTACCAGGCAGATAGTTGAGGCTAAGCAGTAGTTCCCAGGGTTCATTTTTTTACCTTTTTCCAGTTACTGGGGACTTTGCCTGACTGTCATGATATTTCAAATATTGTGGAGTGTAGCTTGGCAACTATATCAGCCAATTCTCTCAGGACTGTGGGGTGCATCTTGTCAGTCCCATGGACGTATGTTTGTTCAGCTTTCTCAGGTGGTCTTGAACCTCAGTTGGGTTGTGATAGGAGAGACTTTGTTCCCCCAGTCCCTGCCCTGATGTTCAGGGACTTGAGATATGTGGGAATAGAGATTACCATATGTATTGATAAAATATTACTTCCCTGTGAAAAAGGAAGAGCAGTGACTGCTATTAGCATCAACATTTGAAATTCTGTAACAGCATTACTGATTTCTCTCGGTGAAATTCTTGTTGCCTGGAGAAAGTATTTTTAAACAGGTTTTACCTTCAGTCGTAGGAAGTCTAGAAGCATATACAGAAATGAGAAGAGAAATTAACCTCAAAATGAAAGGTAAAGGAAGGAAAACATGTGTAGCTGAATGGCTGTAACCATTAAAGGTTTGGACAAAATTATACCATAATACATAGAAAAGACACAAACAGTAATCCAATAGTGCTTTTTTTGCAAAGACGAAACTAATTTATGGTAAATAGAATTTATTAAGTTCCTGTGCAATTTCATTAGGAATACATAACTCTTCAGAATGTCTGAAGCCTCTTATGACTTTTTCAATGTGTTTTTATATTGAAATTTTCATAGTATTCTGCACACCAAAAAAAACCCAAATGAGAATGAAAAATAAAGAGAAAGGCTTTGTTAAATGCAGGAAAAAGCACCCCCTAAAGTGTCTATCCTTCTCATATTTTTGATCCTCATTTTCTCCACGGTTGTTTTGCAGCCTGAAGGCACTTTATTCAGTCTCTCCCGTGTGCAGTATCTACATCTGGTAGCTCTAAAATTGCAGTGACATTTAGTTGCAAATGGACAGGGAATTAGATCTACTGAGAGACATTGACCTGATTCAGCAAGAGCTGCTGTTTTCTTATTATGTGACTATGTTTTCATATTGTAAGACAAGACTGCACACAAACAAATTGTTTTGCTGCATTTTTAAAAGCAATGAACTTTAGTGTGTTATTGTCCTTCTTTCATGATACTCTAGACAAGTAATTTCAACAACTGGACAAAGAGTAAGTCTAAATTCTAGCTTTCTGTTTACAGGAACCAAGCCTCTTTGGATTAATGGGAATTAAATATGTTAAAATCATTCTCCACATCTCATTTTATGACTGTTCAAATATACTTTCATATATATGGCTGTCTGACTGAATAGCTCGCTGGTTTTTTGTTCCCTCATTGCCTGTGTTGGATTAGACTCCCTCTGCTATAATAACCTTTGCCTGTTTTATCCATGCTGAGCCTTGAAATTCATTATCCTCACCTGTGGTTTTAATCCTAGATATTCAATATATGCCAATGCACTCAGAAGGATTACACAAAAGCGCACACAGGCTACCTGAAACTAGCTAAATGCGCTCCAGGAGCCAGGTAGTAAAAAAAAAAAAGGCCCTGGCTTTTCTCACCTTGTGGACAGACATCAGTTCCCTTTCTATTGACAGACAAGCACTTGCACATACAATTTGCAATATTTTAGAAAGGCATTACTCTACTGTATCTCAATATGAAGGGAAATCAGAACTCAATACAGTACCTTTCTCATCATGAGTAAACATCTGTGTGAGAACAGAGATAAGAAGGGATTTGATTTTGGTAATAACTAAGTCATTTTTATCTCACTTTAAAATAGTCTCAACTACTAATCAACTAATGAAACATAAATGCCAGTCTTCCTACACAGTAGATTTGATTGCTTTGGGGGACAAAAAAAGTTGTATTAAATGAAAGTACCGAATTTTCTCATGAAACATCATTCAAAGGCCAAATAAGCCCTAAGAAGATAAATATTTGTTAGCATTATTTATTAATTACTTCAGTTATGCTAATTGCACTGTATCTGTCTTGTAGATAAGCACTTGGAAACAACTCTCACACTTCTATCATTATATTTTAGTTGATGCAACAATTTTTAGCCATGGGCACTAAGAACAAAAAAACATTAACAATCCTGCATAAACAGGGAACCAAAACAAGATATGTGAAAAGATTTGTTTAAAGTGAAGCACTAGATGGCTAGAGCAGGGCTTGAAAAAAATACCTGCTTGCTTTAATTCTAAGGCAATAAAGATAATTTCACATAGATGTTATCTCC
This sequence comes from Pseudotriccus pelzelni, assembly GCA_035584735.1. Taxonomy (NCBI): domain Eukaryota; kingdom Metazoa; phylum Chordata; class Aves; order Passeriformes; family Tyrannidae; genus Pseudotriccus; species Pseudotriccus pelzelni. Next base: position 53,880,764 of record JAWMRA010000078.1, on the reverse strand, counting down.
CATTCAGCCAGACCTTTTCCAGTAACTACTTAGCTTCCTGGAAAGAAAGAAGGAATGGGAATGATGAGTCATTGAAGATCTGTTGATTCATCTCATGAGAGTAACTAATGCTTAAAATAATATAGCAGCGGTGCCTTCTGGTGTGTTTTGTGAGAGATGATTCACACAAAGGGAACTACAGTCAGTGCACTGAGTGGAAAAGGAGAGGAGGTGTGTGTTTTTCTGTCTGTAATGGCTTATAAAACACTTCATTATACCCTTTTAACACTTTACCACGAAACTGAACTGACCCTATGCAACAGAAGGCACTCAACAAGGGGGACGCACAGAAATCAGAACAGAGCTCTCCCATGCAGCACATACAGGGTTTTGTGTAACTGGTAGTTATTTTTGGTTGGATGAAAGGCAAAATAAAACTGGGTGGTAATGTCCATGAAATCAGATTATGTCTGAGCATGGTAAAGCAACAGAGAGATTTTTTGAGAGGACAGAGTTGCTTCTTTTACAACGAAAAATTGCTATGAAGTTGTCATGGTCCTAAAACTGCTGAGCAATGGATCTGAATGCTTACAAACAGATACAACGATATCAACCTCCCTCTCGAATATGTTGCATTTGAATATCATAAAAATAAGCCAAAATTGTAAATTGTGCATCATACTAAAAGTAGTATGAGCCTAGTCCAGGCCTCAAAACTAGACATCAAGACTCACGCTTCTGTGATGTACTTTTAACAAAACACATTCCCTGTGTCCTTTTCCTCCTCTTCTGTGGTACTCTCCTTATTCTGTAATTTCTGTATTAGCTGTAGGTTCTGCTCTAGGCTGTGGTTAAGATGTGTAGAGGTTTTTAGGTGCCTGGGTGGTAGCTACCGAAACACTTTCACATTCAATAAGGTCCTCATGGTGGTACGAATTTACTGATTTTTCTGCTGGGCCGTATAAGTTCTTGTCATTTAGTGCCTATTTTGTGAGCAATTTTTCATGGCTATTTATTTCCCTGTGGCTGTCCAGGGGTCACCATCAGAGTAAGGACCCTGTTGCACTATGCTCTGTACTACCACAATAAAAAAAGGCCATCCAAAAACATGACTCAATTTTATTTTTACTGTAGTAACTCTGTATATGAAAAGGGTACATGTGAGGGGTCAGGATAGATGGGCCCAGCTAACTGTGGCTCCCTTTTATCAAAAGTTTTAGACAAAGGTTTTCTACTCTGGAAAATATACTTGTAATAATTCACATTTGCTAACATCCAGGATAGACCCCTAAAGTCGGAAGAAGATACCCTTGGTATTGTTTACCTTTTACTCTGCAGCAGGAAAAAAAAAATCTACCAAAAATACAAACCAGAAGTATCACGAACTGGTAGAGGAGAGTGGGAAACAGAACTGACTTGTTGGAGGTAAAAATATGTTCTTAGACTTCATGGTAATCAGAAGCAGAATATTTGATGCCGTATGTGAGTGAGCGACCTGCCTGGTTGAACCACGTTATGTTAACTATTTTGCTTGACTTGAGTCGAGCTTGACTTTTGCTTGACTTTTGCTTGAGTCTCAGGAAATGTAAAGCCAATAGGAGACCCCTTCTTATTTCCTGCTGTAGCAGTGGCAAAAATAAAAGGGTGAATGAAAGAATTTATGAATTTGTAAAGCATTTGTTTTTAAGATTTCATACTAATAGAGAGCCGTCTCAGTCCATGAGTTCAGACAAAAAATCTCTACTTTAAAAACAAAATCAGGACATTTAGACCAAGAGGACCTAAAAAGTCTAAATTATGCAAGATAGTGTTATAGCAGCCTTGTGATAGTAACTGCCTTCATACTCTTAAAAAATAGATTACTGTTTTATTAACTTTTCAACAAAATTTTACACAAATGTTTTTTCTTTCCTTTTAAAATGTAAGAAATCATACATGTGTGCAAAGTTTCTGAATGAAAAGTTGGAAGCAGAAATATTAGTTTTCCTTATCCTCAAAATAAATGTAGCAAGGCAAGGTAGAAAGATAGAGCCTGAATTGAGAGTGGTTTAAACTGATATGCTTTTAAACTACCATTTAAATCATGATGAAATGCTGCAAAGTGTTAGTAAAATCTGTGGCTCATAAACACTTTAAGAGAAAATAATTATATTAACTTGAATCAGTCTGTTGACAAAATTGGAATTAATCATCTGCATAAATATTTAAAACACCTTGGATACAACTGTATTATTATTAAAAACACTTCTACTTTCATTATATCTTATTATCTAGTCACAGAAAATAATTTTCTACTTTAAAACTGAATTGCTTTGATGAAAACAATAAAGAATAATTTAGACTTTTAATAGGCTGCCTAAGCAATTGCCAACACTTTATCTACGAAGTTTAACTTAATGAAAAAAGTAGTTTTCAGAGTACCAGGACTGTTTAACTACTTAGAAGAAAGATTCTCAAAAATATCTAAATAACTTAGGACCAGAAGATCTGTTGAATTCAGGACACGTAGCCTCAGGAAACAATGGAGCCTGGCTGGACCCTTTCAGATTTCCTCACTCATGGCATTACAACGTATGGGATGATGTCGATGATTAGGATTAAATGTAAGTGTGACAGTGCCAAAAGACAGGCCTCTGTGTGCATCCTCTCCACTCCTTTCTTTTATGCCATCTCTGATGGGCAAAAAGGTTTGTCCTAAGATAAGAACACCGTGTGGAAGTTGCAGAAGGAAATGTCTGGGTGCTTGCATAATTGATGTGTTCTGGGGACGGGGGAGCTGAGATATTTGTGATTGACTGTGCTGCACATCAGCCTGCATAAGGGTATAGAATCGTGCTGGAGACTATGCCAATGAGGAACACTGGTCTGCCAAGGTAGGAGGCAGCTTGCAGGTGGATCCCTGCCCCTGCAAGGGTACATCCAGCCCAAAGATGGGGAACACTCACTTTGGACGAGTGAGTAAAACCACTAAGGTCTGGTCACACACGGAGATAAAAACCCTAAAGTAGCTCCATAGGCACTCTGTTGCTTTGCAATTGTGAATTCTGCAAGGTCAAATACTGTCAAGCTGTATGCTTCTACCTAAACCTGAGTATATTATAACCCACCCACTCAAAACCTGTAGACCAAATGTGAGACTAAATGGACCTGGTCACAACTAGACTTCTTGGAGAAGTTCAGAAAACCAGGGTGTCTCACAGAACTTGTGACTCAACAGGAGAGACCATGACCTCATTATAATATAATCCATTGGAATAATGATAGAGTTGTTATTTAGATACTGCATTGGAACTATTTGGATATTGTATTAGCAATAAATCTAATCATAATCATCCGCATAATCCCGGTGTCCAACTTCTTGTGTCTGGTGAGAATTTTCTCCAAATTATTGTGCCACAGTAAGGATTCAAGAGCAGAGTGGTATGGGTGACAGTATAGTGAGGATCTGATGCAGGCCACCTGGCAGGAAAAACAAGTGGATGAGACCTTCCAGAGGCAGCTAGAAGTAGCCTTACGTTCACAGGCCCTGGTCTTCCTGTGGGTCTTTGTTGGAAAGACAAAACAGTGGAGCATAAGCAAGTTTGCCGGAGAGCTACTGATGACAATTTCCTGGTGCAAGTGAAAGAGAAGCCAATGGGGAGAGATGCTCTGCTGGACTTTACACTCAAAAAAGGAGTGGCTTGCTGGGGATGGGAAAGTTGAGGACAGCATCAGCTGTGATCATGGGGTGGTAGAGGTCAGGATCCTGAAAGGAGGCAGCAGGGCAAAAAGAAGATAGTCTTATGCAAGTGCCTAAATGGTACTTAAGTAGGAAAAAGAAGACTGGGGAAAATATGGGCCCACTGAATGAGGCAGTGGACCCAGGGAAAAGGCTGTGGTAATAAACACCTTCTTTGCCTCAGTCCTCACTAGCAAGACCAGCCTTGCACAGCCTGTCTTAGTGGATGCAGTGCAGGTAGGTATCTGAAACTCATGTGGGCAGAGCAAAGGAATGCACAGGGAACATCTGCCTAGTCTGGCCTTGTAAAGTAGGCAGAGCAGTGCTTACTTCACTGAAACCAAAGCCCTTCATGTGCTATTCGGGTATTATAAAGATGCAGGCACATCTCGGCCTGTCAGAGGATACATCCTGAGGAAATTCCTTTAGAAAATTTCAGCTGGTATGGGCTGGACATGATTCCTGATAGGTGGCAGGAGGATAGATATTTTTAGTATCAACATTTGGTACTGAGGTGCTAAAGCCTGCTGGTAGATCTAGCCTCTGATACCTTGTCTTCAGGAGATGAAGTAAACCAAATTCAGTCATTACTACCAAGAAGAAAGGAAGTTTGTCCTCTTAGCTTCTTGTGGAATGTGTTGTTGTTTCCAGTGCTAAAGCAGAAAACTCAGTGAGCTTGTAGAAGTCAGCTGAGCTCAAAGTGGGATCCTGCTACTACTTCCTGCATGACCGAACTGAAGAAGTCACGCAGTCACTTCGAAGAGTAGCAGGAAAATAAAGTCTTTATAAATCAGTGTATTTACCTCAGTTCTACATGTGCATTTTTACAGCAAACTACAGGAAATTACAAAGAAAATGTTAGCTAGTGGAGTTACCATAGTTTAATGACTCAGTGACAAGATTTTACTCTGCAGCTGAGAAAGGTAAGAGTGCACATGAAATCTATAAGTGAAGCAGACATCACTGTCTAATGTGAGACAGAACACAAAGAACATGATATCATATAGAGGCTTCAACAAAGTCAACATAACGGACACCCTTCTTTGACTTAAAAAATCCTCTGATTTTTGGAAGAAGAGAATTGTTATAGATTTAGCACATTTGATTTTCTTTTAAAAATAGCAAAGATGAAAACCAGAATTGCATAGATCGTTGATGACATGGGTAAAGTACGGGCCATCAGAAAATTAAAGGACCTCTAATTTGGTTAGGGTCAAGTAATATTTGGTATTATAATGAATACCTTTGCACAAGAAGTCAGCATATGACTTTTGTTTTTTTTTTCCCCCCAGGAACACAAGGTTGAAAAGGTCAGAAAATAATACATAATAAACAGTATCCCAGTGTGATCAGCCAGAAATTCCTAGGACACAATGGGCAGCCTAAGCATTAATTTCATTGTAGAGGGCACTAGGAAACTATTACCAGAATTAATGTGGGTAGTTTTGACTATCTGTGTTTAAGAAAGAAGAATTCAAGGTGCAATGAATAGGAAGAAGCTTATTAGCATAACCAGAGAACAGAACAAGAGAAAATACCCTATGAGAAGAGACATTGCAAATTTATCTTGTTTAACACAGCAATTAAAAGCTGAGAGAAGATATGATTGCACCATAAATACACAAGGAGAAAGAGTAAATGTTAGAAAGGGAAAATAATTAATTCAGCCAAAGAACAATACTGAAACAAGGATGTCTGCCTATAAAATAAAAATGCAAACCAAACTATTAGGAATTAGAAGACTACTAAAAAACAAAGGTGTGAAAGTCTGAAACAGTTGTCCTGTCAGCAAAGATTCAAATTACTCTAAATAGAGATTTGGATAAATTTAGGGTGCTAGACACAGGTTATGCATTATGGTTGCCTGTGACAGTGAGGATCTAAATTCAAGGGCCCAGAAGGTTTGTTTCTGTCATATGCCTATAGCATCGGGCAGTTTTGTGCAGCATAGTAAATATTCGCTTTCTGCGGGAGAAAGATCAGCACCCATGAGTAAGGTAACAAAGCCTATGCAGTTTCAGCATGTAACAGAAAGTAGACTGGAAATGAGGACAAAGACCTGAGATGAACTAGTGGGTGGTGCTGCCGGCACAGTTTGCCATGAATTACATGTATTTAGTGCAATACAAACCAAAGTTAGGGAGAACTTTGCTTTTTGAATGCCAACCAGTTCCCACCTTGAACTTTATGCGAGCTCCGACTGATTTATAAGACACTGAACATAAAATGTCTATTAAAGTGGCTTTTATGGCAATGAGAAAGGCATCCCGTCACCCTTGAAAGGAGAAGCGTAATGCTGAGGGGATGTGTTGTACAGCACTGTGCAGTGCAGGGCCATGAATGCCATACTGACATTGAGGTAGACCAAAGTAAAGCAACCCGTACCTGCCAGAGTCCAAGCTGCTTACAGAAGCTTGGGCTTAATTTCCCCACAGCCCTGTGCCTAGGATTTTCTATTGGGTTTTGTGGCAGTGGACATACCATATTTAGGATGGAAAAAGTCCTGTCAAACATGGACTGGTGAAGGAAAGGAAGAAAACAGCCCAAAGGTCATAGAAACAGAGGTTTTTAATGTTGTTTAAATGTGTT
>JAWMRA010000078.1:53859884-53874378 GCA_035584735.1 Pseudotriccus pelzelni | reverse complement strand
GCCGCTCACTGCGGGCTCCCAGGCCACGTGGTAGGGGGGCAGGGGAGAGCACTTCCCCCCTCTAGGTAATGGGATAATATCCCAGGACCTGGAGCTTTCCCCTCTCCAATTCAACTGCCACAAATGGTGCCCCGTGTTTGGCAACGACTGACTTGAACTCTTCGATGAAGATAAAGCAGTTCACAGCACAGAAGATGGAAGGATATTCTGTGTCCGGTGGCAGTCCGAGGTTTCAGAGTTTGGAGTGTTGACAGACTCAGCATCGGTTTCCAGGCCGTCTACCCTTCGGGTTTTGCTTGGTCCCTGGCTGGAATGTTTATTTTCTGCCTTTGGCTTGTTCCTACATGCTAGACTGGGCACCTATCCCCATCTGCTAATTAGGAACAAGGTACAGGTGGAACTGCTCTTCTCAGATGGGACATAAATTGCTCCCTATGAATATCAGGCATTTCTGCATCAACTACCTCATCTGAAATAGAATCTTATCTTTCAAAGAATGCTGCTTGCAGTTCTTCAGAATGTTTTTTTTGTTTGTTTGTTTTTTTGTTTGTTTGCTTTTTTGTTTGAAACTTTCATTGTCCTGGAATAGGATGAGAGTTTGCAATTACTGCTGTAAAAACATTTGGGTCATAAGTTTCCCTGAAGAAATATAATGTTTTTCCCTTTAATCTGGTAACTTCTTGTGGGCCTTTGGGATAAAGAGATGTTTCATTGTCCTGTGCATTTTTTGACATGTGGCTAACGCAACATGCGTTACTACAGGGATTTTTTACAGAAAAGTGACCTTCTGCTAGGGAAAAAAGTAACAGCTCAATTAAAAGACATAGTGAAGGTCACAACACTTTCCCTACCCAGGTGAAAAACCAAGTGGTGGAAAATGTAAGCTGTATTTGCTGTAACACATGGTAATTTGAGTATTATGCAGAAAACTCATTGATATGGTAAAATTCCATTTTAGGATGCCTCTGGAGAAAGAAGTGATGGAGTTAATAAAATCTGTAAGAAAATATATTAATCAGTCTTGTGTTAGAGTATTGAGTCTGGAGGAAAGAAAGCTCTCTGGGTGGAAGCAAGCAGCAAATGGGAATCATGGTCCCTAGTCAGTCATTGTTTCTTGTCTAATTTTAAAGGAGTTACTTATGTCTTAACTGAGTACCCTAGAAGTAGCCAAGCATCAGAAGCATCCTGGGACTTTTCACATGCAAATGTTAGGTGTTAGAGTGCTGTCAGCATCCCTTGCCCACAGAGCAAGTAGACCCATCCTGAAGCTATGCCACTGTTCTCTTTAGCAAGCTACTCCACATAATGCCTTTCACAGGTCAGTGATCACTCCCTGGGGAGAATTTTTGGGGCACCTAGCATTGTAGGGGTTAGCAGCCACATGGCATCCCTGAACGTAGTGGTTGTAAATATTCCTAGCTTTCTACAATAAATTAATAAGAAAGATCCTTCCTCTCTTACATGTTCATGCTAGAATCAAACACAAGCTGACCTTTATTTCTAAGCCTCATATATTTATTATTTTTTTTTCTGTTGCAAAATTACTTAGAATCATAGAATCAATCAGACTGGAAAAGACCTCTGAGATCATCAAGTCCAACCCTTGATCCAACATTGCCATGGTTACTAGACCATGGCACTAAGTGCCATATCCAGTCTCATCTTAAAAACCTGCAGGGATGGTGAATGCACCACTTCCCTGGGCAGCCCATTCCAATGGCTGATTACTCTCTCTGTAAAAAATTGCTTCCTAATATCCAACCTAAATCTCCCCTGAAGTAAGCAAACTTGCCGTTTACTGACTTAGTGTGAGTAAAATTGCTTGGTGATGCCAGGATGAGAGATGCTCCAGAAGTGAGTAGAGTATCTTCTTCATTAGAATTATATGACAGTGTCATTAAGAGAGTTTTCTGGAAACAGTGATGGTAGAACCTTCTTCCCAAATTCTCATGAATATGGTCCTTTCAAAATTTGCTTTCAGAACACATCTTTTCCAAAACCTGGGATATCTCTTGAACAGAAAATTCAGATATGATCTATTTGACAAACATCTCAGGTACAAAGTAGTTAGGTTTTCATCGTGATAACTCCAAGGCCTTTTGCTCATATTTCATAAATTTACAAAACTATATAGGAAAACTCTAAAAGAGAAAACATCCTCTTCTCCTCTCTATAAAAGTCAGTTTTAATTTTAAAAACACCTGAAAATTCTGACTACAGATAAATGGTTTCTAGAAGTACTGATTTACAGAAAAATTAATACTTTATTCAACTACCTCCTTTCTAAGCAGTCCTAGCTGTTGTCAGCTGACCAGCCAGTTATGAAAATAATGGGGTTCTGTAGATTTACTCATGTATGTAAAAACTGAGGCTTCAGGTAATTCTATATCTCTGTCAGCTATTCCATAAATGGTGACAAGTACAAGCCTGCCAGAGGAGTTTCTTGATAAATGGAATAGTTACAGACTTCAGCCACAATCATGATAGAATTATATCACTGTTTTTTTCTTGACAGTCTTCTTTTTCAGATGTTTGGAAGGGCTATTTCTTAAACTAGAGAAACATGTTCTTCCCTTCCTTCCTGTATTTTCCCTCTCCTCAGAGATGGCAGGGTGGGGCTTTACTGAAGGTACATGAAATTGCTATTCAAGTTGCAAATTCCACCTCTTTTTTATATGAACCTGGAGCAAATCTGTGCAGTTATTAGACCTTAAGACAATATTAGACTTAAGACTTACTGGACTCAAAGACAGAACACCAGTAAAATAATTTAATGACTCTTTCTAGTAACAACTTTTGTGCTTTCCAAAGACTTGAAGCTAAGCTTATACATCACTAACCACATATTACAGGTCCATACAAGGTCCATACAAGTATTATACACATAAGGGAAGAAGAAAATAGAATTTGCACTGTCTGCTGGCAGGATGCTGATTTCAAAGTTTTCCCTTTAGAATGATAAAAAGAAAAGAAATCGAGAACAGGCTGTTGAAGTACAGCAGCTGCAGTAAATATGCAATGATGGTTATTATGTAAAAGCCTTTAATATAAAATAGCTGTTCCACTAGAGAATGTGATGGGTTAGCCAAAAAGCAGCTTGGCAAAGGAAAGAGTTTAGGGGTAATTTTGTAATTACTGTACTGACTTAACTTTGTGTTCCTATTGAGGAAGAAATTCACGTATTAATTTTACAGGACTTCTGTAAAGGCGAAACAGACTTTTAGGAAGCAGCAGATTCATCTGTGAGCTGTGTAAGAAACTTCTGAAATGCTGAAACTTTACTTTCCATTTAATGAATTCCAGAAAACTGTAAGTACAGACTAGAATGAAAGAAACATAAAAAATGTATAAAACAAATGCTCATTAAATAAATGTGCAATTTAGAATTTAGAAGAGAGAATGAGTTTCTCTTTGTTACTAAACTCACAGCATTCAACACTTTCGAACTTTTTTTGAGTCGCTTTTTGAGATGTGAGTGGTAGAACATTTAAGTCATAGAAAGGCATTTAGGTCAAAGAAAGTCATTTTTGGGGCTCTGAAAATTTCAAGCAGTAGTTTTCAAGGAAGAAAGGGCAGAGTGAATGCAAATACATCGAATGAACTGCTTTGTACTTTATAGCAAACATAGTCCTCATAGTTTTTACAAATGTTTCACATCTGTTTTTACAGATGATATATCAATTTCTGCCACCAAGAATTTATAATCTAAGATTTAGATTCAGGGACTCGAGAAAGAAGTTGAATTTATGCATATGCCAGGTCACAGCAAAGTCAGTGGATCTCAAGCACAGGCTTAAAATTAAAGTCCTGTGTAACGATATTCTGAGTAAACTGCCACGTACTTTCTTGAACTGGTACATCTATTCAAAGTGCAGGTGCAGCATGATTATTTTTTAACTTGAGCTGAGTTCAAAAGAATTACAGTCACTGCCAACTCACCTTTATGCACTGTTATTGTCACCTGTATTTACTGTTACTGTTACCATTAGCTAAGCGAACAGCATGGCTGCTCTGATTACAACAGCAGTGATCACCTTTCATAAAGTAGAAGAACGAGAAGCTCTCAAAATGCCCACCTCAGCTGACTGGAAGTACTATTTAAATCCAAAGGGAAATTAGAAATAGCTGCCACCTTATTACTAAAGGGCTGTGTCCCTTGTTAAAGCAACTAAGACTGTCTCCTATGACTAGGAGCTATTTTGATTTGTACAAATTGCAGACTAGACAAACTGGGATTAAGCAACATGGAATTAAATTCCTTGCAGAAAGAAGGAAAAATACTTTCACCCAGTTGGAACCAGGCGTTTTATTCTTACCCAGAGGGAAAAATTTAGATGCATTTAGAAGGGTCCTTCTGGTGGTTTCTAAGTCTCCACATTCTGATTCGTGTGTTTAAACTTTGGGAAGTGTTGAAAATGGCTTTTTGTTTTAAAATGAGATGTGTGCATGTAGATCATATTGTATCTGCATAAAAGACAGATTATTTGGGGTCCACAAGCAATTTCTTCTCTTTCAACATCAGCAGCTTTTGGCATTGACTTTTTTTTGTGCATCAGTATTTCAAGCTGGCTCCGTGGCGTCCACGAGGAGCTCCTGCAGCAAAAGGAAGCTCACGTGCTTTTCCCAGTGCTGGAGTGAAGGGAGGCAGCTTGCTGCACTCATATAACCCCAGTGCTGTAATGTGCTGCTAGGGGCTGTAATAACAACCACCCAAAGCACAGCGGTCCTGTTGCTGCTCCCATTTATGGCAGGGTCAGGGAGAACAAAGGAGACATGAAACATGTTTCTCCCTAATTCAGCTGCTTCAATTTCACTAAGCAGAATTCAGCTGCAGCTGAGGATTTCGGTACCTTTCCCTAGAAAGTTTGCCCCTGGGCCATTAAAAGTGGTTTAAATAATAAAATTAACTTGCCTCTTGATATGATATACCCTCTTTCTCAGATCAGAGATTTTATTAACAGATAATGCTGATAAAGATTTATTTTTATGAGATTTTTTTTATGGCCTTTAAATATCATATGCAAGTTTTCAGCTCTTTGGCTCCCTGCAGTGATGATTAGAATGGTCTCTCTTTTTAATTTCACTGTTTCTTTTCCCTGTTTCCAGAGGAACCATGAAATAAAATAGAAAAGCACACAGAGCTGAAAAAATAAATTTTTAAGAAATAATTCTGACATGCAATTTTGGAAACTCTTTTCAGGTCAGTATAGTATTTTTATAATTGATGTTACCAATTCGATTCTTTGTACTTTTCCCTTAAATAAACAATCCAAATATACTTCACGTGCTCTTCCCACATAAGGCAACCTGAAAATATGTCAAGCAACTTCATTTGGAAGTTTTTCCAGAATTTAGCGAGCTTACACATTTTACTGAATGACACACATTTCTTGCAACCTACTATCTGGCATAAAACCTGTTCGGGTGCCAAGAATAGTGACGAGAAGTGTATACTTACATTTCAGCTCCAGCTTGATGAAGTCAGTGTTACCCAAATTCTCAAGAAACACCCCATCCGAGGCTGATGTTTTGAAATAGAAAGAGATGTCTGCGCTGGTTTCCCCTTGGAAGGTGGAGAAGTGGAGGTAAGATGATGAAGTAACGAAAGAAGCTGCGTTCCAGTAATTCCCTGCATGGGATAGACAAGAAAGACATGTTTCAGTGCTCCTTTGAAGCTGTCGGAAAAGTTGAAGCTTTTAATGCCAATATATGTTACAGTGTTGCCTACACTGAAAAAAACCCTTCAAGGGCATTGATTCTACTACCTCTTTTTTGTTTCTCCAGGCACAGTGCATCAGATTGCAGAAGACAGAGCATTAAATTTATTTTCAAGCTCCTAATTTATCATATCCAGTCATACTCCAATATGGTGTTGTTAGCTGTTTAGTATAATAACACTGAATTAATGGGAGATCAGACAGATGGACAAAACACTAATTTGGTGTCTGCCTCACCACAGACACGTTTTGGTTTCATACATTGCTTCATGTGTGACTTATTTATCTTCAAATTTATTCTACACAGTGATACCCCCTTCTGAAAACGTAGCCACGTCTATTAGAAGTCTATTAATATACATCACAGAAAAAAATCCAATAAATGAAGCTGAGCAATACAAACACAATTAACACGTGCTCATAATTGTCCCCTAGTACACTTCCACTATAGAAATATAGTAATAATATCCAAGACTTATTACTGTACTTCAGCTATCATGATAGTCAAATTCTGCACAAGGTAGCATCACCATGCAAGCACAAAAAATTCAGAATTCCACTTGCTGAATAAACTCACATGAAATAAGCAGGACTTTGACAAAAAGTCAGCAATATATTTATACAATCCTTGTTAAGCAGCTAATTTACTTGCCCTGAATAACCTTGAAGAAATGTTTGCTTGTCTTTATAACTTAAATAAGTATTTTACAGCCCTAGCTTTACATTCTCTGAATATTGCCAAACTTGTAAGCCTAAAACACAAAGAACACTCATGAAGCAAAATTGCTGTGAGAGCTACAAAATTCAAGTACTACTGGAGGCAAATCTCTCTTCAGTGAGCAAGGCTGCCCAGCCACCTCACTACACCAAAGGAGACCAGCCTGACTGTGCAGCTGTGCCACTGTCCAGCCAAATGGCATGACTGCAATGGACTCTGGTCTCAGGCTTTCTCCCCTGGCAGGGATGCTGGTTAAAGACGCGCTTTCCGCTAGCATCACCCAGCCTTCAGTCACTGCATTCCATGTTCTTTACCATACTTTTATCTCCTGTGAGCCTTACACGCCTGAAGAGCCACAAGTTAGACACCTATCTTAATTAATCCCTTCCACTGATGCATCGACAATGGCTGTGCTGAGCATATTTTTGTCATGTTTTATTTTGTTGTGTTCTGGTGCAAAGAAATCCTGGTCCCTTAACTGGAGCTTCCACTGCAATACAGTATATTATTATAATTGATATTGCTGTAAAGTAAATAAGGAGCTGCTATATGAAATAGCTATATACTTTGTAGCATTTTTTTATATATTTTTAATTATCTTGCAAACTTGAAAGCATTTTATGCAGTTTAACATAGACTTAGTCTGCAATGCTAGGACACTCTGGGTTAAATCCTTAATTATTGCAGCGCATAACCAAAGAGCAGGTTTGCCTTTACACGGAATTAATTTTCAGTTGTATGTGACCATTCCTTTCTCTAGTCAGAGACTTCAGAGTCTTTAGGACTGGTATTGGTTGTAGATTTACCCAACAGGGCCTGGTCTGAGTTAATAATAATAAGGTTAGGATTTCAAACCTTCACCACAGTGTGCTTACAAGAAGGGCTACCACTACTGGTACACCTGCAGGGCCAGACAGGTAGGTGGGTTCATATGGAAATGTGTGCCACCTTTTTACTGAAAGAACGTGAATCAGTTTTTACTTAGTGCTGCACCCAGCCTACTGAAGAGGTTCATCAGTAAAGACTTTGCATTTCATACAAAACGCTGTGATTTGGCTCTGCAGAAAGCCTTGGCTGCAGATGTTACTGGTGAAAGTATGAATACAAATAATGCAGACAGAATAGGAGAATCTGCAGCTTGAGAGAGATGTTTTCAAGGGCTATTCATAAGAAATTCCTATAAAGATAAAATCATGTTTTCACACATTGGTATATATTTGTCTCAAAACACTTTCAGGGGAAAAAGACTTTTTATTCAGAGTACATAAGAATTGCTTTGCTAAATATGAATAATGATCTTTATCATAAAATGATAGTTTTGATAAGAAAGGGATTCCCTAAGGAAATCTTGCATAAAAATCCACTTCACACACATTATTATTGTGCCTTGGTAGCAACTTTTGTCAGTCGCCGTGCCTCAAAATTTCTTCAGTACATTGTCAAAATTTTTACCTCAAATGGTTTGAATGTATCAATCCTACAAGCATTTTTCTTCCACTTTAGTCTGAGCAAGCTGTAGATGGAGAAAACTGAGACTGGAACATAAGCCATAGGCTAGAGTTATGGCAGCAGGAATATCAGACCAATAGAAGGTGGGAAAGTGAGTTTATTTAGAAAGAACAGCCTAAATGCTAAGTTTGTGATCTATAAAAATACCATAGAAGCTAAGGAGGATTTTAATTGTATTATCTGAAATATGACATTGCAATTTTACTTCCTTCTTTGTAACCTCAACCATAATTCTATAATCAAGACCACAGTTCTGTTGTGCATCTCTGTTGTTTTAAGCTTGCCCAGTGTTTAAATTTGATTCAAATCAATTAAACATGTACAGAGCATACTGCTGTCATGGAAGCACAAATACAAATAAATCAAGGCCCCAGACAAGCTGCTTTAGTTGTTTGCAGCTCAAGGTAAATGTGGAGATCCTCAAAAACTGTCTGTGTTTCTCACAAAATTGCATGTTTCTTGGTGATGGCATTAAGTCTCAAGGCATGCAGAGGCAGGCATGGGAATTGCTGACCACAGGCCCAGAGGAAACTGTCATGGGTATTTGTCCGGATCCAAGCAGGAATCAGAGCCATAGTTGTGAAGAAGTTCTTCAGTGAACCACATAACACTGTGATTCTGTTTTCCGCTTGTGTCAAGACTGCTCACAGCTTTGCTTTGCTGTGGACATTAAAATCCACGTCCTTAAACTCCTGCAAAACAGTCTTAGTTGCTTTGTCATTAGTTTTTCTACCCCTGAGTTACAGTGTTTTAATGTGTGTCAGCCCTGTCACTTGAAAACACAGAGTCACTCGGCTTACAGCAATCAGCCTTTCAGCTTCTTCCTTGTAATATTTTTGTTCAGAGCTCCCTTGCTGGCTCCCATCAATATCTTCTTTCTTAGCATGATTGAAATTCATGCTGTAACACCATCAATTTCACTTTTACGTTTAAACCCCATTGAAATGGATAATGGCAATACCAGAACTGTAAAAGACATCAGTGCTTTTAGCCCTGCTAGGCAATCGCACTGGAGAATGAATGCTGCAATGTCGGGCAGCTCTTATGTATTACAATAGCCCAAAACCCTCCAGGGCGCTCATCTGCAGCAAAACAGATTTTCTATCAAAACCATTATGTGAATAAAATGTAAGAATAGTCTTCTATTTCAGAGAAGATGGATGTGTGAATGTGCCACAAAGTTATGGATTGAGATTATCCATACAATTATGCACAACAAATCAAGTTGGTTGGTTTTTTTTTCTTTCTTCTGTTTCCATTCTGGGAGAGGAATCTACACATGCACACTCAGACCGGTTTGGGTATCAGTACAACAAAAATCACACCTTTGACTCAGCTCTCCAGATCCACTTCAGTGTGGAACTGGTTGTAATGAAAACCAAATTTGCTGTTGGACTCTGTATCTGAGAAGTCAAAGAAAACTGGCAGTATTTCTTGCACTGAGTTGTACTTTATCGTGAAAGATGTAACTATGACCTCAAAGCAGGGCAGGCACTTTTCTGTCATCAGTGCTAATCTTAGTGGAGTTGAGATCACAGCTTCAGACTGAGCAGGAGGGGTGCGTGTGTTGAGGAGAAAGGAGAGCAAGGATGGCAAGTTGTCAGCATTCTGCCCTTCGATGACAGGACTACAATGCTGGTGGCTTCTTCGTGACTGGGCTATCTGCTTGGTGTCATTTTTCATTGTGCTAACATGGTTTCAAACCTTTGTTCTGCTCTGGTCTGCATCTCCTTGACACATTTACTATATATTTTACTGTACTACATTCATCATATCTAATGTATGTATGATTTGCTATATACAGTAATCATATTGTATATGTATATAGTAAGTAAGTAAGTACTTACTTACTTATTGTATATGTATATAGTATTATATCTAGTAATCACATTTGCATATCTTCTTTCATTTCTTTGGTGCCCTTGAAATCTGTTTTGACCAGCTCCACTACTGAATTTATTTGACTGTTGGTGAGTTGTTTATAGCCCTGGGGTCCCCTATATCAGTCGGTGCACAGTCTTGTGTCATCTCATGCCTGTACCTCTCTGCCCCAAATCCCATGCCTCCAACTTTCAGGACTGCAGAATATGTACCAGTTGTGTATTTCTCTGCACTCCACCCTTATTATTGTTATTGGTCCTGCACTTGGGTTGCAACAACCCCATGTATTGCTCAGAAAGAGCAGCTGCAAAGCTGCTCAGCAGAAAGGGACTTGTGGATGTTGGTTGACAGCTGGCTCAATTTGAGTGAGCCAGCAGTGTGCCCAGGTGGCCAAGAAGGCCTATGGAATCCTGGCCTGGATCAGGAACATTGTGGCCAGCAGGACCAGGGCAGTGATTCTGCCCCTGTACGCAGCACTGGTGAGGCCGCACCTCAAGTACTGTGCCCAGTTCTGTGTCACTGACTTCAAAAAGGACATTGGAGAATGTCCAAAGATGGGCAATGAAGATGGTGAAGGGTCTAGAAAATGTGTCTTATCAAGAGCAGCTGCAGGAACTGGGGTTATTTAGCCTGGAGAAAAGGAGGTTTAGGAAGGACTTCATTGCTCTCTACAACTACCTGAAAGGAGGTTGTAGTGAAGTAGGCGCCAGCCTCTTCTGCCATGTCTCAAGTGAAAGAATGAGAGGAAATTGCATTAAATTGTGCCAGGGGAGAATAGGGTCACAGAAAAAGAAAAAAAGAAGAAAAGGTAAAATTAAGGGAAAGAGTGGTTGGGCGTTAAGAGTGAGTTGGTGGAGCCACTGTCTCCAGAAATGTTCAAGAGATGCCTGGATGCCGCACTTTGGGATATAATTTAGGGGTATTTATGGTGCTTCTGGGTTGACAGTTGGACTAGATGGTCTTGAAGGCCTCTTCTAAACTTGATGATTCTGTGGTTCTGTTAGTCATCAATATCTCATTCTGCTCAAAGTAACTTCTTTTTCCTTTTTAATATCTATGTAAAATGGGATTATACCATAAGAAGATACAAAAAATAAACAAAATTAGGCATAGTACTCCTGTCATTAGAAAAAAAAATATGTTTCAGCTAAACAAAGTTTGAGGCAGGGGTCAAACTAATGCAAGCCTGGCAAGCCTGTGGCCTTACATCCTCAGTATAGCATCCACAGACTGTATCTAGAAATGACAATATTTTATTTCTTGGGCTACAGGTGAACAGTTTATCAACATCACAGCAGAATAGAATTTGAAAAGAAGCACGCAAATTGTTACTTAATTTAAAATTAGGATGGTAGTGTTCTGATTTGCTCAATTCTAACCTGAATCAAGAAAAATAAACTAAAAGTAATTGCTACACAAGATGTTGGCTTAATAGCAGAAAAATCTTTTGACAACACACAAGGAAAATAATCCCCAAGTCAACATACGGAGAGTGTATTAACACTGTGTAACAGCAAACTGACTTTCCCCCTTTCAGACTAAATAAAATACAGGTTAGCTTTTAGTTTTAAAGATAAAACTAGTTGTGCAGCTTTCAACAAAGTAACAAATGGCTGGAAATCCAGAACAAAACCTGCTGAGAACTTCAACACATATAAAGATGAGCTCAGAGTTAGCAAAACAGAAAAGTTAACTCTGCAGTGGTTACTGTCACATTAAAGACAATTCAGATTTTAAAGGATAAAATCTAGGCTGTAATTTATTTTTTTTTATGTTGGCCTTTTAAACAATTTATTTATTTATTTGTTTATTGACTTCAGCCTTGTAGTCCAACAGCCTGACCACTTCAGGGCTAACCAAAAGTTAAAGCATGGCTTTAAGGGAATTGTGCTTAAATACTCTTTTAATACTGACAGGAATAGGGCAGTGGCCACCTCTCCAGGAAGCTTGTTCCAGAGTTTGACTACCTTCCCAGTAAAGAAATGTTTTCCCATGTCAAGTCCAAACCTTCCCTGATGGATGCAGCTTTTAGCCATTGTGTCCTGGCAGTGAGTAGCAGGGAGAAGCACTCAGCACCTCTCTCTTCACTCCTTCACCTCAGGAAGCTGTAGGGAGCAGGGAGGTCGCCCCTCAGCCTCCTCCTCTCCAAACTAGACAAACTCAGCATCCTCAGCCACTCCTCAGGGGACATGCCTGTCAGCCCCTTCATCAGCTGTGGTGCCCGCCTCAGGACACATTCAAAGACCTTCCAATCCTTCTTAAACAGCAGGACCCAGAATTGTACACAGTATTCAAGGTGAGACTGCACCACTGCTGAATACGGCAGGCCAGTCACCTCTTCGGACCATCTGTCTTGCTGTGTTTGTGCTCCCACTTTAGACCTGTGTTGCTCTATGCTAGGTACAGAATCTGGCATTTTGATTTGTTAAATTTCACCCCATTGATTATAGCCTAATGCTCCATTCTCTCTAGATTCTTCTACAAGGCCTCTTGTCTCTCAAGAGAGTCAACAGCACCTCCCAGTTTAGTTTAATAGCAAACTTGCTGATAGTGCTGCATCCAGATTGTTGATAAATATATAACACCTTCAATTTCTATATTACACCTGAAACTCAAAGTAATTCCTTGAGGCTTCTCTTCTGGAAGTTCATTGCATGCATCTTCTCCGAAAGCAAGATCCTGCAAAACGTTCTGTCTACTCATTTTGGTGGTGACTTTCCACTCATGCCCTTGCCTCCTCCATTGGGAGAATGTTGTTTGGTCTTCACTTACAGACTTTTGCCACCTCTTTTTTACTGCAAATGCCAAAAACTCTGTATGCCTGCCAATGCTGAGAGAACTATTGATCTCATTACAGAACTTTTCCTCTTTTCACATGGGTCCAAAGTCTAAAGCCCCAAACTCCCTTATGCATAACAGGATACCAAGAGAAAGTAAGTGTATTTAAAGAATTAGAAATTCAGCCTAGCCTTAAACTACTTATTTAGAAGTTAAAGAATCTCAGCCCTATTATCTGGAATCAACTTGGGTGCTATGGTCAATAAAGAAGGACATAGAGCAACTTATATCAAAATTTCAGCAGGATGGATAGCAGTTTATCTGCCATTATAAACTGTCTGTTTTCATAAAGATTCTCAAGTGACACACCACTTACCAGACACAGATCAATGGATATAAACACAAATGCTAAAGTTTTTTTACTCTGCCAGTCACTATATTTGCTGAGTGAGGGAAAAGTGCAATCACATTTATCAGTGAAATGTTGGAGTTAATGAAAGAGATTCAGCAATGCAGAAAGGTCTCCAGCACCTGCTATGTTACCTGCAATCCCCTTCGGAAGATCGTTTTTCAAAAGTCTTGCCTCCTGGTTACAATGCCTAATCACAACACATACCCTGTCGCTGCTGGCATTGTTACTTTCATCCATCTAAAGAATAAAAGCTCCTGATCTGGCATGGTTTACAACCTGGAGCTGTGTAATGTGCTGATGGAGCTTTAATGATGCATGTAAACTGGTGTCCTTTCAAGGGAATTTTTTTTAAACGATAACTGACCTGAAAACACCAGCTTGATTCCCACTGTGCCACAGTCAGCACAGTAAGTAGGAACCCTGCCATGATGGTAAACATTAAATACAGCAACTTCCTGCTGTCCACGTTGTCTGTGCAACGTAAGACAAAGACACGAGGACAATAACATCAAACCCAGAAAACTTTCTTAACAATTCAGTTCCTCTGTGGTACTAAATTTATTTCCCGTGCCATGGAGGTGAACTGCAGGAAATGGTAGTTCTCTGTTCTCCAAATCCTTGGCTAGGTATATAGACAAGTTCAGTAGAGTCATAGAGCCATTGCCCTGGCCCAACACTGTGTGGACAACATGATCCAATAACCATTTCTTCTTCTGTCATTTGCATTTGCTATTCCTGACATGACGTTTTACAAGATGCATGTGCTGGGTAATCTCCACACAGCTTTAGCCCTCTACATTTTCTCATTTTCTCTGCTTAGGGTGACATTTCTGTTCCTATTTGCGGCTTTAAAGTCAGTGGTGTTTGGCTACAGATCTGGCCTCAGTGTCCTGGGTCTTTAATCACAGTGGAAAATATTCTTCAGAATTAAAATGCAAGATGCAATTCAGTCTTGATGTAGTACATTAACTATTCTTCATGCCATTGATTCCAGAATTACCTGTTATTCACAGAGACAATGAAATTATTTTGCTTGATCTTCTATTACTGGATTTCAGAGCCTTCTGAACTAAAACTGAGAATATTTAGCTCAGGAGATATGACTAGGTGCTTTGATGTATCATAGTCCTCTGAGCTTTGATGAAACTTATGGCTAAAACAATTTGCTTGAAGTATTAACTTAATTCAGCAGGTGCATTAACACAAAGTTATGTTGTTCTACTGCATATTTGTAGAAATATACCTCAAATGACTCCTTTGTTCATGTCCCAATCCCAGTTCCACAGAAATTAATATACTTCAGATATACATCAAACCTAGAGTTGAGTAAAACTATCTTTATTCTTCTGATGCCAGTCCAGTTTTATGTCACCGTAACATTTTTTGTCATATAGTTTTCATGGGTGTCCTAGTTAGAACAGCTGGGACCAATTCATCACTGGATGGGTGTAACCCAAACCTGTGTATTCTATAGCCTTC
>JAWMRA010000078.1:53828066-53852449 GCA_035584735.1 Pseudotriccus pelzelni | reverse complement strand
ATTCTATTCTATTCTATTCTATTCTATTCTATTCTATTCTATTCTATTCTATTCTATTCTATTCTATTCTATTCTTCAAATAACTGATTCCTAAGTCAAAGGATGAATTTATGCTAAAAAAATAGTTATTTGCAAAGTCATTCGGGTTTTTTTTCCCCTGCCAAAGAAAGATAGTAATCCAAAACCTAGCCTTCATCTTTGTAAGCTCTTAGCTTTGCATTTTTCCTCTTCTGTTACCACTTTTTTAGATTTGAAAACAAATATCAGTAGGAATTTTTTTGTGTCTTCACACCTCCACCCCTTCCTCTCCCTGCTGCCAGCCTCATCCACATGTGTATATTTTGCCTTGAGCAAGAAAGAAAAAAACTTTTTATTCAACTGATTATTCTGCAGACTACTGCAATTTGGTAACCAAACTCATCTTATTCCTTTGTCATCATACAAATTGAATGCTTTTCAAAAATACAGAATAATAGAAGGATTGTGTGCCAAATTTTACTTTTAAGAGAAGATGGATTCCTTCTTTCCTGAGATGAATCAGTATTTCATAGCATGAAGAAGATTACTCTTTAAAAGGGATAGGATATATTCCACTACTAATTATAGATGCAAATCAGGAAACGGTATATTGACCTTTATAGATTTTAGTCCTTCCACAACTTGAATATGCCACTGCTATAAAATCTCTTAAGCTTATCCAACTTACTTAACGTTATAAGAAATTTTATCTGATATTGCAACAATGGAAGAGAGAGATGGTTTGAATTAAAAGCCTGGGGGGAAAAACATGCACCCAGATGAAGCTTTTTAAAGCTCTGCACAGATTTTCTGCTTAAGCTTTAAAACAACATGGTAGGCATGTTTTTTCCTTCTGGATGTAAAGCCTTTTTCTCCTATTCCCATGAATTTCAGTCTTGAGGGAAACACAAATCAAAATGACTGAAAAGTCAACATGAAGAGTCACATCTAGTCATGGAGGGTAATAACCAAGTATAGAAAACTTAAGATATTGACATGATCTGACATTACTTCTGTTCGAAGGTGGCTTAATCACAGATTTCTGCACAGAAAGGATACAGACTTCAAACAATTGTTCTGGGCTTGCTGCCAGCAAACCTCATAACTGAATGCTGTTATCAGTCCTTTCAGAAAGAAAAAGCAGCAAAAAAGAGGCAAAAAGGAAAAGTTCTTGCTCTTCTAATAAGTTTGGCATGGGAACGTGCTTGTAAGAGAAGTACTCACTCCAAATCCCAAATTTGCTCTGAATGAACCGAAGGACTATGGCCTTATTTCCCCATGGGGCTTAAATATAGGCCTGTCTGAAGGCAAACACTGCTAATTGAATGTGTTAGCTTTTCCATAGGTTGTGTCTTCTGCAAAAGGCTGAGGAAGAGAAACCAGTCCTCTCCTCAATGGTCATTATCCATTTGAGCCTCAAATAAGGCCTGTCAGTTACCAAGGAGCGGACCAAAAAAGGAGAAAAGCTCAGGAGCAATTAGCCCAGCGCAATAAAAACAAAAGTCCAAACAAAAAACCCAGGCAGAAAACTTCAACTTTTGTGGGGGGAATAATTCCCATTAGCAAAAGCTTGTTTCAAGCAAACCTGATGGCTCTCAGTCTTATTGCTTTTTGTTTCTTCCCTTCTTATTCTCAATATGAAGTTTTCTCTTGTCCAAGCTTCTTCATCAGGTGCAGCAACTCCATGTCTTGCCTATTCATCCACCAATGCATCAGTTCCCTCAGTATGGACATCCCACGGAATGTGACAACAGCATTTTGTCAGAAATTTGTATCAGAAATACCGCGTCCAGAAGGACTAGGGAAGTGGTCGCCCCTATGTGCTTGGCACCAGTGAAGCCACACCTTGAATCCTCTGTTCAGCTTTGGGCCCCTCATCACACGAAAGACATTGAGGTGCTGGAGTAAGTCCAGGGAAGGGCAATGAAGTTGGGGAAGGGGCTGGAACACAAGTCTTATCAGGAGCGGCTGAGGGAGCTGGGGGTGTTTAGCTCAGAGAAAAGGAAGCTCAGGGAGATCTTGTCACTGTCTACAACTACCTGAAAGAAAATTGTAGAGAGGAGGAGGTCTACTTCTTTTCCCTAGTAACATGAGATTTAGATGAGGTATTAAGAAAAATTTCTTCACCAAAAGGGTTGTCAAGCATTGGAAAAGGCTGCCCAGGGAAGTAGACGAGGTACCTTGGAGGTATTTAGAAGATGCGTAGACATGACACTTTGAACTTAGTGGCTGACTTAGCAGTGCTAGGTGAACAGGTGGACTCAGTGATCTTAAGTGTCTTTTCCAACTGAAATGAGTTATGATTCCATGATTTATGTACAACCACTGAAGGGAAAACTGGAATTCCTGTCTCTCCTTTCAGGAGCACTGATTGCTATGTCTTCTTGAAAAAGGTAAATCCTTTTTCTTCAGTCTCATTGATAATAATTTCTACCTTCAAAAGCTGCCACAGTGCAAAAACACTAGAAACACTAGTCTTTCTTGCTGTCTAAAATTTAATCTCAAAAAAAAAAAAAAAAAAAAAAGTAGGAAGTTGTTATGTGGCTAAGGAGAAGGAAACTTGTGCCTTTACTGATTGTTAGACAGGTTGGCTCTCTGTCTTCTCAGCAATTTCTGGATACTGCTGATTTCTCCAGCTGGTCAGAAGGTACAAAAAAGAGTAGTTAGATGTTGAATAGCAAACTGCTGGAAACCAGTGCTTTGCGATGGCATTTGTCTGTATTTATGCTGCCTACAGCGTTTTTTGTTACAGGCCTCAAATTGTCTGTTTGTATCTGACCAACCCAGGCTCCAGATGCAACTTTAGATGAAAGAGCTTCTCTCTGCATTACCTACACTGCTGGGCCTGTTTCTCTGATCTACATCACACAAAAAGTTGGAACATTGATCTACAGGTCAAATGAATTATCTGTGTCTTCTGTGCACCATTTCTAGTTTGTTTCCCTGTTTGTTTTGATTTCTTTTACAGGCTTGTTACTATTTCTCATGTCACTCCTGGCACATATGGAGGGGTGTCCCCTTGTCTTCTTGGCCCACGGAACTGCAACCACATGACTTCTCTGACCAGTCTGGACATACTCTGTGTCCCTGTCATGAATGGCTCACACAGAGCTGTGCTGGGGTGTTTGGCAGAGGGAGGTCTGTGCAGATTACTGATGTATTAGGCTGAGTACAGTCTAACACATCTCCTGTGTTAGGAGCAGGGGGAAGCAGTTATTCCTGTTGACAGACTGCTAGTGAGCTGCCTGCATGTCACAGCAATGAAAAGAGAGTGGTACAAGCGGAGAGATAATGAGGGCATCAGGTCATCTGCACTATACTTGAAGAATTTGAGAAAAGTTAATTTAGGTCTTCACCCTTTACTCTGCTACAGTATCTGTACTTGAAAGTCTACTTAGAGTCTCCAGGAGAGTGTCCTCAAATTTCTCCTTTCTATGCCAAGTCCGTGGCATTTCACCCTGAAAGGGGTAATGATACAAAAATGCCACTATAGTGACCAAAGTGGAAGATAAGACAAAAATTAATCCAAATTTGGGTTTTCAAAAGAGTCGAAGAAATGCCACTTGGCATTTCTAAGACCAAATTTGGTGTGTGCAGCTACAGTTCTGTAGCCAGTTCTCTGTTAGTGTTTGTAATAAATAATCTAATTTTAATTAACATGAGATATAATAACTCTTATTAAATCTAAATTGAATGCATGTTAGGGAACTTAAATTTGTAGCATTGCCCAACACAAACCTCCAGAAGTGACAGCTTCAATCCCATTACTCCAAGTTTTATCACTACTTTAAAAATGACCAGCTAAATTACTCTCCTGGTAATGCATAATGCCACAAAAATTAAACACTAATTTATTATTTAAATAAAAGACATCAGAGATCGTCAGGGTGTTAAACATCAGGCCTGGCTTGTTTTGCAAACCATATTTAATGGCAGACCCAGCTGTTACTCCTTAAATAGAACTCAAATAAACAACTTTTTTTCTAAATGGAGGCAGACAAAAACAAGGATAGGATACGGGCTCTGAGTATGGGATTTCAAACTTTTTTTCCAGCAGGGATTACGTGGTAGAGGAGCAACTCTATCCATCGCTGCCACTGGTGACTGAAAATATCATATCTTCAGTAAACAAACCCATTATTTATATACATCACCTCCTGGGACCAAAGGTTAAAGAAAACACCCTGTCTGCAGCGTTATTGCTTTCAGTTCATGGTCTGCTGTTCTTTATCACTGCTGCTTTGTGCCAGCTCTGCTAGCCAGATATGAGACTGATAATACTCTTTCTAAAGATTCAATTGCAACTTTCCCATTCATATAAAATGGAGCACAAGCAGGAATGACACCACTTTCTCTTTGATGGCTGTTTTATTTCATTTCCTCCTCCTAGAGTGTGTGCAGAACTGTGGCAGATCAAGCATCAGTCCTCCATCAACTCTGTGTTTCGGCAGGAAGAATAATGTGTACAATATTTAGCACTGATTTAAAAGATACGTTTTTCCCCAAGTGTGGGAAGTTAATGATGATAATAAACAATTAGGCTCGGTTTTCAAAAGGATCACAAGGGCGAAGTAGGTAATCAAATGTCTCAATGTTGAATTTTTATTTCCCTGTATGATCGCTCAACTTCAGGGTTTTGCAGAATCCAGTTTTTTCCTCTGACACCCATCCAGGTATCTGATCGATTCCGTCTCTTTAAAGAAACTCCTCCATTAGATGGCAGCAGGGTACAAGGTTTTGTTAAAAGGCAATACAGGAGGACAGGAGTTTTGCCTTTGTAACTAAGAGTGTCAACAAATAGGTTAGCTTTTTTAGATCTGCTTGTTTTTGTCTGTTCCCTCCACTCCCCGCACATACTGAAATAGCAGAAGGCCGGACAATTTACTGTCCTCTTACATCAGATCTTCGTGTTTCAAGTCTCCTGCATCTTCAGTTTCTCAAATGCTGTAGGTGTCCTGCTTGCTTTGCAGTTCCTGTACTGGTCTTGCATAAGGCGGGCAGCAAGGAAAAAGCAGGCGTCTTCTCAAGGAGGCTCAGCCTTGTCTCCCCCCTGCTTTCTTCGGAGCAGTTCTCCCCGTGCCGGTGTGACATTGCTTGCAGTACAGCCTCATTCTCCTCTGCAGTGTGTTTCCATCCTTCCTGAGCCCCTGTGGCCCTTTGGAGAACTGCTTATCAGTTTGTCTTTGCCCTTTAGAAATGAAATCCTGCATTACCTGGTGTTGCCAGTCAGGCAGTAGCTGCCTTCCAGTTTTTTAAAGACAAGAGGCATTTCTAAAAGCTACAAGCCACTGGCTTCGGAGCTGAGGAATTTGGCACAGTGAGTTCAAAGCCTGTTGAGATGTCTCTTGTGACTGTCCAGACACAGATTATCAGAAAGCTGCACTCTTCACCCATGACATCAGTGGGTAATTGGTGTGACACGGTAATCGACAGGTTGCACTGAACAAATAAAGGCAGAGGTCTGACCTACAGCACAGGGTGATAGCTGCTCTGACATCATCTCCTGACACTTCTTGCTGTGCCAGTAATCCATCCTGACTGTCCACATCCCAGCCTCTGACACACTGACCCATGTCAATGCTCAGGACTCATTCCTCAGTCTTCCTTCAGTAGTTTCTTTCACTCTGTTTTCCTGGTGGCTTCCAGCTGCTGTGTCTAAAATCACATTGTAACTTCTCTGCAATAAAGACTGGCTGCAATCCCTGACAAGCTTGCTTATTCTTGCTGCCCCACAATAACCACAAAACCAAGTAAAAATTGAGTGTTTCTGCTTGCTTTGTAAAACGCATACATTTGTTTCATAAACAAGGACAAAATGATCACCTAATACTGTGCAAAAGAAGAACAGGCTCTGTGGCAGGTGGATAGGAGATAGCTGAAATGGAAAGAGGCTGGCTGGAGGCTATCTGGAGCAGCAGGCTGTGTTCTCCAACAGCCTGCTCCCTTCCCAGCGCAGAAGGAAGAGTTTCAGGCAGATTCATATTCTGCTTCCTAGGCTTCTCCACTGGTAAAACAGAAGTATGCTGTCTGGAAGATCTCTCTGCATGAGATAGCATGAATGGCAGGGATTTCTCTGCAATGTCACCAGGTGCATAGTGTGCCAGTCTGGTTACATGTGCCAGCCTGACGTGGGAGCAAGAGTCACTCTGATAAATTACATCTGACATAGCATTTCCTCAGATAATATGAACTAGAAGACCAAAGCTCAAGAGGCCTGTGCAGACCACAAGAAGCATCCACAGACAAAATACAGCCTTACAGCAGTATGGGAGTAGATTGCACGTATAAGCTCAGTTTCTTAATCCCAATCATAAATAGAATAAAAATCAGCCCTTACATTTTTATCACAACAATAGTCTACATGACTTTTCTGCGCTGCTTCATTAATTTTCACATTTCTTTAGTGGTCTCCATGTTCTACGCAATTCTTTTTCAATATTCCCCCAAGAGGCAAAAATATGGTATAACAAACACTGCCGGGAGTAATGCTGCAGCCTTTTAAAGCTGCACACCTTCTTAGTTGTGCTGGACACAGGACACCAAATATCCCAGAGAGACTGAGGGACATGGAAAAGGACAGCTCATGCCACTTTTGCTGCTGCTCTTGAATGCCCTAAACAACTTTTTTTCCATAACTCTGGAAATATGTACATATGCAACAAACATCAAAAAAGAAGGAACAAGAAAGGTGCAAATCAAATGTCTGATATCTTCATCACTATCCATCAATGATTTAAAATTGATAGTGGCTGCTTGAAAAGTTTTCTGTAAATAGAAAAGAATATCACAATAAATTAAAAGAAATAGTCTCTCAGACACTCTAATAACAACTTTTCATACATGTTTTCTAACACACCTAGTGTATTCATCATCTTCCAAGACGAGTTCTATACCTGGTCCTCTTTGAACAGAAGATCAAGAAAAAAACTGTCAAACCCACAAGCCTGAATATGGTTTCCTAATTTATATTCTTAGATATTTACAGAAGTAGTCAATTCAATTAAAATTAATTAAGCGGTGGAAAATAGTTCTGAAATATGGGTTTAGTAGTCTGGTTTTGTTTTGTTTTGTTTTTTATTAACATGCTCAATTCAGATGAAAATTGTATTGAAAAAACAAAGAAGCACAACTTTTGCACCTCAGAGAGAGGTATATGGAGACATTTTAACAGTCCACAAATCCACAAAACTTCTGAAAATTATATCTTCCCAAATGTGCACTGCGGTTTGCAATGGCAGGAGGAGTTTGTTTCTAGTACTAGCTTTTCTCACACAAAATAGCTTCAGTGTACAGAAAGAGGATTTCTTTTGTTTGCAGAAAACTTTCTGAATTTCAACAGCACTGAGACAAGGATTAGCAGTTTCCCACTAGAAACACAGTTCTGCTAATTCTAACAAAATATCCATAACGGCCAAAACTGAAAAAGACAGTACTTTGGATTAGTACACAAAAGACATTATTAATACCTACAACCTCATAGTCTGCATTTCTGACCATCCCTAATGTGAGAAGAGCAGCCTCAGTGTGCATTGTTTATTATCAGCAAAATCAGCACACATTTACTGTCTTATAAGTACCATAGAAATCAGCTGCACCATTCAAATAATGCTTAAATTAGGGAATTAGCAAGCCAACTCATTTCATTTTAATGAAAGGGCAGAATAAATATCTGGATAGATATTTAGAGAGATTTCAGGGTGAAAGAAAGCCACAGTCTAAGGAAATAAATATTCATGGGAATTCACAAGCACAAGACAAAAATATCCCTCTACATAGTAAATTAGACAAGAAAGTCTACATTATCTGTATTTTCCCTATAGGGTTATAGTAAGTGTTTCCCATTCATATATTATTCTTTATGTGCAACCAAGCACTGTGATGTTGTCCACTGAAAGCTGACGGTATTTGAATACATGGAGACCAAACTGGTGCAAAAAAAAGGTGTGGAGAAAAATACTGCATTGTAACATACATATCACAGTGGTGAACACATATGGCCCCGTATCATACTCAAAACTGTTTCAGTTAAGTAAGCATTTTCTTCAATGGCTACCCTAATTTTGCTGTTATTTTTTTGACTCAGGACTGTCAGAGTGAAATGTCAGTTACAGGAAAATCTACACCTATTTTGAGAATAGGTTACATTCCCAATCTTTGATTTTTAACAAAAGAAATCTCCCCTGTAATTATCTTGCCTCTTATTCAAACATCTTCAGTCTTTGGATTAAGCCAGCATCAGTTTAGATGGCATGGAATTCTCTCTCAGACCAGAAAAGTACTTAGAGAGATTGGGGCACTAAATTCATATGTAAGCACTTCAGATCTTTTTCATTTCAGTGCAACACTCCAGATCAGAGCTCTGCCCACTGCTCACACTAGATAATAGCCCATGAATTGCTACTAATTTGGATGGATAAAACAGGATATTCTTAAACAGGAATAAACTACTCAAACAGCTCTGTGGCTGTGAGACATGGAGCAGGACATAGGGTTCTTTTAAAAAGTTGGTGCGTTCCCAAGGATATGTGCAGATTCTGGTGAGTGCAGGGTACCAATACAAGAGCTATATGGCTATTTAGCTGCTCTCCTGTCACATTCTTTCCCTCCCAGCAGCAAGCTTCCAGCTGCAGGCTATATTATCTGTTCCTCAAAATCTCTCCTGGTGTGTCTGGTTCATCAGCTTCCTATCATGTCCTCCCTTGATTGATTTCCTATCATTTATACATTGCTTTCAAGCTCTCTTTTCCAGCACCTGATCTTTGTTTTTAAAAACAAGAAACCTCTTGTTCACAGACCATATGTTGCCTGTGATCATTAGCCAGTTCTGGGAGTGCAGCCAGGAAAGCAATAGTGGGACAGGGAACGATGGACTCGCAGGAAATGCCCCTTACTCCCGTCCCTGTATATGCACTGGCAAAAGGGGGGCATCAATATCTGAGCTGGAGAAAGAGAGTGAGGAAAGGAGGGAGGGAGGATGAACAGCTTACACAAACTTTGAAGCTGATAGGAGAGGAATGTGTTTCATATCAGCCTTTTCAGGAACTGACCATCATATTAATAGTGGGTTTTACCACATTGGACGGAGTAATTTCCAGCTCAGATTGCCGATTTTTCCCTGACCACCTATTTTCTTGATGTTATTTTCCAGACTATATTGAATCCTAAGCCTATTTTCATTGCTTCATTTCCTTTTGCTCTCAACATTGTGATCCTTACAGTCTCTCTACCTAACCTCTTTACAAAGTCAGGGAGCACAGAGTCTCCACTTTTTTTCTAAAGACTCTCCCTAGCCAGTCAGTTATCAAAAGTGAGCACACCAAACATGAACATTTACAAGATTGATACATTTACAATAAGGGTAAAAATGAATAATAGGGGGAAAGTAATTGGAGTGAGAGACATTTAAAAGAAAGGCAGTTAAAGACATTTAATTACTTCTTTGTTGTCTATATTAATAGGGTGGCAAGGGTTTCAGCCTATTTTTCTTGAGCTGAGAGACAGTTTGTTATATGCAGTGTCTCCATGAATATCTCTAGCATGCAAATAGAATGTCTTGCAACTGCAAAAGACAACTACTCTTATAACATCTGCATAATGAAATCTGAGTGCATTATCTTTTTGTCCTTAATAGGAACAGTCTACATTTTTGCAATTTGTGATGCTTTTTTTTCCTCTAAGATGTGTATTTGCATGGTGCTATTTTTTAAAAAGAGGGAGGGGAAAAAAGAGGAGTATTACAGGTCAAGTAGCCCCCCAAAAATTCATATATTCAGGATGGAATTATGGCATTGCTATTTAAGATGAAGACAAAAAGGAAGAAAGCTTTTCTATGAGGACATACCTTCCTCTCTAAATCAAAGAGGAGACAGCTAAAGATGTGGTCAACTTCTGACACCTGAGGCTGGTACCAGCTGTCCCCAGAGAACAGGGCTGAACAGGCTGAAGCAACGCCAAGCACTTGTGCCTATTGTTTGATGGGACTGCTCAACAGAAACATGGTCTGAGCCTGACAGCTTCACTGTCCTGTACAGGTGCTGATTAGAGACGACCAGTGCAGTTCCCAGTAAAATCAGTGGCTTGTAGAAATATATACTAAACTCTGTAAGTGCACAAGCATATCTATTTGAGCTTCCCCCGACTCCCTTTTTTCACAGAATCAAAGAATCAATACAGGTGGAAAAGACCTCCAAGGTCCTCAAGTCCAACATCTGAGCTAATATTACAATGCCCACTAAACTGTATCGCGAAGTGCCAGGTCCACTCAGTTTTGAACACTTCCAGGGATGGTGACTCCACCACTTCCCTTTCGTTATGACATGCTGTAATGTTTCTGAGATTCTTTTACTGCATATTGTAAATAAGTAAGATTGTGATATTGAACTTGTGTACTGTAGTTCAATTGTGTGGGTTTCCTAGAATTCTAGGATGGTTTGGGTTGGAAGGGACCTTAAGGATCATGTAGTTCCAACCCTTTGCCATGAGCAGGGTTCCTCCCACTAGATCAGAATAACTGAGCCTTGAACACTTCCAGGGATCCAAAACTTCTCTGGGTAATTTGTTCCAGTGTCTCACATCCCTCACAGAAAAGAAATTTTTCCTTATGTCCCACCTAAATCTACTCTCTTTCAGTTTAAAACTTTTGCCCCTTGTCCTATTACCACAGGCCTTGGTAAAAATTCTCCCTCCTTTCTTATAAGGCCCCTTAATATATTTAAAGGTTGCAATGAGGTCTCCCTAAAGCCCTCTCCAGGTTGAACAATCTCAACTCTCTCAACCTGCCTTCAGAGGGGAGGTGTTCCAGCCCTCCAACCAATTTCCATGGCCTTTTCTAGACCCACTCCAATAGGTACACGTGTTTTTTGTGCTGGGGTGCCCACAGCTGGATGCAGTGCTTCAGGTGGGGTCTCAGAAGAGCAGAGTAGAGGGGCAGAATTGCCTCCCACGACCTGCTGGACATGTTTCTTTTTATGCAGCCTGAGACACAATTGGCTTTCTAGGCTGTAAGCACAGACTGACACAACAAGCTTTTAATGGGAGTTCTGAACCTGCAGACGGGGTTGTTGATTCAATTCAACATGAATAATACCTGGGCATCTCTGAACAGACGTGAACATGTTAGCTGAAACAATGCATTTTTGTTTGGTCCTAAAGAACTATAGGCATTCAGATAACCTGTTCAATTTGGGTAATTAGCAAACTGTCTTTATATGATTAGTTTTAAATAGATAGATAGATGATGGTTTAGCAAAAAACTTTAATCCCAGCAGCTAATGCTCATTGTTCCACTGAGTCACATTGAGCTTTTTTTCAATATGTCAGAATGATGGAACATGCAGCCCATCAAGCTGCCAAAAACATGAAGTGTGGAATATAAATAGATGTTTTTAGTGTCACAGGTGCTGCTGAATTGTCTGGAGACATATTATTCAAATTTGCCAGTAATACGCTATCTATACTGTACAGTGATCATGTTCTCCATTGTTTCTTGAAAGCACTATCCTGGAAATCATTGATAAGACTAGTTTCTCATGGGGAAAGGCAAGGTTGTGCACTCTTTGGTCTCTTTCAAGCCTGCTTATGTAACCCACCTGTAACCAAAAAGAAGAGTTTCATGCTATTAGATTACCTTTAAATTTTTGGAAAAAAAACATAAAGCAACTGACATCCTCAACAGTCATCCTCAACAGATACTGTGCAAGAAGTGGAGGGATCAGAAATGAATTAAATGATAAAAAACCAAGCACCTCATTATTATTTTTCTTTTCAAACTGCATGAGAACACGCAGTCTTTTCATTACATTGTAATCATTGCAATTACAGTTTTTAAAGCATCATGTAGTAGTATCTGAAATCTGAAAGCAGAACTGCCAGCAAAAGAGAGATCCTGTGTATTACTCACAGAGAAGGAAATCAAAGCATAAGTAAATGATGGATGGTGGAAACTGGATTTCATTTTGAAAGCTGATGTTGTAGCATTAAGTGTTATTAGTAACAGGGACAAGCATCTTCTAAATAATGCCCTTAGCTACAAGTCCAACTCACACAAGCAGATGGTTACACCCACATGGAATATGACTACAGTTTGAATTTTCCAGGGTAACTCTGACTGCAGGACTTGGAGATAACTATCAGAAGACACAATTCAAGCTGTTACTGTTCACCATGTTCACTTATTTCATCCATATTTTGCTTGTGCCTTTGGATCCTAACACTTTTGTATCATTTTTCCTGTGTGTTTTGTGGCAACTGTTGAAATCTATGAGTGCTGCTGTAATATCAGCAACTGCTTCTACTAAATAACTTTAAATCTTATTTATATTCCAATTCTGGCATGTGCCTATGTGTGTAAGTAACCTTAAATAAGTAGTTCTCAGCCTAATATTGCATTAACTTCTTTTGCAGTAACACTAGTATGTGCTACATGATCCAAAAGCTCCCAAATGCTATATTAATAAATATAGCCTGTTATGACATTCTTTTTGAAGATAGATCCTTCCAAATGAAATGTTAGCTCAATGCTTTAGCTCTTTCTACTCTTTGTTTCTCACAGTCTGACTTTAACCTTCCTCTCATAAATTTTAAAGGTAACTTGAGTGACACTGTTGAAATATACAGCTCCTCTGTGATTCCTACACATAAACTATGATTTAGGCAGCTGCAGTTTGGCCTTTAGTAACCTAGAATCATAGAATATGCTGAGTTGGAAGACACCCATCAGGTTCATCAAATCCAACTCCTGGCCCCGCACAGGACACCCCAAGAATCACATCATGTGCCTGAGAGCATTGTCCAAATGCTTCTTGAACTCAGATAGGCTTGGTGAGTGACCACCTCCCTGGGGAGCCCGCCAGTACTCAACCACCTCCTGGATGAAAAACTTTTTCCTGATCTCTAACCAAAACTTCCCCCAATTCAGCTTCATTCTGTTAACCTACAACGGTTTGCACCCCAAGTGAGAAAATATTTTACAGTTCCTCTGGGAAGGTGAAGATTATGCATGCTCTACACTTTCTTACTTAAATGGCAATAGAGACTTTAGATCACATGATCAAACAAGGGTTTGAGACCTGCAGTTCCCCAGGACATTTAGTTAAAAGGACACGAGGAGAGAAAATAGTGTGGAAATTGCAGATGTTGTTCTAGCATCTATATGCCATTAGTCTTTCAATTCCTCAAAATCACTTCAATACATTGTTTCCATGGGATTCTTCAGGGACTTAATTTACCCTATGACTATACATACCTGTTCATTTATTTTTCCACAGTTTTCATTCAGGTGTGCTTCCGAACTCAACACTGACTATCAAAATTAGGTGTTTATTCTGTTAACTGAAACAAAAATTATTTCCTTCCTCTCCTTACCAGTCCTACACCTGTGGCCCAGGGAAACACAGGTAACTTATTTCTCTCTGGCTCAAACTCCGTAACCAGCTGTGAAGCCTGTGACTGGCTAAATACTTATCAAAGTTTGATCTGCGTGTCCCTATTTCTATTCATGAAGTTGCTCGGCTATAATTAAGGCCCTATCCATAATTACAGAGCGACTTTTGTCCCCACAGAATGGGGCACACAGATGGACACTATAATGGAAATTAGTCAGCAGCCTGTCCATGATTGATGAGTCGGTAAAGCGCCCAGCTCTTACCCTCACTGGAGTGTAGGTGCTCTTGGAACCAGACAGCAGAAAAGAGAGCAGACAGCTTCCCAATGTTCACATTATCAGGTGGTCCTGAGCAAGCAAAATCTCCTGAGACATCCTTATATAACCAGTTTTCAGCCCAGTATTGTTTCTAGGCAGAAAAACCTCTTCTCTCCGAGAGAAGGATGAAGCAAGAAGCGCAAAGTCCCGCTTTGAGCTATTTTTTTCTGCCTCAGTAACATAGAAAAATTCTAGACAAATGAGCCAGTGACAGATGCAGAGAGAGCAGTCCTGTATTTACTTGACTCACATTACTGAACATAATTTGAACATGGGATCTGGCCACATTCATGATTCATGATCAAACTCAGCACACAATGCTGAAACTCCTATTAATTCTCCAAGAAAGCAGTCAGGCTCCATTTTGATCACATGCCTAATGAGAAAGGTTTGTCATGCCCTCTGAAAAATACTGGCCAAGCCCTACAGGTTTCTAAAATCTCATTTTCATTCCTTTCCTTTCTGACTTTCTGCTGCAAGGAGCTCAGTGCCACTGCTCAGAAATGGATGAAAGGGAGACAAAGCGATGCAAGTGTGAGCTGGCTTGAATCGCTCCCTGCTTCACTGTAGCCAGGAGATCAGCATGCAGGAACCATGCTTAAACTGGAAAGTGCAGTCTAAGGCATAGCACCAAGGGACACCAGGACAGCTGTATTAATGAACCTGTGCTGGAAACTTTTTCTTCAGAGAAAGGAACAGAATGGATGAAATGAGTGGTAAAAAGACGAGGAGAGTAGAAAAATAATCTCTCTCAGTCTCCTGAGATCAAGCATGAGAAAAGGAATGCATGTCCTTCACAAATGAGTGTATTTAAAGGCATTTTTTTGCTGCCAATCTCTTGCCCTCTGATAGGTATGAAGTTGTAATATTCAGTCTGATCAGTGCAGGCTGAAACCCTTTATTGTCTGAAGTGATGTGCATGTAGTCCTGCTGCACAATAACCAGGGCAGAGAGCTTCTGACAAATGTGTGATCATTTCTGCCTCGTTTGAATGAGACTATCAGTTTTAATTTCCTTGTGCTGAAAAACTAAACTTTTATGGTTTCCAGCTCTGAGTATCTTATCATTAGTCTTTTGACTGTGTAAAAGGTTCAGCTCCTGAAGGTATTTGTACAGAAATTTTAGTTTCTCTCAACTGTCCTTCTCACCCCCCACCTCAAAAAAACCAAACCTAAAGCAAAACCAAAAACCTCCAACCCCCTAATTAAAAAAAGAAAAAAGAAAAGAAGAAAAAGAAAATGGTCCTAGATTTCATGATTGCATTGGAAACTTTTAAAAAAACCCATGAGATTCATACTCAGAAACTAGAAGGCAGTGAAAGGAACCTACCTTAAAAAACCCACAGTCCCATGATGTATTATAAATACCTGTAATTGCAATACAGCAATGTGCTAAACTGAATGCTGGATTAAAAGTGTTTATGTCATGTGTATGCAGAAACAAATGCAGAGAACACACTTTCATTTCACAGCTGTAGATACTGCATTGTTACACAACACCAGATCTTTGCCCTCTGGGAACTTTTAGCAGCTTTTCCTGAAGCTGATGGCTATCCCAAAAGGAATTTAGTATTTCCTATATATTGAAACTGTAATAAGCTACGTTTGTCCTCACTGTTGCAAAACTGTCACCAGCAAATGCTACACACAAAGAAACTGTAAACTTATGGTTAATATGCTGCTTAATGCTGTGAACATCAATTAGAATGTCATTACTACAGCTGCTGCTTCATCAATGTAGGATAAATTAATAACTCGCATTAAATATATATTTTCACAGATTTCGAAATAGCTTACATGATTGCTTTGCTCAGAGTTCATCATTACCATCCAAAAATAAATGAAAAAGAACACGCAAAAAAGCTGTAGAAACCACTACATTAACTCTTCCTATCTACTACCCTGTCTATTATAAGAAGACCACAAATCTGCCTATGTCACCCAAATCCCTTCCAAAGAATATATGATAAAATGATAAAAATTTTAAATGAAATGCAGTGCAGCAGATGATAAACTATGGCTAGCAATTTCTTTAGTAGACTAATTCTATAAAACAAAATTCCTAGAGTTCTTGGTTATTATTTACTTACTCCTATTTATAATCACATAGCAAAAATGAAAGCAAAAATATTGCAATATTTCAGCAAAGAACAAATAAACTTGTTGAGATTCTGAGATGTGCCCTGTGGTGAGCAGGAGAGGTATGGCAAGCAGGCTTGAATATCCTCTTTTGTCTTCTGAACACTGGACTGATAGATGGGTTTGTGCATGCAGTATCATAAATTAAAGCAGCTCCAGGGACGGCTGCTCACATCTCCCTACGAAACTCTTCCAAACCTCCAGCTAAATCATCAATTCCACTTCTGCCAGGCTCATTTGCAGGCTTCAGAGAGAGCAGCAGGGAAGCAGTGCAGATCTAACACCTTCTAATACTTCTGTCCTATGGCCTTTCCCTCCAATCATGGCCCAAAACTCAGATCCTATTATCAGAAGAAAATGTGAGTTCCCTACACTGAGAAAAGTTAACAAAATCGTAGTTCTGAGTATAAGGCTAGGATTTACCTGAGCTAGTCCTGAAATGTGGATTTGGTCTAGCTTTATATTACCCAAATATTCACTTGACACTTTAAAGTAGTATAGATCAAAACTTACTTGCATTCCACCTTACATGAACACCACATGAAATGCAGAATGTTTTGGGATTATATACATAATTTTGCTATTTTCACTCTTACTCTACTTCAGCTGCATAACGTTCACAGACATTTACTCCTTGGAAGTGCTGCAGTTTATGTGACTTACAAGTTGCATTAGAATGTAATTTGGACTTGCCCCATTTGAATAACGTTTGAGCAAAAATTCAAAGTGCTTCCCCCTCTGCTCCCCTGAAAAATGACTCTATGAAATAGCACTATGGAGTTTATTTTCTTGAGAATTTCAATATCAAATATGTTCAGATGCAATACATAGAGGTAAAAAAAAAGCATGGGTTTCTTTCCCAGCTCAAATCCAAACTTGAGAAATAAAGTATCTTTCCTTTGCATCAGAGGAGTAAGGAAGAACATAGAAATTCAGGTGATACTTAACACTGGTATATTTCCACTGTTTTCCAACTATACTTTCACTGTTATAAAAAAACCCAACAAGATTTTAATTGATTTGTATTACATTTTACCTTACCTGCTTGCAATTGTCTCCATTCTTAGTGCTTTGCCAGTACACAAGTATTTTGGTTCCTATGCAGCAAGCGTTACACATGCTAATGTGATTTAGAAATGAAAACTGGTACTGCCAGCAGTGGGAAGGAAAGAAAGAAGATGAAGATGGGGCATCCTGAAAGTGCAGAAGATCTGCAATGGACACAGGAAAGGAAAAACCATACTAGATATTCTATAGAGTTCTAGAAAGCTACTTGTGTTCACAAGTAAAGAAAACCAAAATTTAGACCAAACGTTTTAGCTGTTCTCCTGGAAGGATAATGCCAAAATGCTCTGAAAATGATAAATTTTCACAACAGTGAGAAGTGTAAGGCATGTCGGTAGCATAGCTTTAGCCTGAAACATATCCACATTTTTACCTAAGAATATTTTAGAGGCAGGGTTGATAGGAGCAGATCTGAACATACAGTGTGTGGATCAACCAGTGGATCACAACTCTGCACTATTTATGTTGGTAGCAGTGGAGTACCCATCAGGTTGCTCCACAAGAGAGACAGACAATCTGTCTTCCCTTGTTACACTTCTCAGAACAAACAAATCCTTCAAGATTGCTAGAGAGCAAAAAACTTGTGTGAAAAATTACATGTAGTGGATTCTGAATATGCTGAGTGACCATCAGTTTATAGGGCTATAGAATGTGTATTTATTCTAAATCAGTTTACTGTAACACTTAACTTGAATTTATGATATTACTATATATGCCATTTTAAGTGTTCTCTAGAATAAGAAGAAAAGCTATAGCTGTTGAAATATATGAGTCTCTAATGCTTTGCCAAAAAAACCTTTGAGCTGCATACAGAACTAAATTATACGGTTCATGCTGTAAATTAAAATACCTAAGCACTTTTCAGTAGTGTGATCTGATGTTGTGATCCTGAGGAGAATCCAGCAAATGAAAGCCGGCTCAAATTTTCAGAGGGAAGGGGGTCTTCTTTTAGAAATGTTTGCTGCTAAAGCTGTGGAGTTGGTATTTATTTGATATTAGGCATTGTGATAGTTATATCAGCAGTGAACAAATGCTTTAGGACAACATTATAAGGTACAGTTTGTGTTGTTGCCTTTAAAATCAGATTTAATATTAAAGGTTTGGTCCTCTGCAATTATCAGGGTTTCAGGGAAAAAAAATCATCATCAAAGTCTGTAATTAAGCCCAGCTAATTCTGGATAAGGATGGGCCCAGAATATGGTTTTCTTCTTTGATGTAAAACTCTTACAGTATTTTTTAAACACCCACATCTAAGAGAAATGCCAGGAGGAGGAATTCTTATTGCTCTTTCCCTCCATTCATTTTCTAACTTTTTTTTGTGGCTCTTACAGCTGAGGGTTAAACCACTGGCAGAGGTTTTTCAAACCAGGTTTGAATACAACTGTGACTCTCCTCTTTCCTGTCTGTTTCCAAGAGTTTGTTGAGGCAGTCTGTGATCTTTGTGCCTAACTGCTATTAATGGGTAATTCTTGAGTCTGGGAATCATAACAAACTAACATGCTCACTAAAAACATGCAAACTGTTATTACCCAAAAACTGTCTACTATACAATGCTTTCAAATGTGTTTTTTTTTTTTGTTTGTTTGTTTGTTTTTCTAAGTGTACTAGGGCCTGAACCAATGACTCCCATTTTCTTGCATTTTCTTTAAGGAATACCATTTACTAATTTTTTTTTTTTCAGTTTTTTTGTAGATACTACAAACACTTTCTTATGATGTAGTGGCTTTTATTTTGAACTCTCCACTTGACAGTCTTTACATATTCTCCTCATATCTGAAAACCAGCAAGGTTTCCATGGATTTTTAGTTCTATCTCTGAAAAACTATAGGAAAGCTATACTCTGGTGAAATGAGAAGTGAGCAGTGGGGATGCTCAAAGAAATTATAAGGCTTGCTTTCTCCAGGTGGCCCAAACCAAATGCCAAATGATCTATTTCTTCTCTGCACGTCTAAGCCTGCGACAAATATATCACTTCCTACCTATGAAGTTCTTTGCAATATGTTAAATGAGTTCCCAATCATATTTGATATTCATAAACTTGCATAAACAATTTTCTGTATTTTCCTGAACTGTTTTTTCCCAGAAGCCTTTGACGTGGAAGGTGTTGCTATTTTCTTCATTACAGGGACTGATAAGATTTCACAAATTAGAATTACAATTTGTGGCCATTCTTTGCAATGTATGGATTTAAATTATGATGACAGCAATATCAAATTGCTTATTGCTGAGGGTGGTAGTTAAGCATATGCCCCAAAGAAATAACATTTAAACATGTTAACAGCCTTAATAACAGCAGCCTCACAGTCTGTATTTTTATCTATTAAGATTAAAACT
Organism: Pseudotriccus pelzelni; assembly: GCA_035584735.1. Classification (NCBI taxonomy): domain Eukaryota; kingdom Metazoa; phylum Chordata; class Aves; order Passeriformes; family Tyrannidae; genus Pseudotriccus; species Pseudotriccus pelzelni. The sequence goes on along the minus strand of JAWMRA010000078.1, from coordinate 53,833,195 downwards.
GTATTCCAAGTTATAATTTTAAATTCCATTATCTGATTATGCCTACTTTAGTATTAACATGAGAAAAACAAAGAGCAAATTCCCCAGGCCTTGGTATCTAGGAGGTTTTGATTCAACCCATTCAAGTGTTACTGTCACTACTTAATCCAAAGGCTTTGATGAGGAACTGTGGGGTCAGCATATAAAAGAACTAGTTGGATACTGCACACAGCAACCCCTTGTCCTTAGCCAGGGCATGTCCTTAAACAGATCTCAGAATCTCTAAATCATCAGATATCAGTATACTCACCCAAGAAAAACATTGCACGTCTATTCTTTGAAAAAGAGTAATCATTAACTCTTATCATTCCTACATTGCTTCTATTATCTAGTCTCAGTTTTTGAAGCCAGGACATGTATTCTACAGTGTCAGTGGCCATCTACTTCTTTATTGCATAGTCCTGTCCTGGTTATTTTAGCAGTGAGTACTTAAAGACAGAAAGAAAAGAGGAAAGAAACCTCCACACCATCATAGTACAAAAGAAAAGAATGTTTAAACTTAACTACATGCCACCAAAGAGGTGCATAAAATTTAGTGACTGACTGTGCAAGTAGAAAACACCTCATAGGTTATGACGATAGTGACAAAAATGCACAATACAAAATATGTTTTAAATACACTGATCTCCTTGAATGTTATCCATTTCTACTCACTGAAAGTGAATAACATCTGATGATGTTATCCATCATCAGATCACCTTTACATATTATCTTATGGTATTTAAAAGTATAAATCTTTTAAACTACACTAATAAAAAGTGAGCTTTTCCTTGTCTAGGAGCAATGCAGCTGTCTGTCACTGAGTTTGAATTGAAAAAGAAAATTAGCTTTGCCAGCAGGAACAGCAGGAAAAGGTAGTCTGGTACTTAATTTAGATCAAATATGCATATTGAGAGGACTAACTAAACTGTTCAGTTAATCTAGTGCTCTATTTCTGATAGGCCGCTAAAAACTGAAACTGAGACTGATTTATTTTCTTTTTCCAAACTAAAATATCAGTGAGCATCATGATCTACCTCCTGACACAGAACTAATATGAACTGAATATATAAATTCTTTGGGAGCTATGTGAAAAAATACTCCTCCTTTGCAAAGGCTCTGCTTTTCACGTGTTAGGAGTATCATTAAATGAGCCAAAGAAAAGTTATTGGCACATATGACAAGGACTATATTTTTATTATTTATATAGTACTGATCCTTTACTAAAAAATAATTAGAATAATATTATTACTTTCACTTCACTAAATCATGACATTTCATTTTAGATTATGGCATTTAAGCATTTGCCTAATGTTGAAAATGGCCATTAATTGCTCTGCTGTACCGGTTCCAATCTCATTACCTTCGAGGTACTCAGTCTGGACTGACCTCTCCTATGAGAATTTAGAAGCAAAAGTTAAGAAGGTAAGAATAGCTGCATCATGTCACACTAAATGTCCCTCCATCTCTCTTCTGTCCAGGACAGTGGTAAATGTCTAGGAAAGAGCACAATGCCAGGGCAAGCAGACAGTAATACTCCCTGTCAATATTCCCTGAACTCTCAGAGGCCTGTACTTCAAAGACTTCGTGATACAGAAATGTCAATATATTTAATAACTCTGTGTGTTGTTTTCCTCCTCGAATTTGTCAATCCCTTTATGAACGGTGTAAAAAACTACTATCTCTAGTGTCCTATGTCAAGGAGTTCCTGTGCCAAATTATTAATTTGTGAAGCAATATTTTTGCACTTACCTTTGTGAAGGGTGACTGAAAACTACCAGGTGATTCCAGAAAGAGCAGTGTTCATCTGTTGTAAAGCCAAAATTTGTGCAATTGCAACGTAACTTCCTAAATTTTTCTAGTAACTTCATGATACTCATGTGGCTTCAAGCTTTTTATATGCTATTGAATACTGTATCTTACAGCACTGTAAAGTAAACTTGTTTGTGTTTTTAAAAATAGCTTCAGAGTACCCTGGGATCAAAACTATAAATTAAAGATAGAAAACTCCAATTATTATATTGCTAACAGTCTGGAAATCTCACGGGATGCATTATGGTGAATATACTGTAGACTTCTATCCTGCAATTGAACTTGAGACTGGTATGTTTCAGGGATGTTTTGTGAATGGAAAAAAAAATACTTATTAATCTACACTTTATACAATGTATGGTGAAATTCATATACTACCCTGGAAACACTTTCAAAGTAGAAACAGCATTTCTCTTAGCATTTAAATTTTTCCCACATCAAAATAAAATTAGACAAATTACATTCTTCTCATTTTTTCCCCGTGTACTCACCAATACCAAACAACAGCAAAGTAGCAGCATGGCATTCCGTGATTTTCATTTCCCCATAAAATTTGAATTCCAACCAGTTTTAGTACAAATTTTTATTTAAAATATATTGTTAAGCAACAGCAGCGGAAGAAAGGGATTTTGATTCCAAAAGTTCTGTGCGAAGCAGGGCTAACACAGCTGTACCCAGACAGCTCATCTCTGACGCCTGATGAACTGAAAGTCGATTTGATGAGGAAATGGTATGGCTTTGTCTCTCCTGCTGAAAACATGGGAGTTCTGAAGGTGACTTCTCACAGTACAGGAGAAGCTGAGAACAGGACAAGCTCTGGCACAGTGATACGAGCTATGCTTTTGAACCACATGAAACAGTTCTCTTTCTGCCCCCACGCTGCTTCCAGCTGAGCATAAGCATCTCTGTGAAATACTAACGCTGGGAGAAGGAGACAGGAAAATTAATTCAGAATATAGAAAACAGAAAATCCCCAACAAACAAACAAGCTCCCTAAAAAAATCCCCACAACTTTAAGAGGCCTAAGAAGTAAAAGGTGTGAAAAAAAAAAAGAAAATCAGCGAAGACAAAAATAAAAAATGTGAATGTTAAATTTTAAAAGATCGTAGTCTTCCTGTAAGGCCTAGTATTCTTCCATGTTGTGCTTGTAAAGTGTCTTTTTTTCTGCATTCTCTATTTCAAAGGTATAGTGATTTAAGAATTTTGGATGGGGAGTATTCTCACTGTGGACCATGAAAATAAGGATGCAACTGAGTCTGAGAGAAGTGTGATAGCCCCTTAGTGTTGCAAATGCAAAATCCTGACACAGTCAGTAAATGTTGATCTTTTAATGATAGTTACGCTGTTTCCTATATTCTATTCCTATTTTTTGTATGCTACTTTAACTACTTAAAAAGATTGCAAAGCACTAGTCCAGGAATTACTAATTCATCAGATGTTACAACTGGCAGCAGTTCTTGTTGCTACTGTGTCCATTTGATTTGAATCAAATATCCCTGTGGCCAAAGATTTCTTCGAATTGTTTTTGGAACAGAAGAAGGCTTAAAATACTATAAATATGAGTAATGCAAAATGCACTTATTTTTAAAAATAAGAAAAATTCTTCATGGAAATATCAGGTATTCTTTGCAGGAAATAATTTTCCTGGAGTGCATCTTTTCTATAAATTGAAGAAGCAGCTGAAGGAAGCAATATAATCAAAGATTAAAACCACAAAAACACCTCAAGCAATATATACAACAATATCAATTCTAAATTTACACCTGGTAAACTTAATCTGTCTAAGAGAGTCTGAAATCACTTCTATTTACTGCTATCCAGATCAGCTTAATGCTGAATATTGAGTCTACACGTGACTTCACAAATGCAGAGGTACAAGGAGTAAAACAGGGCCGTCTTACTAAGCCCCTTAGTTGCTGGCAGCAGAGACACATCAGGACTTTGTTTCCATATGCTGTTCAAAAGTATTAAATGAAACAAAATAACCCAGAATATAAGCCACCAGAAGCACACCTGCTCAATTGTCAAGTTATTTACATCACCCCTTCTGGCAGTGCGATAGATTTCCTCCATTTCATGGAACCAAACAAAGCGCGGGATTTCTCCAGAATGCTGCTTCAGCTCAGTTTAATCTACGCTAACGCAGGATCCTAGATAGCCTGGAATAAACGCCTTGGGTGAAAGGACTAGAACAGATGCAACTGCCGAACAAAATAACAAAATATCTTGTATCTTTAGCTGCCTGCAGTCACGTAGGTCGTGAATTTCACTATTGAAGGCTTCTAGAAATGTCAAAGGCAGTAGCTACAAGGGTCTCAATAGTGTCTGTAAGCCAAGAAGTGCAGCCAGTTCTCTGAACTCCTACTGATTGGATCCCTCCACCTCTCTGTCCCTTACAAATTTCTCCAAGGAAAATTGAAATTCCAAGTATCTGTGAGCACAGAAATACAGACTTACATAGGCTAAACTATATAACTGACTCTCCTTCTTCCTGACCTCAGCCATGGAAATCAAGAATATGTAAGTTACATTTCCTACATGAGCCACACCATCTTCTGATAGATGATTGGATGTAACAGAAATGTTTAGTAATCCGTACCACCAGTGGCTAGGATGGTTAAGATTTACCATTGCACTGATGCTTTCAAAACTGTGCATTGAACTTCCAGTTTGATGACAAGCTTTAGCAAACTCAACTTGAGCTTAATATTGTTTTTTTCATCTAGTAAATGGTTATTTGAGTTCCCCTAGGAGCTCCTCTCTATTTGTGTTTTCAAAGCTCATATCTCTTTTGGCTGCCTTTATGTCATGAAAAATGTTTTCTCTGCTCATTTACAGACTGCTGTGCAAAAAGCAGCCTCTGGAAATGGCTGATGTGCAGGATATCACAGTCTACAAATCTGACACGAAAAGATAGCATTAACCCTTAAAAAAGCTACAGGCTTTCTTGCTATTTGAGTCTTCTCCTTGCAGAAACATTTTGGTACTCTTCAAATGGAGAAGTTAGAGGTCCGCAGTGCTACGTGATGTCAATGGGCAGATATTTCCTGTCACCTCTTTGGTTACCCTAAGTGGACACTCCCTGGCACCAGTACGTGGAGTACCAGGAGTTCTACACTGATGACTGCCCACAGCAGTACCATTAGGGAAGAGGCACAGAGAGGGGGGAGTAAGGGACTGGGGTGCATAAAGAAAACATCATTCAAAGCCTCTCGTTCGGAGGGTGTCATGGGTTTGCCTAGGGGACAATTTTTTACCACACCCCCCACAAATTACTCTAGGGTGAGAGAAGTTTATGC
>JAWMRA010000078.1:53801343-53820092 GCA_035584735.1 Pseudotriccus pelzelni | reverse complement strand
CTCTCCTGTGGTCTGTGTGCCGCTCACTGCGGGCTCCCAGGCCACGTGGTAGGGGGGCAGGGGAGAGCACTTCCCCCCTCTAGGTAATGGGATAACATCCCAGGACCTGGAGCTTTCCCCCCTCCAATTCAACTGCCACAGTTACTGAGATACTTTCTGTGGTGTGCCAGGTGTTGGATGCTGTGAGGTTGGACAAGGCCCCTCATAACTGGATATCCTCCATCCTACTGCCACTCACTTACCTATGTCTAAATGAGAGTGAATTTGCATGACTTACACATAGCAATGAACGAGACTGACCTCGCTCTACCTCATCCTCAATCATTTTTCTCCTTTTTCTGTTCATTCTGCTCTTTAAATGTCAGTCAGTGCTGCAGGAATATGCAGGCCAAAAGAATTAAAGTGAGAAAGAGTTCAACCTAAAAAATGAATACAGATAATTCCCCCTATATTGTACCTAATTTCTAAGATTACTCAGATTTATGGGGTGAAATTTTTACACGTAATTGACAGGATTCCAGCAACTTCTTAATCCCCAGTTTAGTCACAGGTTTTCCTAGTTCCTTATTGCTTTACTTACATCTCCTTCTCATCACTTCTCTATACACTGTGGGAATTCTTTCATCTTTTCATTCTTGGATTTTGTACCCTGCACAATTGCTTTTCTTACTTTGCTATAGGTAAGAAGTGATAAGATAGCAATATGCATTACAGTCACAAAGATGGTAAAATGTTTGAAATTATAATCAAAGCACAACTTTAAGAGGATTTGAGTTTAATATGAACAGCTACTGTATGTCATCTATCAGACTAATGACTCTTCCTTAAATTCCCCAGGAATCAAGAGACAATACTTTACATGAAATGCTTCAGATACTTCTTTTTTTCATTAAAGAAGGTAGAATTAACTGTGATATAATCATAATGATGATGAGAATTTGAATAAAATTAGCTCTTAATTGCATTTGAATTCTGTATCTCTGAAACATAAAGCTCGTAACTCCCCTATGGAATTTCACCATTTTTTTGTTTTATGATCAGTTGGAGAATTCACCATGGGCATCAATTGCCATGTGTTTTCATTACTACAGCAAATATGTAAAATGGCTAAAATTTATTAGTTCATTGATATTCGAATGAACTATCTTCTGTAGTTTATACCAACGTATCCACCCAGGTAGAATTGAATGTATATGAGAATTAATAATAGACAGGTTTGTTCCTATCTTAAACTGGGTTTACTCTCTGGTTTCCACTTGATGAATTTGGGAAGTATGGAGATACAAAATTGTGGAATTTTGTTATTCCTCCTACCTAGAGTCAGTATACGTGTAAAACAGATGTAACTTTCATTTTAAAAGACACTGGAGGTACTCAGAAAAAGTAACTGAGAGGAAAGTACACAGTAATAATGAACAGGCTGAAATGTATTTCCCCTCAAAACAGATACTCAGAGCATACTGCCTTCATGACCCTAAGGAAAAATCTCCAGCAATGTAAATTGCATTTGTAATGAAAATACATACTGAATGACAGTGTAATCTATAATACTTTCATACACCACCAGGTACTAGGCAAAAGTGTCATAAATACCACTCTTTCGAACCAGGCATGCAGATTCTATCAGATCTTGGCAAGGATGGAAAAGGATTAAAAAAAAAAGTGGGTCAAACTGCATCAAGAACCAAAGCTTGCAGTTAAAATGATCTCTCTTCCATATATTCTAACAATATTAGGCTTATGTAATGGTCTTTTTTGGTTTGGTTTTGTTTGGTTTGGTTATTTATTTTTTTTTCTTCTTTTTACCTTGGGTTACTGGTGTACATATGGTACAAACTGTAAGGGACACAGTTTTTCCTAATGTGCCATCGTTATACTTTCAATTCCACTTTTCCTTTTTTCTCTTGCACTGTTTGCAGGTATCCTGTTGCTTCAGCCAGACATAAAAAGATGTGTCCAACAGGACAATGGCTAAATTGTATGTGATCTGTACTTCTTCCTGCTCTGTGAGAGGAGTAGGGTTTGCTTTCAGAAAGGAAACAGAATGAAACCTGACAACGACTGGGATACATTAAAAAATATTAATATATAACCTATGTGTCAATATGATTCTATGTTAAAACTGTGTCACTTCACAAGTATTTATGCCAGGAATAAACTTGTATGCAAAGTTTGCACTGAAAGAGAATTTTATGGCCATGTTATAAACCTCAGAAAAAGGCGATTCACTGTAGAAGTGTTAGCAGCTTATAAATCATTAATCTTACCAATTCCTTGTGGGCTTTTGAGATAATATAAAAGAAACCTTACATTCAGGGTGGCAAGTAGAAAGAGCTCTAGAGACTAATTTTTCCCAAATATCTAGGCCAAAATGTCTCCTGTTGTGCAAATAGAAAGGAGTAGGAGAAAAGCATCTAGAACGATTAGCCAAGATTAAGTATTATCACAAAATAAGAAAGTATGCTTGGAACTTAAATAATTCCAACCATGCATGGTCGAATGCTGTTCACATTGCCTACCGCTCCCCATCCCCCAAACCTCAAGACAATTCCAAGCTGATTTGCAATTCCAGAGACATTACATCTTCTCATTCTGGTACTGTCCACCATGGTTCATCTAAGGTAGAACTTATCTTGTTGAAAACTTACATAACAGTAAGTTATACATTATACTCAAAGATTTTTGATGTGCGACATCAGAGAATCATTTTTGAATGTAACTATAGTGCTTCCGAGAATTAATTGTAAATTAAAAAGGATGACAAAGCTACCAGCCGAAGACCAGCACCTGGAGCACTTTGCTTAGGAGGGATATGAGAACACATGAAAAAGAAGCCACACAATCCCGTGTCCGTTTTTTAATTCCTTGGCATATTTCAGCATAACAGAGAAATTCCCTAAATTCATATGAACAATGGAGGTTTTCCAGCTCCTATTTTTAGGATAGTCAAAGTTTTATTCACATGGCCAGAAACAGCCTATGCTTGAATGAGACATTCAGCCACAGTCTGTTTTCTTGGGAGGTGAGAAAATAAAGAGTTCTCTTCGAAACATAAAGACTCTGCAGGAGGGCATTCAAGCACTGCTTACCAGAGAAAACATTTCTGCACAAAGACGAAGATAAACCTTCATTAAACTTCACAGTAAAAGTTAATTATGCAGCATGAAATGGGGTTAAAGGTGAAGGGAAAGTGAGAGTCTTAAGAAAGGGAAATGACATTATTTAAATCAGCTATCAAACAACTGTAAAAGAGTGGATTTGTTTACTTAGAAAATTGTAGAAAAATGACCTAGTGGGGCTTTTTTTTTTTCTCTTGGGTTTCTGAGGAAAATAATTGCATATGAAGAAAAATTACAGTGGTTTGATTAAGCAAAGTGGATGATCCCTACCTGAATCCTAAGTGAAGACTGTTGTTTTATCACCTTCAACAAAATCCACTGAAAAAATCAAATCAGTCTGAAATAGTACTTCTTGGTTGTCAGACTGCTTTTATTGAAAGGAAACTTCTCTCTCCTGTTTTGCTGGTAGCATTGAAATGAATGTGATAAGCAGTGAGCACAATGTCTTGATGTTCTTTGGATGAATCTGTATTCCACTTGAATTGCACAATGTACAATCCAGTGCAGCACATAAAGACATGTTGCGGTAATAGATGTGGAAATTCAGCAGACAAATGTTCATGTGTACTGAAGGCAGCTACAGTTACTGGGGGAAAAAATTAAACTTCTACATGGATTGAGTTTTGATCTGTATTTACCCTAATCAACTTATCACAATTGATTTGAAAGCCATAAGAAATTAAAAACATAAAAGTGTATAGATATAGTTAGCAATGCAAGCAAAAAAATAGGGAAATGTAGAAAAATGCAGAGATTTGAACTGATTTTCTAACCTGAGTGGCAGAGAAGTAAGTAACATCTCAAACAGGAATTACCTAGATTTCAGATATGTAGTCGCATCACACAAGCGTCTTGTGGAATCACATCCATTAACCTGTAAACTGAGTCACTATATTACTAGAATGTTGTCTAAGACACAGTATGAGTAACTAGTTTCTACTGAAGTTCTAGTTGGATCTTCTAATAATTCACATAGGTTGGGGTTTTTTTTGTTTGTTTTCTGGGATACTCTCCAGCTTGCCTTACACATGTACGTAACAGTAACATCACTGCAGATCTGACTGAATCAATGCATTGTATATCCTACTAGAGAATTGACCTTGTTCATAAGTTTAATGTGTAACTGAAAATTGCTATGTTTAAGGCTATGCTATTTTTTCTTGAAACTCAGGTGGTACCACTGTAAAACAAGCTCAGGATGTTGAAAGTGTCCTTAATTTTCAATACAGTGAAAATGGACTAAGCATGTACGTGAAACAGTAAATTTATTTTCACTACAAGTAACAATTCTGAGTCACCAACCTCCACATGTGATGCATAAGAAATACTTAAGGAACACAAAACCACACTTTACCAAGGATACCTGCCTGTAAGTACTGACCCTGGCAGTGGCTGTCTGGATTAGATAACTATAGAGTGGTTTTAATACAAACCCAGAGCCACAAAAAATGCTCAGGTCTGAACCACTGTCTGAATAAATAAGCCAACTCAGATGGAACATTCTAAAAGGAAGCACAAGAATAAAGCCAGAAGTGATATTTAGAAGCGAAAGAAACAAAGCATCAAGTAATGAAAGCAGTAATGATGAGCCATGGTCGAAATCACCAAATAAAAAAACTCGAGGTATATTTCCCCTGAGATCACACACACACAGTTATAGGCACACATGCACAGACAAAATCCATACACTGATGTAAGAACTGAGTTTTGATTTGTTCCTGAATGTCTGTCATCTGTCAGATGTTTTTTGTCTGTCACTGAAGAGTCTACTTGAGCACTGCTGATACAGGTCTTCATGAGCTTAGAAAGAACCAGAGTCAATGCAGCTGCTTCTTCCTCCACATTTTGAAGATTAAAGATAATAGAAGTGAAACACAAAAAAATGATTCATGGCTCAGAAATCAAAGTCTTACTGGGAGGATAAAAACTGTACAGCAGAGGAGATGGAAAAAACCCATAAATCCAAGCTGTGTAAAAGACATCTCCCCCTCAAATTCTGTCTTTGTTATAGTGGAAATGGGACAAAAGGAAAATAGACTCAAGGAGAAAAGCAAATCTAGAGCAGAATAGTCAGTCTATTCCCCTCCGGACTTATAAAGAGCAGACTCGAATCAAAATCCTTGGAAGTCCTTGGAAAAAGGATACTCTTAGCAGGTTACAAATATAGGAGCTTTGTGAACACTGGTATTTTCCCAGGGGGAATGAAAAAAAAATCTTGAGAAGGTGCCAGAAGTCACAAAAGTAATTTTGATTCAATATGATTATTGATGAAATCTCTGTAACAATAGCCCAAACATAGTAAGCTAAGCTCTTTAGTTTGGTTTCAAAAGAAATTACCAAATCTATTTTTGCAGCCTTCATCTACCACCTCAGGCTCAGCTTAGACAGGAAAAAACCCTCAACATACTCGTGCCTTTTTCTAAAGGGAGAAGGCTCAAGGTGCCCCTTTGCATTACAGTGGAATAGCATAAAGAGATGGACAAGGTTTTTCTATTACTGGTTGGTCAAGGCTAAATGCAGTGGGGCTGAGGAGCCCAGGTCCTATTGCATAAGTATTAGTAGAACTGCAATAGGTCTGTAAAGGTATTTTAGTCAGTGTCTCTAAGTTACATGAAGAGTAAAGATGATTAATTAGTAGTACCATGTTCGCCATTTTTTCTAGTTCCTACACAAAACACATTCACGTGAGGGAAAACAAGAGTAATTCCCTTCCTTATCCAGTATTACTACTGGATAAAAGCAGTCTCAGGACTGCTTTTCACTGTTTACAATTTTAATTCTAGTTAAAGATTAGAGGATCTTGCGACTCTGCTGATAAAGTGCCACTGCCGTTCTGTAAGTACAATGCGCACACAGCAGCGGTCAGGAAGGGCAGCTTTGCTTTACATCTGGGTAGACCTGACATTTGCTCAAAATCTCTGCTTGATCTTCGGATCATTGCACTACAGTGCCCAGAAAACCCACCAAATTCGTATCCTGGTTATGCACCCGTTCTTCATAAAATTGGATAAGTCTGCTTTCCTGGTAGATCACTACTTTAGAAAAACCATTAGATACTTAGAAAGCATTCCTCAGCACTAAAACAGCAAATGGGAAAGAGATGTCTTGTATATCTCATCCAAGGTCCCACTTACTGTGATGTAAGTTGTCATAGTACTGGCAGATTCTGTGACCACAACGAGAGATTGTTCAAAACAGGTATATTTTTGTTTGAGTGGTTAGGTATTCTTACCTTTTCCATCTGCTTTCCAAGCAGACCAGAAATCTGCATGTCTTTGCCAGTTTTCATTACTGTAACTGAATTTTATTTACACAGGCAACTGAACTGAACATATAAACTGTGACAGGACTCAACCTCTCTAGTACTAAAAATGTTGGGTTTGATGCATGTAATGCATGAAAAAATGAATCAATTGGTTTGTGGTGTTTGTTTGGTTTCGTGGTTTTTTGTTTGTTTGTTGGGTTTTGTTGTTTTGTTTTTTTTTTTAAAAATCCTTTCCCAGAAATTAAGTACTTTGGATCTTTCTTCCCATTTAGAACGAATGTACAGTTTTAAATTTTGGAAATTTCCCCGGGGCAGAAACATTGTTTTCCAAAAGGTGAGACAATAGTAGTTAGGGGTACAGAAGCTGTTGCGTATTTTCAAGAAAGAATACAAAGGGAAATGCTTAAGTAAATGCACTGGGAATATAACATGGGAGCTTTCACTAACTGCAAAGGACTGGGGTTTATATTCTTTCCTGTGAGAAAACTTATACCAGCTTTTTGACAATAATATATGGTCATGGAAGTAAATGAAAATTTATTCATAGGCAAAGTTTTTTTTGAAACTACAAATAATTTCTGTAAAGTTCATAGAGAAAACTAAATTGATCTAGATGTTAGGAATATACCCCTTCAAGTTTCCCAAATGGCTGTGTGACACAGTCACATTCTAAGGCCTGCTCAAATGAGGTTTCATTTATACTATTATTTAGAAACGGCTCACAATTTAGAGACTTATATTTCTGGAAGCACTCAGTTTCAGAATATGAGGAATACAGGTGCAAGAAAGGTGCTATTTGTTATTTCTTTGTCATCAGTTGTAAGAGCCTACGTTTATCCAACATAGCTGAGACAAACACAAACTGACCTGTGGTTAGTCAAATACCCTAAATAATAAGCAACAAATAGATGATGTGAAAGCTTGCAAGCATCCCATGATATTTGTTTCTGCTCATTAGGCATCAGATTCATAAACAAAAGCTGGAGGGATCATTTGCACAGCCCAGAAAGACCAAAAACAGCAAAAGAGGCAAAGCACATTCAGTTCTATCGCTGAACAATGGCCTAAGGTTTTGAGGCACTCGACTGGGACACAGAAAGCTCTCATTTGTACTTGTCCTGCAGGATGACTCTGAGTATGTGATTTCCTCTCAGTTGGGATTAATTACTTTAGCTTAAGGCAGAGATAATGATACTGACCTCCTTTGCAAAGTACTTAGATAAGTGCAGATAGAAGACATGTAGCTGTAAGAGGAAGGACAACCATACTCATCCCTGTTGTGCAGTGTTAGTTGCTGCTTAGAGCCAAGTGGTTCTAACCAGCCTGCAGGTATTATGCCAACCCATTCAATATTTCCATCATTGCAGTCTTATAGGCTGATTTATAGTACTCTTTATCAGCATCTGCATTCTTTACAGACCACGCAAATATTAGTTATTTTAAATTAAATCAGGCAACTTTCCTTCCTGCACCTCCTGTAATAGAATGGCCTTCAAACACAGAGGACAAATATAACATGTGTGCCAATTGCACAGAGCTTAAATTTTTGGAGTGTGATTTAGAAGGGCCTTAAGCTGTTGCTCTGTCTTTGGTGGTGAATTTCACCTCCTGAAACGTAAAACAGATTGAAGGAAAAATACAATCCTTCTCCCTGCTTCTAAACCTTTTTCTTGTGTGTGTGAAATGGAAATTTATCCATTATACTGATTTACTCTATCACCTCCTGATCAGACTGGAGAATATGCATCTCCTCTCAGCACTCAGCCTGGAAATCAGAGACTACTACAGAAATATAAATATTTTAAATGCAAAGATAAGCTGTTATATGCATATTCTCATTTCAAAATTTCTCAAATCACATCATGCTTTCATAGAAAAAGGTCTCTTGAGTAGACAGCCACTTCTCTAAACTCGCATAGGGTGTCTATAAAGTTACCACTCTTCAAATTAGTTTCTACCCAGGAGTAAGAGGAAGAAAACCAGACAACTCACGATCTCCTTGACAGCGCACGGGACCCACAGACACCTTGGCTTCAGACCCAGGCCGGTCAACATCTCCAACCACTACCTGACTCACTGGCAGGTGCTCTTTGTATGACAACATCCCGGCGTCTTTTCTCCTGAATGACACAGAGAGAAAAAGAAAGCCATTGTGAAATGTATTAAGTTGTTTTCCTTCATCATTATTATTGTTCACCAGTCTAGGCACCAAAAGAATAGGTACACAGCAGTTACACCAGTACACTGTTACTGTCTAAAACCCTATCTCGGATTACATCAGTTTGCCCAGTAACACTGCCTGCTCACTGGAAAAAAGATGGATAGCAGCTACCAGGAACACATTCAGAGTAGCTGCTGGGCTGGGGTGAGTACCTGATCACTTTGCTGTGGATCTGCTTGACTTCTGAGAGGGAGAAAAATCCTTATGCATCCTAGAAATGCATCTGCTTTAACCTAGTTCCTACCAGTTACTATCCTAGCAATACAACTTCTGCATATCAAGCAAACAGTGCTTCCTTTATATTTAACATTTCTAGTATTATGTTAAAAAATAAAAAGAGAAATTAAAGATTAATTATCTCAAAAGGCTTCTTATCTAGGTCCTGTAATTTTTAACAGTAAGTGCCTAAACTAAAAAAATCTAAACTTGTGAATCTAACTGTGAGTATACAGCTCAAACCCCATTTAAGTTAGGAAATTTACTAGAATTCAATTTATAGTCATGTCTTAAAGCTCCTTATTTCAACTGCAGCAAGTAACCTAGTGCCATTCCGTGCCTAGATCGTATCATTATGTACAGTTACATAATTTGTCCTCTATTATTTCAAGAGCTGAATCCAGCTGTCTTGTTGAGTGCTGTTTCTTCCTAACAGAAAATGAAATAACCCAAATTTAATTTGGTACTTATTTCTCAGTTGGTTTTTTGTTTGTTTGTTTTGTGGGTTTTGTTGTTGTTGTTGTTTGTTTTGTTTGTTTGTTTGTTTGTTAATAAAAACACACACATAGGAAGTTAAGCTATCCACACAAGAAAAAATGCCCCATACATAGTGTTAGGACTATACTTTTTGACACAAAAAATAGTAAGAGGGAGAAAAAGAAATCTGTCTATTTATTTCTTTCCCTCCCCTCCTTCTTTCTTTTTAGCTCTTTCCTGCCATGTAATTGAGTATCTAAAGTAAGCAACTTTTTGATCTAAAAAAATCAATTCCTTTGTTCAAAAATACCATAAGATGAAGGATGAATTCAGGATCTGCAACAGCTAACTGAACCACTCAGTATGACTATAACCAGGAACTTGTAATGATTTCAGTAAAATGAAAGACTTTTTCATCTCTAACTTGGATGACTCCAAGATATGACTCATTATGTTGCTAATAAATGGGCAGCACAGCAGGGATCTGCATGATCTGCTGTAATGCTCGGAGTCTTCCAGTAGCACAGCAGTGTTTTCCTGTAGTGCCTCCAGTCATCATCCTTACTGGGTCCATCTGAAGGGATGGAAGGCACAACATTCTTTTAAAAAGAAGCATGAATAAAGTAATTAAGAAAATAACCATCGTATCTTCAAACAGCTGTTCACTGGAACTCTTGTTTGCTCCCTGTGATGAAGAGAGTAATTGGACTTTTAATCATTAGAGTTTTTCAAATAGCAGATGACTGTTTTCCTTAATTTATATGTTCCTCCCCTTCAGAGAACCTGCCTTTCTCCTTTGTATTATATGACCCTTTGTGTTGCTGAGGTCATTAACCCTCTTTGGTTGGACACAGCTATACCAGGTGCTATTATGGTGAGGTTGTTACAGGAGGTTGCTAGAACGGCAGGAAAACGGAGAGGAGCAGCCTCACAGGCTGCTCCTGCAGACTGTGCTAGCTTGTAGCACAGCGCTTTTCATCCACAGATTGCCATGACCTTTACAAAGGTATCCTTTTCATCAATTTGGAGACAAGCAATGTAAGGAAAGAAAGATTAAAGGACTTTCCATTTAGGAAAGAAAAAAGTGAATAACAAAGCCAGGTATGTAGACCTAATCTTCACCACTGTTAAAAACTGTATCCATGGAACCCACTCCCTTCTAATAGAGGATAAATGTAGATCATCACTTTACTCTTTCTGAGGTTCTCCTCAGAGATTGGCTTTCTCTGCTGATTTTTACTCTTTCAAAAAATGCTTTAAAGTTAGACACATCTATTTAAAATAAGGAATTCTCCAAAGAATGGTAGAAAGAAAACTATTGGCATTTCTATTCCTTCTTTCCTTTCTCATAAAAAGAGTTAATATTTCAGCTCCAAATAAGGATGTTAAAGACCAGCACTTTTCCTGTCACCAATAGCTTTAACCTTCTTTGAAGGAAAAATAAAAAGGAGCAGTAACAATTTTCTCCCTCTTTACTGAACATGTGTCTACTGATTTTAATATTTTATTTATGCACTTAGTGATATGGTCACTTTAAAACTGTTGCCATGACAATAAAACTAAATGTCAGAATTCTTTTCAGAAACAGCCTTATTTTCTGGTAATTCCTTACTTGTCTCATCATTGTAGTGAATGTATTCTACCCTGTACTGAAACTGTTGGGGGTTGGGATACTGGATTAAGAGTTGAGAGAAATGGGTTTTCTCCAGCAGAACCTTCTTTCCCTCTTAACAGAAGTGGGGCAATGATAATTTTTGGTCCACACATGCACCAGTAAGACAAATAGATTTGGAGACTGAATGGCTTTGCTACGTTTTTCTAAGGTACTTTTAGGTCCTCTGGACGTACTAATCAGTGCTCACAAAGTCAAAAAAGTTTTAAACCAAAGACTGGTTAATATGCTTGACTTTGTACTACGCACTTAGAAATAATCACAGCTGGAACACTCAATTCCTGCAAGTGATAGTGCTTCTGCCGGTATTTAAAGACTTTGCACATTAAGAGGGTGGAGAAAGTCTCTGAAGTTTTTCCTCAGCAAAGAAAATCCCCTCAAGAGAATAAAGATTGGATTCAGAGTGTGTCATATTCCTATTAATAGACAAATGGGAGATGAATGAATCTGATCAAATCCTGTAATTATTACCAGGAGATATTGATGAAATCTCAGTGTAATTTTCTATTCCTAATTTCTTTTCCTATATATAACAGTCTGCAAAGTGCTTCAGGGTGCCTTTGAATGAAAGTAGCAGATATTAGTGGGAGATTTATCATTGTTTTGATTATGATCATCTACTTACTCTTTATAAGCAATCTTTGGTACATAAAAAAGAAATACATTACGCATATATCAGCAAATGACATATTCAAAGTAATGATAAGATTCTGTATTGCTATTCATTTGTTTATATAACGATTTAATACAACCGGACTTCTGATACTGGAGTAATTTGTTTTCTCTGATTTTGTTAGACATAATTTAATTATCAGTCCAGTCCTACAAAGAACAAATAAACAACATACAACAGGTAGGAATGGACTCAGTTTTAAAAGATATGGTTTCGCCAGTTGAGAAATTGTTTTGAGAATGCAAATGAAACACCTGCTGGATTGAAACTGTAGTGTTAACCACATATTATTTAGTTATTTGCAGAGGTTTGAAGAACACAAACTCCCAAGTATGTCTATTTCAAAAGTATACAATTGTCCACCTCTCACAAGACCCAGCTTTTTACTATGAAAGCACCTCTGTGGTAATCCCTGCATTTCCATAACCTGAATAAGGTATAAAGGAGCTGATCCAGCTACTATCTGCAAATGAATGTCTGTAAAAAACACTGTGAAGGACACAGATGTGACAAGTATTGGTATTTTCTCTCTTCCAAAAATATCTGGCAAGAATTTTATTTATATTAAAACCGCTAAGAAGAACTAATATTACAGAGAATTTTATGAACAATGCAAGTTTGGCATCAGATTTAATAACCTGGAATTGAGTTACTTGGAAACATGCAAGCTCTAATTAACAGGATTAAAAACAGGCCAAACAAAAGCTAGGATTAAAGCAGAACTCTTGCAAGGTTTTGATAAAATTTAGCTAACTTTTTAATGTGCATACTATGCAGCATAAAAGCCATACTTTTAGATTCACCCTGTACCCAGGGCTGTGCTCTTTGGAATTATAAACTGCCAACCATATACTCGAGGCCAAAAGTTTTTATTTCCACTTGGTTTTGCTGTTCTGAGGGATTCTTACAGTTCTCTTGTCGCTTTCTCATGTGTTGTCAGCTCAGATACAACCCTTATACGTTAAGTTGGAGCTAATGACTCACCCTTGATTTGTCTGACAAGGGGTATTATGGAAAATTTCTCGTTACTATACAGGGTCATAAAAAGTGAAAGAGGGTCAGAACTCAACGTAAGGGTTTTTTGTTGGTTTTGTTTGGTTGTTTTTTGTTTTGTTTTGGTTTTGTTTGACACACCAGCATTGGACAGGATAAGATCTGATGAAATATGCTGTTTTTAACTGCAAAAGGAGAAACTCTACACTTAAGACTGATCTTAACAGAGCTAAACTTCTTGTCTAGCACAAATAATTTTTTTCTCTTGTGAAAGCACTCAGCTCCTGAAAATCTAAACAATTCGATGAAAGACCATCTAATCCTAGCGCCCGAATTGCTAACATAAATCCATACTTTGAATTCTATTAGTAAAGCTCAATTCTACCAAAGATATAAGGCTGATGGTGCAGCATTCATAAGAAATCTCTGTTTAGAAATTACAAAGGATTGAATAGCCCAGATAAAATTAATTTAATAAACAAGCACCATATTCAGCAATAGTTCCACCAGAAGAATAATGACCAAATTTAAGACACATCAATGACAATGGACAAAAAATTTGCATTTAGCATGAATGGCTTAAGTTACTTTATAAACTCCTAAGCTTCTTAAAGAAGTAACCAGTCTAAATTAGCCATTTAAAGACATGTTTAATTCACTCTTTCTTCCTGGAATTGAGGCTTAGATGTCCTTTTTTACTTTACATAGTCTATCCCTTGCCTGATCTCTAATATGAATAAACTTTAAAATTTAAAACATTAGGAAATAAATTTTCTCCTTTGCACACCTCTCAAATCTCATAAACCCATAACACAAATCCTGATAATTAAATGGACAGTAATATAAATAACTATAAACATTATGTATGTGGATTATATGCTTTAACAGTGATTAAGTAATGAATACTTTGTGAGGCATACAGTCTATAATTCAACAACTTGCTAATGTCTATTTTAAAAAAGTTAATAACCCCTTGATTTTTTTAAACAAAAACCTTAAAACACCCTAAGTCTTCTAAACTCAGTGTCTAAAAACCACTGTCCAGTATGACCAGGCATCTGTTTAATTGAGCTGAACAATTTAAGGTGCCTGAAGTTGAAACTGTATCCCCATGAAATTTGTGCAAGCAGTTTTTTCTGAGTTACGAAGTTGACAAGAAGTCTGGTCCATTTCTTCCCTTTTCTCTGTTCAGCAAGAAGATATGCCAATGCTAACATGACTCTTACCAGTTCCAAGGGTACCAGGGATATGAAGTGAGATACAGTAAGAACTTGGTGAGAAATGTGTCTCATTTAAAAAATCCATTGGGAAGGAGATTGAGATAACTGAAACTGGCTCTATAGGTTCTCTTGTCTGAAATGACTTCTTGACTTTCCTCTCAAACAGGAGTTCGCAAGAAACTGAATAACCAAAGCAAAAGGGGAATAATGGACATATCAAATGGAGCTGTGCTTTCTTTTGAGCAATATGGATCAACTTCAGTGGAAAATCTGCCTTTTCTGAGTATTTGCTCATATTCTCCTTCCAACAAAACAGGAGACAGAAAGTATCTTCTTCAAGCAGAGCTGTTCCTCTTACAAACTTCATTTCTTTAGTGTTCTTTCCAAGAAATAAAGAAATCTAGGTACCTCTTCTTTTGAGGTCCAACAACTCCTCTGACTTGACTGTTAATTTTTCTTATTTCTATATCAAGATATTTTAAGAATGAAGTCCAGGAATCCTACCATGCTCTAACCTATCTTTGCATCTGTCAGCAATTTTATCAATTTTCTGTCTCATTTTCAATTTTTTTAAAGTAAGTCAGGGAACCTATGTGACATTTCCTTTAGGAGAAAGGCTGAATTGGGATGTCCCTTCCACCTTGTGTGATTACAGAGACAAGATTACTTGGGATTCAGCTGAAGCCAAGCAAAGAAAGTTCTGTGGATGTAGAGCTGAAAAAAGATTATATGAGAATTTTCTAAGGAAAATTGACATTGGAAAGGGCACATAGCTTTCTGAAACAGATTTTTTTTAGTTAGTTCAATTTCATTTGGCATTTTAAATCAGTATGATACTTTGATCTCAAAATATTTCAAAATTTGAAAGTTCTTTTGAAAAATAATTGTTTATAAATGTATTAAAAATAACCCAGAATTAACAATGCCAAAAAAACTTTCTAGTCATCCTCATAAAGTTTTAAATGCTTTTTTTCATACCAAAATGAGAAAACTGTGTTCTGAACAGGTGTAATCAATTGAAGGACAATAAAGTAAATGTGCTATTCAGCTATTCAACATGGCCCAGAAAGTTAAATGTCTGTCTTCCTATATCACTTTGACAGAGAGAAACCTGCATTTATTCCATGATGCATCCACAGATGCTGAGCCTTCCCATGAAACAGCAAGCTATCTTAGCTCTGAGGGAAGAAAATCATGGACTGTACTGAGTATTACCACCTGCTTCAAAAATTATCTAATTTAAAACTCCAAGCATTTTAATCACACTTTTGTACATCTGAATGCACTATAGTAACATTTTACTGTGTGCACACTAGAAGCAGTTATCTAACGAAATGTGTGGTTTTAATATCTGCACTTCTGAATATACTGTTGGCAAGATCTATGCAGATAAATGATTAATTCTTTGCAGTTATCTCTTCTACTGACTATCTATAAGCCTTTGGATCATATCCTGTCAACTATCAGACCAAATATATTTCCGGTAGGATTTTTAAGGCAGAAGGATCTGTATTGGAAAAAATATTAAAAATCTCAGAGCAGCAGCTCGGAGGCTTCATTTCTTGGAGTTCTTGACAACTTTGACAGTTTTATTTTGTATGACTGAAAGAGCTAAATAAAGATAATTGACTATGGCATGACAAAATAACAGATGACTACAATTAATTTTGACTTCAGCCCCTATATGTCTGTTGAGTTCAATAAGGTACTGAAGTGCACAGCTAAGTGCTGAATTTGGTCCAGAAAACTGAAAGAAGCATGGGACTTACTGCATCCAGAAAATGTCAGTAAAACCCAATTGCATAAACATCTACCATTACTTTACTAAACATCTACCCTTTCCCTAGCACTTCCTGTAGTGTCCATCTTTACATCACGTCTATGCACATACCTCATACAACACAGAAACCAACCTATGCCTCACGTACAGGCACCATGGGAAACATAAGGGTGCTGTGATTTAGCTCACATCTTCAGTTGCCTGCATAGCTTTGACACTAAACATTTTGGGAAAAGATTTATGTTGATCACACCTTGGAGAAGCTGAGGGAGCTGGGGGTGTTTAGCCTGGAGAAAAAGAGGCTTGAGGAGAGTTCCCATTCTGAAATACACTGAAATATATTTTTTTTTTTGGTATTACACATAATCTGCTAACTAAGCCCCATCAGAAGACCTCAGTTTCAGTCCTTAGAGGACTAAACTATAGTACAACTACCACATTACACTTTAATTTTGTCTCCATGCTAAGCCCCAGAAGATCGCTTCCCATTTTACTTTTGCGGGTGTGTGGAAGAAGGCAAATCCCCAACAGCAGTGCTTCTCTCAAAGTGGCACTTACCCCATCAGCTCACATGACTAGTTTTATTAAGCTTTTCTTACATACCACGTAGCTTGTATATCTGTAGCTCCTTACTCCACATGAGGATTTGTTAACCCACTGCTGTTTGAAGCTGGAATCAATGACCCTACAAGTTAATATTTTTTTATTTCTGCTTATCTAATATACGGAAAAGTTGTTTCTAACTGAAAAATGATAAGTAAAAGTAGTCTAAAAATGAATTCTGCATCAGGTTCATGGTTTTTTATGTTGTTCTTATAATTTGGTAGACCCTTTAAATGATCCTGGAACTGGTAAGTAGATGGGGACTGAACAGCTATTTCAAACATCAAACCATGCCAAAGACAAATGGAAGAGGAAATGTGGAATAACAATTACTACAAAAAAATCCAAGCAAAACCAAAACAAAACCTTAAAGGATTATCTACAAAGTGTGCTATAAACACAATGAATGATGTTTCTACATCTACTAAGGAAGAAAAGTGGGGTCTATTATCGTGGAAGTTCTCTAGTTAGAAGAAGAATTAAATATCCCAGTACAAAACATTTTAAATGTACCCCCATTCATCAGAAACAATTATCTGAAACTGAATGCTCCAAGATACTCAAGCACATTTAAAGCAATGGCACAGCATAGAGGTAATTAACAGATGTCTTTATTCATTATGTAAACACTTCGCTGTCAAGCACAAGCAAAACATGGATACTTTCCCTCTGCTTGTAAACACACACATACATATTTCTCAGAATTGATTTAATTTAAATTAGGCTTTTGTTTTAGTGCTTTTCCTAAAAAGATGGATGACCATTTTGCAAGGATATGCAAATTTACCCAGAGATTAATTTCTCTATGACCTTTCTTTCTTTATTTTTTTTTTATGATACTGTTACTGTTTGTCTGTGTGTGTGTGTATATCCACACATACTTATTACAGTACAGTAACAGGGGAAATGAGAAAGGGTACTACACAAGGTACTTGCTGAAGTTTTTTTAAAAATGTGTAATTCCTGCCGTGTGCTCCACTGTGTCACCTCCACAGGCAGTTGGATTCTGCAGGACTGTACCTAGAGATGCTCTCACTGCATTTACTCACAGTATTGTGAGAAAACCGAGTGACAGAGATTAGGATTTGAACTACAGGGAAGGCATGGTATGCCATAGTTTGTGCTAAATATTAGACCAAATGGAGATACCCTTGTTTAGAAAAATCTGTTTTGATACACTGACTAGAATGTCAAGTATTTGTTTAGAGTTTTTTTTGACCACACTTATACAGGATTAGTGACTTATTCATTAGCCAGACTGCTTTACGTTATTGCTCTGATGGGTTTCCATTATCCCTTCTGTTAGCCTTTGAGCTCAGCTTTCCTCACATGACACATCGCCACCTTTTCCCCAACAAAAGGCTGACACAAAGGTAGCAGAACTCACCATTCACTTCCTAACACAGTTCCATCTGAACTCAGCCTGTCTTTTCCTACCACAATACTTGATGAACTCCCCCAAGGATTTTTACTACAGTCTGCTGTGACCACATGGACTGAAATGTCTCTGGGCCAGGCCACAGGTTGTCACACAACCTGTGATAATATGGTCATGAACAAAGGAGCCTGATGATGAGGTGAGTGAGAAGTCCCAATTACCCCTCCATCTTGTCTACAAGAATGCTTAGGACTCCAAGCAGTCCTTTGGGGACTTTATTGGGAAGCTGACGCTGAAGCGACCATATTGCACTTCTCTGATATTTCAGACTGTGACATTTTTTATCAGCCCTAAGTGAAGACAGAAATTAAAATATAATAAAATATGGTCCAAAGGCCTAGGGCTCAGAGTATTTGCAGGTGGTGCACTGGGAGCCTTGACAAAGTTATGCTGCATTTTTAATGGGTAAGTATGTTAATTTGCCAAATGTTGATATATTTTTTTTCCTGACGGCTTAAATGTAATTTACTGCAGAGGCTTCTTGCCTTAAAACTAGTCTATGAGATAAAAGTTGCCTCATGGGTGTAGGGATACCAAGAAGTCTATCACTTCTACCTATAAGCAAAGACTATTTAGGGAACACGGGAAAGGTTTCAGTCACTGAGGACAGTTCTCTCCTACTGCAGGCAGCTGAATCACTTATCTTCTGCAGAATCTGAACATGTCTGCACTGGTTCCCAGAGGGAACTATTTTTTTTGTACACTATCTCCTATGGTGTTAGGTTTTGGATGAGACCAAAATAATATAACACAGGGATGTTTTTGCTATTGCTCAGCAGTGCTTACAGAGTCAAGGCCTTTTCTGCTTCTCACATCATCCATCTAGCAAGTGGGCTGGGGTGCACAAGAAGTTGGGAGGAGACACATCTAGGACAGCTGACCCCAACCAAACAAAGGGATATTCCATACCATATGGCATTGCACTCAGCAATGTGGGGAAGAAGAAGGAAGAGGATAATGTTCAGGGGGTTTGGTATTCAACCTACCAAGTAGTCATTGTTATAAGTTAGCACGATACTGGAGAACTTAAAGAGGCCAATTTATAATAAGTATAATAATTTTATTAGTAAAT
>JAWMRA010000078.1:53779983-53798347 GCA_035584735.1 Pseudotriccus pelzelni | reverse complement strand
CTCTATTGATAACAGTTTCTGGGAAATGGCATGGAAGGTTATAGAATACATAAGTTTGGGTTACACCCATCCAGTGACGAATTGGTCCCAGCTGTTCTAACTAGGACAGATAAACTCACACCTAGTGCATGATACTGGAACAATTTATAGAATTTAAGTGTCTTTTACAAACCTAACTACAGGAAAAAAAAAGAAGTAAAAACAATCTCCTTTTTCTCTAGGTATTAAAACCACTGCTTTTTTTCCTCTATTTTCAGCTTTATGTATGAAAGGTTATTTGATTGCTTTGAGTGTTGTTCACAGATAGTACAAGCAATCTTCCTCTTCACAATAAAATAACGCACTATGCATATAACAGTAGTTCCCAAGCAAACATAATACTGCAGGTGAGTCTTGCCTATTGTTTTTAGTTCTTTATCAGGTTTTTTGCAGTGGTAAGAATCTGCTATTGGGCAAAATAAGAAAAGGACAAAGAATGATTCTTCCTTCAAATGCTGAAATTTGGCTACTACCTTGGTGATGAACTGACAAGATATTTTGATCAGTCACCTGAAGAAAATATCCCCATCAAGTCTGCGATCTGATACAAAAAATATATCTTACGGGCTTCTGTTTCTCCCTCCCATATGATTATTTCCACTCTTCCCCTTATACATATATATGTCCTGGTACACCAAAGAACAAAGCGAAAAACATGAGCAGATATAACTTTTGTTTACACTGGAGAATTAACACCTTCAACTTGATGGACTCCCTCGTGATTGTTTTGGCTAAAATATGACTGCTAATAGTAATGACAGCCAAGCATGAACTTCTCTCTTCATCTACCCTATAACACAGGTTGTCATGGATTTTAGATGTCTTCTACATATGACTGCACTGATTCAGAAATAAAAAAGTCATGGGAGTCTTACAATTTAAGAAGAAAAGAAAAGGACTCTCTTCAAGACCTAAGCGGTGTCAGGTACTGAGTGAAATACATTGTGCTGGTCAGCACTGGGGTGATTTCATCTTCATAGCCTGGCACTGAGGGCAAAGTCATTACTCTTTAAGTTGGCCCAGAAATAAAAAGAGGAGGAAAAGGAGAAAATAATTGGCAGCTGAAAGTTCTGCAGTGCACAGTGCTCAGCATACTCTGCCTTTAACTGACAAGCTGTGGCAATAAGGTCATTTGCGTTAAAGCTAAGACCAAAAGCTTTTCATTCAGACTAAAAACTATGCATCTCTCTAGGCAAAACATAGTAGACATTTTTGTTCTTGCTCACTCAACTTGTCACTGACACTAATCATGAAGTTTAATAACAAAAAGAATACATGTATGCTGAAAATAATATTCAAATCATCTCTATGGTAGAATTAAAAATCACGTCTGCATTTTCACCTGCTAATTCATAAGCCTCTCAGAAATTTCATAGAATTCTCCAAAAAAGATGTTTCTAACAAGAGCAAGAATATGACAGAGAATAATAATTATAGATACCTAATTCCGATAATTTTTTTCAGTGTAACTGTTGAGTGATTCTCTAACTGAAAAAGATCTGAATGAGATCATCTGTCTGTGACTGGTTGGAACTGAAGTCAGCTGAACACAAGAAAGCCTGAACAGCAACACTCAGAAGTGACATTGGCAGCAGGATGAAGACTCATTTTTTGTCTCATTACAGTGCAAATTAATAAAAAAGGATAACATCTTTTCATCTCTCTCCCCTTTAGTTTAATTCACTACTGCTAGCAATGAATGATGAATGAACCTGAAGTCAAATGGGAATCATCTTCATCCTTAGCAGGTTGCTAGAGCTTGACCATTTTCACATTTACAGCAAGGTAAAAGACTCTACTCATGATGCATGAAGCAGTACAGATTCCCGTTTCTTCATTCTTAGCAATGCTAGTTTTGTATTGATTGCAGGATGAAAAACCATAGTAACTGCACAATGAGTTCACAGGACTGAGTAAATAACAGCAAGTAAGAAGGGAGCATTTTAACAAAGACTAGGCATGTTGCTAAAGAGTTATTTCATGTCACATAAATGTCCACTTTTCCCATATATTTTCGGTTTTGGAGAAAGTTACGATTTTGTTCCTCAGATGTCTGTTCACTGCCACGAGCCATAAGCATTAAGGGAAATGTTTTCTTTACTGTCAGTGAGTGGGATGACAGCTAAACTCCAAGTAGTTGTTATAAAACAAGGCCAGCATGAAGTTTCTAAGATGAATAATACAGAAGGGAAAAGGGAGAAAAGAGAAGTCAAATTTGCGTGTTTCATGATTCATTTCAATCAAAAAGTTTCATGATCTATTGAATTCTGATACTTCTAATCCCATCAACCTGTATTAGTACAGTTTGCCAATCTGTCAGTTCCTATGAGCTACATGCATATGGCTGTTGTCAGTATTTGAATGGAACTTCTCTAAAGGAGAAAGAACAATCTAGGTGATCCTAGGTTTGCATGGATCTTGGACTAGAGCTGCCGGCTCATTAGAAATACAACACAAACTAGGGGCAACTCCAGGCAGAAGGTATTGTCTGTCCTTCAAAGTCTACATAAAAGTAGTATGAACACTTATTGCACAAGAGTTTCTATGCCCTTCATCTGCCCTTAAACTAACTTTTAGATCACTCTAACTAGCCTTGTGTGCATATTTATGGTAGTAAAGGTACAGCACTGAGGAAAAAACCAGTCCTTTTGTGTTTATAGACTGCCTTGTCTAATACAGCCTTGCTCTGTGTCTGAGTCCTACTATGGTATTGAGGCACAAGCAAAGGAGAATTTGAAAGGCGCTACTTAGCATATCTGTAGCAAGACCAAGTGATCCACTTTAAAATTTCCATATCCCAAACTCCTGATCTCTTGCTATCAGTAACCAAAGGAGTTTTTCTTGTGGAAGAAGCAAAAAGGAAGAATGTACGATGGATAAACATAAGGTATATAAGTTTCTATAAGCGGAAACATAGAACAGGTTATAAAAATAAGAGGATAGAATTCACTTAATGTTCAGCGTGCAACCTCTGTTTCAATATTGCACACCAGTTACATCTGATGAGCACAGCTGAGAAACACGGAACAGACAGCAGCCTATTTAATATCCAGACACTTGCTCCTTTTCCCTACCAGAGTAGTTTTAATGGCCAAATTATAACTAGAAGGAATGAACTTCCTGGCTTCTGGCTATGTTTTTCTGTTGGTGAAAGTTTCAGCTCAGATCTACCAATCATTTGGAAAAGAAGTGCTACTGGCTGTATTAAACCTAGCATTTCCTAAGGTCTGAATGCTTAACTTTCTGTCTTTAGTGTCCCTCTTCGTGCAGATTTTTATCTGTGCCATTACATACTGTCACACCACTGAATTTTGATTGACTGGAAATATATTAACATTAGATGCTGACATCACTGTAGAAAGGAACTCCACAAGGTAACCCTGAAAAACCTACAAAAGGCTGGCTGGATTTGTAGGAGTACAAGAAAAACAACCATATGAAGTACTGCAATTTGTCAGCTAAGCTTCCCTGCCTCCATCCATAAAACTAATTAACGCCTTAAGTATACCTAAAAAAATAAATTGTGGCATTTCAGCTTTTATTCAATTAAGAGACGGAATTACTGCACACAAACACAACATAAAACACAATTAATAAATGTGTTTTCTCGTCTGTCATTTCACAGATGGCCTTTAAGCTCTTCAAAAATGTTGAATAACAGTGTTCAAAGTGGGGTGGCCTAATTCTACAAAATTTCCTCAATTCCTAGAAAATTGTGGTTCATCAACTTTGCGAGATGTGAAGCAAAACAGCAGGACATCACAAATCTTACTAGATTTTTTCTGTTATTTTTTTTTTTATTTTCTGGTTTCATGTAATGCAATGTATTTTCTTGTTAAATATAGGTCTCTCTATTTTAGCAAAAGTCTGTTTCATGAGTTACTATTTAAATACATGGTTACCTTATATAAATACTTGATTTTTGTGTGTTGTCAATCTTCTGGTTAAACTGGAAATTTTTTATGTCATGTATATATATATATATAGTGTTTCTAATCATGCCTGTTCCTCAATACAACTTTTACAGTCCTTCTATGTATATTATATTTGATCCATATTACATTTTTAAGACTTCTTTATATAACACTACAAATAGTAACTAAATTGAAAGCAAATGTAGTCAATTAGAGTAAAAAATAAATTCTCAGTTTGGTTTCGGCTTTTGTTTTTCACATAACCTAGGCACTTCCGATCATACAGCACCTCTGAGGAAAGTCCAGTGGCTGCCTAGATGAGAAAGTAATGGAAAAAAACACCTCTAAAGGCACTGTTATCAGGTTCTGACGAAGGACAGGAGAGGCCAGTGTCATGTAACTAGCCAGTTCTCTCTGCATCAGCAGCTCTGTTACTGAGAGCACACAAGGATGTAAGGACAGATGGATTTTCAGAAGTGCCTAAGGGAGTCAGGAACTGAAATACCAATGATTTCGATGGTAATTAGAACATACTAAACTTAAGCCTTGATGTCTACCTGTAGCTCTAAGAGCCTTTAATATACTGTTCTATCTGGCTACAAATGACCTGCCTGTCACTGCCACAGCCTCAGGCTGGCATTTCAAGACCCACCCTATTCCTGTCAGTCAAACAAGTCATGTCATTCTGAACTCTGTGTAGTCATCTTTTTCCAGGACCCGAAACTTTCTTCCGAAGCTCCCTTAGTAGGAGAAGAGTTCTGAAGGGAAGGTGGGATGTATCCTACAGAGCTTTATAGAAAGCACCTGTGGGATGATGGGTGGAGTTAAACCTAGAGGGGATTAATAATTTTAAGGTAAAAAGCAGCTGCGACTCCCTGGATGGACAGAGGTAGACATGTTCCCCAGTACAACAATATCTACTCAGAAAGCAGAACAGTGTGTGGAATGAAATGGAGACGACGTGGCCACCCTCCATTCTAATCCCAACAGACTGGAAGAACATTGTGGTACTGAGACTGTACAGTATCTGCCTGATAAGGGAGAATTAAGATGTTCTGCTGCTGAAGCCAAAAACCATGGCAAACCCCCTCCTCAGGGTTCCAAACCACAACCATTAGGTACACCAATCAGAAATGAAAGGTTTTTATGACTAGGGCCACTCAAACTCCACCCAAACATAAAGAAAATAGTATAAAAGTAAGTTGGAGAGAGGGGGAATCTGGGAGACCTCCACTGAAACTGCTGGGATCAGTTGATGGGCTGAGTCCATTTCCTCTCCCCCACAGAGGGATGTATTGGGTGAGAAATATGCTCTACATGTGTTAAATGCTGCTTTTAGGACTAGAGCTTTTGTTTGTACTTACCCCATAGCATATTAATTAGACTGTTTCGTATCAGAGTTTGTGCTTGCAATATATATGCATCAGTAGATGGCTCTAAATATATTTTTGCAGTAGACACTCTCACTGACAACCTTTGAACCTTATTAACCTGTCTCAACTTGTATTAATGGAAAGTGTTATTCCTTAAACTGTTCAGTGAGTCCTTGCAGTTGACGGCGGTGGATAACACCTTGGCAGGACCCACTGAGGGGTCCTGGCTCTGGTGAGTTCCCCCTAACAAGGTAGGCTGAGGTATCCGCCAACCTTGTGAACCTGCTGGTGAAGTGTCTCCTTGTGAGACGCTGACAGACTGTCAGACACCAGAGTCTCAACTTTCCTGGGGGACCACCCAGCAAAAATCTGAACTCCCACCTTTCACATGAAACAAAAATAAAGCAATTCTGTAGGCTCTGCAGACAGAAACTTTAATATCCAAGCTGTGACAGAGTATAAACAAGAAAATGAGGCTTCCTCCTCCTGGTTTTATTGCTCATTTGCTCCATTTGTCCAAACCATGGTTATATCTAATTCTCCTTAGCAGCTTTTGATCATCTTTAGGGCCACTAAGTAGTTCTTGAAAGATGAGCAACCACATCAGTAATCGGCAGTGAAGTCCATGCCCGGCTTTGTAACCTGAAGTGCATTAACATCAGGAAGTGCTAAACGAAAAAGATTCTTATGTCACTTTTTCTGAGTGAATCCTTGAACAGCACCAGAGTATATCTTCAGACCTACTGTGATTGCTATGTAATAAAAAGTAAGGAGCCCATGGTGTAGAAACTTTGGCCAATCTGAGTGTTTAACTGACTTTAGGGTCAAAGGAGATTAGAAATCAAAATTGCTTTGCAGATCTTTACATTTGCTACTTAATTGGTACAATGTGCTTGTCTCTACAATGACAGCAATTTTTTAAAGAAACTGTCTTAATTGTAATAATAATGTTTTTATTCAACTAAAGCTTTTTTTTTTTTCCCCTAAAAGCCCTATGTTTTACCTAAAGGTACTCATGTGATTATGATTTTGTTGAACAGCAACCCAGAGAAATTCTTGTTACTAATAACAGCTACCTTAGTAGATTTTATTCTCTCAAGATTGAGACAATCTGACTTTGAATGTCAACCACACACTCTTTAAAAAATGATCTTTGTTAGGATCAAAAACTACCCTTTTTATATAATCTGAATCATTTAACTCTGAATTAATTTCATTTTAGACACAAGCCATGGATAATTTGGGACTAAGGATATTTTGACAAGATTCCTCTGAGTGAAGCTCTTCCCACCTGTGTTTTTGTTTCTTTATCATGACAAAAATGATTACTTAATACTTACATTGCAGTAGCAACATGAGTTTCTGTTAAGAATAAGGTTCTATTTTAGATGATGTGTGCAAATACACATACATTTGAATTACATATTCAAATTCACGGACAATATCTACCATTGGTCTTACCTGTCATCCAGGCATGATAATCAAAACATTAGGCATGTGTTAAATAGCTCTACAACTATTTTATTCAAATAGACAAGTGTAAAGTTGCTCAGTGAAATTTTAAAAAGCATTAATGGAACAACTGTCCAGATGTAAGGTTTATCAAGTCTATGGTGTATGCTAATGCCTGGGAAAAGTTACACTGTAATTGAGTCCATAATTAAGACAGCTGGTTCTATACTTACACAAAATTACTCACATACTTGGTTAAAAAACCCAAATCAAACCAAACACAAAATGTAGGAAAAAGAAGCATTTCAGCCTGCCTAAAGAGCTTTAATTTGTATCCTGTACCTATCACCATGATATATATTCCTTGACTGTTCACTGACCATTATTTATTCCAGAGGACTCCAGCATTGTTCAGTATAGGAGGCAGACAATACTCATTCAGCAAAACACTGCTTAGTCTCCAAATTTATTTTCATGCTTCAATATGTAGATCTCATTTTATGTCTAATGTGTTGTTTCAAATCTTTCTAGAAAGACTGCATTTTCCCTTTGGATTTTTTATAGTGCTCATTAGTACAGCAGATGATTGCTTCATATATCTACCTATCTTTGCAATACCTCCATGGGCAACTATCTGGCGTAATTTCCATTCTACAGATTGGATGTTGAGGCTGAAAACACATACTTAGTGCTCGATGTGAGATTCCTACAGGCTTTTTTTTTTTTCTTTAAAGGACAACATTAGATACATTGAGAGAGAATGATCCCTTATTCTGGTTGCAGCTGTGAATGTTTGTTATTTCCACAAAGTGGACCTCTGGGTTTCCAGTTAGATCCCCAGAATTGAACTACTGACTGTTCTGCGAGGAAATGGCTTATGAAACTTCAGAAGCATCATGCAGGAATGTGATTCCAGAGACAGGGCTAGAATCCAGTTCTCCAGAGGAGCATTCTGCTTTGCTATGAGATGATTCATCAAACTGTAATTCCTTTCTTCATTTCTAACACAATTTCTAATTCCTACAATAAAATTTGTGGACAATATTCTACTTACACTACATCATTCTGATTCAGCCTGAGCCACTTTTCAGTGGCTCCCCAATCTCCTTTAAAAATCTCTGTACTGAATCTCACTCGTCACTTTTCATTTTCACAATTTCCATGAAGCAGACTTCCCATTTTATTTCTTTACATTTTCTAGTATAGTTGCTGCTGTGGCTACTGACTTCTCCCCGTTCTGTCTTCCCCCTGTAAACCCTAAAAAAAACCCAAACAACTTTTCCCAAATTTCCTGGACAGGAACAGAACACTGTAGGCATACTACAATCTAATGCAGCGCTCCCAGCTATGGATAGGATATGCAATTAAGGCGAAAGTCCCACCTGGTCTCTCACCCCGGTTTCAGCCTTTACTCAGCTCTTCTGTTCAAGGACTGTATGTTTTTCTAAAATTAGTTGTGCTGATGAGCTCTGGTGACAGCTGTGGCTAGCTGCTTTGTCAGTCTGCTCATCACAAACTGTTGCAGATTCTGCAGTCTAAACCGGGAGCTGTTTTGCTATCACCAAAAGGGAGTATGGACATGTTGGAGGCCCTGGTTAAATTCTGGCCCTGATGCTTGAAGTCGTCAAGGTCTCCTCTGCTCTGAAGCTCAGTTGCTTTTGATCAAGCTGGCTAGACAAAATTCCAAACTAGGTCTCCTCAAAATAGCTCTCAAACCCAAAAGGTATGACTGTGGAAAGGACTAGATTTTGTCAAAACCAAACTGAAAATATGAATCTTGAATAAAATGCCCATAAAGACTATAATAAGGCATTTGCTTCTTCCTGTGATTTACACATACCACAGATTAGAATATAATACCCAGTTGCAAAATTACTTTTCATAAGCATTTCTGTAATAAACAGTAGTTGTCTTGAAAAAATTCTGACACGTGCCTAGAGAAATACTTTATAAATATATTCTTTTATGAATTCTGAGTGAACAGCTGAATATCTTTTATGATAATCCTGTTTTAGACTTAAAATTAATAACTATATGAATCTATTTATTAGTAGAATACAGATAATCTTGGTGTATATGGGGTTGTAGAGGTTACAGAAAAAGATTATTTAGTAAACACTGCTTATTAAATTATCATGTGTGACTCATCGAGAATCTTCAAGAAAAGATCAAAAGTCAATGCTATTTCCCCTACACATTTCCCTTGGTGTAAAAGAAAACACTCAACATATGGTACAGACACTATTATTCATGGGTATGTATCCAGTGCCTCAGGCAATGGAAACTGTAAGTGCTCCTAATTCTACCATTATTGTAATTATTATTACAATATCTTCCTTTTATCATTACCATTTTGACACAGAACCAAACCTCCTCCCTCCTGCCACATTGCTCTAGTGCCTATACTTGAATTGGAGCCCTCTGACTTTATATTCTTCACTCTGCATATAATTCTATCTCTGAACTTTGATGGCATGTCTGACTCCCATTCTCTAATATTGACTTCTCTATCTCTGTGGTGTTCTATAATTCACCCCCTATCACAGCTAACAACAAAGTATTCTAACAATGTCAATGCTTTGGGAGGCAGTGTCTTTAGCAATATTTGATTTTCCACATCTTAGTCGATAATTTTTTCAGGGCCTGGAACATTTCTTTTTATTACTCAAATATTGAATTTTTCATACTTCTTTCTTGCAGACCACACCAAATTGGGAACAGTGGCAGATATGCCAGAGGGCCATGATGCCATCCAAAGGGATCTTCACAAGATGGAGAAACAGGTACACAGAAATGCCATGAAGTTCAACAGCAAAGAGTGCAAAGCCTTGCACCTGGGGAAAAACAACCCCATGCACCAGTATATGTTGGGAGCCACCCAGCTGAGAAGCAGCTTGCCAGAAAAGGCCCTGAGAGTTGTGGTGGACACAAGGTTGAACATGAGCCAACAGTGTGTGTTTGAGGCCAAGAAGGCCAATGATAACCTGGGGTATATTAGGCAAAGTGTTGCCAGCAGGTCAAGGGAGGCCATCCTTCCCCTCTGCTCAGCTCTGGTTAGGCCACACTTGGAGTTCTCGGTCCAGTTCTGGGCTCCCCAGTACAAAAGTCCAACAACTTCCTTTGAAATACAGAGCCTTGTTCTATAATACACATTAAGGCTGGTTCTTGACACATTTTTCTCATGAAAGACCGATAATGAGGGTGAGAGACAATAGATGAGTGATTTCAGTTCGTATCTCTCACATTCAAATGCAGCAACACCACCATAAAAAGGAGAAATTCTGGGGAAAAAAAAATGAAGTTGCAGAGATAAAATTAATACTGTCATTAATATAATATATAATAAATACTGTAATAATGGTAATATAACTGAATCTGATGGAGGCAAAGTTGCATTAGCAGACAAAATGCTGGCCTTTCCTATGAGAACTTGCCTTTGCAATTCTAGCGTTCTTTTCTACAGCTCAGTGGGTGTGAAAACATAAATATAGTCCTTATATTTGACAGTCACAGATACCGTGAATAAAATTGAAATGAAGACATGGATAGATAATGTCACAGGAGGGATCACAAATATAACATTTTTGCCTTTGTTCTTTGGTAAGAAAGGAAATAGAGAAAAAAGAGATATTCAAAGTAATGACAGCGTTGTAAAAGTTGAGAGATTTGGCCATTCTCATCCTATCTCTTTGTAAACCACTCACCATTGCTTATAATCAGCATCACAGTTGCAGTAGTACTTGGGATCGGTACAGTTGCGCTCGATGCCGCAGGCACATTTTTGAATGCCAGGTCCTGATCCGCCCCAATAGTAGTGCTTCTCATTGGCTTTTCCAACCCACCAGGTATACGGATTCCCTTCTGCAAGGAACAAAAATGCAACGTTATGATGCATCAAAGCTCCATAATGCATTGACTGAGCTTAGCTCTTTCATATGTAAATGCTAATAATACATAACTGGAGCCATCCCATATTTTGGGCAAACGAATGCATTCATCATTACTGAGCAATTCAAAGGACCTTACCAGGTAAACAGAACACATTTTCTTTTCTTGCAATTCATGCAATTTATAATGATTGAAATTAACTATTTTTTATCTTACATCCTCTTTGTTTAACTTTTAAATTGCTCTCTGTTTATATAATGCGAATATGTGTGATTCCATAATTATTTTCAATTAATTTAAAACTCACATAGTAAGCTACCAGATGGATTATTTCAATATTTGAACACAAATGCTGCATAGAAAGATACATTTATTTTATTTTATTTTCTATTTTATATAACAGCTTTTAATTGGAAATTATTCTGTCTTCACTGGAAAACAAACATGTTCATCATGATCTCTCCAACTTGTCCAAAACAAAGTGTAAAGAGATATTATCAAATCCCAAAAGCATCTTAACTATTTCAAAAAAAAGTATTAAAAAAAATTAATAATGTAGTAAAGGTGATTTGAACTTTGATGTAATCATATTTCTTGGCATTGGGTCTGTAGCTTGATATTTTCATATATTGCTTTAAGTTTATTTCTAATAATTTTGGACTAACTAAGCCTCTTATGTGTAAATAAATAAATAAATAAATACCCCCCCTTTCACTTTAATTTCTAATTTGAAAAACTGCCTTTACCGGACTTTTTTTTTTACCTCTGATTCAGCAAGACACTTAAATATGAACTTAACTTCAAACACGTGAATCACTCAGTAAGTCTCAATGTACTTATATTAGTGATTTTTCACACTGAAAAATAATGACTGAGCTCAGCCTACAATCATGTTTTTTAAAAATGTCTCTTTTCTCTCACCTAATCAACTGCTTGCATTTTTACATTAAATCAAATTAAGCTATTTGCATGGAATTCACTTAATAAATTTTACAAATAAAATACTCCACAGTAGGTATTCTACTTTTGATAATTTTCTGTTTGCACATCTCACACATCCCCAAAAAACTACATGAATAATCCTTAAAATAGCCAGTTCACTTATTGCAGACATACGTTGAAAGTAATTCAGACCAAACTCTAAAGAAAATTAAATTCCAGAGATGAAGAGCACAACCAAATATCTGCACACGTGTTTAAAGAACACCAACACCCCAAAATAAACAGGTCTCTGAAAACCCTTTTTTTAATGTTCTTGAATTGTTAAATATCATATAAAGTAATGAAAATACAGTAATGTGAAAAATTCGTGGCAGCTGAAGGTTTTTATTAGATGTTACTATGCTGCACAGTGTGGCCACAGTGCTAAAGCAATGGGTATGGCATTAGCACGACTTCATTCTAGACTCTAAATTGGTCATTTTAGCTTCTGTGACTCAATTGTCATGGAACTAAGTGCTGTAAGTTAGAAGAATGTGCCATGGGAATGCTGCAGCAGCGTTCCCAACCTGCAACACGATCTAACAATTCTGACAGTACGTGGCCCTGTCTTACAAAAGATTATTTAATAAGTATTTAAGGGTAAATGTTATCTTTCCACAGTGAATGACAGAACTGCTTTTACTGATACAGGATCCAAATACAGCATTAACGATACCTGAAACTCCTTTTTAATTTTTTTTTCCATCTCATCTTTGAAGTTAGTTTTTATTGTGTAGCAGTAATGCTGCAGTTTTGACTGTTACTCAAAATTCTCTTTGTTTATACCCTTCCTGTCAAGTGAAGGATTGCAGGATTCAGTCAGCAAGTAATTCACTGGGAAGCAAAACCGCTAATTAAAGCACCAGAAAAAAATAATTACTTAGAATTGTCAAAAAGAGGATTAAAAATTCAGGAACAGGTAGAATAACTAAAGCACATGAAAGTGATGGCAGAATTACAGACTACAGTGATGGCTGTCACAGACCACGGTGACAGACACAAATGGGGCATGTTTGGACTTATTTAATTGACAACTGATGTGCAGTTTTAAACCCACAATGTATTCTAGCAAAGAATAGAATGTATTTTTTGCATTTACTGTTTTCAGTGTGCATATACGCTAGCTAGGGACGTGGCCCCATTTGGACACATGCTTCTTCATTCTGAAGAAAAGATCTACACAAACGAATTTAGGAAGAGGCTAACATGCACGTTTAGAATTTCCAGAAGGGTCAAGGAGGGAATAGAATATTTTAGGGGGTCTGCATTCAGCACATTTTCTGCTAGACATCCCCACAACTGATAATCACAGCACTGCCTTGTGAACACCAACAACAGGCTGCAATTGCCCAGTCTATTACGCTTGGGCTTGTAACAGAGGGGATCTTGGTGGACAGCTCTCGTTAGCTGGCAGCCATGCAGCAGGCCAGACTTCCCATTAGGACGTAACTCCATGCACAGTAACAAGAGGAGCCTCACACTAGATCATCCTGCACCACAGCGCCCATATGAGGTTTCAAAGCTCCTTAACTCTCTATGGATAATGAAAGAAAAATGTGTAGTGACAGAGTTGTGTCCCATTTGCTCTGTGCCACACAAATGAGAACAGCCCTCTGTGGTCTTCCTGCTTTATGTCAGTCAAGAAGCAGAGGAGCAGCATTTTGTCTAAGGTTCATATGCTTCAAATCAGGAATGCTATGCAGTTATATTGCAGACCCCGGTATGACTGGGCATAACAAATAGTAAAGCCCTGCAAATGCAGAGGCTAAAATAGCAATAGAAAAGAAAGACTAGAAGGGAAAATGATGTATCATGCAGGAAAAAAACATTTAGAAACAGGATCGCTGTTCCCCTCTCACACTTCACCTTTTTTTTTATACATCTCATCTATAGTCTTTTGAGAATGTAAATCTTTCTTTCTGTGCCAGAGCCCTTAGGTTTTTTTTTTCTGCTTTTGAAGCTTTTGGAAAGGGCTGATCCAAGCAGAAAGAGCTGTGCCATACAACATGAAGACTGATCATTAATGGATGTTATTCTAAGCATCACACTATTTTATCATAAATTATTATTCTGTTAAAATATCAATAGTATTGGCCTCAAGGCATCAAAAGTATATAAATTCAGTTTAAAGACAAAAAACAGTGGAGGGAAAAATTATATATAGAAGTTTTGAAATGCATTGCAATGACAAGTAGTAACAGAAAATATTTCTTCTGGCTTTTAAGTTAACTTTTCTTACGTTAGGAATACATTTCGAGTCACAGATTAGCTTTTTAGTTGTCGTCATTATTGAGTGCTTCCCCCTCCCTGCACCACTCTCTGGTTTTGTGGACAAATAGCACCACAGGAAGATGGAGCAGGAGAGAGAC
Source organism: Pseudotriccus pelzelni (assembly GCA_035584735.1). Taxonomy (NCBI): domain Eukaryota; kingdom Metazoa; phylum Chordata; class Aves; order Passeriformes; family Tyrannidae; genus Pseudotriccus; species Pseudotriccus pelzelni. The sequence continues at coordinate 53,784,331 of JAWMRA010000078.1, read as the reverse complement.
CCTCTGCCCGCATGGGATGTATTAAAGTTAAGTCTTGATGCAGAACTGCTCCTTGGACACAAAACAGCTCTTCTTCAAGGGCTACTGCGGGAATTGTTTAAGTTTGTGTGTACTGAGTTACGACCAGGATGCCTTTCCACTTCCCTTCCAATTTTCTATCAAGTTGTCTTCCTGTATAGAATATTCAAGAAAAAGTAAAGTTGAAGGAAGCTTCTTTGTATTCTCTCAGAGAGTCATAAAACAGTGATTCTTTTTTCATCTCATAAATGTATTTTTGTGAACTATTTCATTTAATATAAAACCATACTCAACAAAAGTTAATGTAGTATGAACAGAACTCTTAACAGTCAATAATATATTTATTTCTAACATAGCTGAACAGTCTCAAAATGTATTACTTTTGGAAGTACCCTTTGTATTCTACTAGAATTTAATATAAACAATAGGTTTTATTATTTTTAAATGCAATTGAATAATTAAAATGGTGCTGCTTTCAATATTTTAGGGATCTTATTTCTAGCTGTTCACTACTAGTAACAGTAGTAGTAGTGAAGCAGCAGTACTGAGAGAATACAGATTAGGAAACTCAGTTAAGTGGACAGATGCTCCATGGCACTCTGCATTTAGAAGGCTCCATTCAAAATACAGCCCTCAGAGTGCTGAAGACTGTATTTATTTGCAAACTACCTGGAGAAGCCAAATACTTTTCTTGAACCATCTCTTCCCTATACCAATTTTCCCTCCAGCCTCTTCATTCTTCCTTTATTTAAAGACAGCCCTTTTTTGTAAAAAGGCTCTGCAAAGCCTGGTTGACTCCCATGGCTACCAAGGAAGACTGGAAATGTGCAGCTTCTGCTGAACGGAAGGTGGCTGTTCTTCTCTCCAGCAATTATTCTTAAGCACCTTTTCCAGTTTATGTAAACAAACAAGCAATAGCAGTGAACATCCAAGGCTCTCTCTTTGGTTCTCTATCCCAGCTCTTTCCCAGTCCCAGCACTTCATTTTGGGAAGAAATTAATATTGGCAGCCCTGCTAAAAACGTGGCCTGTCTCATTTGGAGTTCCATGCCTGAGACTGTGAATGGGAGGCAAGATTTGGGGAAAAGATCTGAGTTTTGCTATTGCCTGTGGTTGATTCTCTTTGCACTCTCTCAGCATTCATTCACTGTGTTAAGGATGCTAGAGAGTACATTTCTGCCCGTTCCCGTTAGTTTATAGAACCAGTGTTCGTGAACTTGCCTAATTCCTTTCTGAACTGGTATATTTTATCTACCTTGCAGCCTCTTGTGGTGAATCAAAGCAAGCTACCACTTGCTCTGGATAAGGATTATCCTGCTTCTGCCTCTCAGGAATCGAAGGGAATGGTTTATAAAGAAATGCTAGGAACACTTTGGAACTGAAGTCAATGACTCAGAACCTCTGAAAACCAAGACTGGTGAAAATTACTAATTGGGAACCCCACCTATCTTCAGTGTTACATTTAGCTGTTCCCATGCAAGCAATTAGGTGCTCGTTTACTCAATTGGTAAAGTTTGAACTTTTAATTTTTATGTTTTTTTAAATGGGTCCCTTTATTTATCCCTTAATCTCACATGTTCCCTAATAAATACTAAGACATGTCAGCAACAATTACACAACATATATAATTGTTATTCTTTTCAGCAAAGACTCTTCTGTTCACTTCTTAATTTTTTTTGAATGGGACATGTTGAATTAATTACCCAGCTCTTGTTATTAGCAGGATAGGCCCAAAGACGTCTTTTGAAAACACACACTGCAGTTTTGGACACTTAAATTAACCACAGGTAGAAATGAAAGCTATTTCCTAGGGATAATATACAATTACAAAATTAAAGACAAAAATTAAAACCAAGTCAATCTGCACATGTGGAAAGCCAAGCATAATTCTTCTATTTTTGATTGAAGTACATGTGCATTTTGCATTAAGCTACACTATAACACAGCATCTTTAGCTTTTCACAAGGGTAACTTGATTTAAGGTCATGGTTCATTAACGCCTGTGCAGGAATTCTATCTGATATTGCACTCCAGAAACAGACACTGAAAGGATAATTTGTCACTGTTTGAAAAGTTCAGCACGCTAATATGGCTGTGCACTTCATGGCTTTCACCTTGCTTCTTATTGCCAGCTTTTTGCCTCACACCATCAGCAGTATCTATTCCACTCAGGTCAAATAATTTTTATGAACATTGTGAGACATTTTTCTCGGCTTTTGAAGCCTTAGTATTTGGGAAAAACGAGCAAACGTGGTTTGATGTCACTCATGCATTAAGTATATTTACATATTCCAATTTCAGATTCTTAAAGTCCAGAGTGTCAAAGCTGGGAAGGCTTTGCTAACCAAGTTTACTTTGTGCTGATTTGATTTTTCCTCATCTTTGTTACTATGTGGACGCTGCCCCGTCCCGTGTCTCGGAATTGCCCACCCAGACTCAATATGCAGCTGCTGAGGAGTGTCATGACAAGAGCAGACACTGCCAATTGAAGATGCTCAACTGTAGAAAGATTCTGCTCCTGCTTGCAGCCCAGGTGGACTGTGGGCAAATGCTGTCAGATTAACTGATCGCCCAGAAGGCTGAATGATTTGAAACTCAGAGAATAGAACTCAGAGAAGAGTCTGCCTGGCAGGTCACATTTCCATATTTCAATGACATTACCTGTGTAGAAACTGACTTTTAAAGTGAACCTTCTAAAATAAAATGAGAGTTCTTATATAATATCTATATGTGGTTGTATTGAGATTGGTTTTATTTTAATTAATATTTTACCATTTCTCTATTTTTTTTCAGTGGTACTTCTTGCTCACTAAAGTGCATGGATTTAATATGACAATTGTAAGTGAAGTCAATTCTTATTTTGTTACTATCATTTTGTTAACTGATAAACCATTTTTCTTTGCAACCAATTGGGAAAGGTATAATGAGTGCTTACTATTTATAATTAGAGGCTGCATCTTGGTAATCATTCCATTAATTACTAAGAGTTAAGATAAGGCAACCCTCATGGCAAAACAAATGAAGTGTTTGAGCACATCAGAAACTTGGGGCAGAAAAGAGAGATGCAAAAAGAAACCAACAAAAGGAAAAGAACCTAAAAGAACCTTTGGCTATTTCAGAAATCCAGGAATACCTAATTTATAGCTGCTTGTGCATTTACTGGAAATATGACCTGAAACTTCTAGTTTGCTATTTATGATAATTTTCATTTTGTAGGTTCTCATGTCTGATTTTGTTCTTTTTTTCATGGTGCTAGTATCCAATGATTTTTTTTCTTTCTTTCTTTCCTAAGCTTAGCCTCAAAGATTTGCTTTGTTTATAAGCTCACTAAGGTGGTTGTTTTATTTGAGAGTACTATTTATTTGCAAAGGCTGTTTAAATTGTGTGGAAATTTAAGATTTAAAAGTTGCTCAGAAAGAGAACCCTCAATCATGCCTGTTTGTTAATACAGCAATTGATATGACTTGATGTCTAAAGTCATATCCAAAGCATTTTAATGCAACAGTACTTAGAAAGACATGTGGTTTCTTTTCCTTTGTAAGATATTCAGAGTTATACCTCAAAAGTAATCTATAAATGGAAAATGTTCTTAAGATTTTAATAGAAAATGAAGATAAATATTGGAAAACACTCATGAAAAGCATCCAAAATATTGAAAAACTCTTGTGAAAAGCATCCAAAGTGTCAGTCAATGTTAATATAACACATCCTATTTACTATTTTCTTAAGAGCACATAAGAATTAATTGCTCTCTCCTTTTCCTCCACAGCCATAAAGTAGTGCATTTTGCAGTGGGGGTAAGGATAACCATCTCCACAAGCCAAACTAAAGAATTTCCATGCCCTTCAATAAAAGAAGCTAGAATCAGGTGTTCAGGTGTTCAGCCAGGAGCTCTAGGTTTCCCACTTATCCTGGAAGAGAAGACCCCTGTGATCAGTTCTCATCATACTTAGGTTTCAATTATGTTTTGGTGCATCAATACTGGCCTAACTGAGAAGAGACCCAACTTTATCATCAGTGTCCAGTAAAGACAGAGAAGAAGGGAACCTACTAAAGTGCTTGAGAAACAAAATTACTGCCTGCTTAATTCCACTTGTGCCTCACACTGATGGCCATTGCCATATTGTTCACTACAGGAAAGTATTATTGTGTGCTTGTATATTTGCCTGTTAATTTTTCAAAGAATATATTTCATACATGTATATATCAATTTCAAAATATAAAACAGCAGAAACAGTATCTTTTCCCAGATAGTCATCATCATCATCATGGCTAGGCTTCGCGAACGAAGATTTGGGAAGGGCTCTACCCACGCTTGCTACAAGCACGCT
>JAWMRA010000078.1:53765556-53776274 GCA_035584735.1 Pseudotriccus pelzelni | reverse complement strand
GATCAGGGGTTGGACTCGATGATCTTGGAGGTCTTTTCCAACCCAATCTATTCTATGATTCTATGATTCTATGATAAATATTCTAATAAAAAGGGATTATTATAATTTTTTACTATGTGTACTGAAACAGTGGGCTTATGACACTTGCTCTGTGAGGAGGGCATATGGGAAAATCACAGTTAGGAAGTGTAACTGCAGTCTGAACAGACTTTTCACTGCTGGTACTACCCGAGAAAGAACAGGTGCCAGCAACAGCAAAGTCTCATGACAAGCTTACAACTCACCCTGAAGTTTGCCCAGCCAGGTCATGACAAAATGCACATGTCCATGCCATAGTCTGGCAGAGAACATGCTAACAGTACATCAAACTATTCCATGATTTTGCTAAAGTGGGGGAATGTTTTTTTGTGATAAGTGTAATAACTTATCTCTACCCAAACTTGATGGACGGGGTAACCGCATACACACATACATGTAGCCATTGACACTGACATTTTCCAGGTTGATGCAGCTAAAGACCCCAATTTATTTAACTTCTTAAAAAGGATATAAAAAAAGTTCAGAAACTCACCTATGATATTTCAACAGTAAAGGGATGCATTTTGAAGTTTTGTGTAGCCATAGCCTCATTTAATATCAAAGTCCCATTGGGAAGATTTCCGAAATTATGGTTATCAGCAAAACAATGACTACACTTATAAATAATGTGATTTACAGGGATTGTAAAATAAAACTGAAATTATTACATCAGACTGAGTGTAAAAAGAGGATGATTTAAGCTGTCATTCTATACATTAAGTGGCAACAGGGCAAAAGCAAAAGTAAGTTCTGTAAAAAGTTATGTCGATAGTGGTACCACAGAATCACATTATGATCTCATTTTTAGATTAATTTGCTTGCTGATAGTATATAATGAAGATAATCACAACATTCCTTAAATATGTTTAGAAGAGCTAAATAATTCTTGGGATCTTGCTTCACACATCCACATAGGAGGGCCTTCAACCTATACGCAGAAGAAAATTGGCAATATTCTTATGTGTACCTACATCATTCAACACAGACTGCCTTGATGTTGCATTTTATCTGATTTGCAACAATAATAGCCTACATGGAGCTAAATATGGTAACTCCTTAAGAGCTGATGCCATAATTTTGCTAACAAATGAAGTGAAACTAACAAGACCCCAAGGTAAATTAAACTACACTCTGGGAGAGCAGAATTAACAAAAGCTTTTTCTCAAAGTGGTCTTTCCTTGGAGGTCCCATACCACTTGCAAGCCTTTTTCCTTTTGAAATGTTGGTCCCTGCCCCCAAGCAGTAGTTTAAGTTGAAAGAAAAAAGCCATTATGAGAGCCAGAAGGACTTCAGGCTTCTCTCTACCCATGAGAACTTAATATCCAGCACTTCATAAGGAACATGGACTGTGGCATTATTGGAAATTGGTTTTGGGGAGCACAGGGGTTTTCTTTTGTTGATGAGACTGCTGCAGCAGCTGCTGTTGTCGATTTTCTTTCCCCACTGACACTTGAGGAACCTCAAAACAATCAGCTTTACTTCTTCCTTTCCATTGTGCCTTTGCTGCTGTATTGCAAACCATGAATTCTTGGTAATAACACTGATATTCCTGTGTTAGAGCACGCTGTCTTTTTTTTTTTCTTCCAATTACACAGTGTGCGTAGACAGTTATGAAGCCCCAGCTAGCCCCTAACATATGAATACAGACATTAGCCTGTTTGCATGGCAACACCACCACTCCCAAACTGCTCATAATTCCAAATCCGGAGGGTATCCTATCCTTTGGAACTACAAATAACACAAAGGTATTACCATGACTTGTGCTTTATTCCATGCAGTAGCAGTGGATTTCAAATGGGGAAAAAATGACCCAATGAGCCTCAGCACTGAGGCTTACAACAGGCTGACTATCAAGCATACTCAATTTGAAATAAAAGAAGCTACACTACACAAAAAACATCATTCTGGGACCAATAAAGATTAAAGCCGGAGGTCCAAAACCAAGCCATCTGTTAAGGAGAGGCTGTTTGAGACAGAAATGGAACATGTAAAAGAAAAACACTCCCCAAAAAGCCCTCCAGTCAGAATGCATTTTCACGTTTCCATGTTTCTGCAATCCAAACCCTTTCATTTCAAAAGGCTTTTGCTGTTTGAGATCAACCTATAAATTATTACAGACTACTATTTCCTCTTATTAGCAATCATATAAGTGTATGAATAATCTTTTAAAGTGTATGCTTAGCGCACACAATTTTCAGAAATTGTATGAGACATTAGCAGTGATGATGTTGCTACAAAGAAGTCATTTAAGGTGATACAAATTTTAGTGTGAAAGGAGACAAGCAGGGAAATGCGGTAACTGACTTCAGATGTGTGTTGTGTTATCTCCAGCTTACTCTGGAGAAAACTCTCCTTGCTTCCAATGCTGGGATATGAAACAAAAATAATCAGAACACTTTTTTTAGCTGATCATTTGTCAAACGTGACGATGGGCTTATGTTTTGCTATTTACATGATTTTTCTTCTAGGTCAGGTTGAGTCTCATGGCTACTGTAAAGAACTATGTCTCTATTGATTTCTGGGAAACAGACACACATATTGATCAGGACTGACAAATGGAAATGTTAGGTGTTGTGTTTCACATTGTCAAGATACCATCTCCTACAATCTGATCTCAGGGCAGTCTTTTCCTCTCTGAAGCTTGTTTCATCAGTCCATTCAAGCATATTATTTCTTAAATGTGGGTTTCAGATTTCTCTACAGGAAAACAGAAATTGGCTAATGATCCACTTTATTGAAGACCTAATAAGATATTAAGATAATCTCTTATTCTGTGAGTTGAAATGACATTTCTTAACTATCATTATATACTCACAGGGCAGAGGAATTACACTGATGAAGTGTATGGAGTTCTAGTTGCAGTATTAACAGTAGAAACAGAAATCCAATTTCACTTGCTGCTGAAAAACTTGAAAATCCTACATTACTATACTGACATGAAGAAGGATTTCTCCTGCGTGGTTTGACATTAAGTCCCACACTGTAGAGAGATAATGACATGTTGGTGAAGATAAAAACATCAGTGTTTTTTCTTGTGGTCAATTCTTTGGACTCTTTTTGCTCCAGCATGCAGTTTTCTTTTTTAAGCCCAAGCAGTGTACCTTCCTGCTTGCAAGGTCAGCTTGCTAAGACAGTCCTTTGAGAAGCTTCAGTTGACTCTAAAACTTCTCCAGAAAAAGCCGAAGAAACCTTCAGCAGAGACTGCCTTCCAAACAGCCCTGAAGGGAAATCTAACTTGGAGCTTGTCCCTTTCCTTAGGAGCTCCTTTCCAGAGTGTTCCCACATGAGCAGCATTGCAGCTGCATTTCAGCCTTGGACTTCTGCCATTCAGTCCCGGTGAACTGCCTTCTGGCCTGACCTTGGACCTACCTTGTCACTGTGGGCTTCCCTAGGGATTGCTGGCTTTCATCTGAACCATGACTTGATATGGAAATACCTTCTTCAAATACCAATATTAGTGAGAACAAATAACCCTTGGATAACCCTTGATTCACACAGTATGGAAGCAATTTACACTGGGAGTTGTTTTGAATGTTTTGAACTAGGTGCAGCAAAATCTACTTCTCCAATTAATGCAATTTCTCCATTTCTCTTTTATGTACAAAGTCCACAATCTGGGCAAACTCCAGTACTTATTATTTTTACCTTGTCTTTTACATAAAATATATCTTTTCTTAAACTAACTTGCAAGATAACTGTGGACAGTTCACTTTAGAGCTGCTGTCATGATGGTTGGACTTGATCTTAGGCCTTTTCCACCCTTAATGATTCTCTGATTCTATCCTCAGAACAATGAGTACATATGTGTATACTGAAAACACATCTCAAAACCCATAGAATTTTAAAGTATTTTAAGATGTAGCTGTGGAAAAAACCCACAAAAGATCAAGTGAAGTTTTAATTAAGAGATTTATACAATGCAAAACTGATACTTGTGTTCAGTAAACTAATGAAAAATAAATAGATGCCTCTCAAAATAGAATTGTAAACAGGAAACCATCACTGATGAAGCTCTAAATAGCGTGTAGTAAGAAAAAATTTCAAGTATCACTGAGAAGAATTGATACAGACACACCAAGCTGGATCACTTCATAAACTCAGCATTAAGCAAACTATATGGACAAATGAAAGGTTAAATATTTGGAAACAAAGAATTCAGGCAGTACTCTTCAGGTGGGGACACAGGCCTGTCCATGAAAGCAAGGACTCAAAAGGATTTTAATACGAACACCTCTATGGGACTGAAAGAATCTAAAACCCCCACAGATCAATTGGTTTCTTTGTCCAAAAACCCACACAAATAAATCCACTCCGCCCACAACAGACAGCAATAAGTCTGAAAGAGATATTGTGTAATGCATTTTCAAATGTGTTTGGCCTGTTATGTTACTGTCATTGAAACAGAGTGCCCATCCCTTTTGCCATGAAGAATTAAACATGGCGAGAGACTCAAGATAATAGGCTGATAAAGCTGGTTTAGAATGATCAGTTTGAGATGCCTAAATCTTCTCAACTTATGAGTCAAAAGCATTTTGCAAGGGTGTTGTCCTGCTGAATCCTACTTATCACACAAAGTTTCTCCCTCACTGAACAGGCTTCACAAATCCCAGAGCACTGCCAGTGATGCCAGCTCTAGAAGAGATTTTTGGTATAAGAGTCTGGAAACACTGGAGCAAAATGGTAAAAAGCAAACTTGGTTACATTCTCTAAATACCTAGAGAGAAGCTTCAGAAGTTGTTATGAAATTTCTCACTGTAGCAGGCAAAACATAGAATCAACCCACCAGTAGAAGATAAAGCCAGGCACTTTGAAGCTGGAAATAAAGTTCAGTGAAGGTCATAAAGTTTTGGCACAATTTGCTGAGAGTTATGTTAGATTCTTTATGACCAAAAATTTGTATAGTGAAAAATAAGATATTTTCTAAAACATATGCTCCATATAAACAGAAAATGCTATGCATGTTTTAAATTGGAGGTCAGAATAAATGACTGTAAAAATCCCTTCTGGCTTTATAATCTACTTTGTAAATAAACCAAAAGTTATTTGCTACCCTTGAAAACTACTTGGAAGCTTTAGTGATGCAGAACATGACTGATTTCTGCTTGTACTTGGTATGTAATTAACAAGATGGATACCCCATCATTTCTGTACAAAGAGCACTGGATTCTTGTTGGTTTTGGAACTTGCTCCTCAGTCTGCTTGGGTTGCATCTACCCTTCAGTTCCTGGTCATCATTTGCTTCCTGCATTAGTCCCAAGGAAACAGAATAATGTAGAGTGGAAGGGACATCTGAAAGCAATTTCCTACAAGCAGCTGCTCAAAGCAGGGCTAACTTCAAGCTTAGATCAGACCACTTACAGACTTGAAAAATCTCTAGAGTTTGGGATTCTGTAGCCTTTCTGGACAGCTTGCTGCAATGGATCACTACTCTTACAATAAGGTATTATTTTTCTACTCTCACAATAGAGTATTTTTTCCTTAAGATCAGCTGGAATTTCCTCTGCTGTACTCCTCCTAGACTTCCACTACCTACCTTAAAGAAAATTCTGCCTTCTCTAAAACCACCCGTGCAATTTGAGCAAGCTCAGCCTTCTCTGCTTCTACTTGTCCAGTCTCCAAACCATTTTTCATGGCCCTACCATTGGACTTTCTTCATATTGTAAATTACTTCTTATGCTGAGAAGCCCAAAACCTGGATTGTTAGTCTACACAGGAATCCTGTCAGCCCGCTTGTACAGCATATAATACTTCCTCTGAGTGACAGTCTAGCATATCAACCACTCCAGGATTATCTATGAAATAGCTGATTCTCTCCCACTGGTTTTGGCAAACACATTCATTAGTATTAGCTTTAGTACTAACCCCTGAGGAGCACCACTGACCACCAGGTGAACTCTGAACCACTGGCTGTGACATTCTGAGCCTGGCTGTTCAGACAGATTTCTGCTTACCTCATAGACCAAAAGCCTGATGGATTTCAGGTGAGAAAGCCTGTTATGAGATTCCTTTTTTTTTAGTTACAGATATTTACAACTGATCTGACAGATTCTTCGGTGTTTGAAGAGTCCTAGGTTTTCACATGCAATCTTTTCTCACATTTTACTTTTTGTGTGACTATTGACATGTTCTGTTTGGAAGAATTAATCCCATAAATCTGATTAGATTAGAAGGTGCATGTAACTCTCAAAGTTATGTTGAGTGCCTTTTTTCAATATCTTTTTCCTACAAGTGAACGACTTAACCAAGATTCTTGTGGGACTCATCAAGGTTTTGAAGTTTTTCCATTAATATGAACTCAGATAGACCTACTTGCCTCTAAATTTTACTTTCCATCTGCACTAAAAGTCGGAGAAAAGACCACTAAAATTGTTTTTAAAAGCCTTCGAGGGATATGCAGGATGATCTCTGAATTAGAGGCACTTGCAACTGTGTGCAGAGCACTGCTGTTTACGTGCTCTGTGTTTTATTTATGACTTGTTGTGCTCTCCTCTTCTGAGCATTGACCATGTCCCCAGCTGCTGTCTTTTCTTCATGTCTTAAAATCTGCCGGTCTTTGGAAAATAGAGGTATTGTACAGTCTGACCTAACAGAACTGGAAGCTGTGAGTCTGCTTTACTGAGGGATGATCTGAACAAACTACTACCAGGGAAATTGTGGCTTCGGACTGTACATACTTATTTCAGAAAAAGAAACAGACTGGAGGATGGGCATAGAGTGAAGCAGCAAAAAGTAGCTTTGCATTATAATGAAGAATTTATCAGTTATTCCCAAGAAATAACCCATTACTCCAGCAGTCCAGTTCAGTGCTTCTCCATCTGTGAATCAAATACTCTTCTTAACATATTTGGAGCTAACTATGAGGCAGAATACACTTTTACCTGTGTGTTACCCTGTGATAAAGTATGAAGAGATAATGACTGTGAATAAGCTGGAAACCAAACATCAAGATGAACTTTATTTGTCATTTTTATATAATCCATTTCAAACTACTTAGATCTGTCATACAGTAAGACTAGCTTTAAGGATCCTAGTACCAGATCAGAAATAGTGCAAATTCATGATGGAAAAGGTACTGATTTTGGATGAACTCCCTCTGCCAGTTGCTGTAGTTTAACCACAGTTGTCAACTAAGTACCACACAGCTGCGTACTCATACGCCCCCTGCCTTCAGTGGGATGGGGAAGAGACTTGAAAGAAAAAGTTAAAAGTTTTTTTTAAAGTTGAGATAAGAGCAGTTTAATAATGGAAATAATAATAAAGTCAATATCAATACCAATAATGTAATGAAAAGGGAGACAGCAAAAAGAGAGAGGAATGAAACCCAAGAGAAACGAATGATGCACGGTACAATTGCTTACCGCTCACTGACCAATGCTCAAATGATCCCCGAGTAATGAATGGCATTTTCCAGCCAACTCTCCCAGTTGGTATTTCACACTGTATTCCATTGTGTGAAATATCCATTTGACCAGTTTGGGTCAGCTGTCCTGCCCATGCTCCCTCCTGGCTTCCTGTGCACCTGCTCCGTGGCAGAGCATGGGAAACTGAAAAGTCCTTAACTTAGGGTAAGCACTACCTAGCAGCAACTAGTGAGTTAGTAACATTATTTGTGTAGTAAATCCAAATCACAGCACTGTACAAGCTACTATTCCAGCTGAAACTGCTCTTTGCATTATTCTTTCAATATAGCACTTGGTTTTGATGTAGAGGTGATCTCAAAATGAACACTGTTTCTTCAATTAGTGAGAAATGGAACCAAAACTTGCCATTGTGGTGAGAAAAAGCTGCAGGTAAAATCAATATCTTCCTTTTGGGAAAAGGGCAGAGGCAGAACACACATATGCACAACTTATGTCTTTCATTAAAGGGATCAGAATTCCTTTTCTCTGCGATCCCTACAGCCAGCCATTCACAATGAGTTTTCTGCAAATGGAATTTCAGGACATTTCAGATGAGGCAAGAGTTCCCGCAATGATACAAGGAAGATGATGCTAATATCTGTAGAACGAATTATGGGGTGTTTCTGACACCAGATGAGTTCCACCAGACTGAAAAAATCCCTGCATCACTGAAGCATTTGAGACAGGTGATAGCAAAAGATAAGTCCTTTGGAGGAGATAATATTTTCTCCTATGTGCTACAATACAGAATAAGGACAGAACATAACATATATATTTTTCTGTACACTTCCTGCCCAGTAAAGTGGCAAACAGTTAAAGCATGATACTCTTATTTATAAAAATATTAGAAAAGAAATTTTTTAATTAAGGGATGCAATGAGTGAAACATGAAAATATGCATTTAATACATAACAACTAACAATATGGTAACCTGAATGATGCTTAACAGGCAATTAATATATGGCATACACTTTGATTAACGTCTGCTGGACAATTATTGTCCTAGCTGCTCTGTGCTTTGGTCACTGCACTTCAAGATTCGCAGAAGTTATTGCTATTACAGATGTGACCACTTGCTAGGATTCAACCCTGAAGTAAGTTATAATGGGCTCAGAGTAAACTGGAAACAAAAGCCATGTGACTCCAGGTGTATAAGGGAATAAGCTGATAACTAGCAAGTTCTTGCTGATAAAACTCAGTATTCCTTTGAACATTTGTTAAAAAAGTGTTTATTTTCTTCTTGAATTCTGCATCTACCTCCCAAGTAACTTTTTTCCCCTACTGCCTTTTATTTGCCTTATCTCACTTTTACCTCTGTTTTTGTTTGTTTGTTTGTTTGTTTGTTTGTTTGTTTGTTTTGGGGGGTTGTTGTTTTTTTTTTTTCTTCTGTGAAGTATGGAGTTTTTTTAGTCAATGAAAGATGAGAATTAAAAAGGAAAGAGGTGGTGTATAAACATAAGGGAGAGCCAAATTGCCATAGCTCTCTGCTTATCTAGTTAGGTAACCTTATAAAATGGCAAAGGAATCAAAGCCAAAATGAAGTAATTCTGTATCAAAAGAAGGGCCTTGTGTCTCATTAAATTTCTGTGTGGAGTATTACCACGTTCAGAAACAAGGCAGACAAGACAGGAATCCAAAATGGATCACTACTAGCTCAATGGATTCCAATACGTAAATGTGTATAGGTATGTATGCATATGCACCAAAAAATTATATATTTGTACCAGGTATGCATGTCTATGTGTATATAGGTATGTATTTAGATGCATATGTGTATACAGATACTTATACTTTTAGCTTATGCACATTTCTAATTCATTTTATTTTGCTTTATCAGCTAACATGTGGTCTATTTTATTAGACAAGGAATGTCTTTCCTTCTGGTAATTCTGGACTGTGTAATAGCATCTGTCTGTCTTTCTGTTCTGGCAGCACCAGTCTGACAGCACAGTGAATGGCATTTCAGTTACAATGTTCAGCATGAATAACAGAAGGGTCAAATAATTTTCTGACAACTTGTCCCACCACACCTCCACCAGCCCAGCTCAATGGCCACCTGGAGCATTTGCGTGGCAGGGGAGAGAAATGCTTGCACTTCAAGGAGCTCATTCTAATTCCTTGTTTCATGAAGCTGCCCAGAAAGAACTGAAAATCAATAAATGATAGTTCTGCAGTAAGTATTATGACTTCAGCCTCCAATTACTTTTAATAACTTTTAATAACAGGGGCAACAAGGAAATGTGAAAATCTCTCTAACAATTCTCCGGCCTCTCAAATTGACAACTTGCTTTTGTGCACTGAGTCCCAGCACAATGTGATTTTAATTCGGGTGCTTGGAAAGGCGCAATGCTTTGCTAAATTTCTTTCACACGTGCACTGTTTTAGTTATACCCAAACCCTATAACTTCACTGATTTAAAAGTTCTCTACAAATTAAGCTTCAGAAAAACAAAATAACATGCCACTTCTACACACTGCTGAGTAGGGATCAATGCAAAGCACAGATACAGGACAGGGAACTTGCACCATGGTTCCTCAGGGTAAGCTGGTCAGGGAGACCACAATTGAAATCTAAGTCACCAATGCCATGAAAAAATGAAACACCCCACAGATGGATATAAACAAAAGAGAGCTTCTAGGAGAGCATAGTGATTTTTTCAGTTTTAATGCTTGGATGCTTCATTACCACCTAAAATTCAAAACCAGCAATTAACAAAGGGAGAGAAAGGGGAAAGGAGGGAAGAGAGAAGGAAGAGGTTGACTGGAGAGGAACTAGTGGATAGCATTGTGACAGACCTGCATAGGTAATGATGCCTGATCTTTGCACTCCTTAACGTGCTGTTGTGAGAAATATAGTTTTTTTCCTGAGAAAGTAGGTTTTTCCTAATGCATGCTGCATCAGAGCATAAGAGCACCTATGTCATGCACTAAGCATGCACTCCTTCCCTTTCATCCATTGGTAAATTGTGACCAAAATACAAAAGGCAATCTCTGATTTAACATGAATATCTGAGCCAATGAGAGTCATGAGAACAACCTCTGAAACTGCTCATGCATGTTCATCATCCACTTGAGACAACATCCTCTTTGCCAGGGTCTAACTACACATCACCACTCAGCAACCATCAGAGAGTCTTCTTGTCATGGGTTTGACTAGGGGAAAATTTTCACCACACCCCCCACAAATTGCTCTAAGGTGAGAGAAGGTTTATGCAGACAAAGAGATCTGATTGGGGAGAAA
>JAWMRA010000078.1:53726136-53758021 GCA_035584735.1 Pseudotriccus pelzelni | reverse complement strand
GGCCTTTGTCCGGAAATTCATCTGGACAAACTATTTCCAATCCCCAAGGAGGGGGACTTTTGCAAACCCATGACACTTCTGTAACAGGACACTTATTCAGCAGTGAGAATTCAAGGCTATCTGACCAATGCACCTTTTCTCCCCAAAACACCCTCAAAATGAAACCTTTAAGAGCCCTGTTTAGAATTCAAAAGAAGCAGAGTGGTTTTTCAATTAATACATTCTGCATGTGTTACATGGCACATGGAAATTGTATTATATTTCTAGGTTTCAGTAGTTTAAAAACCTATTCCATCTAGAAAAGGTACAATAAGTAGAAACACACAAATATATTTATATGCGTGTTATTACCACTGCCTTGGAGTCAAGTGTTTACAATGTTGAGCCTTTCCTAACTGCTACTGAAATTACAGGAAGACTAAAGCCTGTGGCTGTGCTGAGAGCTTTGATTCAGCAAGTGCTTAGGAAGATACTTAGAGACAATTGAAGTGCTCTCACTGGTTTTGATGAGCTTTGAATAAGACCTCGATGTCAACCGTCCTTACAAAAGAGGGAATGTGGCTGGGCAAAAGTGGCTTGCCTATATTTCTTGTTCTGTGATGAGCTGCTCCATGGACTTCCTTATTTTCATTACTTAGATGATGAAGCAGTCTGAGACAAATCTAACAGAGTGTTTTAGCGGCATGTAGAAGAATGGATTTCAATTTAGTATCACAGATCAAACTGTAGTTCATAACTTTGGAGGAGACTGAAACACATGATCAACACAAACTAACCTTGACTCCTGTGATAACAGCAGATGTGACCTATATTTTTTTGAATATTGTAATACTATTTGCTGTAAACTTTTCCTTGTATATCCTGTGCTTTTTATCATTAATTAATTGTAAATACTGAATGACAGAGTTAGCATAAACATAGACAAATACCATTTGCTGTTTGTTTAATTTCTGTGTTATTAGTCCATCATTCTTAAATTGCTATATTTTACTTCACCAAAGACCATTTAGATTTATTCTTTATGCAGAACTTTCAAGACTACCTTCTTCCCTTACTACTTAATTACCAAATTTAATTATTGAATTTCTGAACATGGCACAGTTTAAGATTCTCTTTTGTGAACCCTTTCTCCTCAGTATTTTCAACTTAAAAATTTCTAAAGGCCATTGCAGTGCTTAAATTTTAAACAAACAAAATCTACTACAATTTTAGGTTTTATAGTATATATTAAAAAGAAATTGTGCTGATCAGAATGACAGGAGCATGCAATTAGCTGTCCATGCCATGATAAAAAGCCCTCCAAACAATCAGTGATCATGCCAATTAATACAGAAAATATTCTAATTGAATAGACAAGTGGTTTTTGAGGACGAAATTCATGTATACTATTCTCAAAACATGTAGAATTTTATTGTTTGAAATGTCTACAGAATTTAGCATGTCCAATCAAAAACGGACTCTTATAATGCTTTGATCAATGGATATTTGAATATATCAACATTTATTGCACATAACTGAACTCATTTTTGGCACTTTGTGTTTCATAACTGCAAAGATTTTATTGTACTGATGTAAAACTCAGATGGATACTGAGATGTGGGTAAAATGACCCACATGCTACTAGACAATTACCCCAGCATTACTAGGAAAAAATATTTTAGAAGATCAAATGTAATTGACTGCAGACTCTTCTCAGATAATTTTATGAGAGAACTCTGACATGAAGGAAGTGCTCCTGTAAAAGCAACAAACCTTGAAGAATGAATAATAAAATCTCTAAATACAATAATGCCATTAGGCTTCGTTGCTTCACGTTTATCAAGTTTGGTTCTGAAATATTATTGTGACTACTACTGAAATTACTGTCAGATGCAAAATATTATTGCAGTGTTTCCATTTTATAAGCACCTTGAACCTCTGATGAACTAATTTTTCTTCTTTTTTTTTCCTCCCTGGGGCTAGTCTTCTTTTTCAATAATAAAACCCCTTTCAAATCTTTATATCAAAAGGTTACAATTCCTTCTTCTCTTTTTTTTTTTTTTTTTTTTTTTTTTTGTTGCAACTGCAGCAATAAGTATCATACTGTTCTTTTCAGAGGTAGTTTTTCTTTTCTTTCACTACACTTTTCCAGAGAAAAGGAGTCTATTAGAAGTGTTAGAACGACTACCACCAAATTCTTTGTTCTATGCAGAAAAAATGTTTCACAAATCAACATTATTTTTAAAGGAGCAGTATATTGACATTGTCCTCACTAGCCTAGCATAATTTTCTTATTTTCAATCATTTGTTTGATTTCTTGTCATTAACACTAAATCTTTGTGACTCCACAGCAGTCAATATTGAAGAGGGCTCAGATTTCTAATATAGCTGAGGTACTACAAGTTTTGTGAAACCCGAACTTACACCTTTACTGGGAAAAAACCCTATGCCTTCTACTGGCTATTAAGCATCTTTGCTCTTGCTAGATGCTAAGCAAACAGCATATTAATATTATTGTGCTTGCCTCTAGATTATTAAATTTACCACAGGAAATGCGGTGAGTAATAATACATGAAACAATGCCATCCATTTTTCCCGGTGTTCACAGAATTGACTGTTAATTACTATCCATCTATTATTTACTCATTCATTTTTCACTCTTTGGAAATCAGACCACAAAATCCTGACTAACATTTCACTTAATGTCTTTCCTGAGGGACAATAGGTCTACTTGGATGACATGGCACTAAGCTCAGATGTAGCAGAATCAAATAAGCAAGAGATGTAAGGAGTAGGATGCAATGTGCAAATATCTTTACTTGCATTATGGACACATACTTTTTAATCCATGCAGATAAAGTGAACAAGCCTTTAAAAAGTCCCACAACCCTTCAGCATAATGATTATCTGGACAATTGTAAGTATTAAAAATTAATATTAGAAAGAAAACTGTTAACAAAGAACACGCCAGCACGTACTTATACATTAGGCTTCTTGAAGCCAACCTGTATTGTAACTACTTCGTAACTTCTTACAGGAATTAAAACACAAATGTTGATTCTTACTACTGATTAAATCTATTTTACTTTGGCTTCTAAAAATCACCTTAGACTTCCACTAATGCAACAGCCTTACTCAGTGGTATGTACTTTTGTCTGAAGTATTATAAAGGCAGAGATATTCTCCAAAACATGATTTTTTTCTCACTTGCTTTCCCCCATATATCCCAGAAACAGCATTTGTGTCAACCTGACAGAACAAGACCTCAGGATTTATCTGGGTTTGCCTGGGCCTGAGCTGGTTCTATCTTGGTTAACAGATTGGTCACATAACCGATGTCTGACCCAGATGGAATTCAGCTCAGTGAATCACATGGACAAGTGGAGGGTCAGCAGGCCTAGTAGTCCCTGCAAAAGGAAACAGTAGTCCTTCATGTTAACTGAAGGTGGGAGAGAAAGTTATGCCATTTTTAATCTTTAGCTGTAGACTGACATGACAGAAGCAGACTGTGATGAGAAGACAAATAAATGGAGCCCTTGGATCGAAGACTCAGGAAGAAAACCTCACCCTGAGCATCATCCTTTGTCTAGAGAAGGACTTGGGATGCTGATGCTCATCATGAGTCTCTCTACTACAGTACCCTCTTAGAATCCAGAGGAACACTGAAAAGTTCAAAGGAAGAAAAGGACAGACAGCAGGAAGTTTTCTTAGATAGTAACTTCAACTGTATTATCAACAAAGCTTTTTTTGCATAAGTTAATTTAGATTGTTAGGCTGTTAAAACATTAATTGTACTAACAACAGATCCTTTCCCCCATGTATGAGATGGGTTCTTTTTTGCCCTCAAGGAGCATAAGGAGTGCTTTATAACTTCTCTTGGGCAGTAATAATTTACTTGCTGTCACCAAGGCGCTAGCTCACTTTACACTGCAAGCTGAGGTGGGGTGCACAGGCACTGCTTTACCTGTGGAATGGTATTTTATGCAGGGATAAAAGATGGGTCTTCTTACGTTCCAATTAAGAGACTTTCTTAGCTATACTCCTTTGCCTGTAGATAGGTAAATTTTCTGTGTCTGGCTTTCAACAAGGAGAGCAACAAATATGCATCTGAAACCAAAGTAATTTCTCATTGAAGTTTTCTACATCTCTGCCCATCAAATGTCAAGCTTTTAGCCCATTTTTTTAAATTTAATTTAATTTATTTATTTTTTTTTTTTACATTTTCTTCTTTAAATACAACTCTTACCGTGTCCTCCCTGGATAAAATTATTGCTTTTATTTTAGCTGGCTTTCTTCCCTGGGATCTACTGATAAACTATTTTTCACTTCGTTCCCTATTTTTCCTTCCTGTCTACACATGGCAGGCCCTTTCACTATTTTATTCTTGAAGACTCATTTCGTTCCAACATACTCTCTTCTGATTTAACCTTTCTCTTTCCATTCATCTCTAGGTTTCTTTCCAATCTAACCTTTATACATTTATATCTTACTTTTGAAGGAAGATTATGTGATCAAACCATAACTTTTCCTCTCACACTACTTCTGATGTGCTATTTAAGAGTCTTGTTTCTCTTTTGAAATGTACATGCTGATGTAGAACTTCTCTTCCAATATACTCTATGCGCATTAAATTTCCATGAGATTATTTTTGTAGGAAGAATTATTAAAAGCTTTGCTTATTTTCAGTGCCATCAAGCTGTTCTTCTGGACGTATGATGAGGCCCAGCAGAGCAACAAGATTACTGCATGGCAGAAGTTTTTCTTGCTATGAAAGTACCTTGTCAAATTAAGCATACATAATTTATAACAAAGACTTTCTTTGTTGCTCAGACCTAACAATTTTGTGCATCTACAAAGTTTCCAGTCCTATATTATCAGCATATGCATTTGAGATATATGATTGACTAGAGTTTGAATAACAGCTTGTCTGAAGCAAACATATTTTCTATGTACAAAGTTGGTGACGCATTGTCAAAGAAAGGAATCACCAGATCTGCTAAACAGGCGCAATGGATACAGTCACCTAAAGTTGTCTTAAGAATCAGGTAAAGATTTCATCCTGGAATAAGCAAGGTTCCTAGGATTAGAATGCACAGAGCAAACTGGAAAAGGAAATAATGTGGAAAAGAACTTTCTGCAGATATGACTGACAAAGAGGTTTAACTTCAAATACCCTGTAGCAATTGAAATGGTGAAATGTTTTGGGAAATTTCTGCCTGTTTGTGATATGGAGTTTTCCTTTTTGCTGTACTGCATGATATGGTGATACTTTTTTCTACACTAGCTCAGGAAAGTGAAATTATGGTCTCACTTCAGGGAGCTGTTAGTAAGGAACTGTTTAGTGGGCAGCTATCTTATTTCTTGTTAACGACACAGGTTTTCTAGCTCCTCAGAAATTAGAGATACAACAGATGGACCCAGGAGATAGGTATTATAGTAAAATCAAGGGCAGGAGCACCACCTCCTACTTGATGTTGTATTTCAAAGCCTGTAATTAAACTATTTCAACGTGTGAGCTTTTAAAACTCAAATTAGATCACACCAAAGTATGACTTTCCCGGAACTCAGCTCCCTAATAGCTTCATTCTATGCTATTTCTCTTTCCTCCACATTAAAAAATGGTATGTTTTGAGACAGAAACCAACAGTTTTTCACTTGGATCCAAAGTGTTTTCTTCTGCAACACAATAAAGAGTCTAGAGATTATTTTAATTTAACAGAAGGGGTTTTTTTCAGGAAGAAAAGGAAAGGGAAATGAATGTTTCTTTGATCACTACCCTGTGCATTTTTAGCCAGGCACATCTTGAAAATCTCTTTAGAACCAAATATTAATGCTTAAAGTAACATTCCAGGAAAACACTAAGGTTTTCATCATATGTTAAGCTACAGAACTAAATGAATTTCTACGATCTTACTGTGACAAGCCCAGTTATTGTTGAGGAAGATTATGCAAACTCCCTCTCCCTCATTTGATACTCTGCACAAATACAATTCTAGCTTCTGGCAACACTTATCCAGTAACGGCCATGAGACAGAGCCACAGGAGGAGCTTTTAAGCTCTCTTTTTACACACATCACTGTATAATGATATGAAGCCTATGTTCCTTCTACCGACAATAATAAAACTGCCAAAACTCCCCAAGTTTTTCAGATGTACTGCATAAATACATTGTAGGAACAGGTGAAGGGACTATAGTTAAAAGGGATGCTGTGCAGTTATCCTGTCATGTGTCCACACTCAGACAGAGCTACAGCCAAATTTGTACCTGTCTCAGACGCAGGAAATTTTTGGTCTCTGTCAACTCTATCCCCTCATGCTTATTTCTTTAATCCACTTCTTCTGTGTGACATCTGCTCCTGGACCTGCTTAATCCATCACTAACAGTATATAAGATAAATATTTAGGGAGAATTCAGTTTGCAACTTTGACGCAGTTTTGCCTCACTGCTCTCAGAGGACTATGAATTACAGAGTAGGATAACTCATGACTAAGGCTTGGCAAATAAGCTATTCTAATATTTTCCTGACTTCTATGAAGATGCTATCAGTTCCTACCAGCGCTATAAACAGATGGTTAATTGTTACAAAGCTGCATACTGTTAATTTTGAAACTTGCATATGCTACCGTTTTCAGGGTAACATATGGCTTAGAGGAATCATAGGCCATTTATAATAATGCAGGGACACGAACAGTAAAAAAACCCCAACACCTTAAAATGTGTTGGGCTGCTGTGTGTTACATTTCTGCTTTTGTGGAACAGCTTTCCAGAGATGCTAAAACAGAGCAAACCTTTCTAGTGAACGAACATGGTCCCATAGGCTACTGTGAGATGCTGCTGCAAATTTTAAGAACTGGCATTCTTCTACCGGGAATTTTTCATGTCTTTTGTGAGAAATGAGCCACCAGTGTGCAAGTTATCATTCCTTCCTTTAAAATCTTGTGGGTTTTTTGTTTTTAATACTGTACAGTCTGCCTTTTAAGATTATCCAGTACCATAATTTAATATCCTAAAGCAGATCATTATAAGACTTTTTTTCAGACATTACTAATAGCAAGTTAAAAATATTTGTAAGTGCTCCAAATTTCTGATGCCACATCTTCAAGAATTAAATATGGTTTTCCCTATTTCTATTGAGTTTTTTTCTTAATTAAATACTAATGGATAGAATAAATTGATAAACCCAGTGGTTAAACTCATTGTTGGGTCAATATTTACAATTTTTCAGTTCATGCTAATAACCTCAGATTTTCTTTAGCTCTCACCTTGATGTTTTAGTCTGCCAGTTTCATTCTAAATGCTCACAAATGCAACAATCCATCCTGCCAATTCACTGCCAAAGTCTTTTAGTAACAGTAAAAATTCTCCACTTTGGTTTTCCAAAAAATCATTCAGCGATACAGTTTTAAATTCTAAACTCAACACACAAACATATAATTTCCTGTATTTATTTTACACTCTGAGTACTCTCCAAGATAGTTGTAACTGATAGCAAATACACTAGAAAATTACTGCATTTAAATAAAGGAAAAATTAGTCCTATACGAATTTGTACTATATAAGACTCTGATAATTTTTTTTTCATTATAAGAGAAGTAAAATAGAAATTGAGTTTCGAAGCATTTCTATTTACTCATGTATCTGATGTTGAGCCTAGTCTATTAGCAAGAGGTGGTCATGACCTCCTAAATACAAAGTGAATTATATCAAATAGTTTTCATGTAATTAAAACCTCCCACATGGGAGTTTATGATGATGAACCACATATGATGATGAACACCTTTATGTTTTTTGTCAGATCCTGTAACCATATTACCCCATATTATAGCCTACCTATATAGACAGCAACAGTGTTTACCTACAATGAGATTATTTATTATTATTGAGCTTTTAAAAAGGCTGTTTTCCCTTGGTTAATAGAAACAAAGCCAGTCTCATGAAGAACATACTTTTTAGCTCCCCAAATTATGTGGAACTTTGTTGCTTGCAATCATAACAATATAATAAAACAAAACGATCCCCCAAGGAGGAAAAAGAAGCAATCACAGGTGCAGGGTTTTTTTAGGTATAAAAAGATACATATATCTTTGGAGAAGAAAAAAAGAAGCTATTTGACTTCTGAACAGAAGTATTCATTTTATAAAATATTTTATCCATGTAAAAATGATGCTGAATTACTTACTTGACCTTATCCACAATTGCAAAGAACATGACAGGTGTTGAATTTTTTTTCTTTTTGAACAAAACCATTTTTTTAAAATGCACAGTTTGGAAAAATGCAAAAGAACATAAATTTGCAACTGATAAAGAGAGTCGTTTTTGTAAGAATGAGAATGGAGGAATGAGTAGAGAGGAGAACAAAGAAGAAAAAATGTATGCGTCTACCCAAGAATAAACTGAATGAAATGAAATCAAATATATATGTGTGTGTAATAATTCTTAAAAGTATGTGAAAGTAGTAAAAAAAGCTGAAAATATTTCAACCTCAGTCAGAAAGCCTAAACAAGTTAGTCAACACAGACACAGCTTGCAACATTAAGAAAAGATACAGCTATGTATGTGACAAAGTAGCTGGGTTGTATTTTTTCTCCATGGATGTGCCTGCTGTCCTCATGTCCCTGCTGGATTTATACTTCCATGCTTTTAGAATAAATGCTTGGACGTTTATTGTGGAGAGTCTAACCTATTTGATGGTATCTATTCCGAGGTCCTTGGATCCCAAAGTATTCATTAGGAATGTGATGGAAATCTCCCTTGAATGATGAATGTAAAAGATCTCTCTTGAAGCATCATTAATCTTTCTAGGCATAGAAATCAGTGTACTGTCACCATCCATTCACTATGACAGATAAAATGAGATTTTTCTCCAGTCTTATGGAAAACAAAAATGGTTTTAGGAAAGGTATTGTGGTTATGATTCTGATCAGGGAAGGGAGAATAATTCATATGTAGTTTAAGAAAGCCTCAAAAAACTCTATTCCTTCTGATTTTATTCTGTGCTCATCTTCATGAACCTCCTCTCTATTCTCAGCACACTTCAGAACAATTAAATTCTTGAAAGGAAAAGCTACTGCTGTCTGTATCCTGGCAATATAAACTCAAATAACAACCAGTGGGATTTGGAGACTGTTGACTGGACTATGAAAACGAAAAAGTATTTCCTCAAATATTTAAATCAAATCCGATGTTAGTTGGAGTAGTTAATAAATCATTTTCCTCCTTCTTCCCCACGCTGTTAGAGAAACTTAGAATATTTCTATTTAAGACAGGAAACAGATTTCAAACAATATGCCCTGCTGATTACTTGATGCTACTTTCAATATAAATCTACACATTTTCAATTGATTTTTCACTTTTATTTAAAAACAAACAGAAGAGATGTATATCTGCTATAAATGCAAAAGAAGAGTAAAGCTATCATACATCATTCTCATTGGGGTTTTGGGGTAATTTCTAACAGTCTGAGTAAATTATTTATTTTAAAGAGAAGTACGAAAAGAAAGAAGAGGAGAATAAAACTGGTGTAACGAGAAGCATGAAATTATCTGTGATTCACTGTACCATAATAAGGTCTTGAACATCCTAAAATGTTGGCTCCTGGCCTTTGACCATGTTACAGGGCCCCATATTAGTGAGTACTACAAATAAAATGAACTAATTGATTATTTTCCTTCAGTCACAAATAATCACAGGCATACCAAGAGGTGCAGCTGAAATAAAAAATAAGCACAAGTAGAAACTTGCTTCATCTCTTTTTCTCTATCTCTTCCTTCTTTCTTACTTCTAAAATGCTCTTTGAAACAAGCAAACAAACAAACAAACAAAATCACACTGTATTTCTTTGAGACTTTTTGGTGTTCATTTTCTTCTTTTCTCACCCCAGAGTAACTATGCTTGTAGTCACCATAAAGTCTGCATGAGACACCTCTACTATTTTAGGATGTGTGTGACCTGAATGTCCTCTGATTCTTGATTTTCCTGACTCATTCAGACGTACATATAAGTCCCCTTTCAACGAATCAATGGAGAGCTCCAAAGGCACTCCTGTTTTCTCTTTCCCCAGTCCATTTGTTCTTCCAGCTGTGTGGTCCTGCTCCAGCCACAGCTGTGCCCTGACCTGGGCTGACTCAGTTGCTTGCCTGGTGGCACTCTAGACCGGAACACAAGAATAACTTCAGATAAAAATAACCGTCATCTCTGCTTCAAAGAGCTGTTGTTTCCTCTGGATTTATTATACATAATTATTATATAGACAAAGGAACTAGAGTTACAGAATATGCTCTGCAATAAGATAGTTGCTGGAGGCAACATTCCTTGAGGTAAAAGGAGGATGCATCACTGCCAAAGAACACATCTACAGTTCTTTACATAAACCGATGTGTGTCTTCTGCAAACACAGCTTTTCTACTAATTTTTCAGTAATTTGAAAGTGCAAAATTTCTACAGCTGTTCCAATAACACATTTAATAACCTATTTTACAAACACTCGACCTTTCCTCTCAACTGCAGAATATCTGAGGTGTGGGATTTTGAATAATTTGCAAACTAAAATCAAGCCCGAATTTTTCTATACACTTTAAAAACCCTTAAGCTAGGGCTGCAACTGTTAGAATATTTTCCATCTGTTTCTATCTGGATCGAGAATACATTGACACATGTGGTCTTAAAACAGCTATATCTCCCACTATCATGCCTAGTGCAAAGCAACAGTGCAGAATAAGTTGAGATTAATTTAAGGATCTATCAGATTTCAAGACAAGCACGTACAGTTACAATTAGGTAATAATGAAAAACAAAGACAGTAATATTTTAGTGGATGACACAGTCTTCCTAAGAAAAATGTCTGCCATATAAAAATGCTTGTTGTCAGTACATGCTTATATATAACATGAGACTTCCAGAGCTCAAAGCTTTTTATTATGTGTCCATAAAAAAACCCCAAAACAAATGAAACCCACAAACTGAATAAGATAAACTAGAAATATTTATTGCCACCAAAATCCTGATAGTTAGGGTTAAAGGGATATAATAAGAAAATATAAAACCATAAAAAACTATACTAGACAGGAGCATCAATCCAGAGAACATGAGGGAATTCCTAACTCTGCAGTTACAGTGTTAGTCTGTGTCTATATATGAGACAAAAATTGAAGAATGTAGTTAAAGCCTGGTCTTGTTTAGACTTCATGAAACCATCTCATGTGGATCTCAAGGAGTGATAAAATGGATAAAAAAAATAAATCTTAAGTTAGAAACTGCTTTGTGAAAAAATGTTCAGGTTTTTAATCAGTGCTTGGGACGAAGACAGGAAACAGCACAAACTATACCATAGCAAAAATATACCCAAGGAATAACAGCACCATTACATCTGGTGATAATATTTGAGTTGTAAATGGAACCTGTAGTAATTCAGATATATTGCTGCCACAGTGCACTGCATTATTTCATTAAGCTACATGTCTGACTATCAGCTTAATGCTCTTCGGTCATCATTTTCTGAACTGCATTGGCTGTGGGAGAATTTAGAGTGCAAATATCACTTCAGTAAACATTGTTACAACCTTCTTTCAGACTTGGTCTGACACACAGAATCTGTGTGAATAACCACTTCCAGAAAAAAACCCCAAAATTTTGGTCTTACTAAGGGTAGTTCAGTATCCCTTATGTGAGGGTGGCTTAGCAGCAGCAACGATCTTTTTCACATGCAGAATTATCTATGAATAGTTAGAAAGAATTAAGTTTTATCGTCACAGTTGTAGAAGTTTTAAATATATGCCTCCTTTTTCATATTTAAAGCATCAACTTCTTTTTTTTTTAGTTTCTTATTGAGCACCAAATTTATGCTAAGCTTAGCCGCTGAAATGAAACTTCATGATTTTTGAACTTGTTGTGACACTGTTCATGAAGAGTACTAATCTGATATTTTAGGAAACATTTTTTGCTACTGATGGTATCCAAGGTGTTTGTAAAGCAAAGAAAGTGAAAATATGGCAGAATCCAAGAACACGATGAATTCAAAAAGCAAGAGTTATTTATTTATTTCTAGAAGTAACTTTTTCAGAAGACATGAGATTTGAGAGAAATTTTTTTATAGACCTCTATCATAAGAGGTGAAAATACAACAGGCTGAAACTTATGAAAACATGAGTTATTCTGATTGCTTCAAAATCCTGATTTAATACTTGTATTCATCACCTCCAAACCAAAAGGTGTATACTGATTTGATGCAATGAGATTTGACCAGTGTTTGAAAAAAATTAAGTGTATCATATTTACTTGAAATTTAAAGTTCCAGAAGTTTATTTATATACTTTTTTTCCCCCCCATATTTAGAACCATTAAGAATTTGGGAAAGAAATGGTGGTTAATAAAACCCATGAAGTGTTATTGTTTCTTTCAACTGCATATCAGTTCTTTTTGCTCAGAGAAAAAGGTTTGTTAATAGCTTATCTTATTCTAAAACTTAGCAATTGTTGAAGACTAGCTTACATAGTTTCTTTATGCACAGGTAACAGTGATCTGTGGCTTCCTGTGGGCTAGAAAGATAGTGTAAAATAATTATGAATTGTAGAAAATAGAACTGTTTAGGTTGGAAAAGACCCCTATGATCACTAAGTCCAATCATTAAGAGCAGTCCCCAAACCACCACTAAACCATGTCATGAGTGCCACAGCTTTTAAATCCTTCCAGGGACAGTGATTCAATCACTGCCCTGGACAGACTGTTCCAACAGTGGGAAAGATTCAGATTAGAATAAAATCTACCAATAAAGATGGTGTAGCATCAGAATATTTGTTTGGAAAGGTCGTGGATATCCGTGGAGATTTTTATAAAAATGTTAGAGGTGAATTTCTGTCAGGGATGATAAAGGCATAATTCCCTGCTTTGGATAGGGGTATGGGTTAAGTTTGAAGTCTTCAATTCTCTCCTAGCCCTCTTTTTCTATAACTGCGAATCAGACTGATTGATTTCCTTCCGAGACTGCATTCAGCCACAGGAAGATAAGAGAGAGCCTGCCTTTTATTGGGACCCTCTCAAATGTAGGAGCCCACCAGAAAGCACAATCCCAGACACTTTGCAGGGCTGGAACCTCCTTCCTGCTCCAGGCCTCCCAGGGGCTGACACATCACAGGTTGAGGGGCTGACTGCATTGGGCTAGAGGTCTCACACAGCAAGGAAAAGTCAACAGTTACACACAACAGGTAAGTGGGACTTGCCCAAATCGTATCAGCCAGCCACCTGTTCAGCAGTATTTCTTAACCATCAGATGATCACTGTCTTGGCTGACAGAAATGAACAAATAGCAGAGCTCTATGATCTCACTAGCTCAGAATATTTCTCTGTGAGTAGAAACAACAAATTTACAAGTCTGAGGACTGAGCAAAACTGTCACGGTAGAAATATTTAATTTCTCTGCACCTGAAGTATGAAGCCATTTGCACAATGATGTCCTCAAATGTTAGCTGCAAACGCTGTAGTTCTACTGCAAATGGTGTAAGACTAAGAAAAAGGGAGAAATATCATTGGTTTAGCTTTATTTTTATTGCCACAACTAAGCTTGGTTTTGCAAAATGGCTGCACACTGAGCCAGCTTTCCTGAAAAGCTCTGGACACCTTATGCCACCATGCTGGCCATTCAAAACAGTTTGCAGGTCGAGGCAAAGGGGCAGCTTTCAGGGGAATTTACAGAGATTTGCTTCCCCAGAACAGTGACAGCATTAGTGTGCAGGGGGAGACAGGCATGCTATTTTTAAATTCTGCTGCCTGATGTGCAGCTCTCACATCAGATGAAGGTGATTGCTGCTGCTGTAGCCTCTGTGAAGGAGTAATTGCCTCACTCTCTCCTTGAATCTTTGAAGAGATAATAAGAAAATCCCAGCTTTGTTAAGCAATATGCTAAGTTCTCCTTCCCAGCACGCCACAGGAATAGAGGCTGTCAAAACGTGACTCTCTGTCTTTTCTGACCTTCAAGGATCAGCTTTGTCGCTAGGATTGACATGCTGATTATGGCCACATAAAAAGCTGGATACAAAAACTTGGCTGTATCACAGGAGGAGCCATGATCATTGCACTGCATATTTCATCGACAATATGTGCAGTTTTGCTACTGCACATGATGCCAGGAAACTATTTCCACTGTAGTCCATTTCAAATCACAGGAAATAACATATCTACAGAAGACTTACCCTATTTTTACACCCAACCACCAATGCCAATCAACCACTTCTTCAGTGTTACAGCGTTAGCACAACTTACCTACAAGGTTGGAAAGGAACAATTGATCCTTTACCTCTGACCTGCCCCAGGGCCTGGTCCTCTGCCTCTCCACCAGCCCCCTTTTCCTTTACTGTGATACCCGGACTATTTGCCAATATGAGGGTAAAAGCAACGAGCCACCAGGCTCAGGTGAACAGATGGGAGTGGGACAGTATCACAGGTGATGGATTACCTAATGATGTAAATTCTCATTTTCAAGGTACAGCATTTTTAAAGGGATGGTAATTTTCTGAGGATCAGGTGATTTGTAGGAAATGAAGAGCCATGCTTTTCTAATCAGGAGAACTCTTACTGTTTATCATTAACAATCTACCACTGAGAACATTTTAACTGTGAGTCCTGAGCGGATTTTGCGGTGGTTTACAAGTAGTGGATGCTTCTTCCCTCCCTTCCCTCCTTGCTGAACAACGACAAATGCTCCCTGGCTTCAAAATCTTGAACTTATGGTCTTTGCCTCCAAAAGGAGAAATAGACCTTCCTCTCCTGTGTATGGCAGTTTAATATGAAATGCTTGTGAGGATAAATGGCTAAGTTTGACATTGCCACCTTAAAACGGATCTGTCTGTGAAAGCAGTGATCTGTGAAAGCCTCACAGCTGGCACTGGGGGTGGAGAGACAGAGAGGGAACTTTCTTCTGGCTGGCAGACTGAGGTGCTAAAAGGAAAATATTGCCAGGAAGAATAGGTGCTAAAAACTGTCTGTAAAGCAACCAACTGTTTGTAAAGCAACCAAAAACCTCCATATTTGCTAGCAAGACAAACGTCATTCGCCTAGGGGAGCTGGATATTTGAAAACTACACCTGTTATTATTCAAACATTTATTTCTGGTTTGCTATTGTTTCTCGTTCACGTTTCTCTATTGTTGCAGAATGTAATAAATAATTGTTAAAATTTTTCGAGCCACAACAAGAAGGATGGAAAAGGCAGAAGCTATTTTGGAAGCTTTCCAATAATTTTAAATTGCATGAATTTTGGTATTTAAAATATCTGTGTACATTTTGGTCATACTGATTTTGCTAGCAACAGGAGATCTTTTATTTTAAGATCTGTTATTTTCTAGCTTTTTATCTCCCATACACTCAGAACACCTCACGTCATGCAGGGAAGACAGCCCTTTTTTATCCAACATAAGCAGGATCAGGCCTCCAGCCTGTAGAACTAAAAGGTTTTCAGCTCAGATACACAGAAATTACCATCAGCCAAAGAGTGAGCTCCTGAAACAAATACAGTTCCTGTACCATCTTTTAGCAGCAAAATTACCCTATAATCCTGTACAACTGTATCATTCAAATATAATGGATGAAATTAGTAAGGAGTTGAAGTAATTAGTTACTGAATCTCATACTGTATGATAAAAAAAAAGAAGAAAAAAAATCATAAAATTATGAAAAGAAGTAAGCAGCATTTTTAAGAAATAGCCCTCAGGAAAATCTGAGAGAAGTCCTTGCCGCTAAATCAGCATATCCAACCAGATCAGTAATTAATGATATTGGCACTAAATAACCCTCGGTAGCATGGCAGCATGCTGATATCAGTTGGGATTCCTGTGATCATTATTGCAGAAGGAAGGAAAGAGGACTGAAATTTGCACAGATGGAAGAAATGGAAAGAAATAAGAGTTTTTGAGAGAGAGAAAATAAAGTTTATGGCCTTGAAAAAGTGACAGATTTTGAACTATACTAGCTCAAGTTTTAAGCTTCTGTTACAAACGGACTGTTCTTAAGTGTACCACTATTTAAAAAAAGGACGGGAAAACACACTTTTATTTCTTGGTTTGAAAATAACTGGCCATTTCAAAGAAGAGAGAAACTATTGTTTGTGAACATCATCTTTAAATCTAAAAAGTTGCTAGGGCATAATTAGAGTAGGTCCTAGCATATTCTTATAATTCGTTTTCAATTAACCCAAATGACACTGCTTTCTGTATCAAGTGTTATAATCCTTCTGGTTGCTCATAAGAGAAAAACAAGCATTTATTAAGTGGAATGAGGCTGTGGGTGAGAAACCTTGTGAAATAAAAGACCCAACTACACCTTTAACAGAAACCTGTGAAAAATTGAACAATTGGTGTTCAGCTGTGGTAAAATGAATGGAGAAGTTGTATACTAATGATATTTTTTTTGTGGGAGTCTAACCCCTTGGCTTTTCATAGCACTTTTCCTTCAGCACTGCTGGAGTAACTTTCACACAATACTGGAAACTTCGACCAAATGAATGCACTACCAAATGAATTCAGTAGACGCCTTGAGATTAGAGAGGAGACAGCCACTGAGAATGAAGCCAATTTGCTGAGACTTTTTTTCTGAGGTACTGTGCTATAGCCATACTTTTCTCCAAGTAAAGTGAAACTTTGGTGTAGCTGCTTAGTTATTTGGGTTAGTAAAAACTGAAAACTATCCAGGAATCTTAAAGACTGAGTAGCTGGGGAATAACATGAAATTAAATGTTGAAAAATATAAGCAATGTTTGTGGAAATAAGATCCTAATGCACAATAATGAGCTTTGAATGAACTTAAAACACTTAGGAAAGAGATTATGATGTTATGAGAGATATTTCTCTGAAAAGTTCAGTAAATAATTCTGAGTACTAAGAATTGTTAAGGAAAAAGTGGAGGCCAAAACTGCAGACACCATTCTGCTAATCTATAAATGCAGGATTATTTTAAAGACTAGTCCTAGTGTTTGAACCAGCTCACATATGTTATAGGAGAATTAGAAAAGGCACGAGCAAGATGGGGAGGATGTCACTGCACCTGAACAAGATAAAAACTGAGTACAGAGTATTGCTTAAGCTGCATTTCTCCACACTGGCAAAGAAATTAAAACAGATAGAATACTAGTTTATCATAAATGGCATGGAAAATGCAAATATGGATGTTTCTGATAATATGACAACACTGATGACTATCAAATGAAAGAATCAGGTAAGAGAGTGCAAACAAAACGACCTATCTTTTACATGTAGCATATTTCTATTGTGAAGTTCACTCTATGATGACATCATCGTTATTCACATGAAAAAAAGTGATAACAATTTTCAAAAAAATAGCCTAAATCATGGATGAAATGATCCATTTAAATGCTAGTGGTACAAGGATACCTCTTACAATTCAGCAAGTCCTCAGCTCACAGACTGATGAAAGTTGCTCTCAAACACTTGCTGTATTTTTATAGTCTTGTCTAGGAAAATGATACTTCTGTTAGACAGAAAATGCAAATCTGGCTATTTGATTTGACTCAGTGCATCTTTCTATGTTTTTACGCCTACTAAGTATTTCTAATTCATGTATTAAAACAAGCAAGTGAAAAAATCACCACTACAGCTGTGTCTCCTGGATGAATGTACTTTCCTTGGTTTAGAAGCCAGTTTTATAAACTGTCTGGACTAAGAGAAACAATGGATCAAGTTAACCAGTGTAACTCTGTAGGCAGTCAGTCATAAATTATGGTCACACCACTGATATACTTTACACACAGTATATATGCCCACCAGAGATATCCTTCATAGAACTGTGTCATAAACAGACCTTTTCCAAGTCACTCTGCAAGTGCTCTGCATCACCTTGACACGAGTAGCATTTACAGCCTCACTGAAAAGGAAGAGCTGATTTATATCTTTACTCTTCAGAAAGCTGTTCAGACTCGTTTTAGAGAAACATGTGAAATCACCTGTAGTTATTCTTATCCCTAGTCAAATGCTACCTGTATTCAGTCTTTCAAGCTCTGCATATAAATAACTAGCACAGACCACTGTCTATGCCTTTCACATACAAGATTTAAGAACATTATTTAAAATTAAGTACAGCCGTTGAAAGACAATCTACAAAAAGCAGCACAGAATATTCTTTTTTATTTAGAACAGGTTAAAAGAAGAGGATAAAAGATGAAAAGGATATGTGCAGAGCAATTAGACCTTTCATTTACTTCTAAAACTATTTCACTAATTGCTCTCTCTCATAAGGTGTGTCTTGACAAAATGAAACTTAATAAGGGGAAGGAATAATAAATAAACATCTAAAAATGAATAAAGGTTTGGATTAAAGGCCTTTGAAAGTACAGAAAAATGAAGGTGATGAACAAGAATACAGAGTTTAGAAAAATCAAGGCAAGAAAGACTAAATAGCACCTCATAACAGCTGACTCCTTGTATCCTAGGTCTTTCTTTTTTACTCAGAACCATACAAAATAATTTTATAGAAACTGTACCATTCCCATTCTTCTTTTAATACCAAAACTATCCATATTTTTGGCAAATTGTTGCCCATTCATCGACCTAAAATTAAACTATTCCTGCTGGCATTCCCTGGAATACCCCAAAAAGAGCATCCATGAACACTTAATTGTTTGAAGATTCTAGAGACACTACCATTGCAATTCCCCTCCACTCCCCCACTTAAGGGTAAGTTCCATAGCTTGACTTTTCTGATTTGAAATGCAATAGATATAAATGTTCAGCCCAGTCACAGCAATCATGTAATATTAAAGGGAAGGAAGAAAGATTTAAGATCACTGAAGAGAATGGAATTCAATATGCAACTGAGCTCTTTACCACAACAAAATAGATCTGATAACTTAAGAACTGAAAATGGAGCGCTTTAAGAAACAATATACTTTATCTTTGGCCTTACAGTCTGGACTAAACTCAGGTAAAATTCCTTATGAAAACCAGTAGGGATCCTGCCCTCAAGAGGACTGTTATGCAAGGCTTCAATTATCAAAGCTGTAAGAGGTAATTCTACAGGGAAGTAATCACTCTGTAGAGGCAGCCAATAATTTAGTTACGGGAAATGTATATTATAGATGTGGGTTAACACTCATTCACTGTATTTGGAATATGAAAGAATATTTTAAATATTAATTCAAAATTACAATTAAAAAACTTAACAGTTAAAAAAATGACACAGTGGGACATACTCAGGGTTGTGATTAAAAACTGTAGAATTACTCTCAGTGATTGACAGCAATGCTCAAGATTTGCTTATTTGCTGTGTGTGTGGTATTCAAGTAATGGTTTCCTCACGTGGGGGTTAGAAAACTTAAATTTACATATGCTTGAGGTATCAAATATAAAAAGTAATATGGAACATCAAACATAAGAACTGAGAAGAAGATACATACAATTTTGGTAACCAGCAACGAAAAATATTTACTACATTAGAGTTCCACAGATATTCAAGATCAGAAAAGTTTCAAAAGTAAGTGAGGAAAAAGTCACAACTCAAAGAATTAGAAAAAGCTGAGAAAAGTAAGTCTGTACATTAAAATACATTAATTAAAAAAATTCCAATCCCATAAAATGTATTCAATCAAACTAATGGCACACTTTTGTGCAAACCCTATCTACTGCAAGAATTTAATTTAGCAAAGTTTAACATTCCTGTAGGCTGTACTTCTGCTTCAATTCTCTTCTAAGACTGTGGGAGCCTCAGGCACCATAAAAATAACAAAGAAATTACTAAACAGCAGAAATCATGTTAGAACAAACTTCCTATATTTTATCACATTGTTACTAATATACATAAAATTTTAATGTTACAGGCACATATTGTATGTGTAAGTGTGGTAGAATGTTTCAGATTGATATTAAATTCAGAAGACAGAGTGATTCCCAGCTGTGCAATTACCAGGAAATTTTGCAGGCTCAAGACTCATCATACAGAATAACAAATATCTCCTTTCTGAATAACTAAGATAATCCACAAAATATGTTTCAGAAGAAACCTCTTCACTCAAGAATTTTTCCAGGGTAAACAGCAAAGGCACAACAGATATTAACTGCTGTCTCCCAACACTTGTTCCCACAGCTTCCTTCTTTGCCCTTGTGAAGAGCAGCTGTGGAAGAACAGCATGTCCCTGCTCACCAGATCCACTCCCACCATGCCTTTGATTGCCTCTGCTTAATTGCATGACTACAGGAAACCTCCCTTGCCTTCTACTTCTTTCTACCACCAGCACAGAAACGGCCGATTGAGGAGCACTCATTTTTAGTACACCATAAAAAGCACTGCTTATCAAATCCTGCACAGTCACACTTATGCAGGCCCACAGCCAGCAATAGAGATGATCAGTCACCCAGAAGTCAGAAACCTGAAGAGGATTGAGTTTTTGAGGTATTGGTGATGGTATAATTTGATCAACACAATTTTTCTGTGAGTAATGGTGTTTGAAAAAGAAAAATACTCCTACTTGACTTTCTTACTCTGTGTTGAATTTGCAAGACTTAGTAACGAGAACAGAACCAACAACTCATCAACTTGATCACTGTGAAGCAACCACATAAACTACCATATTTCGTAGCATAACATGTACAGCTACAACTTATCTGTGATGCGAACAATTCTCCGTTCACATGAGCTCTTAACCAATTCCTGTCAAGCACTACCTTGAAGTGGTGCCAGCTAGACATTTTTAATATTTCACTGTTATTTAACACAGTGGTCAGCATTTGCAATTATGTTTGTTTGGTGGCTTTTTTGTCTGTTTTTTTTTTTTTTTTTTTACAATCCTAAGTCTGTACAACGCAACAGCGTAGACTGAACTGGTACTTTTACGTTGCGTTCACCCAAATGGGTTTGGTAACTGCTTCTTCACAGAACACTCTGACTGTAGATCTGATCTACAGACAGGAATATGAATAAACACCCCTAATTTGTTGATGTTCTGTGACCTCATTTAAATGACCAATGCTTGCTGAACGTATTCCTTAATACCGCTTCCAGGTATAACTAAAGACAAAGCCATTTCAATACAACCTTGAATAAAACAAGTGTTTTAATTCAATCAGATGGACAAACTGGTTCATGGAAATACCATTTGCAATTCAGTAATGACATTTTTAGGCTGCTATGCTTTATAAAGAACATTTATAGAGCTGTTAAAAATTAGAAATCACATATGCAGAATGCATTTTTCTTTCCTAACTCTATTGTACAAGGATTTCCATGCAGAAAGAAAGTGCAAGCTTGTAAAAATCTGCAGTGTTTTAGAGACAAAATTTAAGACTTTCAAATCTGAATACGCAAACTTTACTAAGAGATAACTTGGTTGTATACCGCCTATTTTTGAACCTATTGTGATGACTTAAATTTCATGAATGTAAAACTAGACCTACGCATTTTTTTTAAAAAAGACAGATCTTACTCATCACTTGACAAAGTCAAGACCTTTCCTAGAGCAATGGCTGGAGTCTATGTCGGCTTACATCTACCAGGATGTGTTAAGATAAAAATGTATTGCTATACATAATGTGTAAATTGTAAATAATGTTACATTCATTTCTTGTTTTCTGTTTTCACAGATTTCTGACATAATGTAACAGTGGAAGTACACTAGACAGAAGTAAATTTAACAAAGGTACAAATTCTGTATTGAACTCTGTAAAAAATTAGCATAGCCTGATGATGACACCGTCTATATGAAAAAAAAATTGTAATCCTGATCTGTGTCGCTGCTTTTGCCTAGAAAACCATGCTTAAATACAAACTGCTTCCCTCCAAAATTATGAATTAATATTAATAAAGTACATTTGAGTAATCAACAATGCAAATTTATAAAATATTCCTATAGTAATTTCAATTTAGTATTACAGTAAAAAACAGATCGAAGGAGAGGACTATCAATATATGATATTCAAGTCACAAGAAGGCCTTATAATCACTGACAATAGAGAGGTTATCCTAACTCTAAACCTACTTTCTCTTTAGCAGAGGATGACTGTTGACGTAACTTTAATGAACTGGGCCAGTGCTGTTGAAATAATTCAGGAAATTCAGAAAATGTGAAAAGAAATTCAAGTCCCTAATATTATGTAATATTCTGCAGATTTCTCCATTAAAATGCTCATATATACTGAAAATACTTTGTAATTCATGGCTTCTTATTTATCAAAATAAAAAGTTAATTTAGAAGATTTAGTATAATAACAGATTGTACAATATATTCTGACAATGCCAAGTTCTGTATTCATTAAATGCACTGCAGTAATCTTTGGGAAAAATCTTGGTAGCTCTGAGAATTGCAGAGGTGAGTCAATTAATAGTCTTCTCTAAAGACTTGATTTAAATCAGTCCTCTGCCATCAATCAAATGATTAAGTAGGACTGAATGGAGGCTTAGGTCTACTGAATCTGCTGAGAGGGTATTGCAGAATATCAAAAGCACTTCCGCTGAAAGCCTTTGCCTACTTTAATATGTGTTGACTGGCCACAATTTGATTTAATCAGCTTTGACTTTTGGTTGGCAAAACCTGTACTATTCTATTATCT
The DNA here is from genome assembly GCA_035584735.1 of Pseudotriccus pelzelni. Classification (NCBI taxonomy): domain Eukaryota; kingdom Metazoa; phylum Chordata; class Aves; order Passeriformes; family Tyrannidae; genus Pseudotriccus; species Pseudotriccus pelzelni. Next base: position 53,735,504 of record JAWMRA010000078.1, on the reverse strand, counting down.
AGTATGTTGACAGGGTCATCCTTTCTACCTTTTTAAAGACGGGTACAACGTTTCCCTTTTTCTAGTCACTTGGGACTTCACCTGATTGCCATGACTTGTCAAACGTCACGAGAGTGGTTTGGCAACTGCATCAGCCAATTCCCTCCGGATGCTGGGATGCATCACATCAGGTGCCACAGAGTTATGTACATTCAGGTTCCTCAGCTGGTCATGAACCTGAGATACCAGATCAATAACTGTTGGGTTGAAACCACCTCTGGAGTACATGTGTGTGTGTGTGTGCAGGTGGAAGGATGGGTGGAAGCTCATGGAGGTGAGGTGGCATGACACGACAGGCCGCTGAAGCTCACGTGGGGAAGCCCCAGAGTAGCTGTCAGTCACAAACAGACTGGGAAAACTATAACACACCTCCTGGAGCCCCTAAGCCAGGCTCAGATTGGCAGGGACAGTAAGGACACTGCCCCACCCTCACCTGGAACCCCAGAGTGGCCTGTGGGTCAGAGGCACTGCCTGGGGGGGCATTGCCATAGGGATCAGAGCAGATAAAACCAAAAGCATATGTTTGGCACATGTCACAGCCCTGCCATCTGGACGTGTGAGAGATTCCACAGGGTTCCACTGGTAGTTGTATAATCTGTCTCTCCCTCTTTCTCTTTCTCTCTTCTTGCTTCCTCTGATTCTCTTTCTTTGCTCCTTTCTTGGTGCTTTGGGTGGCTTGGAGCTGGAATGGTTGGATTTTAACTTAAGTGTTGTGGAGGGACTGGATATTGAACTAAGTGTTGTGGATTAGTATGTGCTGGGTTGGTATTGTGGTGGAACATTTTGTCTAGCTTGTGTGGTGCCCTTTTGAACTGTTGGCAAGTTCCCTTATTTCCTCCCCTGTATTATCAATAAAAATACCTCTTGAGAACGAGTCTGCGCTTGTTCTCTTGACACTATCTTGAGGTACTGAAGAACCCACTATATATATTTTAAACTACAACTCCTGGCTGAGCCCGTGAGCTTGCAGCTCGGGGGCCGGAGTGTTACAGGGAAGCACCTTGCTTCCCCATTTCCCATCCTGCTGTCCATCTACTAGAGAGGTGTGGGAAGAGAAGCTGACACTGGAAACTGAGGCAGACTTCTCCTCATACATTTTTATCGGTTTTCCAGAGTTGTTTATTGGGGTAGGAGGGGAAGGGAGGGAGAAGATACACTTCCTTTGACCTTCGTTTTCTGTTTAAGCTACCTGTAGAAGCCCTTTCTGTTAATATTTGCATCCCTTGTCAAGTTAATTTCCATTTTCGCCTTGCCCTTCCTCATGCCATCCCATACATCCCTACACACGGCTGTGCTCACTGGTTCCTATCAAGGACAATCACAGATTCTTCAAAGCGCCAATGCTGGCTATCCTAACTGGTCCAGGGAATTATGCTCTTGAAAAGTGTTCTAGCTACAGGTACAATTGCTTCTGGCAACCTCTGGGCACAGTTTTGACACAGAATGCCACATTTCCTATCACTGAAGGTTCAAGTGGTGCTGTATAGTCTGAGTACATTTTACCAAGACTTTGGTATCCTCTGAGATGTAAATTTGTAGATTAAACTACAAGCAGCATGTAAATATTTTCACTCCCTCACACTCCAAACTGTTCTGGCATTTCTAAGCAATGACATTTCAATAACATGCTGTCCCCCATATGATTCTGCTGAAAGAACTGAACACTACAGTGCTACTATAATCAGTTTCCATCACATTTCATCACCAGTTTCAAGACACAGAGTTATCTCAATGGTAAAACCCATGGTTATAGGTTACTTCTATGCACTCTACGTCCAGGGTGCCTGTAGTATTTATATAAATCCAGCCTACTCCACCACACACTATTTATTCCTATGAAGAGAAAGAAGATACCTACTTTGTCCTCATACTCTTGTAAAAATGTTTTTCATTATTTAATTTATTATTACTCTTTTGATAAGCTTCTCAAAGATCTTGTATCAAAAACGCAGATCAAAGATCTTGAGCATTATCAAAATTGATCAGTAGTTTATTTCATTCTGCATATAAAACTGACTCCTTTGGAGACACCAACAGAAAACTGCCATAATTTATGCATGCACAAAAATGAGAAGTGGGGAAAGAACTATTCTATGGAAGTTCCTGCATAACAGTCAGTCAAGATACAGTAATTATCTTTGGTTTGCAGAGAACATTTGGTTCTGTGCATAACTTTTACCTTTTACATATTCATTAAGCTGTTTGTATTAAATGTTGTTTAAAATGAGTCCAGGCTAATTTTGCTGATAAAAAAATGATTACTAGCTCTCATTATTGTTTAATGTGGTTGGCTAATTACTTATTATTTAGACTGAAAATGTTACTACTAATATTCTGTTAATGGCCAGCACTTTTGACTAGGCTTTTGGGAAGAAATCTGTTCATGTATGTACTTTCTTAGTCTTTTTCCCCTTATTAAATATTTTCAGCTAGACAAATTTATGCTTATGTGGTGTGCCTCATGGTAATCCTGGAAGTCTCCTGTATCTAAATGTACTGTATGGACTGCAAGTGAACAAGTTTGTCAGTACGAATTCCTGGCAGGTAAACGACAAGAAGCAAAGTTTTTTCCCTGAAACAAGGTCCATTACAGTGCACTCAAGAAGTGAAACAACTTCTTCTAATTGGTGGGGTGGTTCAGCTCATTTTTATGTTCATATTAATGTTATTCACATGAATATTTTTTGAAAACTGATTTCGGTATAACTAATCCATGTCTAATCTTTTTGCAGCCTTTATTACTGCAATGAAGAATATCTTCCTCCCTTGTATTTTAGAAACAATCTGATAGCAAAGAGGTTGTACATGCACAAGAAAAATTATTTTGCTTCAGGTATTACAGAAATTTTAATAGATCCACAATAATGATTTGGCAAATATAATTATTTTCAGGCTTGAAGCAAACTTCAGTTTCAAATACTAACAAACTCCAGGTGAGTGGAGGTTCAAACTCATGCTTTAACAAGAAAAAATGCCCGCAATCCATCCAAACAAATGGAAAGTTCTGTTTCACTATCACATTGAGACTTCCTTTCTTGAATGGGTAAGTTAGCTTACATAAGTGAGCTGCAAAATTTTGCCAATGGCCACACATTTCCTAGACAGAATTAGGTAGCTTATATTCTAGTATGTTTCTTCCTTCGGCTCCTTAACTTTTACAGGGTTGTTGAATTTTGAATTCAACAAGACTTGCCAATGAATAGGATAACCTATTTTTTAACTGTGAACCCTTTTGGACTTTAACTATTCCACAGAAACTTGACTGACATCAGCAGAAAATGTACTAACTTTTTTACTGTACTTAATTTTCAAGAACATACGTAATACAACATAGTTTCTCCTGCTAGACATTTTGTCTATGTTCACTCGTGCTCATCTGAAAAACCACATATTAGATATTAAAATAATTAAATAAATTGAGACATTATTGTATGATATATAATAAGTGTGTATGTCTTTTTAGAGTGGAGTGTTAACGTATTACATATGAAAGAGCAATAGTGCAGATACTTCTGTGAAGAGTACATTTAAAATTAATTTGCAGTTTTGAGAAAACAGTTACATGTGAGTTGGTGAATGCAAAAGCATTCAGATTATATAAAGATAATAGTTTAATTATATAATAATATAATATAGCATATAAGTATATAGTATAATTATATAATATTAATTTCTAATTAATTGAATCAGGCATTAAAATTAATTATTTTTCCTTTAAAGTAAGAGCCCAGTGCTAAGCTCCCAAGTACAGGTTTAGAAAATCAAATGACATCATAGGGTTTTAAAAACTGAGAAATAATCAAGTTTTCACTCCCTTACTGCCCAATGCTTTGTAATATTTTACTTGCATGTTGAGTCAGAATATGAAGATCCTGCAAAACCTAGGGATGGTTAGAATGACACTGTTTCCCTGGAAGTCATCTTTTTAAACAATAGTCTTGAGAGTGCTTCTGTAACATGAAAATAAAAACAAGCACTTTGAAAACTCACCATAAATTATGCATGTATCTCAGATAGGTGTCAAGCAGTCAACCAATTCGTTTAATTGAAAAACAAACAAAAGCTTGTGAATGCCATTTAAAAGTGCCTGCTTAACATAAAAATAAGTGATGTTAATGGGAGTAAATATCCTCATAGCATAGCAACTGAGGCTAATTTTCCTCAACATCTCTCTCTACTGACAGATCTCTATGGTTTTTGATACTAGCTTAGGTTCTCAAGCTGAGAAAGGTAATTTCTAAAACTGGCATTTTGCTCCCTAGAAAACCTTATCTGTGGTTAGTGATTTGCTTCTCATGAATTATCCACAATTGTTCCTGCTCCTTGGTCTATCTTTAAAAATATGCTAGTATAAATCAGTACTCAGCCATGTGAATGGACAGCCATCTGTGAACTTCTGTAAACTACACACAGGATAAAGCTAAAAACCACGATTTGATCAAAAAGTCACTCCAGATTAAAAACATTTTTTTTTCTGCAGCAGTAAATTATTCAGATTTGTTTTTATGTTTAAAGTTTCAGAGTAGAAGTCTATCAGTATAAAATTTTTCTCTGAAGTTCAGACAGAATATGAATTCACAGTAGCACCAAAACCAGATTTAAAAACCAGATTTATTAAAGTTGCTAGAAAAATGGACTGTACTTCATAGGTGTGACATCACTTGGCCCTATAAATTCACAAAATCTGTGTGACGCCTCTCAGTTGTAAGAATCCATTACTTAATGACACGAGCACGTGGAAGGTCTTGCTATGGTTACAGAGTCTCTGAAAACACTCAAACCTTTTGGGAACCATCCATGACTCCCTTCCTACTAAATCATGTCCCCCAGTTGTCTGGGAGAAAGTGTGAGCTACCTCAGGCTTAAGACTTTCCATGTCATGTAACAATGTAGGCAATAGTGCTCCAAATACTCAAGAGCTACGTTGCATCTGTGGGCAGAGAGGCAGCTCTTTTGGTTCCGCACAGGTCTTTCAGCCACACACTGTGAGTTAGCTCGTGCTGGCAGTCGGTATTGTTACAACAGTGGAATCCTATGGACGACCAGTTCCTAGATTTCATTTCATTAATTAAAAAAAAAATCTTACCTGTTACCACCAACAACATAAAAATCAGTGAGTACAGATATGGGTATTAGTTGGCCTTACCAAGGCCAAGATTATTTACAAGGGAACGTAGTGACAGGACAAGGGAGAATGGGTTTAGATTGAAAGAGAGGAGGTTTAGACTAGATCTTAGGAAAAAATTCTTTACTGTGAGGGTGATAGGTCGTTGTACCACGTTGCCCAGGGAAGCTGTGGATGCCCCCTCCCTGGAGGTGTTTCACACCAGGTTAGATGGGGCTCTGAGCAACCTAGCTTTGTTGAAATTGTCCCTGCCCCTGGCAGGGGGATGGACTAGATGATCTTTGAGGTCTCCTTCCAATCCAAACCATTAAATTATTCTATGATTCTATAATATAACAGTTTTTTGTACAAATATTTTATTTTCTTAATACCATCTCCATCTGGCCTAAACAATGTGACTTCTGGGGTGGAGGATTTGGACCTTGTTAATGAAATTTACTTTGTCCTCAACTCAAGATGGGATTGCTGCAATGAAATTGACAGGAATAAAATCTTCAATCAGTTTGTAAACTGAAGCCAGTGTTCAGTGCAACACCCATTTACTAATTAGCATTTCATAATGTGTAGTGCTTAAAGATTTATGCTGACTTGAGCGGAGGGTAATTAAAATATAAGTACATAGGGCAACAATAGTAAAACAGTTGTTTATGCATTTAAGTCAGCATATTGTATTTTCCTCTAATTGATTCAATTAATCTTCAGCATTGTTTTTTCTTCTAATGTTGAGTTGGAAAAGCTCATCTTTTCCCTTTCAGCAGGACAGCTCATCTCTGGCTCAACCTCCCCTCAAATAACAGATGAAAGTCCAAACTGAGTGGAAGCACTGCATTAGGAAGCAGGAGATAAATAGCTAATGCTCACCTGTCACAAATGTGTGCCTTGAGTGCATGACCCTCAGCAGAAAGTGTTCAGGAAATATGACACAAAAAAGGTTTGTCCTGACAGTCACTAAGTATGAAGTTGCTTGAGAGTTACCTATGTAAACATAGTCCCTGCACTGGCTTTACATTGACATTGCTGTGTTAAAGGTAGTGTTATCTGTGGACTTGGTATTTAGAAAATTACCCAGTAGTCTGAAGCCTCAACTCACAATTCTGTGTGGGGAGGGGAGAAAGTGTGTGTGTGCTGACTCTGAGAATTCTAGATCCATAGAATATATAAGCAATCCTTGTAGCGAGCAGTTGAAGATAGAATATGTTAAAAAGGATCAGTTCCAAAAGAGAAAACTTGAGGAAAATATATTATAAACTTTGGTTATGATATGATACAAGGGAAGGAATTCAACTCGGGTACAATAAAGGCCTAGAACCCTACCTCAAGCATCCAGAAAATATGGCATAAGAAAGTGACTAATTTCAGAAAAATTAGGATTGCTCCTGGGTGTACAGTGGCATGGACCAGTCCCTTACCTAATTGTTGGGATGCAGTACGGCTACTACCAGGGTATATCGTTCTACTTCACTTAATTCAAAAGGCATTAAATGTGTGCTATAGAACAGTTTCATGATGTTAACCAGCATGCAGGAACTTCACTTTGAGAGTACATGTGTGATCTGCACTATACTTGTATAGATGCATCTGATGTCTTAGGCAGTTATTCTTTTAACTGAAATGAGATTAATGATGCTTTTGACGTACATCAGGCAACTCACATGGCAGCTACCTAATGTGGTACATACCACGTGCCTTCATCAAAAGCACAACTTTGCTGGTACAGGGTCACTAGATGAATGCAGTTTTGAGAAGAATCTCCGTGGGACAGTTGTACAGCCCCATTTCATACCATGCAAGCAATTTATGACCGGATGCATCAGCAATGCGCTCCAGCTGTTTTGCAATATTCCTGCAGCCCAAAGAGGCCATAAAACCAATTTAACTAGTCTGTAAAGCCAGGTTCATGGCTGCTTTGTGCCAACACGCTAGCACAAAGCTGCTGAAACGTAGTGGTGAACTTGTCCTGTATTCTGTCTTCAAAATGATAGAAAGCCTTAAATAGTCTCACCTGAAGAGGTATATTATCACATATGCCATCATAACAACCCACCTGGAAATCTTGTTGCAAAGTGGAAACACAAATAAAAGGAAATTGCTCGTTCAGTAAAAAGAATGAAAATAGCTTAAAAAAATGGGGTTCATTCTCTGTTTCCAGTTCATCTACTACTGGTGTTCAACAAAAGAGAGAACATTCCCACCTACCACAAAGGCATGTAGAGCCAGTACCACTTAAGACATTCTGCATTCCACCAGGAAGCATTTACTGAAGCTTTTAGAATTCAAGAAGGCTCCGCTGGGTACCTACTCTTTTTAAAAGTATACAGCAGGCTGTCTTGAAAACACAGGTACTTCAACACTGTCTGAGATATTTCCTGAAGTCTGCTTTTTTCCCTAAAAGAATAGGAAAAATGCTGTTTCATTGACTGAGAAAACTTTACTTTATGCCTGTACTATTACAATATATGGAGGCCTCTATTGCAAGTGCAACAATAAGCCACTAAAATAATAATTTCTTCAACTGTTTCTAGAAAAAAGTATAATAATAATGTCATATAACTGCAGATGTTCTTTTACATTGATGTAATTCATTCTCTTTCCCTTAACATCCACCTAGGCTAAAATGGTCTACTTTTAATAGGTTGACTCTGCTGTTTCCAATCCCTACAAAGCTACTGACAAAAGTAGTGTGTTTACTGGGGTCTTATAGGCTTGCTGAAAGGTTAGCACTTCCCACAAGATGGATTTAAAGATACGCACTTAGTACAAACAATTCTTTAGTATGCGGTAGCTTTCAGGAGAAAATAGTTGAGTATATTTATATAGCTATGAACCTGCATTCCACCAAACAATTACTGCCCTTAGTTGCACTCATATGATTGCCAAACCAAAGAAGCTTGAAGAGTTTTCATGGATTTGACTTTTTATAGTCCACTTTTTTTCTGGCTCCCCACCTACTTACCCTAAGTAAATGACCTATTATCAGAGAGGTAACATCTGCTGTTTTTCCTAGTTGCCTAGAACTCACGGGGAACTGCAGTCAGTAGCAGTACCTGTAGCAACATTAATCTACCTCCATACGCATAGGTAAATCTAGCTGTAGAGAAATGACAGAAAGAAAAGCTGCCCCTCATCTTTAAAATTATGAGACTGGTCATATATGATGCTAGATTTAAGTAAATCACAAATTTTAGTCTCTGACTTGGATGATACAAACTTTTCCTCATATTGAAATAAATATATTTCAATGATATTTCAAATGCCATGCGTTGAAAGAATGTGGCTGGTTTCTGTATTTTATATAATTGGTATTTTATATAGTCAGTAATTCATGGACAATATATGTTCATGAGTAACTCTTACCTTATGATGTTATAAGTAACTCTCCTTGTGATGTTATCTGGAACCTTTTGATCGTACAATGTAAAATTAAACTGCCTTCATATCTCACCCTTCTTATATTTTTCTGTCTAATTGGCAGACATACAGGGAACAAACAGCTTGACTTGGAAACTAAAATGGCCACTAATTAATCCAGTTTGTGGTGAAGAAAATACTGTTTTGTCAGAGTGTTTCAAAGCTGTTATTTACTGTGGATCCTAAATAAAGTGCACTTTTCTCAGGAATAAGACCCCAGTTGGAAACACTACCTCAGAGCTTATGTTTCAGAACCATCACTAACCATAGGAGGGCATAAACCATATAGAAACTTGGCCAGCCACGGACAAAAGGTCTGTGATCTCTGAGTGAATGTGAGTACAGACATCTAAACTGGATCTCATTTTCAGTTACAAAAAATGGGTACCTAAAATTAATTTGTCTTCACCACACTGAAATTAAAAACATGGTTATGTTATATTAATGAGGTAAGGATGCCTGTCCTCTTTGTTCTATGCCGTATTTAACCCACCTATTTATTGACTGAGTAAACAGTATTTATAGTGCTTATGAAGCTGAAAGGCTGCAAGACATGAAACAACTTCATATTCCATTCACTAGTGCTGTGTGAGAAACTGTGAAAAAATCTGCTAGGACCCTTAAATCTAAATATTTATCTCATCAGCTGGATAACTTTTTCAACAAAGTCACTCAGTCTTAACTTAGAGAAGGGAAGCCTTTGGGTATTAATTAATTATTAATGGCCAGTCTTCGCGAACGAAGATCCGGGGAAGGTCTTTACACCTTCCAGCCTGCGCATTGGATTTTTTAGGTG
>JAWMRA010000078.1:53689410-53714341 GCA_035584735.1 Pseudotriccus pelzelni | reverse complement strand
GTAAGCTTAACTTTGTGGTCCTTTTGTTTCGCTCTTGACCTCTTCACAGCTCAGCATAGTCATGCAGGATTGCTAAGACCCCAACAGAAACACTTTTAACGTTTTCTCCTTCATGTAAGTTCTTAACACTTCTCATTAGTGACACATTAAGTATTTCATGCCCTCATACACACAACAATCTTAGAATTACTGTTTAAGGCCACATTCGAAAGCTCTAAGTTATACTTCTTATGCTACTGCAGCACAAAACAAAAGATGAAAATTAGGCAAAAAAAAAATTATTCCCAGTTAATCTACAAGTCAGCAGTATCACCACATGATTAGGAATATAATTCTCAACTCTAAAGATAAGCCAGGAAGTTACCCAGGATTGCAGCATTAAAATTTTACTTGCCCTTCAGGAATCTCCTACCCAGAAGGATAAACCTCATTGAGTTAGCACTCACTTTTAGTAAAAAAACCCCAACCACTAAAAAAAAAAAGGTAAATAAAAATTAAAAGTAAATAAAACAATAAAATAAGCAAACAATATACCCATAGGGAGGGACAGAAAAATAAGACTCCAGAACCTGTAGCTCCGAATGACTTTTCATGCCTTGTTTGTTTTTTACTTTATAAGGCATTAACCTCTAAGTACAACAGTTACCTTAAAATGCTTAGTCTGGGTCATCAGCTGTTTTGAGCTCATGCAATCCTTACCATCTTCTTAGATTCTGAATCCCACATTACTTCTGTTATTTTATCTTCTCTCAGAGACAGAGATAGGGGCTCAGCTTAAAACCTTCTGACAAACACTGAAAGGGAGATTTACTGTCCCCTCAATTCGTACCGCTTATGTTTTGGGACCTTTCTGAGATATGCTCTGTGATTTTATCATTTCCTGCAAAGATCCCTGCCTTTGTGCTCTGCCAGCGATCTGAGGTTCATACAGCAAGCACTCAGTTCTCTGCCACTCAGGAAAATTAGATAATCTGTTGGTTGGATAGTCCACTTGATCCACAAACTGTGTCATAACACTGAAGCGAGGAAAGCAGTCCTTTCTTACAGCTGTTGACTGCTTTGTCTCCTTTAGCTTTCACGAAGGTTTGATTGATAATCTTTGCTCAGATAGACAACAATGTGAACTCAATAAGGAGTGGAAAGTTCAATGGCAGTTCAAATGAAACCTCCAACTTGTTTGCTACTACTGACTTCAAAAAAAAGGTTTTCGCAGATAACATGTAAAGCAAAGTGAATCACACTCCAACACACTTTCTTTTCTCTGGACAGTTTCAGGTATCTTGATGTTAATCACTAATAGAGCAGCATCTGAGTACACCCCCTTGATCAAAAACTGCTTATGTAAAAATTAAAAAAAAAAAAATTCTGCTGGCACTCATAAAATCACATTCAAACCACAAAGACAACACAGCTCAAGACTTCTCCTGTTTAATATTTGAGAGATTATAAATTATTCAAAACATCTATTTTTTCTGAAGATCTGCCCTTCAAGTTTCTTTTTAAAATCTATTTTTAATGGAGATTAATTCCTTTATTTCTTGCCATTCTTTACTGATTATGTCCTTGAAATTCTGATTTTATCTGGCAAGGTATCATGAGCTTTATCATTAAAATCCTCACTAAGCAAGAGTCAGTGAATGACTACACAGCAATAACTTTATTTTTGTGTACCATTGCTTTGGATTTTCAGAGAACTGAATCACATAACAACATAGGATGGAATGGTAGAACCTTGGAATGACTGCTTGTCCAACTCTTCACTCAGATCAGGGTCAATTTTAATTAGGTCTCATAATTGTTATTAATGTGCCCAGCTTTTTCTAAAGCAACGTGAGATCCAGAATTGAGCACTTCAAAACCTGGGCAATATATTTCCAATTATCGAATGTAACTTTTAGTAAAAGCATTTCTGTTTCACCCGTAGTGTACAACAGTAATACATACACACTGAAAGACCAAGCAGATGCAAAATGGAAGTGGATTAAACTAAAAAAGAAAGCTTTTAGTTTTGTAAAAAAGTAGAGAATACATTCAAAAGCCTATCAAGTTGATATGTATATTCTGGCATCAACGATGTAGACAAGACAACTTTTAATCTTACCTCCACTGTTTTGCCAATTAGAAAACCTCTATAATTCAGATGCCAGCTGAGATATAAGAAATTTTACAACACACTAAGCATATAAAAATATGCCTGTTGTGATTGTACCATATCAATGAGATTTCATGTTTCCATTTGTTAGATAACAGTTTGTGCCTAAGGAATACAGCACATACCATGTTTCCAGCAGCCCGAACAAACCACCTGATCTCTACCTGTATTTGCTTTCATGCAGGACTTGAGAATCCAAGATTCACAAAGAAGATAGAAATTATCTGGGGAATCTCCTATCACCTTATACTGAATAGAATACAAGAGATTAATTAAACCACATTTTCCTTGGCAAATACAGTACTTGCTAATGTTATTAAATAGAGCTTTTGTCTGCTTTATGCAAAAATATGAGAGTAAGGGGATTATTTTTTTAGTAGTTTGGTTCATGTGTTTGATGGTTTCCAGGTCTTGAATTCCTACTATCAAGAAGGATGAGGCTATGAGAGATCCGCCTCTCCCCAATTCTACCAACTCAGACACACTGACTGTTAGAAACTAAAGAAAGTGTACTAGCCTCACTGGTACATGGAAATGTATGAAAACTTGACTGTTTCATGTTTTTTCTCAGTCACACACATCTTTCTCATACTAGGACCAAAAATTATGTTGTGTCAATAGCCGGAAAAGAATTGACTGTTGTCTCTCTTTGCTGTATTTTTCACCAGTTTTCTTTTTTCAAAATTTGGAAAAGAATCATCACTGTAGTATTAAAAAGTGCTGAAGTTAAGTGTTAAAGTAATATAGTGCTCCTTGAGTTAGAAGGGAAAAAACCCCAAGAGAAATGTATTTTCAGTTCCTACTTTTTATATTAGTCAAGTATGATGACTTCTAAATAGGCAGCAGGAGAACTGAATAAAAAACTCTCACAGAAGGGTTGAGAGTCATTTTCTCTAACAATACAAAACAATATGCTAAAATAAGCAAATCCTCAACCAAACATAAAATTGCCTTTTAATAACATAGTTACTAGGGACGTCCCCCTAAACACCTCAAAAAGTTAAAATATCTCCATTTTAAGAAACAAGAACAGAATTTGGATTGCAAATCAAGCTGTCATTATAAACCTTGTACTCAGTACCTCTCTTCTTTACATACAAGGAAGACACTGAAGTTATGTCAAAACAGACTGAAACGATCAAAAACATTATCGATGATAACGTTTTGCTCACAGAGAACTACCCTTTGCAAGAACATCAAAAGTTTTCAAGTTACATTTTTCTACAAGACTTTCCTGTTAATATTAATTTAATAGAACAAGTAATTGTCCAATTATCTTCACATTTACATTACCTAAATGTCCAAGTTATAATTGTATTCATTAGTTACTGAAAGTGCACCTGCAAATGCTACATCAAAAATATGGTTATAAAACATTTATGTGTTTTTTCTCATAATGGATATTTAATAATTTAATTTTATTATTAATACTTCCTAGCATTGTAAGCAGCTTTGTTAAAATACTAATTGCTGTATGGAGTAATTTTATTTGTGAAGGAAAGAAACGAAGGAAAATATCATTAGTTTGGGATTTTTTTACCTCTCTGTAGTCATTGACAAAGGTAATAGTACGGCAATACTGTTATCAACAATAGTTGATTTTTGCCAATGGGCTGTTACTGTTCCATATAGCAATTTTATGAACAACATGAACACATAGCAGCAGCTACCTTAAAAATTAATTTTCTGCTGACTTCTAATGTGTGTTCTTAGTCTAGAATGTGTCTTTTACTCTTTCTTACCAAAATATGTTAGCATCTCTTTGACAGGAAGTACCTAAAGTTTGAAACCAGAATATTACTTTTTATTACTACTTTCATCCTGGGAGAATTTAGGTCAGGAAAAGAAACTTGGTTTAAAAAAAGATTGTCATATTAAAAGTAAGTTTATAGGTATATGCCTACACAGCATAAATTGAAACTTCTTCAAGTTATAAAACTCCCACTGAACTGGTTTTAGTGTTGTGGGGTTTTTTGTTTTGTTTTTATTTGTTTATTTTTTGTTTGGTTGTTCTTTTGTTTATTTTGGTACAAAACTCACCACACTTTTTTTTTTGAAGATAAATAGATAAATTAGCAAAATATCTGGATCTAGGTATGAAGGTGATTTACATGCAAATTATATGATCTTGAAGGTATTTGAATTCAAAATTTCCCAAACAGTTTAACAAAAGTGGATAATGATTTAAAACTACAGTACTAATAAAAGAAAGTAACCTCTTCCCAAAGGAAAAATTGTCTTCTGAGTACCAATTTAAAATATAAACTGGTAACAGTTTTGACAAATTCCATGGCACATGTTTATGAATTAGTATAAACTTATGCTGGTTATTGAGAGACCACTTTTAACCGACTTCCTTCCCCCCTTCTGGTTTCCACTACACAGAAACAACAGTGGTCTAGCAAAACCCCAAAAAATAGACAGCTACTGAAAAAAACCCCCTGACAAACTCTCTGCTGTTAGAGATGCATGATATTTTTCAAAAGTGTTTCATTATACTCTGATGATCATATCTGGAACTGAAACACTGTATGGACTAACACCAGTGACCGACTTAATTACACAGCAATCTGACACATCATGAAATGCCTACTTTCCAAAACCCAGGTGGATATTTAAAGACTATTTTTTTTCTCCTGTACCCAGTGTATCAAGATAAATTGGCTGCCTACCACAGCTGTTTAAAAGCCCTCCCTAACTGTGAGCTGTAGCTGTAGCTCACACACCAGAGAAGGCCCACACTGAGCTTGGTCTTACCTGACTGACTGTTTCATTTCTATAGAGGAAATAGGAATGGGATTGTACATTGGCTGTTGCAATTAAACTGGCTCCACTGTCATCATAAGTTCTAGTAAAAGCACTTAATCTCAGTCATACTGAAGTCTTTAAAGCCTGCAGAGGGCCAAGAAAAGCAAGTGTGTATTCAGGCATGTTTTCAAATGTGTTTAAAATCATGACTGTTTCATCTCAACTGCTATTATGTTCTCTGTGTTTTTACTTCAAACTTTTTGGACTGTTCTATCTCCCCACCATGTCTAGTTCTCTATTTCTTCAGAAAACTAAGTTTTATTCCTGTGAATAAAAATAAATTCCTGTGAATAATAAATTTCAAGATTTTATCCCCAGTTTAGGGCTTTCCAAGAGACTGACTAGTCAAAGATGTGATACTGGGTGTCTGGTAACAAAACACTTTCCAAGAAGATGAGGATAATTATAAAAATTGAAATTCTAGAGCTTCAGCCATAGAAGCTATAGATTCATGAAGAGGAGTTACTCCTGACTTCTCTCCAAATAAATAGAAGGAAGGTGAATTATTGTAGAGTCTGACCTAGCTTTCCATGAGGCTCTAGCTACCACACGTTAGAGCAGGAGCAAGAAAAATGTGCACTACTGAGACACAGTGAAAATCCATCTAAACTATTAAATTCAAGCACTGCCCAGGAACATTACTTGGTACTATAATATGATCATCTAGACCATTTCAGCTAGCACTTGAACAAGACAATTCCTAACACACCTTTGCAGCTGGAAGAATCCAGATGACATTAGCAATAAGCTGTTTACAACAGCCTTCCTGATTTGATGGCTAGGACAGTTTACTAGCAAAGATGAGGCATGTTTCATGTCAGAAGGCATCAGTGACAAGCAGTCTGTCCAGGTGTTTACATATCTGTGAAGGCATGTCCTTAGAGGACTTGATTTTTGGATTGTTTTTGGAATACAGTAGCAAGCAACCTGGTTTCTGTGTAATTCTTCTCACTATCATAAACTACAGAAAATCTAAAATATTTATTTGATCATTCTAGATATGAAAAAAATAACAGACGTGACAAAGCAATTGGCACATGGCATATCGGTAGACATGCCTACTCTAGTTATAGTCCACTTACTGTAAGTCTAAAATGTGCACGCAACACCACGAAACATATCTCTGATTAAGCTGGTAAGTTCATATGGCACAATCCACTGCTGTGCAGAAGACAGGCCTTGTGCCACAACAGCAGCCTAGTCACTCTTCCTAAGGATCTGCGCTGCTTGGCCAGGTCCCTCAATGGAATTGAACAGGTTTGACCACAGTGGTGAAGTAACAAGGATATATATCCCCAATACTAAAAGCAGGTCATATCTCCTCACATTAGTATGGCATAGAAAACCCCCAACAATGAAACAGGGCAGCTCATTTTAGGAGTTCAGCACTTGCAGGCAAGAACAGGATGATGGTGAAACAGGTGATGCCACTAGACCTACAGTAAAGCGTGTGCTTTACGTTACTGCACTGTTTCTGCTCTGCAGGTAGATTTTTTTTTCTCATTAAGAACTACTTCACCCACTGAGCACTCTACTCAACCTCTACAACTTCTGTTTGCTCTACTAAGCTTAGCCAGAAATCAGTAAGAAATAGAAAATTATCAGTAGCAAGCCCCTGAGGTAAGAAGCCTACGCCCTGTTGTACACTCCCCCACAAGACAAAACAAAGCAAAGCAGATCAAACCAAACCAAACAAAAGACAAAGCCCAAAAAACTTCAAAGGGGATGGAAGCAGCTAGAAATGAAATACATAGCTGGTTAGCTCTACCCAATCCGGAACTGCTTATTCTTCTCAAAACAAAATCTATTATTCAAGGCAATGAAACCCTCCATGGGATTATGAACAACTTTCATGAGACTGTGGCTAGTATCCAAATTAAAGAAATGAAGGCACTGAAGCAAGGTGACCAGCTTTTCCAGTTAGGACTGGTTTGCAGAAGAAATACATCTCAGTACAAGCAAGTTTATAGATGCATTTTATTATAATAAATAAACAGGCTTAATCCTAGGAAACTCCTAGGAAATATAATGACAAATGTGGACAAATCTGAACTTGTGTTTTACTGAATTTTAAAGTGGTGTCACCTGCTGGTATGTGGTTTTCTGTCAATGTAGCAAGGCTCAAATTGTCAAAAGAACACATTTTGGCTCTAAGCCTGATTTCACATCCAAGTGTGATAACAGCCTCAAAACATAAGGATTTTTTTTTTTATGAGAATCAAAAAGGTGTGGTCCTTAGGAAGTGTTATCAGAAGTTAGAAAAAATATGATTCTCTTGTTCGCAAAAACAAATTTCTGGTAGAGATGCCCACTGAAACGTGAAAGAGTACCTGCTTCAGCACAGATGGTTCCTGGGCGTTTGCTTCCAGGCCTGTATCCAACCAGTTAATGGGAACCGATTGTCTACTACCTCTTCCTCACCTTCCCAAAGCAACTGCATATTACCATGGTCTTTCTTAAGGATGACGTAATTCTAAAGCTGAAGGAAGATTCAAGTGCAGACAGACTTTTTGAGAACTAAAAGAATTCTCATTTCACACATATGTCGCCAGACACAGGAGTGCTCACACTGATGAAGAGATTGTGGCTTCTACTACAGTGTGACGAAACTAAAAGTTTATCTACGAAAACAGACTGAACACAGATCAGAGTTCAAGACTGAAACACTTCTGATGTGCAGAATTTTTTACTTCAAGAACAAAGATTGCTAAAACAGCTGTATATGCACTGAGAGTATGCATAAAGATGACACCTAAAGGTGTCACTAAGGCCATTTCGCAAAGATGATTAGCATTTGAAAATATTACAGCAGTTAAAAACCATGCTGAAATTTGAAAGAGGATTATCTTCCTTATTCAATTAAGTTTTAGAAAGAAACTACTATATTATGCTTCTAACTGAGACAGCAGTCACAGCTACAGACAGTTCATCTTATCCCATATAATAAAAAGATCCCAAACAACAAGAACAACCCTCAAACCCAATACTCTTGAAATCATAACAGACAGTCCTGTGGAAATAGTAGCTTGCTAGCAGTCACACACACACACACAAAACACCCAATGAAAAAAGCGCAACCTAATTGTTAACAATTAAACAGACAAGGCAGAAAATTCTCTTTTCTCAGTACATCATATCTAGTTTTTGCTGAACCTCACTCTGTGCCCAAATCTCAAAAGGTGACAAAACTGCAAAGGCATTGGACAGTGACAGGATGATTAAAAATAGAGAACAATTTCCTAGACTTAAATGTCTATAGTCTAGGTTTTTTTCAGCCTTGAAAGTAGATAAGTGAGAGTAGATAAAATGAAGGTATACAAAATTAATGAGCAGTGAAAAAGGTTAAATAGGTACCATGGATTTATTAAAATAATGTCCCGATTCTTATCACACAAGAGCTAACATATTAGGTAAGCTATTGAACACATATACACACACAGATTAATTTTCCTGTACATCTCATTGCAGCTTATTGCCACATGTTTTTCAGGAATCCAAAAGTTGCAAAAAAAAAAAGAAGTTATTAAAAACTGACAGAAGAAAAATCCATCAAGGGCTATTAAGCCTGAAGTTGTAACTTGTAGTTCAGCATGAGACTTACTTCAAAATGCCTAAAACCAGGATTAAAAACCCCTCCATGACATCCCAGTTCTTGAAATCATCAAGCTATTTAAAGCCTTGCTACACTAAAAAAATTCTAATCAGGTTTTGTGTGTCCATGTCAACTGAAACATCTATTCATCTAATTTATGCTCTCTAAAACACTTCATTCAGAAGACAAATGGTGGAGACTTTCTGAAATGAACGAGGTTCCAGAGACAATTACAAGGTCCTGCTTCAACAAGAGTTATTTACAGCAAATCAAGTATGTCAAGAGGACTTCAGAGAAATCTCCAGCAAGCACTAAAGGCTGGGACAGAGAGCTGTACAAGAGGTCTTATCTTCAGTTCAGAATCCAAACTAGGCATGCAAAGAGAGAAGGAGCATGAAAGCAGATTTCACAGCTGCTGGCTGTAATTGAGTAGCAGATATTTTCTCTTATATTACTGAGAAAAAAAAATAAATTTGGTTTTGTGAGATGCCTACCTTCACTGTAGCTGCAAAACTTAGTCAAAGAAACTGGTTTTCCATCACCTCTTTTGGAATACATTCTGATGACTGCATCAGCTTTGCTACTGGCTTCATACTTACCTTGGGTGCTGTTCTTAAAATCCCTCTGCAAACTCAACCTTTGGGAACAACAAACTGCAGGGGTGATTTTCCTATATGAAGGCATCAATTTTAGAATAAATTCAGAGACTGTGACCACAATAACTATTATTTAGAATTGCTTGTTTTCCTGTCCTGCCATATTAAAGTAGTAAAACAAACCACTGCCAGTGTTCCACTTCACAAGCACCAAGACTCAGTCTACCTTGTCTGCCCTACCCCTTTTTTATCTTTTCACTTTAAAGTGGTCTGCTGCCACCTAAGAAAGGTTGTGGATATGCAGTAGTGTACAACTGGAGTTGAAAGGAGAAACATGCTGGGTCCAAGTTGCCTTTACATTTACATCAATAAAAATCAGATGGCAGGAAAGACTGTACACACAGGGTAGCTTTTAGGCTATTCTTCCAGCTAGGATAAATCAATACAAGAAGCAAGACCAGGGAGTTCCATACCTCGTGGAATCTCTCCTGTGATCAAGGATAACTGTGAACTGAAGGAGTTTCTAAAATCTGGGTAAAATTCCTAATGCCTTAAGGGTTCAAGATCAGAATATATTGACTGATAGACTCTCGTGTATTTTTTACATTTCCTCTTTGAATAGTGACATTTAATAATACATGAGAAAAAAATATCAAACCAAATTTTTAAAATTTGTTTCCCTATTCAGTATTTGGTTCAGTTAAATGGCCACTTGGTGACGAAGATGATGATGCAAAAACTCGCATTAGGAGACTCATTCAGCAGTTCTTAAATTAATTACAACTATTTAAAGTCCATATATCTTGTCTCAGGACATATTTTGAACTTCTGCAAGACAACAGTCCAACATATAGCCAGTTTTGAATGAAAAATATTAAATTTAACAAACATGCTTCATCCCTCATTAATAACCAGATGGCCATGAAAACAGACAAAAACAGACATAAGATCTCAAGGTTCCATGATAGATCCATTGCACAGGATTGAAAGGTGAGTAAAAGGAGAGAGTGCATTTGGAAAGGAAATGAAAGCAGGGACTGTAGTGAAACAATATAAATGAAAATGGAAATATGCAAATGAAAAAATAAAAGTATATGTTACAAACACAGAAGCTGAAATATCTCGCTTTGTGCTTAGACAATGGAAGCGTAAAGGACTGGGATGTCCCACTTAAGGCATGGGAAGTGGGAACAGGGAAGGTGAGGTGTCTTAAATAGAACATTATGCTCTTCTTACATTTTGCTCTTTCTTACTTTTGAAGTAAGAAACCTTTGTTTACTTGACCACATAATGTCTTTGTTTTCTTTTATTTTTTTCCCTTAAAAAATATTGCATTTGAAGTATTTAACCATTTTAATTTTCTAGACATATCCCAGTATCATCCAAAACAGAAAGGTGAATTTCTTTATTTTACTTTTAAATTACTACTTTTGGGACTCCTTTTGTTGATATTCCCCTATCAGTACATAAGACATTTGCTTAACTTGTATACTTCAGCATTAATAACAGTGTTGTACTACAACTTGTCTGCCTTCAGCTTATTGACAAAATTTATTAGTTGGATATCTTATTTATAAATGAGCAACTCATCATGAATTTATTGCCTTTCATGGCTTTAAAATCGTTCAGTAGTAGATCTCTGTAAATACATTTATTACTTTAAAACTTCAGTGACTATTTCAGATGAAAAATATCAGTGCTTTGTGTGTGGATTTTTCTCCCCAAGTCTAGTACTGAATATATTATACAGTTTCATAATACACAGTATAATGTTGCATCTGTCTCCCTGATTAAGGTGCACACATACTGAACATAAACCTAATGAACACTGCTAGTTTTGGGCAGAACATTTGTTAGTACATGCTGAATCTTCTGGTACTTTTTAATATGTGCACATATGTCGATTTTATGAATATGTCTTTGAAGATGTGGGCAATCCCATGCATTGATCTGAACACATCTACAAATCGCTGACATTAATTTATCACTTCTATACCAATGCACCATTTGCAAATAAGTTTTTCTGCTATCTAACTTATATAGAAGTTACAATAAAGGCATATTCATCCTCCACATCCTGCCCTAAACTTCCCCACATTTACCTATTCTTGCAGCGTATCAATCTTAAGTAACTGACAATTGCTATTATTTATGAATATAACAAGTCCTGTAGGTCACATATAACATCAGTGTCACAAGTGCTGAGTGCAGGCTTTACACACAGAAAGGGAAAAAGAGTTTCTCACCTAAGCCCTCAGATTTTAAATAGCATGGTTAAAAAGTAGTATTTTCCCAAGTGATCTCTACACCACAGTAGGCATCAAATAAATGAAATTAATTCTTTTGAAATCTGTGACAGAACTACAGTTAATTGCATGAAAAAATGGTTAATTAAAATGTTTTTAGACACACTTCACTCTATTTAGGTGCAGTATGAATGTTATTTTAAATTTGAATCAACTACTGAAAAACACAGACAATGAAAATATCTATTTCCACATTCCACTCTGCTCTTTCTAAGTGCTACAATTTTTCTTAGAGCTCCCACAATGTATTTTGCTATTGACCACATAAGACCACTATGTGCAGTCTTGGCTCAAAATCTCTTTGAGAAGCACTGGAAAAACAGTAAGAAGGTAATGAAAAATATTAAGCAATAATATCCAAATAAAGCAAGGCTAAGATTATGGTGGGCTAACGAGGATTTGCATGAAAGACAAGAGCACAGATTTTTTTACCATTATACTTAGTAGTAAGCTGTTTTTATCAGGGGTGTCTTCTCACTTTTGAAGTTTTATTAAAATACTGCTAATGAGACTCTTCGTCTACGTCTAGCACGTTGTGTCTTGAAGAACTGTGGAAAGAAACTTGCAACATTGTTCTAAGTGGCAGCATGTGTTCTCCAAAAAATTCCTCCCAACCTGCTGCACAACTGCAGTGGCACCAGATTTACAAGGAAAGGTCCTTCCTTTTTTACACTCCGTGCATCTAAGCCATCATACAACAAGCTGACTTAGTCAATAAGAAGTTGGAGTGAGTATTACTACTGGTTGAACCACAAGCTTAGACATGGATAAGTCCAAGTGCTATTTTATTTGAATCACTGATCCTACGACAATATGAAGCACCTGCTTTCATAATAGAACGCCTGACCCTGTTCTCAGAAGCATAAATTCAAGGGGAACTACACCTGTGTCACGAAACTCAGCACCAACCTCACAGTCCTACAGAAGAGGGTAATGGAGTTTGCTTGATGTTTTACAACACACTTTTTAAAAAAATCTAGTATTATAGAACTGTGTTACAAACAGATCTTTTTTATCTTTACCCTGAACATAATAACCTGTCCATTAATAATCTGTGTTCCTCAATCCTGAAATGCAGACTCTTTTGACAGTATGTATAAATGCTAATATAAATACACACAGTACCTCCCTAATGCTGGCAACAGTCCTTCAGAGACTAAAGTAAGACAAATAGACTCATTTAGTTTGTGACAGTAATGCTGGACTCACACGTAAACATTTCAGAGAGGCAAAGTCGGCATATGTTAATCACATCCAACATCTCGTTTCACTTTTCTTCTAAAATCAATTAACAAGCTTTAATGTTCCACTCTACTTGGAGAGAACAAAAAGTAATTATTTTAATGGTGGATTATTTTTTTCCTCTTTAAGTAAGTGCTGTCCTTAAGACCAGGCTGTCATGTGATCTGTTTTTGAGAAACAAAATGGATTGTCACTACTGGTTTACACATATATCCTTATGGCATGCCATCATAAATAGAATTTGTCACTCCTGAGCTGGCTTCTCACAGCAGTTGTCTTTCATGTCATTTGCTCAAGTGGTTCAAGGTCTTCATCAATAATTAATGTTTAGCAATCCACTGCAGTGCTGCAAGATAACCACTTTTTGGCCTTTAATTTCAAGTAAGTCTTGACACTTTTGTTCAATGAAGATAATACTGGTAACTTTACACCTCTGAAATTGTAAAAGCATCTCCAGTATGAACACAGCAAAGGAAAGACTTGCTGCTATACAGAAGCATCAGTTTAAGCAATCAGTTTTCTAGCTTGTCCTTAATATAAATGAGAGTATGGAGAGAAAGGGTGTTATGCTTTCTGCAGAGAAAACAAAACTTATCCATCTAAATAAACAGAAGGTTAGCAAAGTATGACATGCTCTCCTGCAAAAGACATTAGTTAACTACAAATAACTGGTACTAACCTGAAAAAGCTGAGTTTTTATTAGCATCACAGTGGAATATATTTTACTGAAGCTTAAGGCAGACATGGTAAATGTTCAGCTCCAAATGTACTTTAGTCATTAGGACCTTCTCTCTGTAATATACTGCAAGTCTTCCAGGCTGCTCCTACCATTATTTATTATTTGCATTATGTAATGCCTAGAATCTCCAGTAAAGGATCCCCATTGTGCTAGGTAATCATTGTAACACTAACACGGCATGATACAATCCTGGAATGTTGTGATTAGAAAAGAAACAGCTAGAAAAGATGGAGCTAGGAGATGTATGATTAGGAAACTGTAGCCATTACAGACAAAAGTCACAAGAAAAAGAGAAGGAGAAAGAGAGAAAGGAAGAGAAATAGAAAAAGAGAAAGAAAAAGAAATAGAAAAAGAGGAAGACAAAGAATTCAATAGGAAAAGTATTTCAAGCTTCCTGCTTTGGAAATATCTAAAATTCCCATTTAATCATTTATGAAGGCTGGCAAAAGTGTGATCTTACATATTGATTTAACAGTGTTCAAAACATAGCTAGAAAAAAACCCCTCATGTATTGCACAGAAAGGAATATGAGCAGAGAACACAATTCATCACTCACTAGAGAAAACGTTTCAGAAAAATATAATCTTTTTAATAAATGAAAAAAGTGACCTTACCCCACTTATTGTCTCCATGGTAAGTAATTCTTTCCATAACTAATGTACCAAAATGATAAAAAAAATCTTCAAAAATAAGAGTTAGTCGTCAAGATTGTTTCTTCAGGAAAACAAGTATTGTTATACTTGATTAAAAAATAATATATGTAATATAAGTATTTCCAAGCCTTTACTATTTATGTCCAGTCCAAGAAGGCAGACCGGATTAAATCCATCACTTGAGCAAACACAAACTGAAAGCAACTCCCACTAGGAGAATTTCTGCTCTTACTGAGAGACCCACGTGTCCAATGCAGGACCAAACAGAAGGTATCCAAAGTGCTGTGAAGACTAAAACTAGTGTATATTGTGCTGTTTGACTGCAAGCATTCTCAGGATGAACTAGGAACTAATGTTTTGCTCTGTATAGAACACTACAGAGGGATAAGAAAAGAACTAAATACCAAATAAAACAGAATTCTCAATTAACACTTGTACAGAGTACAATCTGTACATTAAATCTGATTCAGATGTAATGCAAACAGGGGAAATTTCCTTAGGATCTGGTTGTTACTCTTTCCTCCATATTAGACACAAACATTTGCATGCTGTTACATAACTGATATGAAAGACTACCTTAGAGATATTTGTCCCCAAAGTTGAAAAAAAAACGCATGAACACCACTTAATTTGTAGTTTAGACATCCTTCCTGGTAGGCTCTGGCTTTCATACTGTAAAATAAATTGCAGTGAAGTGGCTGGCTAAAACGAAGATGTTCTAAGGAATTTGTGATGAGAATACTGCTTCTGGAGTCATCCAACAAAACCTTAAGGAAGTCAGTAATAGAAAACTGCGTTCTCTCTCTTTTTTTTTTTTTTTTTTTTTAATCAACAATTTTACTGAAGCTTGAAAAAGATTCCTTTGTTCCAACTCAGATTTTGATCCAGTTTTCAAACTTTATAGTCATTGTCCTGAGCTTCCAAGGCTTCAGGACTGAGGCTTGTCAAACTTTTTATGAGCTGCTGTTGAGCTGACTTGACCTCTGTTTAACCTAGGTTTCCTCATAATAATTAAAAAAAAAAAAAAAGACAATGTGGGTATGCCTACTTTTTTTAACTTTTGCCTTTCTTCTTATGTTATAACCCTAGTGTTTTACAAGTAGTAGTAAAAAGTAGTTATTCTGTGCAGAATTAAATATTTACGAATAATGCACAATGCAAGGGAATACAGACCTGGTAGGATAACAGGCACACTGAAAAGCAGGGACACAGATTGCAGGGTACAGGAGTAGAATAATAAGAGTCAGGGACCATGCTATCCCCGGGGACACCAGGCCTATAAACTAGGGGACAGTTAAAGAAATGCATACTGAGGAGCTGGGAAAGGGCGGCTGTAGGAGTACCAAAGAGAAAACAGAACAAGGATCTAACCTAAATAAATCATATACAGAGAACTCAGAAATAATGTGGACAAGCTGGAAAACATAAAATCATTCCCAAGTAAACTTCAGCGGAAGAAGAAAGAAGAAACTCCACCAACATCCTGCTTTCCCAGTGTAGAACTTGGGACACCAATGACTTGCTGCCAACTGCTCTGCATAAGGAAGGCTGGGGGTGACAATGTCTGCACCCAGAGAGGAGGAGGTGGAAGGTTAAGCACAACACCAGAGAAAAGGGCAGATAGTAGGAAGTCTGGGTATAGCAATTCTAATGGTTTCATTTATTATTAGTATTTGTATTAGTATCAGTATATTGTCATTTTATGTGACAGAACTCTATTTTCCTGGTCTTTGATAATCAGATCTGGACTTACAATAATTCTCTGGTTAGACTGTTAAGATTTCGACTATACTGACAACAAAACCTTGGCTTTAAGTATCAGTTGTGTTTCCTTTATCACACATAGAAGATTTGGAGTGAAACATGCTAATAGGGAATTTAGGCAGGGAAGTGGGAGCTATCAAACCAAAATGAACATAAAGTAAATGGCAAGCTAGGGGGGCTAAAAGTGACTGAAATGACATGGCTAGCAAGGAAACTAAAGGACAAAACAGAGAAGTTGACAGTGAAATGTTGGGAAGGTCCAAGTAAAAGGGTCTGGAAACCAAAACAAAAACCTCAAGTTAGAAGAATGAGATCTGATGAACAAACAAGATTAACATGAAAAATCTAAGAAGATGGAACTGTAACTGCATGAGAAATAACCTTCATGATACTTGAGAATCACTGTGCAATCAAGCATTTGTTGAGTGTGCTGGCCAACACATCTGTTCTTTCATTCATTCTATCCTGTCTACCCATACTGAGGCTGATGTTGCATATATTATTTTATAAAATACCTGTGTACCTTTATTCCTGATGTTGAATAGTCATCTTACTTGATGCCTTAGGCAATTGGCATAGGTTCTATATCCTTCTCAAAAGATCATTAACATAAGGGCCAAACAAGGCTCAACAGAAATTTACAGAAAGCATAAAAGTTTTCAAAATACTCTATTATCTTAAAAGAAACAAACAAAAATAAAGAAAAAAAATGAAGTTGTAATTCAGCTGGCTGAAAATACATCTCAAAGTTATTAGCAACTGAAAAACTGATGAAATTTAATTAAGATTTCTCTCAGCAGCTCATAGAAGAAAAGAAGAGAGAAAAAAAATTAGAATACTGTTTTTCTACATTCAGACTTCTAGGAATATGCCAGATAGTTTCATCTTTCTTCTATACTTAACATGGTATTAATGGAATCAGCATGTTATAGAGAACTATGCTGAAGATGAGGTACAAAATAGATGTAGCAGCAGATATGTTATATTTCTAAACAAACATATTAAATGCTAACAGGAGTTTAATGAAGTGTCAGCTGTAACTTAATGAAAGAAAGAGCAGATAAAATATTATAGATTATTTTCTTCTTTGCTCTTCTCATGTCATAATAGTAATTTAGTCTCCAAATCTAGTTATAGCAGTAGATCATGTTTTTCAGTTATCAGTTCCTCTCTCTTGTCTATCATGTTTCTAACTTTACAGAATCACAGAGTATTCTGAGTTGGAAAGGACCCACAAGGATCATAGACTGCAGCTCATAAGTGAATGACTCATATGGGGATCAAACCCACAAACCTGGCATTATCAGCACCATGCTCTAACCAACTGAGCTAAGTTTCTAACTTTAGAACCGTAATACAATAAGTACTTTCTCTAGAAGGAAAATTATTCAGTTTATTGCAGAAAATATTTTCGATTCCTTGGCAAATAATCCTATACATCATAAACCTTCAAATATAAGATCTAAAGTAGTTTTCTTTTCCATTGCATCTCTTATATGTTGTCAGAGGGGTAAAATGATAGTGGGATTATATATCTGCTCAGTTACAAATCCTTAATGTCAATTAATCAAATTCTTCATGTATTCCAAGCACTGAACTTCTGAATTTACTCACAGAACAGCCTCCTCTGGCCCAATTAGATGCAATACAAAGAGCTTTACCAAACTTTCTCTGGATTACCTAATTAGTCAATGGTAATCAGCCAACCGGAAAATTAGAGTACAATATAGACAGGGCGTGATGGTATTTTTATCTTGTGGTTGTTTAGAAGGGTCTGTTCGCATCTTGAAAGAGTGTCAACAGTGCGCAGCTTCAATTTGAATCTACTCTAATCTGAATAGCTACAAGATTTCCTTAAATACCCTGCAGGAACAGGAACTCTAATATGTTTTCAACTATCTCATTGAAAACTGCTATCCTTATTCTGACGGTAAAACAGATTCAATGCAAGAGTTCTGATTTCTTCATTTCAGAGCTTCCTATTAAAATACATGATAAACAGACCCAGGGTATTCCCTGCTAGATATGTTTTACAGAGTTTCTTCAGAGAATACATCTGTGTGGATAGGGGAAAGACACATAAAATTACAATAGCAAAGTCTGACATTTACTGGTTGCATCAAAAACATTAGCATTAGACACGACCACCCTTACTTACCATTAGCAACTTCACCCTTGATGTCAACCCTGTGAACCAAGTAATGTCATGCCTTGCTTTAAAAATACAGAAGTAATGTAAACATCCAGCTAAGACTTAAGTTTTGAAAGACAGACAAACTATCAAATGGACACATACCTCCATTGTAGATACTAAGAGAAAACCAAATGCTATTATTCTTTTACATTAGAAATATTTTAAGTTGTTTGCATCCATTTACCAATCAGCCGAACAGGCACATCAGTTCCATTTTACCCTGATTTTCAGAGTAAAATACTGGCTTTACTGAAGGTGCAGAACATTTTGCCACTAAGAAAATGTTATTTTAACTTCTGTGTTTCCTGTGACATGAGAGAGAGGAGCATTTGCTAGCAAAACAAACAAACAAACAAAAAAAAAACCAAACCCCAGAAGTTGGTAATAAAACTAGGAAAGTAGAGATAAACACGCCAGAAGAAAGAAAAGATTGTAAAGATTATTTTTTCTTTTTAAGATAACCAGCAAATATTTACTATATTGCGTAGAAAACTTCTTTCCCGTCTTCATTTGCAGAAACACCTAAATTAATTTCTGTATTAAGTCTTTGAATGGAAGAACAAGCTCTCCAATGACAACTTAAGTAGTTACTGCACGTCTCCATATCACACTCACTGAAATGAGTATAACCAGGGGTTAACAGCAGCACCAATTTAATTTCAAGTAGAAGGTGGCCTCTTTGGTTAGTCTTTCAGAAAAGAGCTAATCTGTTGATAAATTGCTCCTGTCACATTCGTTAAAAAGGTTGGTAGTCTGAAATAATAGAATGACCTTATTATTCTATCAGAAATTTTACATTTGGAGACCAAAGGACAATGCATCCTAGATTTATAAACAAAATATGTATTCGCCTAACTCTTAACATCTATCAAATTGTTTTATGATTTTTTGAAAATAAGAGAACACATTTATACTACAATTCTAAAATATTCTTAAAGTATATAAAAGGTGTATTTAATGAGATAGAAGAGTTCTATTTAACCTGACAGATTTTTATTGTGCATTTTTATTCCAACTTACAAATAATGTGGAAAAATTTATCCAGTTTAATTTGCATTTTACTTCCCCCTTTCTCTTCTCAACTTCTCATTTCAGAAAGGTCTAATCTTTGAATTAGACAGTGTGGTACTTCATTCCTTTTCAACATTGGTGTCAGCTATTGTATTATTCTTGAAGCAGAAATGCCTGGTACTATCAAGAACTGCACTGCTGCTCCTTCCAGCCAGGAAGACTTTTTCTGTGTCCTGTGTTCCTTATTCACAGTGTTTTATGAGAGAGGCATATTATGTTGCAGTGCTGAAGTAATGTTACCTGCAAGTGGTTAAACATAAAGCCCACTCTAGATGCAGGAAGGATTTCTGTATGAATCTGATTCAGAAATAGCCATGAGGTTGTTACACTCAAGAGTGAAAACAGTGGTAATTTGAAATAAAAGAAAATAAGAAAAAATTCAACATAAACCTCCTCCTTCTGTTTACATACAACTGCCGGCAAAAAAATACCATGTTCTCAGTGCGTGCTGTAAACTCTGTGACAGCAGGTGACTAAAAACATGTCCTCCCCGATATTATCATTTGTAACCACCATCAATATGACTTGCAGTTCAACCTTTGCAAGGCATATTAAATTAAAGCTAATAAATGTTTAATTCTTGCAGTTCACAGGTTAAAAAGTATGGGTCGCATTTTGTGCTAACAGAGTTGCCAAATGCTCTTTTCTATCACAAAGTGAAACATGTTATGTGACCCACAGGTGAATAACCTGATACAAAGTCAGAAATGCTTCCACCCTGAAAAGAAAAGGTCTGATTCAAAGGAGTTACAACAAGGTATCTTTTAAAAAAGTTCTATCCACTAACTTTATAAGACTATAAGCTACCTTGCTGAGGGAAACAATAACATGAGGATCTTCCTATGACTGCTAAATGCCTCACAGAACGTCTGAATGCTTACATCAGAAGGTAAGGTTTTCACTTCCCAGAAAGTGACTTTGTACAAACCCCTCACAAACACTTCAGTTGCATGCTTCCCAAACAGACCTTAAATGCAAGTATTACTCAGCAGGAAACCATATGGAAACCTTTTGAGAGGGAAAATGTACATTAAAAGAAAATGAGAGCTTGGAAGTCCCGATGCAACTGAAAGGCACCAGGATTACTTGCAGGAGCTCACTCATTCCTTGTCTTCTCCCCCTTTTCTTCCTTCATGTCTGCCTATCCAAGTCCACATGGCTTCTGCCACTGGTTACAGCTGAAAGGTGGACTTCATTCTGCTTTTATCTTTGCTATCCTCTGTATCAGGCTGCATTTCTTTCTGACGTTGTTTACTGACGGATTTAGCCCCAAGAACTCATAAGTCTAAAAATCTGTCTAAATAAAAATAATAAAAATACTGCCAGAGTTTTAAGAGACAGCTATTGAATCACATTATTATTTTAATGGAAAAAATTAAAATTTCTACATTCTTCTCATAATACCTCTACATCAAGTCAGTAGCAGTATTTTTTAAGATCAACTGCAATTTTCTTTCATCTTGCTAAAGCAAATACATGCTATAATTAGTTTCTTCTTACTTGCATATTAGGTTCATAATACTATACTACAAAATTCCATACACATGCAAATTAGACCTAATTGGACTGGCTCATCAATCTGTTCCCCAATTACATAACAAAAATACATTAACTGAATGTGATTTATGTATAAGGTACTTGTGAATGTTTGTGATGGAATTCATAAAGCACTCATTTGCATGTCCTAATTAGCAGTTTATTAATCTTAAATGCATACAGAAATTAACAGCATTTTAATCTTCTAAAATGCAGCGCTTTTTTTCATCCTTTCATTAACAACCATCAGTCTTAGTATGAGACAATTTTTAACAGCTTATGGATACAGATTAGGAGTGCCTATGTAGTTATAAAAATATGCACAGATACTTATGAGCAATTCTGCCTTCCCTTCACCCTGAAGAATTGCCAGAGGAGACAGTATAGCTTTGTGGAGTAATACTTTAGTAAAACTAAATGATGAAACCTTTCCAAGTAGTTATATATATATAGTTAATATGTATATATAACCTCTCTGCTAAGTGGTGTCACATTTTAGAGCACCAGAAGTTCATTTTCCTTTTTGATCAGACTGATTACGAGAAATAAATTTTTATTTTTTTAGTTGCATCTTTCATTTCATGTTTCTAAAATGTACACGGTATATTTAACTGATTAGGGAAGGCCAGTTAATTAAAAGTCCTAAAACCAGAATACCAAACGGAGTATAAATTGCATAACAGTGAAATTTTAAGCAATATTGAAAAAGCATTTTATTCTATTTTTTTCTGGATCTCAACTGAACACAGAATGATCAAAGCTCTGTTCAGTAAAGTTAAAATTCTTTAGATTGCAACATATAGCAACAAATTACTTGGCTTTAGACAAGAGACTAGATTCCTTATTACTGTGCAGTGGGTATTCACTGATTGTACAGTCACATAACATACCTAGGAAGAAAGATCATGGCAGTGGCACTCATAACATTACTCCATCCGGTACGATGTGTGGGGAATTGGATTTTTTAATTGTCTTAAAACATTTCTACTATAGCAAGCTGTGCAAAGAAGTCTCCTGCCAGAAGAGTGCAGGTGAAGGCTCAGGGGAGGAGGCCATAGCCCACAAAATGTTAGATTTGTGGAGGTCCAGGGGAGACTCAGTGTGTGTGTGATGGTTATTTTCCATGAGTCAGGCTGTGCACACACCTACCGCTATCCCAGGGAAGGCTTCACTTTTAGCAGGCTTGCCTCTGAAACACACCCCTCCCCAAGCCTAAATGGCTATACAAAACCCATCACCTCCAGCTTCTGAAAAACACCATCCACCCCACATGGGGAAAGTATTGGGAGGTTTCTGAGGATATATAAACCCACTGGACTTTATGTTTCATGACATTCTTTGCCCCACCTCTCCCTGATAGACCAAGACACCAGCGATGACAACAACAACAACAAAGTCCATCGGAGACCTCTGAGTGGTGACTATAAACTCTGATTCTCTCTTTCCTCCTTTCTTTCTCTCTTTTCCTTTACACATTTTCTTGGGTGATATCTTTATGATTTTTTATTGCCATATTACTATAGATAATAACAACCAAAATGGCTACATACCTGTTTCTCCATATTATGAATGCCTGAAAACCACAGAAATCTTACTTAAAGTACACCTTGATTTGACACTTAGGGTTGAATGTGCCTGGTTCAGTTATTTACAGATAAATAAATACTAGCCAGATGAGATGCAAATAGTGAAAATGGTACTGAATTTTACACTGAAGGATATTTTAAAAATAAGTATGAATAACAAATTGAACTTCTGATCTAAGTCCAGCTGTCCTGACAAAATAATGAGTGTGCAAATGTTAATCCATGTTAATACATCCTATTGACTAGAACTGACCAATTTTCATGCAGATATGATTAACTATATTTGTCTAGTGTATGCACAGAATAACATTCAGTCCATTTTACCTACCCTGAATTTGCATTCTATTGCCTGATCAACACAGAATTAAATCAAAATAGCATTTTCTAATGCTATTTTAGTTTGACTAAGGGCTTTTATGGTCTACTGTTTGGAATTGTAATATGCAATAAAACAAAGTAAATGTAATTCAGGAAGTTAAGAAGTCTTAAAAATTGCCAGAGTCATTCATGAGATACAAAGTAATCTATCAGTCTGAAATTAATAGTTTCCAAGGAGTATGGGCTCTGGGTTAGCATAACTAAATCCTCTGAGAGTTATCCGTCAGGCAATGAATGTAACATTGCCTAAACAGTTAAAAGTGCAATCGTATCTAATTTGATACAATATTGTAAGCTCATGGGGATATTGTACTCACTAAACTGAACATGAGACAGACAAATGAAAAAAGTCAAAGTCTGTGCCACTCAGCTTCTTCAGACAGTTACATCTCTTACAGAAAGTGCCAAGCTTGATTTCTAAAGATGTATGGTAATCTTCTCTTAACAGCTGACAAAAATAACATCTATATTTGTTTCAGAATATACCTATCATCTTTGTGTTATTTTTTGATCTGTGTGGGTTTGCTGTCTCTTCAGCTTTTCTTAAAAAACCAGAATTTTGAAACAAAGCTTGAGCAGATTATAAACTCAAGGATTTCATTTAATATTATATTGGTAATTTTTCATCGATCATTTCATTTCATAAACATTTCAGGAACTCACTCATAGCTTTTAATTTCTGAAAGGAAAGAAAATGAAAATCAATCTAATCCAAAACTTAAAATGAAAAACATTGGTATTAGCCAACCAAAGCTGGAATTCAGCCTTTAGCAAGATCAAAATGTTTAAATGTATGAATATATGTGTGTGTGTGTGTATTGACCATTCATAATTTGAATTTGTCATTAAACATAAAGCAGAGGAAGGGAAAACATAGACTTAGATACTAAATTTTCTCCATTTTTGTAAGATCTCAGTGGTTTTTTTAAAGGATTTATCCTTGCAATGGAAGGTGGTGTCATACCTTTGCATGGTGAACAGAAATGATAAGCATAACTTGGGAGTTTGTGAATCACCACTTGGAAACCATTAGGCTTTGCAACATTTGCTGGTAATGTCTGAGTTAATGTTTTGTGCTTATCTCTGTAAACTAGCACAAAGCAAAGAGCTGAGTACAGATGAGATTCTTTTGACCTGAGTACATTTGCTACGTGAATCGGATAGAGATATTTAATTTCTTGCATCATTCACCGTAAGCCACATAAGCCACGATTCCCCAAAGCTCGTTCATTCATTACTCTTGAAAACACAGTAAACCAAAAGCAGATAGAAAGAAAAATATTGTGTTGATTAGGAATAAAAAAAAAAAAAAAAAGAGATTTTTTTTCACTTAAAATGGCGAGTTATGTCGACAGGCATGTACTACCTCACAGTATCGGGAATAAGAATATTGCTTGAAAGCTTCAGGACCAAAATAAAAAGTGATCAAAATCTCAATTCCTCTTATGCTTCCTATGGGTATTTCAAGCTGTAGCAACCCACTAACTTTAAACTTATCCTCAAGGTATGACTAAATAAACCCTCACACACACAAACGCTCCCCCTCCCCACACTGGAGTCCTGCATGGCACTTAGTTACAAGATATAGTCTGAGGTACAGTTTCTGCCACAGGAAAATGCAAAACCCTTAAACATCTAATTCTAAGGCTCAGAAAGGATCAGCGAAGCCTTTTAGCAGCAGCAAATCTAGGACTACTCTTGCTGCACTGTTCATGGGGCCCCACGCAACAGCAAACAGAGCAGAGCATGTCTTAGAAAGTCGGCTACGTAACTAGTCATCTGCAAGTCCATCTTCTCCAATACTTAAGACCAATTAAATCCTCATGGTAGGCTGGACTAGATGGCCTCCAGACATCCCCTACAAGTAAATTATTGTATGATTCTAATGACAACTTCTGTAGTAGTAACAACACACATTCCAAACTTGATTAACTGCTGCAACTCAGTAATAAAAACTATACTAATAGCCCAAGCCCAACTTGCCCATTGTGGTTTAAAGCTTCCAGACTTATGGTGACGGCATGGAGGGATTATTAAAACTGAGAGTTGTTAGCATTGTTTAGAAAGTATCTAATTAAAAGGCTGAAGTATTAAAAGAATAGAAGAATTAAATGAAAAGCTAAAGCATTTCAGTATGAACTACAGTGGACGTACCCTCTGAGACTAAGAGAAATCTCAAGCTCTTAGCTTTAGGAAGGGAAGAAAAAGAAGTGAATATTTGTCATGGTTTTGCTTAAGGACAATTTTTACCACACCCCCCACAAATTGTTCTAAGGTGAGAGAAGGTTTATGCAGACAAAGAGATCTGATTGGG
>JAWMRA010000078.1:53653287-53689310 GCA_035584735.1 Pseudotriccus pelzelni | reverse complement strand
TTTTTTTTTCTTCACTCTGTTACACGTCTGGTCAGGAGGGTTTCAGTTCTACTCCTGCCCCTGGCCCAGGGCCGGGGAAGGAGAGAGGCCTGTCCCCCCTTGGGGTCTGACACGTTCCTTACATGGCTGCCCAAATTCCTTCCACGCCACCACCTTCTCTTCTGTTTTTTCTTGAAGATGTAATTAGCAAAGGCGTCACCTAAACTCCTGATTGGCCTTTGCCCGGAAATTCATCTGGACAAACTATTTCCAATCCCCAAGGAGGGGGACTTTTTGCAAACCCATGACAATATTCCTGGATTTTCAGAGCATGTCCGAATTCTCTTCATTTGCAAGAACTAAGCTTG
Source organism: Pseudotriccus pelzelni (assembly GCA_035584735.1). Taxonomy (NCBI): domain Eukaryota; kingdom Metazoa; phylum Chordata; class Aves; order Passeriformes; family Tyrannidae; genus Pseudotriccus; species Pseudotriccus pelzelni. Next base: position 53,688,963 of record JAWMRA010000078.1, on the reverse strand, counting down.
CTATAGTTTTGATATTTTTCTCTCACTGAAGTCAACCTAATCCATCTGAACGTCTTGATCTGTCAGATGGGTAAATCTGAATAATTAATTACCAAGGATATCAAGATATCAAAATGCTTATGTAACCAGATATACACACAACATAATAACTGATCAGGACCACGTTCATGAATGCAAGACAATGGTAAACAAGAAAGCCAGTATGGGCAGCTACAGATTTGTGCCTAACCCGTCTCTCAAAGGTTGATGAAAAGTGAGACAGAGAGATGGGAAGGTAAGCTTTCCAGAATTGCCTTATCCCTTAGATAATCATTGTGCTGGGCAAAAAGAAATACTTCCCTGTCCCAGTCTCTCTTACATAGGACAACTGAGATGGAATATCACCTTTAAGCTGTGGAACTACAAGGGTAGTATGAAGGGTACGGTATGATCAGAGTGCAGTACTTGCCTCCTTCAGACAATTTACCCTGTCCCTTTAGCTGAGGCAGGGGACAACGAAGCACTGCACATGGCCACAGCACATAACTGAACCCAAAACTCTGGAAGTGTTCCCAAGTTTTGCAGTTTCATATCTAGTCAGAGCCTGCCCTAAGAATCCAGTTTAGTGATCCATCTGCTCTAACACATCCTAGAGCCCTCAATCAGCCAAGCTGATATAGGACTACACCAGGCAGGTAGTCTTTATTTCTTAAATGATGCCAAAAACTATGTGCAGAAGGGTAAGTCTTGAACAGTCATGGTGAATACATCTCTGCAGATATTCACTTGTGAGACGTATATACGTGCGCATGATTTTAATTAACAAAATATGTTCCAATGATGTAAAAAGCAACATTCAGTGCTCACCACCTCTTACAAATCCATTACTTAGGCTCTAGACTATTAAGGTGAAGCAATAAATGAACTCCCCTTTAACTGTCTGGGAATTTCCGTTACACAGCTTTTGGAGGTTGAGCCCATATGCTAAATGCTGATATGTGTTATTCTTTTCAAAGCTTGGACAGTCTAAGGGATCTGTTCTGCCACATTCGCACTCCAAGAATAATAGATTTTTCTAATTGGTTTCATTTATCTAATATGTTTATAAATTCTCCTATTTTTTAAGGGACAAAATATGACAGAAGAATTAACAGGTTTTACAGACAGCTACAGAATGGTATAGCAGAAATTTTGACTTAAACCATGTTGTAAATTGGTATCCCTAAAAATTAGAATGCCAGCCTGAAACTAATTCCATTCTTTCTTCTACATCAAATATGGTAAAAAGTGATTTTTTTAGTAACCTTTTTCATTTTGGTTATAACAGAAAATGTTTTGACATATCAGATTATTCCAGTCTTGTAAGTAAAACTTTGTAGGGTGATCACTCAAAAGGGGTATTTCATAAAGTAATGAATGACAGTGGAAATGGGTCACTTATAACTCGTATTGTTCTATTGAGTAATTATACCCCTAAAGCTGGCTTTTGAAATAAGACTGAACTTTCAAGAAAATAGAAAGTTTTAAGGTTACTGCAGAGATGCAGCACCATTCTGCGGTCTGAATGAAGTTCATGGAGCCAGCTGGTGAAATCATCTCTGTAGGCTCATCTATGCTAGTCTCCTGATGATAATCCTCATTTTAATTTCCAGAAAAAGAGAACATTGCATGAAACTCCAGAAATTCAGCTACTTTCTTGCATAAAACCTTCAGTGTGAACATGCACTGCTTCCCCATTCTGTAAAACCCCCCCTGGGTAACACAGTTCCCCTGGGCACGCTCCCTGTTCCCACTTACTACTAGTTAAGGTAATACTTTTCCAGACGTTCAACATAGTCACATGCAAACATATTTTTTGTGGAGGGACAAAATGGTGTGACAAGTCGGGGTTGGCATCAGGCGTTACTTATGTCCTTCAACCTCAGTGAATGTGTTTCCCTTCCAGCGGAATTGCCAAACGTCTAACCTGAGTACACACCAGCACCTGGACTGCATTAAGGCAGGTTTAAGAGCAAATTCAAGAGGAAGCTGGTATGACTGCTGCCCCAGACACTAATTCTGGCTAATTAGTGCTAAATTCTAGCACTTCTAGAAGTGAGCCAGCAATAGTCCTGGAGTATTCCTGCCAAAAATTATTTTTTTAAAAAAAAAAACAACCTAACTTTTGAACAACTGCAATTGAAGATATTTTAGAAGAAATAAAAATGGATACATGTTTCATGTGGGCATTTATGCCTTTTTTCTTGCAAGTAATAAAATCTTTGTTATTCTCATCACCCTTTAAATCAAGTAAAAATGGCAACATATGGCTGTTTACAGAGATCTAATTAGCCCATTTCCCTAAATGTGCTTTTACACTCCAAATATTAAAATTGAAATGCAAATTGTAACATGCAGATGAGAATTAAGGAGAAATTATTTCTCCTTAACTGCCTGAAGACAGCCAAATCTTCCTCCTATCTTTCACCCTCCCTTCGGCTTAGCTGAAAGGTGTATTGAACAAAGATGACATCAGTGTCAAACAACGCCCTTGTTTGCTTCTGAAGCCTTCTTTATGCACATACTTCGTCACCAAAACATGAGCTACATATGACATCTGTAACAATGAAAGAGGGTGAAAAAAAATATTAAACAACCAACAGTTCACCTGCTCAGATCTGGAAGGCCTCCAGTCCCACACAAGAAACATTTTTCCTGCACATTTATACCAATAAGATTAGCAATATTCAAATACCTTACATATGGTTGTCTATCTGCACGGAGTATTATATGTGACTTTCTAAAGCATGGAAACTGCTACATTAAATCATATAATGGTCTCCTATGGTCTGTACCTCTGGTCCATAGTGATGGCTGACACCGGATATTGCAGAAGAATGGCAGAAAGTGATAAAAGTGATCATGTATTTCTGTACAGCAGTTGGATATTTGTGTGTAACCACAGATGATGCTTGCACTATGTTATAACTTAATGTAGCGGACTGTAACTTTAAATTGCAAGTACTGGCGGGTTTTATTCACACTATTTAAATGACTGAATCCATGTCTCATTGCAGAAATATGCTGCACAGTAATACGTTTTCTGGGAAATATCAAATTATCGTGGCACATGCATTATCTCTTTTTGTTCTATATATATATATGAAAAAAAAAAAAAGAGTCTTATCTGAAGTAATTCAAAGTATCCCTGAGATTTGTCATAGTAGTCAACTCACTCTACCATTAGCCTATCAAAACAAATATCCATTTTGGGTCAACAAAAGCCTCATAAGGCTGAAGAAGAAATTATTTGAGCTGAAGACATTCCATTTTGAACAAAAAGTAGTGAAATGGAATATCTAAATGCACAGGTATAATAAATGGAAGAATCTGATCACACTGAAATTCCATGCAGACACAAAGACCATCTCTATTCTGCTTGAAGAGAAATAACTGCCATGAAGGAGTGGTAATAAAGTGTCCAAGACTCATTGTTCTGGGAGATGTCAATACAGATACAGACAGCGCCTCTAAAGCTTTCAATTAGCTTGTGTTCATCACGAGAATCACAGGATCGCTTAAGGTGCTGTTATTCTGGTTTATGTGCAGATGTAATGGATTTAATAATTAGATTCTTATTACACCTTCCAAACAGAGGTTAAAGCTCTTTCACTTATTGTCTAAAGGATGAGCAATAAAGGAGAAATACCATGGATCTTAGTAAGTTTTTGGAAGCTTACTAGCTTCTAAAACACTTTGAGTATTCCATCAGTAGTTGACAGTTTGGAGAAAAGACAAATTACTGTCTTTCAAAGCTGTTTCTGCATTTCCTCTAAAACCAGAGTTTTCATAACTGCTCTATCAGGAATGTAATTTGAGGAATTTTACTTACACACTGCCTAATGCTAGGTAGACAAATGTGGTAACATCTGAACAGTACATTGTGTGCACTGATCTTAAGGGCCTTTTCCATCTTGAATAATTTTATGAAAATCACCAAAAGTGCAGACAGGTTTACAAACTCTCTCTTATTAGTCTACTCTTTCCCACTTTTAAAACTATCAGCTTGGAAAGTGGACTTCCCTGACAAGAAAGAACAAAGAAGTCTGCAAGAAAGGACTACCCTGCACCTGGACAGAAAGGTCGACAGCAGCCTAGAAATGAAGTAAGGAATGTGAAGCAGAATGTCTCCATGTGCTGCAGGGCACCTCCTGCTGAACAGAGATGTGGCGTATCTGACACAGGCAAACTCAGACAACTAGAAATGTCTTGCTTGATCTGTAATGGAAGCAAACCCAATAATAGAAAGCACATTGGAAATCTATTGATGAAATTAATAATTAGCACTTGCATGTGTTTGTTTAATAACAGATACAAAAATATGTTTCTAGGGGGTACAGTCTCACCATCCGCAGTCTTGTAGATGGGGAAAAAAGCGCAAAAAACCATGATGGGTACCCAACAGCATACTGTTAATCAGTCACAGGGTTGAAAGCAGAAATCCCAGTCATCCAATTCCTTCATTTATTCTGTAGTCATTATACATTCAAGTCCCTAACCAAGATGTAAGCCATCCTTTAAATGACAGAAAAAGGAAGGTCTTTCTACAAAAGAAGCCATATCTTTTCTTAGATGAAAGATTTGAACAATTTCACAGACAAATTATGATAAAAGATTGCAAGTGAAACCATGATCCTCATCTGAACTGTAATTTCCTTTAAATCATGAAACAAAATACCCTCTCAAAGGAGAAACTAAATGGTATAAAAATTCCTGATTGGTATGCAAATGCTGTTGGCTTCAGCTGCTAATAGATAACCACTTTAAAGTGGTTTCCACTCAATAAGCATAAGTGATCAAAAATCTGTTTTCCTTCCCTCTCTGCACTCTGCTTCCTACTCTGGACTTGATATCTACGTTTACTTCTTGATTTATCTAAGATTAAGGGGTGTGGGGGTTGGCTAGGAAAAAAAACAATAAAACCTGCATGTATAGTTGCAAGAATGTTTTACTTTAACAGGCTAAGTCTAGTCAGGTTAGTAATACATGCTAATGTTCTACTTAGCTGAGGTTTTTTTTTTGTTTCCCTTCATTGACACCAGGCACTTTTAAATGCTGTAGATAATTCTACACTCTTGGGTACATAAAAGTAAAAAAAATTGTGAAGAAAATAGAAATAATGAATCATTCATCATACACTGAAAAGAGTAGAATTTCAGGGATTAACTTGGATAATACTTTTAATTTCACAAAGATTTAATTTCAAGTCATTAAAGATCTGGTTGTGACTTGACCTGTGCGTTGAGCACAAAAAGGGTGAAACATTCACAGGACTGCCTATGCACATCTCTTCCTTTTTGCTTTGAAGGAGAGAGGGGAAGGAAAATCGATTTCGCTGCCAAGCAACTTCACTGTCTAAACAATTGAGCAAGACTTGAGTGCTACTTTGGCCTCCTTTCAAAATTCTAGGTGGCTCAGCTGAATAAAATCAGCTGTGTGTGGTGACAGGCTAAGCCTAATCTCCTTGGGAAACATACCCACCACTGACTCCTCCACCACACTGCACGCAGCTTATTAACCCAACTCACGTAGAGGCACTGTCTTCTACAGATGGATAATCTAGTCCTTTAAGGAGTTAATGTTGCTCATCCAAAGCCTAAATGCTTTAAAGCTATCTCTATTGCTTCACCCAGCTGTGATACATTTTAATTTTATTAGGAATTTAATAATGTTTCAACATACTCGGTGATGTGCAGTCCTAGAGAGCAACAAACATGCTTGACTAAATTATTTTGAAATGCATAAAGCAAACTGACAATTCATTTATTGAAGGAATTTTGGCCACATGCAGCCATCAAGTAGATTTAAAAATTCATAACAAAAAGAAACCAAACAAGAATTGAAAAGAAATCCCCTCTCTTCTTGTTTCTGAACAGGCTCAGCTGTACCACCCATATATTGATATCTATCATTATTATAGGCTTTCATGCAAAATACCAACGTAGCATGAATTCTTCATAAATATCAAAACTGTAATTATATATGCTACATTCCTGACAATTTGCTTGTGTTTTGACATGAAAACACTATGCTATCAAACAATCCTCACTGTATTCCCTTTATAGTTCAGAGTAATGGGTATTTGCTTAAAAAAATTAGCCAGCTGGAAGACAGAGTGATGGGAATTGAACTACCCATGAATAGAAAATCATTGATTTTTTGAGCACTTCTTATAAAGAGTACATCTATTGAATTTGTTTATCTTCTGTTAAAAAAAAGCACACAGAAGAGTAGGAGAGCAGCATCATCATAGCCTACTACTCACCAGTGCCAAAGTAACAAAGGATGCTGATGAACAGAATCACCTTTGACATTTTATCGAGAGTGCTAAATCTAGATTAAAAATAATGATAATGCTTTTAATATTTTTTTAATCTTGTCGTGAATATCCCAATAAAAACATCTGTGATCTACTTGTAGATAAATACTGCTAAATTTTGTATGAGTGTAACTGATGGATTTACAAGGTTAATGCCATTTTTTTCAGTGCCCTATAGTTGCAGGTGCTCATTTTGTGCACTCAGGCTACAGCCCTCAATCAGTTTCTAAAGGTTATGTCCAAAGTAACTCATAAGCACCGTGTATCATTTAATCAGAAAAAGTAGTCTACATCCCACTCATTAACTCTGGAGTGCAACTTATAAATAGTGTTTTAGTATGTTATGTATAATGTAAACAGGGAAATAAACTTCTACCAATACATTTGTTCACACACACAGAGAAGCATTAACAGAAAACGTTATCATAAGACAACCCACTCGAATACCTGAAGAGAACTCAGAAAAATAGGAGACACTTGTATAGCACCCATGTTACATTTAGATGAAGTATTTGCATCTACTGTTAATGCATATGCAAGATGAATTTCCTCCTTGGCAAGTTATTTCACTGCAAATTTTTTGTTATCTCAAAAGAATTTGGTACTAGTCAAGGTCCCAAAACAGGTACCAAATTTGGCCTATGTGGTCTGTTTTCAAGGAACACATTTCTTACTGAAAGACATGATGTGGTCATCTGAAATTAATCCATGATTTCACTGAATGATCATAGCTGGTGAGAGCTAAGGACAGAGTTTGAAGAAGTCGCAGAAAGGTTTGTGCTTTAAGGCACTTGTCTGGAAATGGGTTCAAGTCCCTCCACCTCGCTTATCCTTCTCATAAGAAAATGAAATCCTACTTACTAGTGTGTGCAAGGAATGGGCCACAGACTGGACAAGTTGCTGATATACTCTGGAAATCCAGTCATAAACAAAAACCTCTAACAGAAAATATTCTTGAATGAGTCAATCACTCTTTTTTTCTGATGCTGTTTATTAGAGCAGGATCTGGATTCAATCTTTTCCTCCTCCAGATGTCCATATCAACTGCCATAGAAGTATTTTTCATCTCTTGAGGATTTCATACAAAATGTTACACACATTGATGCATATCTAAGAGGAGACTTTCACAAAGTTTCAGTCAGCCTTGACTTGAATTGGGGGCTCTTAGATTTCTTTTTCTGGAAGTCTTCCTAAACTATGAGGCAGTAACATGTTTAAAAGGAAAAGTTTCTGGTAGAAAACCATCTCCCCTTGTTATGAATCTTTGATGTTGAAACACTCCCTTTCCAGGTTTTGTTTGTTACAACTTCTAAGTAGGAAAGAGCAAGGTGAAGGCAAAATTATTTAATTACATAGAAGCAATGGCAGATGTTGCAAACAGTGGTAGAAGCAAAGGAAAAAAAGTATTAACGGCAATTACAGTAATAACAAAAATAGCAGCAGTCAAGTCAGATGAAGTCAGGCTACTAGAGCAGCAATAAGAAAAGAAGAGTAACAATTATCTTAGGAGTTTCTTCCTTCTCACTAAACTGATGTTCTTGAAACAACCATTTAACCTTCAAGTGTTTGAATCAAAGTCTCCAATTAGCAACAATTCATGAATATTACTTAACTGAAGCAGTTTATGCACAGGAGGAATTACGAAAACCTGAAGTAATTTGTTGGTAGATCTGCTAGTTAGGAGTTGTACTACTCTTCTTCATCAGTCATCTCTAGTCTCCCTTCTGCCTTATTTAAATATAGCTTCTAACCTCAGTGTCAGTATCATGGGTAAGCTAAGCTTGGATCAAAAAGCCAAAATAATCAAAGTTGGTTTTGTATGATGTATTCAAGCATTCCTTGCATGAGATTGAAAATACAGTTGAAAAAGTTAAAGTATATAACTCAAAGTACTGAGGTAAAAAAAATGGGAGAGGTGGTTCCGTAAGAGTTCATTCACTGAAAAAAAATCCCTATTTCTCTCTTAAGCATTTTCCTAATTCTTCAGTGTTCTGTTGTCAAAATCTCTTTTGTTTCACTGAACTCTCTATCCTCATCTATACCTTCTCTTGAGATGAGACAGCTGTGAGTACTTGCACTCTCCTTTTTGCCTCTCCTCAGGGCAAGCATATGAGCACAGAACTCTCATTGAGTATTTAAGGGATTTATACTCTGGTGATAACAATGGTTAATTGGTGGGGCTGCAAAAAACAAAGAGAAGAAAAAGGACAAATTAAGTCAACAATAATTAAGGCAGAATATAATTACAGTACTAAATAGAATAGTTTTCCAGTAGGAATGGATCATTTAAATATGAAAAACCCGCAATAACGAAAGACTCTGCTGTTGCAACATCTTTTTGCTCTCCAGTACTTTGAGAATAGAACTGATAAGATCACCATATTTTTCCCTATCTATAATTCAAAATATTTTATTGTATTTTTATGGTTTATTTGAAGAATGCTCTTTCATGACATTACCAATCTCCCTTCAGATTAAATCCCAGTTCTACTGCTTTTCAAATTAGAAAGGGTGTTGATTTTTTTTAAACTTATCCTTTTAAAAACAATTTATCCTTTAGTGTCCCAAAAAATAACTAAAAGCTATGTAAATTATTAGCTCCTACATTTAAAAATTCCTAGTTAGTTTACTAGAATATTTATACACTTCTTAGTTTTAATGAGGTATTTCTAGGGCAAATGATCTTGCAAGCATGTCTGTTTGTACAAAGGAGAAAGTCGAGGTTACTTTTAATAACTCTGATGCCTTGCTTTTTCACCGTCCCCAAATCTGCATATTTTAGTTCCTTAGAGTCTTCTGAGTGAAATCAATAAAGGATATTACATAAAGATATGGTATTATTTTCACAACCAGCGTGGCTAAAAAGGATCCATAATATAATAATCAAATCAATTTTTTTAATCAGGCTCAAAACAGAAGTAACAAACTTTCTTAGTCTTTGAGATCAAAAAAATAAACCTATCTTAAATCAGAAAGCCTTTGGCACAGTGTTCTATTCGCTCAAAAGGTGGAAAACTAAACGCTTCTGCAAATTTAATCTGTAATTGTTTTAGGACAATTTTCCTTACCAAATTTCCCATATGGAAAAGGGAAATACAACCTCTAATTATGACCACAGAAGAACTGAAATTTTACTGTATGTTTTGAATTAAAGTGGTTGATTCATCTGAAGAGAATTTTTTCAAAATTCATAATGATGGCATTAGCAAGTCATTAAGTATGAAAGTTATTTGAGAATATGCTTTGTTTTGTAGGGTTATAGGGTTGACTAATAATTTCTGATTCTTTTCCATGTCATGCTCTGCTGCAATTATGGCTGTTGCACCACATATGTTCTTCAGCTATGTATTTGGTTTTGACCAAATGCTATTTCCCATCTCCTATACTTTAGTATCTGTCTGAATACTACCATTAGACAAATCAGCCTTCTGTTAGAAAACACTTTTTTGGCAGGTAAAGACTATGCTTAGTAAATGAAGAAACGAGAAAGAATAAAAGAATGTTGATCTCCTTCAGGCAGACCAATGTCCAGCCGCTCTCCAACCAACTTCTAACTCGGAATCAAACCTCACACTTTCTTCCTCTACCCCCAGTTTTTACGGATAATGCTATATGGTATGGGATATGTCTTTGTTCATTTAAGGTATACATTTCAGTGCACACAGATACCTGAAGGGAGGGCATAAAAAGGAGAGAGTCGGGCTCTTTCCCGTGGTGCCCAGTGGCACAGGACCAGAGGCGATGGGCACACACTGAAACAGAGAAGGTTCGCTCTAAACATCAGTTTCACTGTGTGGATGACTGAGCACTGGCACAGGTTGCCCAGGGAGGCTATGGAGTCTCCTACCTTGGAGACATCCAAAAAGCCTCCTGGAAATGGTCCCAGACTATCGGTTCTAAGTGGCCTTATTTGTGCAGGGGCTGTGGACCAGGCGACCTCCAAGAGGTCCCTTCCAACCCTTCCGTGATTCTGTGATTCCGTGAATATTTATGTTTAGCCATCATGTCTTTTGTTCTTGGTTTCAATTCCTTAATTGATATTTTTATGAATGCACCTTAAAAACACAATTCCCCAAACTTGCGGTGCTTATGGAAAGTATAATTATATCTCTAAGCACTATCATGTGTATAATTATTTCTGGTTTTTGTAGAGCACACCTTTTTCTTTTCCAAAGAAATGATGAACACCATTCTGAAAATGTGTACTGATCTGAGGTAATGATATTGCTCGCTGATCATCGCTTCACTTAGTATTTCATGTCTTGTAATTTTCCCATAAATTACCTGAGGATGTGCTCTATGTTAATGCACACTTCAGTAGCAATCAACCATTTGCATGAACCCATATAAAGAGCATCATACCAATGCTTTTCGCACTATCATTAACATAAATTGTAACCTTCCTAATATCAGCTCTTATTTACAGCCGACAGGATGGAGGAATTAGCCATGTGTGGAGTCATTCCTGATGTAAATCTCCATATATACTGTTATTTAAAAAAACACTTATCAGACAAAGTATTCTAACCTGTGGCTCTAGTCCAGCAGCAAATTCAAACAACAAACTAGAAAAATGCTATAAAATTAACTGGAAGGAAAGACACTGTAAAACAAATACTGAAATGTCAGTAACATTAAAGAATCATTTTGACTATCATACAGTTAATATTGTACTGATCAGATTGAGACACATTACCCCCTGTTTATAGAAATATTTTTATAAAACCACCAAACATCAGTGCAAGTAAAATAACAGGTTTCCTTTTATCCCTATTACATAAATTTTGATATGAAACCAATTCCATTTCCAAATTTGAAAAATAAGCTGCAAGCAAAATTTAGCCCCTGCTCCTTAAAAGATAATCAAGTCCCCATTGGAGCTGATGAAAAGACATCTAACTGGCAACTAAACAAGACCTGTACTTTGTTACCTAGTGTAAAAACCAGAATGTTATCAAACAACAACAATACTTCTGGGTGACTGCACGATGAGGATGGCTGCACTTATGTAACATAAGAAACCTTTTTTTTCTGAAATATGGTACAATTCAATATATTCTATGGACAGATATATACTGCATAAATCCTAAAATAAAATATAATTGTAGTAATTTCACCTGCTGATTGACTTAATAAAAATAAATGCCAATAAAAATTTCTAGACTCTCTAATAATTCTGATAAATGTTGTCCATCTTACAAATAAATACAAATAAAGTAACAACTATGCAAGTGTGCTAACCCAGCATGAGTCTGACCACTGCCAGAGTAACACAACTTGGACCAAATAAAAATATTTTTCCCTTCCAAAAACACTGCCAAACTCAGCACACTGTTTAGCCCAAAAATAACTGAATGAAGAAAAAAAAAAAATTGTCATTTATTGTTTTATATTTTACAAAACAATAATCCAGTTATTAGTTTATATCGATAAAATCTAAAATGTAAAACATGTAATGACTTGACCAGAAGAAGCTGATCTTTTAAAACTAGATTTTTTTAATCATTTGTTCTATTTTTCTTCTTATTCTCTTATTCAGCCAAGCAAAAATAAGTTGCTCACACAGCAATTAGAGTTAATACTTAAATTGATGAGCTGTCCTTGGTTGAATCCTCTAGGGAACCTCTAGATAACTTCTCTGTCTGTGTTTGCTTTTAACTATTTTATTTAGATAATTTCATATCAGAGAGTGAAAAGAGTACTGACCTCCAAGAACATATGAAGAGATTTTTTAATGTGGCCCAAAGCAGAACTCAAGAGTTGCTAGCTGTTTAAGGGGCTAGTTCAATTTCAAAACCACTTTAGATTAAGACATATTTCTACAAGCTCTATGCTGATCAAAGCAAACATGGATTTACTGTACCATGGAAGTCATGTGATGTTTACTATGAAACTGTAAAGCACTTAGTTCTAAAATGCTGTTAAAAGAAAGTACCAGCAACTTTTTTTTTCCTCATAGTCCGGGACACGTCCAAACACTCAAAGTAATTCTGTTATTTTTTTGACCTACAACTTGCTCTGCATTTTCAAAAGGCTTAATTTTTAAAACACAGCAAATCCCATTAAAGTTATTCAAAACCTGAAAACAGCTTATGTGGTAAATTGAATTTTCATTGTTCTACTGACCTCAATGAAGTTACACTAGAAGTGACATTATTCAACTTAGAACTTTGAAATACTGTTAAATTTTTCTAACTGAATAAATCTATTCATTTTTAATATTTCACATTTTTATTATTCTACACCACCTCGATACTTTCTAGAATCCTTCCATAGCACTCTTAATTTCCCCCAAAACAGGTAAGATTAGCACAATAGTTTCAATTAAACAAGCTCCAATTTGAGGACAAAGAAATTGAGGTCAACAGTAATTTAGTGTATTTGCAGTGGCTGCCATAAACCCTTCACCTACCATATACACAGGGATTTGGATTCTCTATCATCTCCTAAAAATTGCATTATGTTACCCTCTTCCCAAGAAGCTTTCAGATTCCACAATCTCTTCACAGTGCTGCTGATATAACATTTATCTCCACCTGCTAAAGTACAATCCTCTTTCACTTCCCCCAATGTCCTTTAAACCCTTGCCCATCTTCTACAGAAGAGTCATGAAATGATTTAAAGAAGAGTGATGTAAACAGAGAGAAGCAGCATCTCAAAACAAATTTTCATAGCTTGAAAAAATAATCAGTGGAAGCAATAAGCCTTCTACATGTATTAATAAGAACTAGTCACTCATAGAGCAGGCGAGAGAGGAAGAAAGAAGTAATCCAAAACATGAAAGAATGAAGGAAAAAAGACAGGAAAATGGAAAAGCTAAAAATTAATTAAATGTAAACCAATTGTTTTAATTAGTATTGAAGGTCTACATCAAGAAATAGATTTTTTTCCTTTTTTTTTGCTTTACAAATTTACAATTAAAATACTCAACTACAGTTGAAATTTAGACTGCATACTTTATATATTTTGAATGCTACTGCCCTTCTGAAACGCCTCTCTTGAAGAAGTGATAACTCTTAGAAGTATTTGAAAAAGTCTTGCTATATATATATAAAAACATCACATTCTGATCTGTTTGAAAATCTTAACAATAGTAAAACATATTAATAAAATAAAATACTAAAGTATGAGTGAAAAAAATGAAATAAATTAATTAGGTTAAGCTTATAGAAAGAACATCACACAGTAAGACAACAGACAAATAATTTCCCTTACCTGTTAAAATGGCCTATTTGTGTAAGCATCTATATCTCAGTAAAACTCAATCATCAGAAATAAACAGGAATTTGTGCTGCTGATAATTCCAGGACTGCAATCTGCATTGGAATTTGACTTTTTTTTTTTTTTGGTAGGTTATGCTTTTTATTATAGATTAATATTATCACATTTTAATCTAAACATAGCAAAATTACAAAAATTACTAGTTTTTCATTAATATGGGAGGAATGTGGGGAGGTTTCTGTTCAGAAGTTACTATAAAACTTATCTTAATCAAAGACTCTGGCCAATTGTGGTATGCTACTGTAGCCCTACGCACAGACATGTGCAGGCTTAGGTGTCCCTCTGGCAATCATTGGCAAGACCAAGCTTGACATATTTTTTTTTCAGAATTTTGTCACATTATTTTTTTATAAGGAAATACACAAGAGAACAGAACCCTGTTTTTCTCCAGAATGACAGTAATCCCAGTCATTACCATTTCTTGAATTTCTCTTTAAATAATAAATAATCTCCTTAAGTGGATTATCTAAAACCCAGAGATGTGGAGAGACAGCCAGAAAAGGTTGCTTGCTTTAGTTCCCCTTTAACTTTATTCAAGAAACATATTTCTTATTAATTACAGATTTTGCCCTTTGATACAGACCTAAACAAGCTGTCTGTATCAAATTATTTTATGAATCAAAACACATCTTAAAATGAATGACTGAGAGAGCAGAGAGAATTACAAACATGAAAAGTGGCAACTTGAAGATGCCACTAATTTTACTGATGATAAACAGAGACATAAGGAATAAAATACAAGCAAGAAGATGCTCACTACCGTACTCTAGTGAAATGCTAACTATCACTCTTAATACTGGAGCTAGGACTTCAGTAAGGTACACGTTGCCACCATTAGTGTTTCAGTGCAATTAATCTGAGAGAAATCTCAAAAAAGCAGGAGAAAAATAATTTTAAAATTTGGTTTGATTGCGTTCAACTTACTTATTCATGATTTTGTTAGCAAGAAAGTGTTGCTATTTTTCAGTCGTTGACAAAGATGAGGAGCTATTCTATTATCATTCCTCAGTCATAACTCCTAGCAAGGATTAAAATGTTTGGAAGACAAAGGATCCTTTAACAGATTGAATTGACATAAAATTTTTTTCTGTGTTTGTTTCCAAAATATAGATAGTTCATTCTTGATGAACAGATATATAGTAAAAGGATTACCAAAGTTAGCATGACATTCAAAAACCAATAAAACTTTTTTCTCATTCTTTAAGCATTAGTTCATGTAGTTGCACTGCTTTGAATAAAGTTGAAACTTGACAACAGTAATATATATATAAACATTGGAATTGCTTCTTATTTTTCTTGTGCTCAGTGGAATCCATATAGAATACAAAACACTAACAGTCAGCCCACAGAGGATGCCAAGTGATTTGACATAATGGGTAACTAGATTATCTTTCTTTTGTCCAGATGTTACTGAACAATATGAAGTCTGCATGTGAATCCAAAGAAAAGTACACATTGACATTGGGATGCTGTAGGAGAACATGGATCAATTGTCTATGCATTTCTCAGTGAATTGAGTATATTCAGTAGCTCCAATTTAAAAATGAGCCAAGTGGTTGTTAGGAAGAAGTTCTGTGGTTAAAACCCTACCTCTATCAGAGGAAAGGCCTCTGGCAGACTTTCAGTTACCAGCCATTACCCTTCTTTATTATTTCTGTGATCACAAAGTCTTGCTGGTATTACAGAGTTCCTGTACATGAACATGATTGTGAACACCAGAATCTGCCATCAGGCCACAAATCCAGGTGCAGTATCAACCAGACCAAGAGTCAAGATGTGATTAAACTTGCTCTCTGCTTAAATATGGTAAACATTGATCTATATTGAGAACTACATTGTTGCCAGCAGTCCTCTCAATTCCTCATTACTGCTACATTCAAATACACTTTGCACAGAAATTTTTAAAAAACAAAACCAAATGAAAAAAACTCCTCTAACATTTGAGGATTTTGTTAGGATAGTTTTAGATCTGTAGGTGAAAAATTGGCATAGTAGTACAGAACATCATCACAGATTAATTATATGCCTGACAATTTTTTTTTGTTGTCCTGTTCGCAATTTCAGGTTTTCCAGAAAAGAAATTGGTTCAGTATCTCTTCCAAACATTCTTGCTACTTGACACAGTGCTTTGCAAAAAAAAAGGTGAAAACACAGTCCATGCTATAGGGGACAGATGATTAAAAAGAAAAGAAGCTTTGATGTGTTACTCCTGTGTCATTCAACAGTAACACCACTTTAAATACTATTAAGATTTTACAAAAGCATATATGAAATCAGATTATGTTACAAATATCAGAGACAGAGACAGAAGAAAACATCAAAGAGGAATGAGCAAAGGGGAAAGATAAAAAAATCTTAAAAGAAATTTTGAGATGGACCACTGTTAGCAGAAAGCTAGTTCTTAAGGTATTGGGAGAAAAGAGTCTGTCAAATAGCGTATAATGTTTCAAAATGCAAATATTTTTGTGAGTGCAATTTAATCTTGGCACAATACATTCATTATAACTATTCATCTATGCAAGTGCTTTGGTACATGTTGTTTTAAAAATAACTTGGCAGATATTAAATACATCTTCAATTTTTATTTAGCAAGATCTATCCTGAAAGAACGTGTATCTAATTACATATCTGTAGTTTAAACAAAGCATCATCGCTGCTGTTGTGGCAAAGCACAGGATCTTAAAAACCTGCTGGTTAAACCCCACTGTTGTGGATCATCTGTTTGTGTTACGGAGCCCCTGTTGACTAACAAAAGATTCCAGCTACTTCTGTAAAGCAGTATTGGGTTACACTTCCAATAGAAACCAGTAAAATAGGTCCTTCCTCGGGTAAATGAGATAGCAGCATGTACTAACCAGCTGCCACTTTCTGAAACTCACTGTAGTTTAGCAGCTAAACTGATAACTGCTTCTAAGTCTTTAGATGCTGCTTCTGAAATTCTGGACTGCGTATCATCTTTTGCATCTCGTTAGCAGCTCCATCTTTATCATTTCACTGGTCAACATATGCCCAGATTCAAAGTTTAATTTCCACCAGTAAATATGGTGAGCATTCTTTTTTTTTTTTTTTTAATCTGCAAATTCATTTTCTCAGAAAATATGGTTATTGATTTTTTTAAAAATAAATATTGATTTTTTAAAAAATCAATAAATCTATAAATCAAGTGAATTGAAGTATCTTTCCCACTCCTTATCCCAAGAATCTATGGAAGTGATCATGAATCACTTTTGTTGGCAACATACATTTCTTGAAAACAGAATTTACTGTCCATGTGCCTTTTCAGTAGTGTTCTACCTTGTGGAAAATCAGAGGTTAATCAGGCATCTCAGCCTTCTCACATTGAGTAATCTCATATAACAAAATATATCAAAAGATATATTGGAAAAGGATCTTGTTGAAGTAATTCCTTCTAAAAGGAAGTGATCACCATTTATACTCCTGTATAAATACCTGTGAATATATGGATATGTGGATACAGATCTACAGAAAGAAATCTACAGGTACCTATAGCTTATGCTACAGACACAGGCACAAAAATTCAAGGGGACAATGCTTTCTCCTCCCCCAGATTCATGGGGGACATCGTGGCAATGATGTTATGTGAACCTGATTTTATAATAGGTGGTATTTTTTGCCGACACACTTTAACCACGAGTGAAACTCTGTCCTCATACATATTCAGGCAACTTTGGCTGTTCTAAGTGACATTGTTTTAACATTTACAAATATCGGCAGATGGAGTATGAAATCATTGAAGGGCATTTATGAAAAGAATGGGTTAAATTATAAAGAAAAAGTGGAAAAGTAGAGAAAATGCATAGAGCTGTTCATAAGGTGAAAAGGGAAAGCTATTTCAGGCACTCTGTTTCAGAGACAATCCAGAAAGGCATTTTAACAGGCAGATTTGATGAATAACATCAAGCATGAATACATAAAAAGTACAGTAAAAAAAAATACTCCAACATACTCCCGGACTAAGATGTATCTGGGGCTGTTCATACCTCAGTCACACATATGCTACCAACCACACCATATCCATTCCGTATATTCCATTCATATGCATTCTACTGTGCTCCAGAGATTTATCTGAACTTACTGTGAAAAACCTGCCTGATACAGGGGGTTGGATCTGGTAATATTGCTAACAACAAAAAATGATTCTTATGAAGCAGTTCCAGCATTTCCAAACTCCATATATTAACTGAAGGCTGTTTAAAGAGGCTCCTGAGAAGTCAAAAAGTTTCCAAATGTAACCCCAAATATAGTAGTTACAGCTCAGCGTCCCAGGCTGTCCAGTTAGAACGTAGAAAAGCCTAACTACAACCTTCAGATAAAGGGTAAAAGTCCCAGCCTCAAGAAATGAAACAGTACCATCTCATCCATGAAAACAGAGCAGGCAACTTTTCAGTAATAATTGGACACTGGTCATCTTAAGGGCAACACAGGGCAATGAAGAAAAGACCACAACACAATAGAGAAAGGGCCATCTTAACTGTGTATTTTTAGCTGTATTCTTCATATATATCCTTCTTTAGGACATATTCATCTGAGGAACGGGAATGAAAAAAGAAACATTTTTACTGTGTATTTTTACTGCATATTTGAATAAGAAAAATATACTCACAGTAGCGCAAAATGCATTTAGGATATGTGTGAGGAGAAATTCTTGTCAAGACATGCAGTGATGCACTACCTAGGTCCATTTTATCTAAGAAACTAATAAACTAGTCTGTTTTGGTCATTCATCAGGAAAGATAACTTTTCCCCAAAACAACTGGGGCTTGTGAAGAAGCAATGTCTGTGACCATTTCTGTGAAAATAATAACAATGAATGGTTTTAAACAGTTTTTATAAAATACAGTACACTATAAGCAGTGGAGAAATTATTGTCTTCTTCTGTCTTTCTTTTAAGAAATAAAGATAATGAATCTTTTTCCATAATAGGTAGAGCACATTCACACAGAGAGAGGGCATGAGAAACAATCATTTCAGAACATTCTGCTAGACCTGCAAAGTTAAAACTCTGATGTCCCACTTTTTCTTAAAAAGGCCTGGGAAAGAAACTAGTGTTTGTAATGGCACTGCAGTTATAATTTCCATAGAGGATTTATAATATTCACTAAGCTTCTATCAGCTACTACTATTTCTAACAACCAAACACCAAAGCAACATTTAGCGTTTTTCACTTAGTGATACTGGGTTAAGTCTAGTTCCTGCACAACAGCAATGAAAACTTGGAAAATTAGCAAAAATAGTTCACCAGCTAAAGGAATGATGAAGATAAGGTGAAACTAGGAGACTCAGCGATCGCAGTATTAAAAAAAACCTGCAAAGAAGTTGCTAAGAGAGAAGAAAAGGTGCAGAGCAAAACAAAGACATGAGAGAAGGGTGTTTTAGCAACGGACTGGAAAAAATGACCTTCAACTAACCTTTTATCTGTCTAACTTTTACCTAAGAGGACTGGTATATATTTCATGAGAAACATTTAGCATATGAATTATTGTCTTCTTCTGTTTTATGGCAACATGACAATGACTAAGTGACAAAGAAATCACCAACAGCTGAAGGTTTCCACTTCTAGGACATGAGTATGTAGATCAGAGTCTAGCAAGGTCACTGTTCCTGCTACCCTTGCCCTTTTAAAATCATTAGAAGTTGAAATCAGCTTTTCTAGAACACTAAGGAGAAGGGGTCAATCAATATTCTTAAGGCTGAACAAGATACATGAAAGCTTAGGGGCATGTTTTCTGAAAGAAAAATGGAAAACAGAATGCTGATCAAGTTTTGAAGAGGATCCCATCCATTGCTGTAGGACTGCAGAAATCTCATTCCTCTCTCAGACTCTGAAAAACTCTTGTTAAGCAGGAATTATATCTGCAGCTAGCATTCTAGACCAATTAGTGTGTTGTGATGGGAAAGTTCAAGAGTTCATTAAGTTTTGATTTGGAAAATACCATATTGCAATTTTTAACTTTGTTTTTATCTCAGGGTACGCATAAATCTTACTTCCTACTGGTATTATGATTGCTTTATTGTAACTAAAACAACCAAACATCAAATTAAGTTTTCTATTTCACCTGTAAACTCCTGAATTCATGAAGCTGCTGTCTCATTTCCTCCAGAGACAAACAGACATGAAACAGTAATTCGTGTATTGCGGTAACTCTGTTGTATGTTTTTCATATGCTGCCTGCAGGCACGGTGAATAGGAATAAAAATGGAAACACAGCACCAACAGATCTTGTTCTGTTCTCTGTATCTATGTTTTTAGCTCCTACTCTCTGATTATTTGTTACAGTTCCTACAGCTCTGGGAAGTGACAAGACGCAGATACGGTGAACAGAGCAGCCCACCTCCCTTCAGGGTCTTATTCCCAGGGTAAAAGGAAGAATGGAAGAACCAGCATACTGTTCCCTGAGGCAAAGATCAGTGGCCCATGGAAAAATTCATACCAAAGAAGTCTCATGTAGGTGTTATTAGGAAGTCTCATGAAAACAGTGGATGAAGATATATAATTTTATTAACTAACCTTTTGTGTTCTGTGAGTATATCCTATCACTATTCTCTGTATAATTTTGTTTCTTACAGCAAAGAAGGGGAGCTTATTTCTATAAGAGCAAAATGATGCTGCATACTGCATTGCCTTTTCCCTCCCTGTTAATCAGTGGGCACAAAAGGACTTTCTTCTATCTCCAAGTTCCTGTTTGCAAGTAAGGCAAATGTCCTATCAGCTGCCATACCAACTGGACATCAAGAACTTTGAAAACAACAAGCTTTCTACACATCCTCAGTACTAAACATTATTATCCTCTCAAAATGGAAGTTTCCAAAGAAACAAGAAGAAAAGAGGATATGAGAAATGCAAATATAAAAGAGAAAAACAAAACAAAAAGTCTGCTGTTTATTATTTTTCAAATTACATATACACATACATTGTTATTAGGTTGCAATTATGATCCATGGGCTTACTATTTCTTTTATTTATCAACTGCAGTAGTTACTTGAATTACCAAGATTAAGCCTCTATCATGATAATAACTGCATATTCACAAAGGAATTCCTATTCTAAGAAAAAACATATTATCTAAGAAGACAGTATAGACAATAAGAAGCATCAATCTCATGTTGGTAATACAAATAAAAATTGTTACAATCATAGAGGAAATCTGTATCAGAGTCAGGAGCATAAAGAATGTGTGACAGTTGCACCCACTGCAGGATCCCTGCTTGAAAATGGCTTCCTCAGAATTTACAGTGTACCCATTGTTTTAGTTTTTATTGTGATAGCATGGTGTATTTGCAGCAGATGTTTCTCATTTTGCACTTTCTGAAGAAAGTCACCAAGCTATCTTGACTGATTTTGTTTTTCTGGTGATCTTTAGTCAAGGCTCTGAAACAGACCTATAGGTTTGAACATAATTTATAACATACTGGGCTGCGAGTTCAAAACAAACAAAAAATACCCCAAAGCCAAAACAGTAAAGACAGAAAATTGCATTTCCACATAATTGCTTATTACTATTTCAAGGACTGTTCATTCAGCTTTGAGAAGAAAATTGAACGAGATGATATTCTGCAGTCTCTTCAAACCCGAATTATCCTATAGTCTTATGACATTCTTGTTTTCAGGAACGTTTCCAGAAGTCATTCATGACTTAATTTACATGAAAGATCTTGTTACTATCTTCCCTCAGGCTAAGTGGAAAGGCATTGTTACCTGCAAATCAGTCCCAATCCCTACTGTCAGCAATGATTTCAATCTGTTTGGTGGGATGTACACATTGTTTTGCTTGGACGAAAGTCCATTATTAAGGAAAAAAAGGCATGGACCTGAAGCAATTAAGTCTTAAACTGATAACAGAAGAATGAGAATTCTTAGTTTGTACAGACTACTTTTCATGTCTCTCTGAAATCACATGACAGTGAGAATTCTTTGACTTCGGTGCCTGCAGCCAAAAAAACCCCCACAACAAAACAGTTTTATTAATGTGAAGGCTTTCTTCAACTACTTTCCAAACTACAGAACTTCTATGTAGTTTCCACTTCATACAAAAAAATTATTTAAGCTACTATTAGCAGTAGAACATATATTAGTGCAATTTTATATACTTTGACCTTGTCAGGAAATGCACAACTAAAACCAGCAAAAACTATAGTTCATTGATGTCTTGTTAATTACTTGCCATTAAAAGATCAATAAACAGCTTGGGTCCTGATTTATTTAAATATATTAACTGAGCAATTTCTCCCTGAGAAGGAACTGTGTTGTAAAGTGACAAGATCCTCAAGAGATGAAAAGGTGAAAAAGTTGAGTTGCTGAACTGTCTTCTCCATTTTCTCTGTTCTCTTTGATGCAATTTAAAATAAAAGGAGCTTTCTATCTTAAGTGGTGAGTTAAACATCTCAAAGGTGTAAACAAAAAAGTTCCAGCCTACAAAAGCACCTAAGGTCAAGGCCAGAAATTCTGACCTCTTTTACTACTGGCTGCAATATAGGTACTCACTTCCCAAGGAATACATAAATGTTGATTTTTTTTTTCCATTTCTTTGTGTGGGCACCATACTGCAATGATTTACACAAAAAGCTCAGTGGTGGAAGAAGCCACGTGAGTACTTGGAGCTGTGCTGTGAGATGAATAGGGTGTCATAATATACTGAGCAAATATGGCAATCCTCCAAAACAGAGAAAGGTATGAAAAATTAGTTCCTTGCTTTAGAAACCATAGACTGAAGCCAAGAACACACAGAAAGAAAATGTATTGGCCTCTTCCCCACTAACACACAGATCACTGCTGTTCTATGTGTACAAACCATAACAGGTGTTATGCAAACACTGCGGTGTAATTTTTTTGTTACTGCCTAGGTTAAAATAATCTGCCTTTGGTGCATCTTTCTCTCACTTAAAAGGAAAACATAACACATTACAGAATATCTGTGGAAACTCACTTTCCCTACCAAAAAACTAGTTTATAAAAAGTTTCTAAGAGAATTTGTTTTTCCATAAAAAAGGTTAAAACATGAAGAAGGAGGTAGCTGCAAAGCATGCTCACAAATTTCTAAGAACCTTAAAAATGCAAATAGCTGGAACTGATTATTGCTTTAAAAAAATTTCAGTAAATTATGCCGCTTAATTGTCTTTCTAAATCTAGAGCTAACACCTGCAATTATGGTGTATATTTATTTTATTATAATACAAATATATACTAACAATCACAAATTGGTCCTGAAATAATAGCCTCATACATTTCAAGAAGAAGAATCTAACGCTGTACTCTGTGTAAACTATGAGCTTTCTAAGCACATCATCTCCAGCTCCATTAACAAAAAAAATTTGCCTTCTAAATACCTGCCCAAAGATACACCCATATACAACTTTTCTGAAGCATATGCAAGCAGGAAGCTTGTATCCATCAGCAGAATTTAATCACAATACTTCCAGTTATGAGCACGATTCAGGATCCTATATATTAAGGCCCAAGAAAGAAGAAATCATTTTCCACAGTGCAGAGTCTCTGTGCTATGCTAGATTAAGCAAAATAACAGCAACAGAGACAAAGCATGCATTAGAAAAGTTAAAAAAAGCAGAATGGAGGAGGGAAAGGGAGTAACAAGCATTACACTGTCGATTAACTAACGGAATGCTTATGGAAATAGGAATAAGATGCACATGCATCCCAAATGAATCCTTATCTATAGCACCATAAGAAAATATACCAAAATAAATTCATGAGGGGAAGCACCCTAAAGCATAACACTGTAAGCATGCAGCCATGAAATTAATCTGAAATGCATTTGAATTGCTCTTATAACAATGAGCTCATTTCACAATCATGAAAATGTGTTATATGTTTCCACTTATAAACCAGTCTTCCCTAAGTACCATTAAGATTTATTTAATATCAAAATCTATCATACGCAGTTAGAGCATACTTAAAGTACCAGATGCATATTGAAAGGGTTTTTAAAATGGAATTCCTTACGTGCTGCTTTACTAATTCTGGAACAACTAATACTTTCGTCTTTATCACTTTCAGGTAACACTTGTTGAGGAGGCATATACGGAAAGCAGTACTAGGACTGTTCTCTTCAAGTAAAGCTACACAGCAAAAGAAGAAACTTATAATGAATCTACTTGTAGGTAACAGCATATCATTTCATAGCCCAATTGCATTGCTGACCATGACAGTCCCTACAATTTGTAAGGCATCTGATTACCCAGAAATACTCTGTGTTTAAGAAACTGTTCCAGAAATATTAGTGGGAAAATTCCAGCCTTCATTCAGCCAGTGCCCTTGCTGCTTGTAGCATATGAAAACTGACAACCAGAAAACCAGGATGAAGTTCAAAGCAATTTTTCAATGTCCCTATTGATTAAACTTTAAAAGTTACCGTGTTTACCAAAAGCTTCCTGCTTTAAGGAGCAACAGATCTGAGGGAAGAACATCTAAACACACAGTGCAATAGAAGTCATTTTAGTAGTAAGCAAACAGGCAATTTTTAAAGAAAATAATGTCTTCTGTGTTTTCAGTTACTTACCTCTTTGTCAACTTTAATGAAGGAGAACAAAGAAGTCTGTTCAATGAAAGAACTAGTCTAACAGCAATACCTGTTCATCGTTTGGATAAAGGTTTTTAACACCATATGTGATGGATATCCCATTCTCAGCCTACCTGGTGTATTCAGCAGCCGGGACATCTTGCAGGAGTAGGAGATAAACTGCTCACAGTATTCAGCACTACTGGTAATGGCAGAAATCTGGTCCATTGTTGCACTGTAGTTGAGCTGCAGTACAGACAACTTCTCCAGGCTGTTGCCTCCCACAGAAGTCTGCATTTGCAGATCATGGTACACAGTTGTCCATACTTTATCCTCTGAAAGAAAGGGGAAGAAAAGACAAGAACATTGGAACTGAATTAAAATAGATCTAGGCCTTTGACAAAAGATAAAAATGTTCTGCAATGTATTTTTTGAGGTGGTAGTGGAGAAGAAGGACACTGCATGTGAAAAATCATCATGTGAGAACATAGTTCCAACCACTAAGAACGGATGACAGGAAAAGACTCTGATCACTTTTGTGAAAAGATAATGGATATACCATGTGAGGAGTCTTCCTTGAACAAGGAACTGATGCTAATAATTACATATGGAACTGGTAAGGATTAATTATGATCAGAAGGGCACAAGGCTGATGCCTTAAAGATTCAAGGTCTCAGTGTGAAGAAAATTCACAGTCATGATAAATTCCTGTGGGCTGGAGAGCAACAGTGCTTTGTGGTAAAGTAACAACAGGGATGCACCAGATTCTTATGTGATTACATCATTTAACAATTAATACTGAAAACGCTGCAGTTTATCAAGGTTTCCACATTTTTTACCCAAGCTACGTTCCTACAGTAAGCCAAAATTACTGCTTATTGAGACAAATATTTCTAAATAGCAGCACTGTATGACCTTATTGTTTCTGTTAATGGTACAGATAGCAGCACAAGAAATAAAGGAAGTAGAACAAAAATACAAAAGCTTCTGTTTAGTTGGGAAAAAATACAAGGAAGGATGACCTAATTTTGTTGTTAAGAAATACAGCAGAACTGGCCAAATCTCTCACCTTCACCTTTTTTTTTGCAGGCTCGTGCAAAAAAGTGCATATTATTCAGCCTAAATAGGGTCTGTATGCATTATATTGCTTTAAACTACTGAACAGCAAGTCACTGGAAGTGTTACTGTGTACCATTTGTCAATAGTTATCAGAGAAGATTTAAGACGAGATATGATAATAATGAAACAACACACTCCATACTCCTCTCGTAGAAAGATTTGTGGAAGTTGGAAGGTAGTTTAGAAAGGAAATAAAGAAAAGGCACTGAAACTTTCCTGTTATAGGCTAACCATTATTTTTTCTTAGACGGACATTCCACTGAACCAAAATGAAAAAAAAATATTATCTGAGTAGGACATAGGGTTTTAAAATGAAAACAATGAAGAGTCAGTCAATATTAGTGATATTGCCTTCCTGTAAAAATGCTATTCTATCACTTAGGTGTGAAAAATTTTCAAATTGAAGTTGACTGACTACCCCTGTAAAAATACACTATCTCAGCTGATATTTACTGCATATATTGTCCATCTCACATAGACAAGGAGTGAAATAGGTCAATTATCCTCTGTAAATAAACCCCAGAAAATTTTGTTTTCTCTATAGATTATCCTGTAGCATATTACCATAAAACTTCCTAGAAGCGCATCAGGTTTTGTCAGTAATATTTGTCATGTACAATTCTTTCACATTTTAAATTGTTTTTCTGTTTCTCTTTTAAATTTTCTGCTTTATATCCTTCTTCTACTGAGGGCCAAGTCATAGAAATGTGTCTTGAAACAAGAAATACAGAACCTTAAAGAAATATCTGTAAGAATCTATTCTCGTGCCTTGAACAAGCTTGCACAGAAGCCCAGTTTCCCGAATGAGTCAGCCAGGCTTTTGCCCCAGGCAGTTCAGCTGTTCCTGTAGAGCAACACCACTGACCACAGTTGTCCTCCCAGAGATCCAGAGACAAAACCACACCATTCTGCTAACTTTGCTGTATTTGTCACAAAAACAGATTCTCCAGGGAATTCACCTGCCAGCTTCAGAGAATACTAATTCACCTGACAGATGTGCCTTACAGCACTAAAACCCATAAAAGGTAGTGCATAAGAGTAAGTTTTCCATTCTTCTATGTAAATGTCATGCCTGTTAATACAAATCTCCAAGTCATTCTAAAACTTGTTGCCTGATACCACACTTTAATATTTTAGCTACATGTAAACACTTTGCCAAACTGAGGCATACTCAAAAGTGCTTCAGTATTTCTTCACCCAGTTCTCAGAAATGTGCTGACATACCCTGATGAGTTTTGGTGCAACTCAGAGTAAAGTTAACTTTCCATGTTATGATTATTCTTATCTCCACGGCTCCGTCTTATTTTCCAGTCTTAATTTTTACTGCATAGTGTCAGACTATTTTGGATTATACAGAATCTTGTGGACCCATGTGTTTGCAACTGATATGGTGTAAGTTTTCTAATCAAATGTTCAGAGATAAGGTAAGCAAAGCAGACAAATCCTCCACGGGGAGTATGCATCACTAGCCAAATGAGATGAAATTCAGCAGGTGATGCAAGATGGTTATTATTATTTTAATATTCATATCCTTAGTCCAAAGCTCAGTATAAAACTCAATAATATCCTTGCACTGAGAAAAAAAATATTTAAAAAAAAGCAGGGGAAAGGAAGAACAAGAATTTCTATTTCTGTATTTCTTTAATCCCACTCCCAAGTATCGAGACAAAAATTGTAATTGTCACCTGCCAAGTTATAAAGAGAATACAACACAGTGTTGTTGAGAGCCTGGGATGCAAGTTTAGTGCAGATTCGTTTCCAAGGAATGCTTTTACATTCACTGACAGAAATGTCTCATTTTTGGCAGAAAACACTGTACATGTAAGAGCTCAAAAGTGTTAGTAAGGAATGTACTAGGACAGTTAGAGCTTCATATTGGATTTCTGAGCAAAGAGTCCTAGAGTAGCCATTAAGAGAGATTAGGAATGTCATTAGCAATAGGAATTGTGTTAGCTGTTATATCTGAGAAGGACTTTCTTCATGGATAGTAGATTCTAGCCAATGCAGCCCTGACACTTCCCCTCCCACTTAGGGAGTTTCCAGATTTATCGTGGCACACTGTATTAAAGAAGATAGAAACATACTCTTGTAAGTCAAACGCATCCTCTAAACAACTTCAGGATCTTTCTGTCAAAGTACAAGCACTATAGTGGGTAAGATCTTGTTGCACCTTGTAATGCATCTATTTATCAAGACGCATATATGTGCATAAAGTCAATAACCATTTCTGGAAAAGCAACTCAGTCTCTTCCTGCTATCTAAAAGAGGATGGGAGATTGATTAGGATCCAGATACTGGAAATAAATGTAGCTCTCAATTCACTTGCCACTAATTTGTTGATAGTCTGGCTCAAATGACCGATGAACGCGTTTAGCAAACTGGCTAAACTTTGGAAGCTGAATGACCTGTGCCTACAGGTCAGGCACAGAGAGAGTGTGGAGGAAAAGCTGGGACCTGTGTACAGGAAGGAAGTTCTTTCTTTGGATTGAGGATTTTACACTCTTCACACATTTCCTTATTTGACTCATGGACAAAAACTGGAATGACAGGGCATTTTCTTGCCTGGAAAAACACAGTGACAGTGTAATATGTTCACAGCCAAAAATCCATCTCCCCTCCCTATCAAAAGCAGACTTCTGCGTTTCATACAGTTATACATCTGGGACTGGCTTTAAGATGTCTGGAAAGGCTTAAAGGAGAAAATTGCCAGAAAAATACCTTATCTATTGAGTTCTGGTTAAAAACTGCTTTTTCCCTTTTAATCTTAATAATTTTTTAACATGCTAATACTTCCCATGGAAACCAGCTAGACACTTAGAGCATGAAAATAAGGCCATCATGTTCACCTGTGGTTCCAGTTTTTCCAAATCTGCTTATTAGTTGAGACCATTCTCGAGAAAGACTGAATTAGTAACCTGCTTGCAGCCAGCTTCCCTTGCACAAAAGGTAAAGCAGATAGTCCACACTGTCTCAAAGACCTGTACCATCACAATCTATGGCATTATTCCCATGTAGCTGAGAACAGGACGCGGTAGTCATGGTTAACATGTCAAAATCTGGCACACAGAAATCTCATTTAAGGTACAGGGAAGTGAAAAATCTGTCCTAGTTAACTGTAATTTGATATATATTCCTGGCAATTACAATCACCACAACACTGGAATGAGTATTCCCCTAACACACTAGCAGTTATTTTAAGAATACATGACATATGGCTATTGCTAACCACAAGTGTTTAGAGACAATTTGTTGGTCACAGCTGTGTATATGAATTCTGCACAGCCAAACACACCTATAAAGACCATATTTCACTTAACAATTATAATGCTGTTAAGCAGCATTTTCTATAAAATATTTTATGTGCTTATGGCCTAAGTTATTAAAATTAAAAATAATAATAAAATGAATTAATGTTGAGTAGTTATTAGCAATTTAAGGTTAATGATACTATTCGCACAATGTTCTTTTTTCAGACATATTAGCAGGAATATAAAAGTTAATGTTTAAAGGAAATCAAAGCATGTTTTAAATTAAAAAAAATGTATTAATATTACAGAAAAGGGTGTAAAAGAATATTAACTTAAAGGATAGTGAAAAAAAGGTTTTTTGCAATATTGCATGCCATTTCCTGGGGGCTCTGATGGTGAACTTCTGCACCTTAGCTCACCGTGGAGTGTTTTATTTGAGGCTGGTCAAAATACCCTAGAGTCCAATAAGTAGTCCAGTCAGCCAGTGTAAGTGCTGGGATTGGCCTTGAATATGAAACTCATATAGAGCCACAGAAGTTTGGGAAATGACGTGTGAATAGAGCAAAAAAAGTACATAGCAGAAAATTTGATGTTTATGTACAATGCACACTTATGGTCAGTCTCATATCATTAGATCATACAACCCAAGAGACTTCTCAGTTCTGATGCAGTGTAAGGAGCTAGGCTCGACAGAGAGTTTCTTTTGATATCACAGGAGCATTGAGAAGACAAGAATTACCTGATTCACTGACCTGACTGAAGGGTAGATTATACAACCATAATTAGCATCACTGCTAATTCCGTTAACTGCATCCCATTTTTGCCCAAAGTTAATCCTATTCACTGATTTCAATGAATTGTGGATATACTGAAATTTGGAGCAGTCTGAATGATTCCATTATCAATGCATTCTAAGAAAGCCTGATTTTTAAAAGGATCGCTTAGAGACCCGCTAAATGGTTCTTTTTGTTATTATAAGAAAAGGAGTTACTTCTGTAGTGTCAGAAAAGGAATTCTGCCATTGAGATGAGTGCTCTAAATTTGGGATTGATCCATTATTCTTGCATCAAAAACAATGCTGTTGAATCCTAGTTTTAAGTGGAGAAAAGAATTCAATGTATTTTTGCAATGAACTGCTTTATGCAGTAAGGTGAACCAGGAACCTAATGTATGCACTGAAAATGTAACACCTGTCCTACTCTGCCCTCTCACTTCCAATCAAACCTTCCATATTTTAAGACAAAGTGGCTTTTGCTCTCAGCACAAGAAACTGGATACTTCCCATACACGTGGAAGTATATGAGCTCCTGACTGGACTTATTAGGCTGATACTAGGCTTCCCCCTGGAGGACAGAATACCAACATCAGCTAATTGCTAACACTTCAGGAAGACCGTAAGGGTCTCCAAGCTGGCCAGCCCTTCACTCCAATGCATTTCTTCTTAGGCCTTTTTTTTTTTTTTTTTTTTTTTTTAAGTGTTTCATACTATGTTCCAATTGTTCAAGAAAAAAGATATGAAAAAGTGGAAGGGGAAGTGTAATTTTCTTTCAACAGAATGCAGAAAACCGGTAACCATAGATTCTTAATGGAGTTCATAATGGTTTTCACTAAGAACAATCTAATTAGATCCACACTGCTAATACATTTGATGCAATTATAGAGAAAACAGGTTCCCTGTAATTCAGCCTGTATATTACTCTTTGCTGAAGCAGTTTCTCTCCAACAAACAGACATTATAGTAAGACTAAGCTCCTTAAGATTTTTTTTTAAAAAAGGGGAAATGACCTCCTGTTTCCTTGAAAGGACATTAAAGTGACATCATTTGTTTTGCTGAAAATACCTTTCAATTGTAATGAGTGACTTACAGTCCTGCCCACTCACCAGTCCTTTTCCCACTAATAAAAAGTGAAGCAGTTGACTAATAAAATAATCAATAGTTCTTAATAACAATTCACTAATAAGGAGCAAAATGAAATTTAAAATTTCCTTGATCACCAGCTATTTGAGTGATCAAATAAAATATTTGATAAGATTCAAGTGATTTTTCCCACTTCATATTCAACATATTTCATTACGGTGCAAGAGTATTTAACACATTCAATTGACTATTTTCCAGATACTCCATTTCTCCTGTTGTGCTTTTCCTAGAGAAACGAGTTCTAGCTTCCCAGTACAAATTCTGCTGGAAATGTATCTATTCCTAAATGGTAATGATGATTAACTGGAAATAAGTTTGGAAAATATAATGCTTGTATTCTACAGATATGAATATATTTTTCCCCTTTTAATGTAAGCTCTAGTTATAGTTATCACTATTAGAGTTTTGCATTTTTAGCATTAATAGACTTAAATACTTAAGATATTATTTTATTAAATATTTTCAAGAAATCAGAAAACAGTTTTATTTCTCGGGAAAGAAAACCTGCTCTCTTTCTCCCTCAATAGATCTGTGGTGGTTTGTTTTGATGGATGCAGTTGCATGACCTAAAATTTGGCTGACAGCCTTGATAAATGTCATCCAGTATGAGAACACTTTGGTTCCTGATTGCAGTCTCAGAGAAAATGGTTTTGAGAATACCTGAGCATATAAAATAATTCATATTCTTTTTCTGACTGTCATTATTTACAAGTCCAGAAAGAAAGACTGCAGGTCCACACCAAGATTCGGGGTGTGCTCTGTCCATTAGCCATAGGCAAAACAGACATGATGGAAACTTTAAGCTCCGAGCTGATGGGATTTCTTTTAGATGGCTGTCTGCCTAATCACTGACGCAGTAGTGGCTAATTACTTTTCACCTAAAATGTGGGTGGCTGACAGGAGTTTTTTTTGCAACCCTCTTCCTGCTTGGCAGGCTTACTCGGCATAAACCTGTAGGAAGACTAGCGAGGATCAGTGGTCTGTGCTGATGATGTGCTACACTACTGATACCTCTCTGTGTCTTCTCTAAGCTAGCCGTGCATATTTGGCATTCAGATAACATGGAAGGATGGGATAGTCAGCTGAAAGCTCAATGAACTTAAGTGTAAGGCGATACCTGGGACAATAACAGGAGGAAGTAATTTCAAGGTGTAAAAGAAATTATGTCCATCTTCATCTGCTCCTGAGTGCTCTGCATTTGATGGTAAGAACTGCCTGTGGGCCCTATTGGATTTCTAACCACTGTTTGACAACTGCATTGCATTAATGCTTAGGAACGGGTTTTCTTCACAAATGTCAGCCTGGAGACAGCTCTTTACTAGACATCAGGATTTTTACCATCATCAGTGCATTTGTCCCTTCAAATTAGTATATTCTGCAGTATATTCTATAATAAGCTACACTACAAATCATTCAAGAAACTAGACATGATAGCCCATTTAAAAGTGGACTGCCCTCTAGGGAGGACAAAAATTACAATTCTAATTATCTGATATTATGAGGTCTCCCATTTTATTTTCAGATAAGAGCCTGGTTGGTATTGTTGAATTGTGTGGGATGGTAATACAACAGTCATTAGCAACATGATTAATCTAGGCACCTTTTGCAACAATGTTGTAGACACATTGATATATACAACTGATGTGGAAAAAATTATAGTAGACAATATCCTCTTCTCTCTCCTTCTATATTTCTTTCTAACTGTATTTATATAAAAAGCTTAAAACTTTATATAGCAATTTGAAACTAATTTTGCTATGGACTTCAAAGACGCTACAGTTGGGTTTATAAAACTGAAAAAATGTATGTTTGACTGAAGTTAATGAGTGTTTTGACAATCTCGCCTGAGATTTGCAAATGTCAATTTTGCGGTAAAGTTACTCCGGTGATATGAATTCTATTGCTCTCATCTTACTAATGTAGCAAGTGGGGTTTAGATCAGAAAAAAAATCCAATATTCAGGAAACAAAAAAGAGTAAATGGAAAGTATTCTTACGAACTGAAATCTATTGAAATCAGAGTGTTTCTTAGTCTATCTAGGTGGGAAATAAGATCATTCAAAAAATATAATTCAACCATTCTTGCACTCATTTTCTCCTTCTACTACTTTCATTCCTTCCTTCCATTGTTTCTTCACCAAGATAATAGTGAATCTTCAAATTTAATTACCAACTACTGATTGTGCATGTTCCTTTTTAATGTGAAGACTGTCTTCTGAGGCAATGAAATTGTACATTTCCCTTGTATTTATGTAGTCTCTTTCATAACAACTCAGGACAGAGAAAACTTTATTTTGCAAACTTACTCTGATAGTGAGCAATATAAATTTATAATATTTTAAAGCTGTATATAATAGATAAATCAGATGCCTTACAAGGTAGAGTAAAAAGAAGTGACCTAAATAAAGTTTTCATGGAACCAAAAGTTGGCAGAGAAGTAATAATGAAATGGTTGCTCTGACACAACTTGCTAGAAACCTAAGAAGACATTATTAAAGTCATAAGAAGATGGTGACTTCTCTGAAATACTAGACATGATATCAAACCATCCAACACAGTTGTACATAAAAAGCTAATGCCAAAAGTACCTTGAGAAACAGATCAGAGATCATTCCTACCTTCAAAGGAAAAAGACTGTAGCAACAGAAATTGATCCACTGAAAAATGGTGCCTGGAGCAGGGAGGAACCTAAATCCAGTTTGGGCCCTAATGTCAAAAATGACCTTACATGGGTGTTATTAGAAGCAAGAGTTTAAGAATAATCATATATTGGAAGGAACAATAAATAATGAGGTGCAGTATAGCCATATGAAGGAGGACTCGGATCATTTAAGCGCCTGGTCTAACAGATGGCAATTGCAGTTCAGTTTAGATTAAGGAACATTAAAGTCAAGAACAAAGGACATAAAAGAATTAACAGTGTGGTTGTTTTCAGCACTGTGAACAGAATATGGGCAAGGTCTGGAAACTTTTTTTTACAGTTCACTAACTGAAAAATTGGCAACTGATTCTACATTCTGAGCAGTGGCCTCATATATAACCTGGTATACAAATGAAAAGATCAAATACATCTCCTTTAAAGTGTCTTTCAGTTTTTTCTAGCACATCATAGGAACATATGCACTTACAAAAAAAAATCAACTACTGCTTGATTTCTTTTGTTTCATGAAACACCATAGCACAATCCTTTAGCTATGATCCCACACAGGGCTTCCTGGAATGACTGAAAAAAGTAACACAGTTTAAATATATATATATTTCAAAGGATATCCTGAAGGAAAGGGCTCTTCAAAACTTTTACTATGTTAGCTTGAATCATAAGAAACCAATTCCTGAGTTATCCTGGTTGACTTTCGGTTCTAATGGAGAGGCAGAAAGAAGACTAATGGGGGTCTCAGCTGATACCACTAAAGAAACCTTACTTTTTGTTTTTCCATCAGCTTCTGAGTGTTTGAATCCTCAGCATACTCTTCACTGATACAACTTAGTTCTCTCAAGTACATCTTGCACTCTCCTCTCACATCCTGCTAACCCCTCTCCATGGACAGACAGGGAAAGGAATATAGTGTGCTGAAGTAACCTTTCCAATTATTGCATCGGTAAACTGAATGTTAAGCAATGTCCTGAAAAGTCTTTTTTATTTTGCTTTCAGAAGGTGTCCCTAGATTGGAGAACCAGTTTTCATGCAAGTTCTTGGTAGTACGTAATAATTTCATAATTATTCTCAATTGTATTGGCAACACTTATACTTAGGAAACCTATCGGAAGGTTTTACAGCATAAACTTAATCACGTTTTCCTGGGGCATCGCCTAAGTAACAAACACTATTGCTATACGTAGGTTAGGGTGACATCTCAGGACCTACACAACCACCATTAAAGCACTCTAACTCATTGCAGGGGACACTACTTCCACCTGAAGGAACAGAGTGCTTTTATACAAATGTTTCTTTTAAGGAAATACAAATTAGCATTTTCAGAAAATGCAATTCTCCGTGAAAGCAGTAGCCTAAGTGCCAGATAGCTCAAAGGCAGTGCTGTGAGAAACAACACTCTAGGAGAGCCCAGTGCTGTACCAGCTGCCTCGTTGGCTTCCTGCTAGCATATATCCAAGATTCTTGCTCTCAGAAAATTCTTTCCAGCATCAGCAGCCATAGGACTCATGAGAAGGAACGCAGAAATATGTTTATTTCCATAAAGCTGGTGCTCCTGAATATTCTATTTATGCCCCAATAAAGAAATTAGAGCATACAGAAAAGCCCATAGCATTTGGAGAAGAGGGTGGCATGTGTGAAAATGAAGATGCTTTTTTACTAGGTCTAATAATGCTTTCCTTTTCATTGCAGGCTTGTAAATACTGTCCTATACACTCCAATAATACTCATATATAAAAAGATGGTTTCTGGAATAAAATAAGTAAACCTGAAGTGAAATTATCCACTGTAAAGGACAACATTTAGCAATCAACTACTTAGTTAGTTTTCAAGTGCCCACTCTAATTATTAATGACTTTGCTATTTATTTGATTAGGTTTCCCCATATTAACAAATAGAAAGTTGATTTCCTTGAAGACAGAAAAATTATGTCTACTTGTATATTAAGGCAGCCCTCTGATTTCCATAGGGATCTCCAAGAATAGAAAAGCATTAAACTATCTACAGATCAAATTAAAATAGTGGCATTTAAGAGGTCTATGAAGTTCCTTTTGTCCATCAGACACATACATATATTTACACATGTATACACAGTTTTAAAATTTGCCACACTGTGACAGATTATTCTCACTCCTTAACTGCTATTATTATCCACTACAGAAGATGAACTACATCAACCAAATGGTGAAATTTTATGAAGACTACTGACTTCATTGCATTCTGAACAGCTGCAAAAATCCATCTGCTTGCAGATTACCAAACGCAGGTCTGCAACTTGCATACCTGACTATGCATATTTATTTCTTTCATACTATTTCAACATCCTTCTCTTGGACGGATGGCCTTACAGGACTAAGTGAGCTCCATCTACCCGGGTTTGAAATTAGAGTTGTCCTTCTCCTAGGATGGCTGCCAGAAGGCTGATGAGCCCATCCTGCCCATGGACACGTTTTATCTGACCCTTCAGTTTTGACCTGTCTGGCAAGGGAGACCCTACCGGAGGCATAAACCACCGCCAGCACAGCTCGCAGCCTCATAAGGGCAAACAGGCTTCTCCCCACTGAAATGATTTAACAAGCCCCTCTC
>JAWMRA010000078.1:53635306-53651254 GCA_035584735.1 Pseudotriccus pelzelni | reverse complement strand
GCGTGAAGAACTAGCTGAAGGGCTCGAAGGGTTGAAGTGAATTGGGCTACATCTGGCTGGTGACCAGTTCACTAGTGCTGTTCCTTGGGACTCAGTTCTAGGCCCAGTTTTGTTCAATATTTGCATCAATGATCTGGATGCAGAAGTTGAATGCATGGTTAGTAAGTCTGTGGACAATTTTAAACTAGGAGGTGCTGTTGACTTTCAAGGGACAAGAAAGAGGCCTTACACAGGGATCTGGATAGATTGAAGTGTTGGGTGATCACCAATAACATGAAATTCAACAAGAACAAATGGCAGGTTCTGCACCTGTGACAGAGCAACCCCAGGTACAAGTCTAAACTTAGAGAGGAGTGGCTGCAGAAAGGGGTCTGAGATGCTGGTTGACAGGAGGCTCAACAGCAGTCAGCAGTTTGTGCTCTAGCAGCCAAGAAGGCAAACCATGCCCTGGAATGCACCAAGCACAGTACAACCAGATGCTCAAAAGAAGTGATTACCCTGCTGTATTTAATGCTAGTGTGGACTCACTTTAAGCATTGCGTGATTACAGCTCCCACCACTTAAAAAGGATATTAGGGTACTTGAATGTATCCATAGAAGAACACCAAAGCTGGGGAATGGGATGGCAGGCATGTACGCTGAGGAGCAGCTGAGGACATGGAGTTTGTCTGGTTTGGAGAGATGGAGGCTGAGGGGTGACCTCACTGCTTCCTACGGCTTCCTGAGGATGGGAAGTGGTCTGCAAAGTGAAAAACCACCGATGTCTAAAGGAAAGCACATGAGCAATACTAGTCTCTGTGCCCAGGAAGCCCAGGGACCTGTCACTTTCCTTGGTGGCCATGCACTGGATGCAGCTGCTGGGCGTCCCTTTAAAGTAATATGGACATTCAGACTACGTAAGTAAAAGGGCATTCATAGTATATATGTTGCTTTGGATGTAGGGATGTCAGAGGTGACAAAAAGGTTTTTGGTTCCCTCTGCATGAACTCTGCACACATGTAGAGAGCATGTGGGATTTGGATGCTATTCCTCACCAATACACTAACACATTTTCTTAAGTGAGGTCTTTTCCTTACTGAGGTTTCTTTAGAGGAAAGAGTAGTACGGGCAATACTGTTAAAGCCATGCTTTACCTTTTGGACTTCTGGTCAGTCCTGAAGTGGTCAGGCGCTAGATGGATGTTGTAGGTCCCTACCAACTCATCTATTCTAAGCTATTCTAAAAAAACCACACAGACACACATGCAAAAACCTAACAGAAAAAAAACAACCAAACAAAAACCCCAAAGCCTACAGCAAAAGGAGCTCATACTATCACAAAAGTGCTGCTAATAATTGTAATTTCTAGTACTCAGGAAACTGTTTCAGAGAAGCTGATGCTGCAACTCACACATTTCAGTAGACCCGAAATTTTCCTACAGTGTAATCTACTGAGTATCTACTTAATGAGTAAAATTTCACTAAACATGCAGTCTGGATAGTTGAGGAAATTTATGACAAGTCTTCTATCATTAATTCAAGAATTAATAGTAATCTCAGTTTTTAGATACAAAACTAGCTTTCATTTAGAGCATTTTTTTTTTTTTTAGCCCAAAAAGAAGGTTCAGTTCTCAAAAGTAAAGACATTTATGAAGAGAACTTTGCATAAGTGGCATTGAAATGTCAGTAAATAAATTCAGTTAATGCTAAATTCACCAAAAATAAAAGGTAAAAATACTAGCCCTTCTAAGCATTTCCTAATAGTGGAAACATCTTTGCAATATATAGAACAGAGATGAATAGTCCAGTTTTCTTCAAAGTCTATTTTATTCCAGTCACTTGGAAGATATTCACTCAGACATAAGAATATGTTGCAAATAAATAAATAAGTGAATGAAAAAAGACCTTTCTATTGCCTTTCTAAAAGAAAAAACAAAAAACAAACAAACAAACAAACAAAAAAAAAAACAAAAAACAAAAACAAGAACCCAGACAAAAATTCTCTACCTACAAGAAATAAAAAATGAAGTAACAAAGCAAATTTTTTCAGACACAAAAGAAAAACCATTCTGAGAGAACTGACTACCTCACGACATTTACAGATCTGGTCAAGGATTTAGGTTTACTTTTCTTATTTACTCAAAAGAACATAGATAATACTGACAATTGCTCCACATGAAGTATTATTTATGAATGTGAAGAAATAACTTACAGGTCATATGAAGCAAAAAATATTATTGAAAAGGGAATATGAAGACACTCAGTATTGATGTTGGCATTGAAATAATTCAAAATACATTTCAACCAAGTGCTAGGAATGGAGTTAATAGCAGACATTTCCCAAGCCTATGCAGACTGGAAACAGAAGGACAGGGGAGGGACAGAAGTAGCTTCAAGGGATATTAATATCTTTGTTCTAACTACGCTTTCAAAAATATTATTTTATTTGAAAATATTAAAATCTAATCTTAAAAATTGTCTAGATTTGGCACTTCATGTACTACTAAAACCCATAAGATTGATTAGTGACTTCTACCTAGCAAGAAGGCTGAAATAGCAGCTACTCTAATTTGATTCTTCTACCTCTGACTTAATGAAAAATGTGGTTGCTGATCTCTGGAATCTGCAGTGCCTCTTTTCCACTACACATAGAGCTCTGCGAAGCATTTGTAAGTGTAGGTTTGCAATATTGCTGGGCATTAAGTAACACAGGTTTAATATTAACATGAGAGTTGTAGCAAAAACCTGTGACCACTATGGCAAAAAATGTCAGGCAGAAATGAAGCAACCACTCAGAGCTGCTGTA
The DNA here is from genome assembly GCA_035584735.1 of Pseudotriccus pelzelni. Classification (NCBI taxonomy): domain Eukaryota; kingdom Metazoa; phylum Chordata; class Aves; order Passeriformes; family Tyrannidae; genus Pseudotriccus; species Pseudotriccus pelzelni. The sequence goes on along the minus strand of JAWMRA010000078.1, from coordinate 53,648,470 downwards.
CACAGTGGTAAAGATTGCCGAGATAAATATCAGAAAGCCCCTCTAAATGCTAACATTAGGTAGGTTAGTGTCTTTATTTTTAATTTTTAATTCCCACAGACCTGTAATTTCCAAGTAATCTGGTTTATGAAATGAGATAGACAAGCAAACCATGAATATTAATGCTAGTGCACAAAAAAGTTCATGACTAAGGCCTTTTGCTAACAACTCATGAGTAGAAATACTTGTGAATCTGCCCTAGCTGCTGTACTTTGTCTAGCAGACATGTAGTCTCAGTACACTCAGTACTCAGAATGGTCTCAGTACACCTTGTGGTTAGCATGCAATTGGCTCAGCTGGTCGTTCATTACATGTTCACTGTACAGCACAAGTAAAATTAACTATTTCAGCATATTTCTGTGGCAATTACCAGAACAGCTTTAGCAATAACACATCTTAGGTTGAAGCCAGCAGTTCTGACAAGCATGTCTGATCTAAACCCACAAACAGTACATGCTCAGGCTTTGGAGAGCTAAGTCAGCTTTGCCTTTCAAACTCCTGCAACATACCTGCCAAGCAGTTTCTGTGGAATATCTGTGTCTGTGTGACAGCACTAATTTCTTTCCACAGACTATTGCTAAGAAAAAGGGAATCCAACTGAGCAGTGATGGTCCTAGATCTCCAACCCAGTAATTTACAACATTGCCATTTCCAATTCTTTTGTGGCAGTATTTTGTCCTACTGCTACTGACATGCTACTAAACACATTTAATTTTCTTTTATGACTACTGACAGGTTTATTCCATTGCAGTCAGACAATGCTGGTCTGAAAGAAAATCTACAGTGATTCCTATTTGTGATGCACAAGTGCATCCCAAAGTGGAAACAAAAAACTATTCTCTTTGGAGTATTATTATCTCCAGGCTTAGGGTACTGCATTTGCAAAAACCCACAAAAATAATTTTAGGAGGGGAATAATTTCTTCTCATCAATTTTCTTAACTTGCTTACTATTGAATACTTCAGTGTGTGCAGAGTTATTTATTCCCATATATCTCATCTAGGATAATAGAAGATCATTACCTCAATAGTTCTTTATCAGGGAAGTATATCTATCCTAAGCCATACTAGATAAAGCCAATATTTTCAGGTCGCCCCGAAAAAAGGATAACTTAGGCTTAGTAAATGAAAAAAACTCTAAAGCAGGAAGCATAAAAAGCATGTTAATGCTCTTAATGGCATGAACTCTGAACACAATAAAAGTGGATACAGACCTCTAACATGACGCTGAAATACTTGGCTTCCAGTACATGTGTGGAGGGGGTTCCTTACACTTAGCAGTTAAGACTCTTTGAACAAGAGACCTCGTTTGCATAATCTGCAGATTTCCATTCCAAATCTGAAAGCCTGCTCTGTGGAAATTCTCCAGCTGTAGTTGTTCCCTACTGAGTGCACAAGGTCTCACAGACTCCTCACCTTATGTTCATTTTGGCTGGACTCTTCTGACTAAACCATATGGAATGTTATCATTAGTTTGCTTTCAAGTTCTATCCAGTTTATTTCAACCATGGAGGCCAGTTCCCAGATGATACAAGACTGAAGTCCTTTTTGCCCTCATTGTTTTCCCCCCTTTAGTCTTTTTCTGCAGTTCTGTGTCTCCCACCACGTGGAACAGAGGTGGAGGTGAGTTTGCAGCATACTTCTGATGCTGCCCTAAACCCCATACTGAGTGCCCATATGGAATTTAGTAAAAACATTTTCTGTAAACTCACATTACAGTTATTGTATGTTTTTCCTCTTTTGTAGAAAAGCACTAAGACTAATTCAGAGTGATGAAATGCAAACATGTAAATAATCTTGGTATTTACTGTGAGTGTTTGAAGACAGCCTTCACACAAATACTTCATAACACTGTACACCCTTCTACATAATCTACATTGACTTGTTAGCAAGTCCTGTGAGGGAGACATGGGAAAGTCATCCTGTACACCTCCTGCTTGTCTAGGGAAACTGCATCAGCAGAACTTTCCTTCTCTATGTATGTACACATCAAAATGGATATCTACTGCAACTTATTCGTTGCCCAAATAATTTGTTAAAAAGCATCTTTCAGAGTGTACAGGTGGAATCAAGGAGGCCTGAGATTTTTTAACAGCAATAGTGACAACACAGCTTACCCAGCCTTCTAGGCAAATTAATGTAGAGAATTACATATCAGTATGCAGCACTGCACCCTGAATGCTGGTTGGGACTTCTACAGTAGAATGAATCTCTCTTCACTCTTTTAAAAAATTTATAAGTTTCCTTTGAACTAGTCTGCTCTTTGAATGTTTAGCTACATTGATTTCAGTTTCAGAGAAATTAGCAATAGCTAGAACACTTAGAACAGGAAAGTGGTTTCTTCCTATTCCCACTGTCTGTGGACTAGACAAGACAGTAGAAGCAGCCAAACAAATGACCACAGATATGACTTGCTGAGAAGCCGTTCTTTGAAGTGTTGTTTAATAACATGGAAGCTTTAAGAGTGAAGCACATATGAGAAAGTATTTCTGTATGCCAGAAATCCCTGGGTGAACCTAAGTGATTCACGCCTTTCACGCTTTGAGGAAGTACAGCTGGATCACTGAGCTTGTACCTCAAAGTCAACAGAATCATAGAGCAACTTTTCCAGTGATGTAGGGAATAGGCAAAAACATACACCTCCCAGAATCTGTACCCAGCCAAAGAACAGGAAAGCTCTGCAGAAAATATCATCAAAATAAAATAAAATTTGAAAACCACCAACTCACATCATTTCAGAGGTAAATTAACTGTCTAGCCTTTACTTGACCTTAACTTTCTGACCAAAAGCAGAAAACACAAGTTTGGTTTGGGCTTTCAGTAATATTCTCTACAGAAGCAATTTTCTAGGGATAAGTGAAGCATATCACTGGCCTGAAGCAGCTTGTGCTGAGTTTCTTACGCTCCCAGTAGGGAGCAAGTGTGTGGGAGTGAATCCAGAGCTAAATGTTTGCTTCTAACATTCACAGTAACAGTTTAAGGTAGATGGTATTGTTCATCATTCCCTTTCCAACCATCCCTTTTTTCTTCTCCCTCAATAATGGACATGTTTCTTAAAACATAGGCTTGTAGGGCCCTGCAATGCACAAAGAGTTCTAAATAGATTTGTTGTATTTTAATTTCTGAGAGCTTAGTTTCCAACAAATGAGGGATATTTACTGATTGCAGAAGATGTCAGGATTTTTTGTCCTCCAAGAATTTGGCAAAACAAAGATTCTGCTTTATTTTCAATTACATCTGCTATGTCACTCTCAAATGCCTGTTCTTATTGTTGAGGTCAGTGCCTTATGCCTGGTGTACAGATGTTCTGTGATGCTTAGGCTCCAACTATGAGCATCTGAGATAAATTAAGAGAATGATATGACAGACTTTTACTCCTGTGTACTCTTATATGGCACTTCAGAGTTTGAGGTGGAACAAAAAGGGTAAAAAATAAAAGAGCGTAGTCAGACAGTAGGAAATATTTCTATTACTTGTTGACTTGAGAAGCTACCTTGAATTTCAGTGATAAAGTTTGTCCCCAACTGAAATAAAGCAAACCAAGAACCTTCTCCTGGAGGCAGACTTCAAGAGGTATTTTTTATTTTATGGTTTAGATATTTTTTTGTAGAATTGCACACTTGGCTAGCTTTTCATTTGTTACACATGCAAGGAATACTGGAGAAAATATCTAGAGATATTCCAACACGATTTAGAATCACGTGATTTTAGTGTGATTTACTCAAACTCTAAACTTATGACACCACATTTTTGTTAGGACACATTTTTGCTTAACAGAGTTACCAGGTGTTGATTCACATCTTTTTTTAAAAAAAAAATTATCTTTTTTAATATTATGATGAGCCCTGAGATTATTAACACCTTCTACTCTGCATCTCAACTGTATGTTTAAATTCTGAACATTAAAGTAATAAAGCCCAACCTCACAATCACATGGCCCATAAGCGTGGTTTTCTCAGGCTGCAACCTTTTCCTCCTCCACCCTTTAAAGCCTGACAAAACACAGCCACAGACTACACTCAGCCATCCCTTGATCTCTAAGTAGTGGCTTTAACCAGTCAAATCCAAGTAACTGCCAAGCACAGGGGAGTCTAATAATATGACTTTTCAGTGCTAACCCAAGGAAAAACCACCAAACCAAACAAGAAAACACCCTCATTTATTTCAGCAGGACTCCAGACAGCAAGCGGCATCTAATCAAGATGAGTCCAGGTAGAGGCTGACAATTGCAGTCTGTCGACTGACTGAGGCTGATTGGAAAGTTTGTACCCAGATGGAAAAGCATCCACCATCACCCTCTCAAGAGGTCAGTACGATGTTCCATTGCATAGGGAAGAAAGGCACTAGCCACATTTGCTGAAATACGGTTAAGTACCACAATGAGCAAGAAAGCTACATTTGAAATAAATTAAAAATAATAATAAAAAAAGAGCTGATTACAAATGAAAATGATGTACCAATGAAACCTAGAATAAAAAGAATATGCCTTGCAAATACGAACAGATGCAAAATACAATCAATGAACTAAAACTGCGCTGCAGAGTACTTCAGCCAGCTTGGGGGGCAAAGACATAAAGATAGTCTTTTCTGTCTCCAGGTCTCTCATGGGTCTATTATTTTACTCTGATGCTTGGAGGATGAACTCACCTTAGGAAGAAAGTCTGCCATCAGAGATTCTCCTCTAGACATGATCTCCTGATGCTTCAATGACTAATATTTTCCTCTTTGTCAGTATATTCTCTCCTTTCTTCATACAAAAAGTCTACCTTGATAAGTCAACTGGATAAAAACAGTGTCCTAAATGGCTTGATGCTTTTGACCTCCCATTTTATTCTTTTTCAGTGGTTGTTTCTGCTCGTTTCATCTTCAAGGAAATAAGCTTAGACACTCTGCAAGAACAGCTTCAATTCATTTTAACTATTTGTTCCTCTTTTTACCTCTCAAATGTAACTTTAATACATTAAGGTCTGACAGACTACTAAAAAGCCTCCAAAACAAAGCTCTCCAGTGGAAGGAAAAGTGTATGAGATCCTGTTAGAAAAAATCCCTTCATTTCATATGTAGTAATGGAAACACCGAAGACATTTTTCCTCCTCTTTTTCAGGAGGAGGAAATATTTGTATTGAAAGCTTTCTGCAATGAGAATAGACTAGGTAAGGTCTACATACTTTTATTTTCATTCAATAACTTAGAATTACCCAATGATAAAATTATGCTTATTGCCTTTAAATGTGTATAAATTCATGCTGGGTTAGTTAACAACTAAAAAACATTAGGTTCTTCCTCCCTCAAACTAGAGGATCTATGTGGAGAAAGAGCTTTACTTTTATTTATTGAATTAAATTGCTCAAAATCTTGTTTCACATCTATTTCTATAAATGAATGAAGTATATTATTAAAGTTTTGGTACCTTTGAAGTTCAGTAAATCAGGTCTCAGGCAAGAAGTCTCATTTGAAAAATCTAATTATACAGATATGTGCAACAGAATTAAACATTTACCACTGGTAGAGCATTTTTCATCAATATGTAGTGATGAATGGCACATTTATATTCATGCCATATGTTTCTACATATGTCATAGTACAAAACACTCCAGTGACCCACTATTTACCAACAGAAGACAGAAAAATCACAGGATACAACAGTTATAGTTGTTTAATGTCTACTTTCAAAGTCATTGCAGTAATTATTACATGTTCCATTTCTGTTAAAAAAAAAAATGAAGAGAGAGAGAGCAGAGAGGAAAGAGCAGAGTGGGTAGAAAAGATACCTCGTATACTTGACCTTAATGAGACAGCCTATGAATATGCATAATGATTTCTCAAACTGTTTGAAGATGAGCAGCTTTAGGCAAAAGAATTGTACTAGAAAGGGGATAGGGTAAGTACCACTCAAATGGAGCCATTATGCTTATAGCTATTTGGATCCTGAAATGAGATAAAAGCTACATCACAGAGGCATAAAGACTTCAGGACCAATAGACAAAATTAACTGACATACCTTCTGGTAAAACAGAATATGAAACCTTTCAGTTCTACTTTGCATCAGTAGTCTAAATGACGAAGCAGAAGAAACAGCAGGCTAATATTTCCCTATACTCAGCATAAAGCCTCAAGCAACTACAGGAGTGCTGATCTGCCTTTCGCACTGACATCCCATACAACCATTAGGATAAATAACTAAGTCCTTATGATCCCTCTGCTTATTCCTCACTCTCAACTCTGAAAATTCTTGCAGGACAAATGCACAGGATCTGAATAAACTTGCTGGTTTGACGCCTTTTCCCCTCCTCTGTGTACCAAACAGAGAAAAAAAGAGAAACAGAAAAAAATTGGGAGTAATATCAACTTATTTCTTGTGTCTTTCTCAATAGACTGAAGCTAAATCTGCCAGAGGAAACTGAATCAGGCTTAGAGATTCAGAAATATCCCACAGAACAAGCGGTGAAGCTGTAATATACTGAAAGTTTACAGCTTCTAACAAATAGCTTAAAAGAGCAATTCTTTCCACTGCAGCTACGGCTCTAATGACAATGAAAGAGAAAACAGGAAAAGTCAGACTGCACATTGAGATACGAGCCCTCCAACTTTGGAATAACCTGCTTGAATCAGAGTCTAACTTTGCATTGTGGATCTGCCTCTGAAAGAGGGTAAGATCTTGGCCTTAAGATGGCAGAGCTTTCGAAGAATTCCCTGTTGAATTTAGTCACAAAAGGCTAAACTGAAAAGCAGTCTAATGGTTAAAAATTGTACCACATCACAACTTCAAGGAATATCTTTTCCATAAGTGTATTAATTTGAAAAGCTCCAACTTTCTACCTCTAAATATTTCCTATACTTCTTTTTCTAGAAAAAAAATAAAAAGCAAAAAGCAATAAAAAACTCCAAAACACTTCCGTAAAATTTACGTAGTTCCTATAGATAAGTCTTTGGGAAACTTCTGAACATCAGCCCTAGATTTTGAAAAGCTGCTTTACTGCACCAGGACTAGATAGTTTGAATGGGGTATCTCAGACATCTTCATTCCACAATGAGGATATAAAATCTAAGTTCTTGGTTCCTCTCCAGTATCAGAACACAGTACTGAGTATAAAGTTTATTTGGAGAAGACAAGAATGAGAATTGGAGGGGGGAGCTCTGGGATTTATTTGGTAATAGACTAGTTTGTAGAGACCATGTACTGCTCTGTTCATGCACATACACGTATGTTTATTGACTGCACTACCGAATTGCCAGCACATCTTAGAAAAACCAGAACAATCTTTAGTTACTGCAGCAACCTCTGTGAAGGGCAGGTCTCATCATGAAACTTGACAGTTTACTAAATTAAGACACACTGAAATTGGATATGGATTATGCCCAGAAATATGGCTAGGCAGATGTCTGCTGCACCATAATTTTCTCTCTCCTTTTCTTCTTTTTTTTTTTTTTTTTTGTTTAATTGTTTTTTTGGCACATTTGGCTGCCCTAAGACTTTCTGAGTAGAAACTCTGTAGGTGAAATGCTGATATAACAATGCAATAATGAAATCTGTGATTCAATATTTGTGATACAATATAGTAAAGGGCTAAATAGATAATTTCTCAGTATATAATTTCAGTGGTTTTCTTGGGATATTGCAATTGCCACAAGAAGGTTTACAATTAAGAAAGAGTGTAGCATACTCTCCAACATTTTGTACCAATAAAACTATACCTCAGTGAGGGTGAAAGTAATATGTAACTGTTAAGTCACCTTGTTTTGCAAAGACTGATACTAACTTCATAAGTCACCCTGACTTTGTGGACTCGTTTTGTCCAGGAATGAAACAAGTTAAATTTTACATTATTTTTTAGTCACTGAGATGTTCTTACTTGCTAGTTTCACTTTAATGAAAGAAGGGATATATAAAATGTCTATGAGCATCTTGAGTAGTAATTTAAATCAGAGATGTTTGTTTAAAATAGTGGGAGAATAGGAACGTTTAGACCGTCCCATCTTCAGTGCCTCAGATGACCACTAACTAAAAGAAAATTAAAGGTATAGCAGTTGCAATGTATAGGCACTACACAGTGTGTACACAGGCTTATTAAGCTTTATTAAGCTATCTAAGAACAACTATCAGTTCCAGAAGCAGAGATTAAAATTACTTCAAATCAATTTTCACATATTTCTTGCAGTCATTTGCATTGTAACGAAGAAATAGTTTTAAACAGGTTTCAAATTGCAATAGTTCCATGGATATCAGTGCAAAACGCCTTTTTCTCATAGCAAAGAGTTGCTGATGAGAGCAATTCATTTGAAACAGAAAACTGCGTTTTTCCACAGTATGTGTCATTTCCAAATGAAGGAAAATAGCACTAAATCATGTATCCTAATGTTCATGACCTGGCACTGGTTAGAAAAAGGTCACATTTACGCACTCTGGAAATTTTTGCGGATGAGAAACATTAGTAAAATGAAAATATTACTTTTACTTATCTCTTTTTATGTCCCAGTGTTGAACAAGCTACTAGGAACTTCTGTTCTGTATTTATATTTATCATGAATGAGCAATACTGTAGCACTGGATGGAAGTACTTTTCTGTCCCTGACACTGCTATGGTGGTATATTTCTAAATTACATTGCTACCTTTGAAGAGTAACCAAAAGCTATGGCTCACACTGAACACAGCAGTTCTGCATAGCAAAAATCTCTTAAATAACAGCAATTCTTGGCATTGTTTCATGCAGTGCCTGCCTGACTAGTTACTGATACAATTCAATGTGCTGCTTATGATTTAGAAAGCTCTAAATGGCTCAGGATCTAAAAGACTGCCTTTATACCTGTGTCTCAGAACAGATTTGACAGACTGAACTGTCTCCCCAGTCCAAATAGGACTGACAACACCGGCTTAGATCCGGCTCGTTTTAAGGTATGCATTCAGTGTACGAATACATCCATTAATGGCAGCATGAAACAGCGGTGCTGCCTCCTGGTCTCCAACAGACTGTCTACCTATCAGCAGTTGATCTGGGGTCTGCTTCATGTGCCATGCATTCCTCCCCATCTCTCCCACCCAAGCTGGATAAAACCCATCCTACAGGCCCAGGTGTGTCCAGGTTTTTGCCTCCCAGAAGAGCTGTGGGAGCTTCGGAAATTTTGATCTCTAAAAAGCCAGAGACACTTTCAACTTATGACAGTGTCTTCACCTTCATGTTGCTGATGCTGAAGTCTGAAGACTTCATATGCCACATTTCCAGTGCAAAAGAATGAAATTTCAACTTGTTCTACAGACATCTAGGGAAAGCCAGAGGACACGTCTGTTATATCAGCTACCGAATATTTTATATCAGAAGAAGTGCTGAGACAACTGTCATGCATTAACAGACCAAAGAAATAATATACTATCACAGCAAAAAATTGCCCCCTTTAAAAAAAATTATCCTATTTTCCTGCCTTAGCATGGTAATGCAGATGACTAAGGCAGGATACCTTCTGTGAGAATGCAAAGCTAGTGTTAAAAGTAGGAAAAAGTACACACAACAAAATCAAAATAAGTTAATGTAATTATATACATGATCTGCAGAGTTTACCTGGTGTTAGAAGGATGTATCTAGTTTAAAATACAGACAGTAAAGAAAACTCAAATGCTTGCTTTCTTTTGTAATTAATTTCTATTCCTTGCCTCTTGTGGTAAGTTGCCTTCTACAGTAGCCCTTGAACTGCAGACATTACTGAACTCAAATATGTTGGTATACAACACTTGTTGTAAATAACTACATTTATCCATTTTTTTTTAAATGATGCACCACTGAGGATACAAAAACCTACTAAGACTAATTAATAGCTGCAATTCAAAAAGCTTATGAAATGGATAAACTACTGCCTCGCTAACAGCATACTGAATGATGACTACAGGTTTGATGATCCCTCTCATGAAAAGCTCTTAGCATCTATTCACAATTCATATTTCTCGTAAAAAGAAATAAAATAATAATTGCTTTCTCCTGACTACATTAAAACCAAACCAAAACAAACACCACACACAAACCCCCCAACCAACTGAATTAGCAAATACAAGGCAGTTACCTGTCATGTTGCAGTAAACTTTCAAAGGTCCCAGTGCCCCACTACCATCTGGATCTATCCAGTAGTAATTTGAAGTTTTGCCCAAGTGTTTGTATGCTTCACAAGAGAGTTCATAAATAGCTGGAATGAAATAAAACACAGCAATAAGGATTTTCATATCCTGGGGAAAAAAAATCCATAATGACAATAAATTGACTCTATTTGTGTATCAAGAACTATACCTTTGAGATTAAAGTCATGGAACTGATGTTCAGTGAAAACAAAGCATCTTTCCAAAAGATACAGGAATGATTAAAAGCTTAAGGCATATAATTTCATTTTTTGACACATGGGAGACAGCCAGAATAGGAAGGGAATTCTGACAACCTGGGGGGGAGAAAGGAACAACCAAACTGTTTCAAGAGTATATTTAAATGATTTTGAAAATACTTAGGTTCATAACTAATTTTACACCCTGTCTTAAGTTTTACATTATAAATGGAGACACTTCTTTTGATACAACAAACACTTTAGTTTTCTTTCAAGAGCCAAAGCTTACGAGCTTGTTCCCAGAAAATTTTAGAATTTTTTAGGCTTTATTACCACTCAGAATAACACTGAGTTTCAAAACTGTAAAACTTCTCACTACATGTAATACCTATCTCTACACAGGTCTGAAATTACTCTATTACACACCCTCATAACTAATAGTCTGCTCCAGCAAGGTCTGAAATTTCACAATATTTACTGGAATAAATTTAATTGATTTAGCAGTTTGGTTTCAATTGCTCCTTGAATACTGCCTTCTGGGTCAAGTCATAAAACTGCTTGTCACATTGTGTTATGATGAATAGCTCAGACATAACAATAAGCATTGTAGGTAGAAGCTTTTCTAGCAATGCCCATATTTTCTTTGAAATATATGATTATCATAAAGTGATGTGCATTAAATATGAATAATTTTATGCATAGAAAAAGTAAAACTGGTAATTTATATATATTGGTGTGTTTATATACATAAACACCTAGTAAATTATATAAATATTTCTTTATCAAATTTTTTAAAAAGGAATTTGTAATTCTGCTATTTTGCCTAAGGACCAGATGGTAAAGCCTTTTTGTTTGGAATCAATCAATCAGCTGCTAAAAGAAATGAAATGTTTGTTTAACCAGACTTCATATCCACTCTAAAAATTCATCTAATTTGTTGGCAATTCTTGCAAGCAATCTCCTTGCTAAGACTGGCTTTATTTCAAATGTCCATAAGGATGAGCTGTGTTGCTGGACTCTGATGATGATGAGTGACTGATCACACACAGACATTTAAAGGCTTCTAACCAGCTATCAAAACACAGGAAGGAAAGCCAAGTTAAAAAAAAAATCTCAAATTCTGGTATTCAATGAACACAAAGCTAATGACCGTTATCTGTCTCTAAAGATATCTATCTATAAAAATAATTTCCTTGTCAATGTTACAAGACAAAGAGTTTCCTGGAAAGTTTTATATGTTCATTACAGGATTTAAAGTCAATTTGGTACAAGTAGACAACATTTTAATTCAGTCATTTAATATTCCAAGCCACTTCCCCTTTCTCCACAAACCAAGGCCAAAATATTCTTTCATTATCAAGCAGACTTTGTGTCTGCTTTCAGGCACTTCATGCAGATTTCCTAAGGAATTCATAACCTATTTTGTTCAGAAATATTTCTCTAACTCTCTACATTCTACCTAAACATAACCATAACATACCACCACTGTCAATGTATAATTGCTGTGACACAAGTTGCAAATTTTAGCAGAGGCACTCCAGGTCAAGTCAAGGAATTGACAAATACTTTTTCTGATCTTGCAGAAATTTTGTGTTTTCATTTTTTAAAATCTTTCAGAAAACTAGGGGAGCTTTGTCTCTGGTATTCACACCTTTATGTAGGACCATATGACATTTTTATCCAAGTTTGCTCCTTTCGAGATGATATGCCAATCTTTGTACAGAGATGCTGCTACAACTCAGAAAACAACATTAAAGCCTGTTGTATGGAAGTCAAAGCCAAGTTACGTTGTTTATTTAATCAGGCACTCATACCTATTGAATATTTTTACAGAAAATTAAAGGGTTTAGACACAACACCATTCCTTCTGTTCTCCTGGAGTGAAAAAATAGAAAGTGCTACATATGTAATATTTAGTTTCACAGCATAGATCAGTCTGCTTTTGAACGTGAGGTTTTTTTAAAACTTCAATATCACGTTGAATACCAAATAACAGAAATTAAGATTGTTCTTCAAATGAAGACAAAAGAGTGGGATATTCTAAATAAATTCAGCTTGTTAAAAGCATTCTTATGGGTGCATGATAGGTTTCTGGGAAGTATTGTTCATATGTGTAGAATCATAGAATTATAAAGTTTGGAAAAGACCTTTAAGATCATTTTGTCCAACCATCAACCTATTGCCACCACCATGTTCTTTATTAAACCATGTCCTTGAGTGCCATATCCACACATTTTTGAATACTCTTAGGGATGATGACCCCACCACCTCCCGGGGCACTCTGTTCCAATACTTTACAGCCCTTTCTGTGAATCTAAAGTTCCCCCTGTGAACCTTGAGACCATTTCTATAGTTACATTAATACTTTGGAAAGGGGAATAAACAAAAGTGAAACGGTAAGTTCTAATGCAGTGAGCAGAAGCAACTCACTTCACAGGAGTACAGGAATAAAATGAAGGGATAAGTGAATTTAATATACCGACAAAATAACCGATAATTAAGATATAATAGGACACAGCAGTTCATGTTCAGGTGTATGAAGACACCTGATGTCAGAAAGAGATCTTGTTGTTGACTATGGATGGCAAAGAGTAGCCACCTACATAAACAAAAGAACAAAAGCAGCAAGCACCACATAGAGAAGGCAACTCGGAAGGGGAAGAAACAAGACACTATTCCAAGATGTCAAAGCAAAAGATGTAGTAGAAGGCTGCAGAGGGACTCGGACAGGCTGGATAGATGGTCTGATTCCAATGGGATGAAGTTCAACAAGGCCAAGTGCCGGGTCCTGCACTTTGGCCACAACAACCCCCTGCAGCGCTCCAG
>JAWMRA010000078.1:53594726-53613879 GCA_035584735.1 Pseudotriccus pelzelni | reverse complement strand
TTACACGTGAAGCTACAACTCAGGAAAAGGACCCTCCGTTGGTCTGGAACTGACCCCTGTCCCCATAACCGGGACAGCCATCCAGCACCCAGGCATCAGGAAGTGAGGAGTCTGGAGTCCAGGGCCAGCCACTGGGGTGAGTGAGTGCCTGAGCTGAGCTGCTGGAGCAACCCGCTCTGCGTGAATAAGGGTGTTACCTGCTCTGTGGACAGGCGACCTGCTCAGCTGGAGAAGTGAGCAGGATGAGGCCGTTGGTGCCACGGTCGTGTGTGTGCTCTGTCTGTGAACCTGTCGGCCAGCCATTTAGATATCTGTAGGTATATTCTGCGCACGTGGGCTCGGCTGGGTGCACGCCTACCGGGAATACTTTTATAGCCTTGCTACTGGTTGTACCTGGGGGAATGCAGCTGTAGCAGTCCAACATGATACACTTTTTCCCTTAAAGGTCATACTTATTTTAGGAGGTTCACTAGAGAAAATAAACTTAACTGAGCTTCCATCCCTGCATTTCTGCAGTTAAGCAACTTAGCCTCTCACGTATGTAGGAATTGCATTTTCTGAGTGGCTGTAATAGATCAGAAAAGCTCTATATAAATATAATACTTTCAGAAAAAGAAAAGAATTTTTATTATTTTTTTTTTCACTGAAATCTTGAATCACTATAAATTCAGAGTTTTCTGTCCAAAGATTAGATGAAACCACACCATCACTATTCATGTTCTTTCTTGGCGGAAAAAAGGCTGCCAAGAAATCTCTCCTCAAAGCATTGGTATCTTAAATATTTCTCTTTAGTTAACATTTGTTTGCCATTTAGCCCTTTCAGTTTTACCATTTCAGTAGCCAGATCACACAGAGAATTTTGCCATCAAATGTAAATATATATATATAGTTATATTTATAGATATATAAAAAATACATCCCCTCTTACATTTATATAATTTTCATCCATAGAATAGGGATTTTTTTGCAATCCAGAGAACTGTGAATGGTCAAAGTTTTCTCATTGGTTTGGTTTTTTTGGTTAAAAATGAAACAACTCTGCAATTTTCTTTTCAAAATTTTACACAGCTGTAGACAAGGTAAATAAAAAATAACATATATTTGTATCTCTATAAATCCTGGCTTCAATTTCAACTTTTCATGTGTTCAAAAGCATTTTTTTCTCTTTTGTCAATATTAGGAGATTTTTTGCAAAAGAAAGAAGTGATAAAAGTAAGGACTGGATGTGTTTTCTCTATCTTCTAGCTATTTTAGAACACATTTGCAGATGAAGATCTCAGGTTTTAGCACATGAGAGAAGGAAGAGAAGATACGTGCCACTGACTCAGTATATATTGCTTGGTACCTATTAAAAGAGCAACTGTGCCTTCCTTCTTTCTGTGCTTTAATAGTGTAGGGTGTGTGGAGCTCATAGAAAATATTCATAGTTGAGAAACCCATAAACACAGTGCAAATCATTAGATTTTAAAAGGGTTAGTAATCAGTATATAAACACGCTCTGGGATTAGCAACCCAGAATAAGGATCTGTAGCAGCAGTCAGCAGCTCTCCCCAGTAGCAAATTCTATTTTGAAACTCGACCTCGTGTGCAATTGCTGAGAATGTGTTTGCTCAGTTCACTCAACTAACACGTCTGTAGTGCTTTGATCCCTCGTGTGTGCAGCACAGTGCTACTTAAATACATCCTTATGCAGACAAAGTGGAGGACGATTAAACCAACACCTTCTTTCCAAAAAGGTTTGAGGATCTTTAACAACCAGAAAAGAAGACTTTGGCTTTTTATCTCAACCAAAAACACGTAAGTGCCTTCCCTCCTTCATTGACATTTTGAAACTGCAGGATGGCTTACAGTTATGACAAGTGGCACCACTGTATCCAGTTCCATCACAAGTGCACTTGAAGCTGTCCCACGTCTGGGTGCATTTTCCACCGTGTTCGCAGTGATTGGGCACACACCTGCCAGGATGAGATGCAAAGACAGAAAGAAAAGTGTAAATGAGCATCAAGATTTACATAAAGCTAAATTTTGAGCTGCACAAGCAGAGTGTCGTGTCCTTGTCTGGTAATTAATACTTGTTATTTTAGGCAGATTAACAGAATTTATATCTGAACACACAACTGGCATAAAAGATGATTCATCAAGGCTTTGCTGCAGCCTTTTTACAAGCAGTAAAAAAACACAGTAAAGGTGGAATAGAGTCACCCATCATAAATCAGGGTTCTAGGTTACAAATGACTGGTACTGAGCTGTCAAAACAAAAAGAACATCACAAGTCACACCTCCTCCTGCTGTGCAGGTGGTGTCACGCCTTGAGGGGTCCAGTCCCTCAGCTGACTGAAAGTTAAAAACAAAATGCCACTGAGTTGCTATTTGTCTTTCTGTTGTCAGCAATTGGATAAAGGGGAGGGAGGTTGCCTGCTGGCTAGGATGGAAGGAAGTTAGTAATGCTGTATTATTAAAACAGACAATAGGCTTCACTATAAAAGCTGTATAAGTGTTTCCCTCTCGGGGATTTGTGGCAAGTATTCTTCATTTTTCTCCCACACGCCTGCTTTTCTTCTCCAGCTGCACTCTTACTGGAGAGTCGAAGGAATGCAAAAGAAAAAGTGGAACAGCAAAGAGTCAAAGTTATAGCAGAATATGTATTTATTGGTTGAAATGATATCTCAATGTGATTTCAAAGACTTGAGTTTGGCCAGGTTCTTTTTTATCAAATGTAGTAAAAAATGGGAATTATCATGTACTTTAACCTCTGAAACTATTAAATTCCTTTTCTTTGAAAGGGCTTTGAAATACCATTTCAAAGAATTTTTTTTTCTTATTAACTTTATTGCAATCAGACTCAGTACAGGCTCTGTGTTTTTGATCAAGAACTAAAGGAGCTTTTTTCTTTCATTTTCATTTGGCCAAATCTACATTTTTCATTACGACATTAAAAAAATCAAAACTAGGAGACCCACTATTAGAAAAACAAAATAGTTTCAGAAATGCATTAAAAATTAAGTATCCTTATCTCTAAGATAAATCTGAACTTCATTGTATTCCTGAGATAGTTAAAAATACTTTCCTAAACACCACCCAAGGAAAGCTTTGCTGTCCTATGTAGAAATCTATTGAAACTGGAAGTGTCTGTGTCATCCCCCTACAAACTTATGGTCTCCTATTTCCTCAAGTTCCAATTAACAGCTACAGGATATATATATATATGAAGTATATATAAGCAAGACTATCTTATGTCACAATATGCATTAGAGATTTGAACACTGTGCACTCACATTTAGAAACTATTTTTTGTTTTATGCACGCCAGTATAAGTACCTCAGAATATACACAGTATAGCTGTCTTATATCCTATATCAGCCTTTATTATTCAAGGCTACCCAGTCTTTTCCAAAGATCAGAAAATACTGGTTTGGTTAAAAATAGCTCTTAAAGAAATACTCTTCTAAAACAAAACCCAAAACAATTAAAAGTTTTCTTTCCACAGTAAAATACAGTGACACTACCTGAGGCAATAATTATCACAGTTCAATAAATTATGTTTTCAACATGGTTTAAATGAATTTATTTAGTTTTGTAAGTGTGGCAGGCTAAATGAATAGATAGAGCTGATTACTGCTATTCAGTTATGTTTTCAACACTGCAGAAGGAAAACAAGGGCATATAATAGCACATTTCTAAACATCCAAACAATGAACAATTTACATAAATCCATAGCTGGTGGATAAAAGAGTAGGGAAAGCAAAGAGGAATGACATTTCAAAAATAATCTCATAAAAGTAACTTCTATTCAAGGATATAAGAAAACTTAAATCTGAGTATGGTTTTGTATTTTTCTCAACCTTTCAGAATAACTTGGTTTTATGTATTTTCTTCTTCATTTACATTGAACATACATTACTTGAAAAGTAATTTTTCAATGATCAAACCAAACGTTTTCCTATATAAAATTCACCAGCTATTTATATGAAGTCTCATACGTAATGCTAGGAACTAGTTTCATATTTTAGTGCAGTATAGCTTACTTTTATTGCAGCATAACTTGTAAAGATACCACATTATTGACTCTGTAACTGGGGTAAATGACTTTACCTTCAGAAAAATGAAAACCAGATATTTATCTGTATCATTTAATGGAGCATATTAAGTCATAAAACCAGATATATTCAGCAAACTCCTTGATGTTAATTTTATGTTTCCACTATGACGGTTGGACCAGTGTAGTCTGCTTCTGCAAAATTTCTTTTTTACTCATCTGACTTTTCCTGTTCTAAAGATGATGTAGTTAGAAAAAGGGAGTAAACAATATCTTAATATTAGTGCATACTGAAGTTTAAATCAAACTATAGGACCATATCCCAAAGTTCTCCCTCTACCCTCACTATTTTGTTAGTTTATTTTATCAGATAGAATTATAACATTTATTTTCTATTAAATCCATTAGAAAACTCCTGTAACATAATCCGATGCTCATCTGTCCACTTTTTGGACAGACCTTACCTGCTATAATAGAGTTTATAAGAAATGCTAAGTATCCAGAATGTAGATATTACATAAAAACCCTCTTTGAATTCAATAGATGTATCATGAGGAATATGGTTTATCACCATGAACTCCAATATTTTTTAAGCACTTTTCTTTCCACAGAATGAGAGAAATATAAAAATACCCAGATACATCTTCCTAGAGAAATTTGTATATTTATATTGATATATATATTTATAAAATATATTTGTATATTTGTATATTTAAGCAGATACAATCATATAGTTTATTTACCTTATGTTTATCATTTAGTATAGACTCAAAATACTTACACTCAGAATCCACAATTTGCAGTTCTTTTGTATTAAAAGACTACGTTTCAAGCCAATTAAATTCTTTAGTCTCCTTTATGAATGAGGCTGAATTACATAAAAAGCAATACAAAATAAAATACACCAAAACAAGACTTCAAAATGGCACTTCCCTCCAGAAGCAGGCTTTGAAGTTAGAAATCATCACAAAACAGAACTGGAAGTAAGTTCCTCATCACTGAGTTCTGTGTCTTCCCATTGTGTACACCTACATTTTAAGAACTGATTTTTACAAAACGTTGTGGATTCCATTTTGAGAACTTTCTTGTCCTATGGCTTCTTCTGAAAGGCAAGTCTAGAACTTCAGCCTTTCAAGTGTGATATACTTTCTTTTAATTTCCACCCAAAATTTATGCATAGAGAGTTTACAGATGATGTTTAGTTTGGTATTTTTTTGGTAAGATTGACTTGTGTTTCAAACAACTTTTGTTTTCCATTGGGCTTTACATCTGAATACTTTGCAGAGAGCAACCGGAACTTTCCATAGTTTGTGTTTTTGTGAGAACAAATCTCCTGATGGAAAAGAAATTTTCTATAGCTCTTTCTCATAGCCCTGCTCTGGCTTGCACTTGCATTCTGCTTAGTATTCCAGAGGAGGTCTTATCAGTGTTTTGTGATTTCAGAGTTGATCAACATTTTTGTATTTCTCTACTGAACTTATTTTGCTTAATATATAGCATTTTGCTGACTGCCAAAGAGTAATGGCTCAAAGTCATCCTGAGAATGGTCAATTAAACATTAAACACCTTCACCCGTTTCTTTTCATCACTTCCAACCAATGACCTCCATCTTTATATGGAAACCCTGTCTCACTCTCTACTGTAACTTCCCCTGTGTCATCCAAATATTTCTGTTTATTTTTCTAGGCTGAATCCACATAATTAGCACATTTCAGCAAGATATTTCTAATTTTTAGCCAAGGTTGAAGCATTAAATAGGATCATCTCTGGCACTGATCTCTGAGCAACTCACGTGTCTCAGCCAGTCATTAGCCCATCAGTATAAATTGAGAGGCAACTCCATTTGACAGTTCACAGCTCACTTTGCAATTCTTCTCTTCAACCCTGTCTTTTCTGGTTTCACTAATAACTTCCATCATTGCACTATATAAAATGTTTTATTGACATCTGACAAACTAGATCTATTGCACTTCTCCCGTCTGAGAAAAAAAATACTGTGCTTTATCAGAGAAGGAGATCAGGTTAATCCTGAACTATTGACTGTTGATAAACATCTGCTGCATTCAACTCTAGCTTGCATTTACTTCAAGAAAGATAATTATTTCCTTATTCTCTTCAAAAGAATAATAAGACTACTAAAGGCAGATTAATAGGTGCCTGGTGTTCTGGATCTCTTTCCATTTGTTGAATCACATTACATTGATTCTGTCACATAATAATACAAAGCAAAGAGGCTTTTTTTTATTTTCTTAGGGGGATTTATTGTTTGTTTGTTTGTTTGTTGTGGTTTTGTGGGTTTTTTTGTTCCACCTGTGGTACAGTCATCCTAAGTGAACCTGAGAGACTACTGCCAGCAAGAAAGGAAAAAAAAAAAAAAAAGAGGAGAAAAAGAAGAAATAAAAAGATGAAAGAAAAGAGGAGAAAAAGAAGAAATAAAAAGAAGATGAAAGAAAAAGAAGAGAAAAGAAAAAGAAGAAAGAGAAAAGGGATCTCATACTGTCACTATAAGCAGGAGAGTGATATGAAAGACCCAGGAAGAAATCCTCACAACTTATTCAGCAGAAATGAGAAATGGCTGATTTAAAATTGCACAAAAACTTGTTGGAAACAGGAAGGTTACAACTGTTAGAAATTTCCACAGGGAAAAGGCAAAGATGAAATGAGGTTCATTACTGCTTAAAAAGTATTTTCAGAACAACTCAACATACATCAGGAATGCCTTAAGTATGTTTGTTTCTTCCTGAAGGTAGGAGAATAGCCTCTAAGGTCTACTCCAGATGCCTTTCTAATCCAGATATTTTCATGTTCCATAAAAATCAAAAAGCATTTCTTTCAATCTCTTATTTCTCGTTCTGTGACGAAATGTGTATTTTCTTAGTGTTGTGACTGTGCTATTTAAACTCTGTAAATCAACAGGCTTCGGTCACGACCTCAGTCTTTTTAGAGGACTATATCCCTCAGGGCATGGATATTTAATATATTAACTAGTTTCCTCAGATATATTGCGCCAAAAGTAATATAAAATACATATATATATATTATATAGTATATATAGTATAGTAATTCTCAAATTCTTAGGTTTGGAGATCATTTGATCAGGAAAATAAAAAGTTATTTTGAACAGAAGGGCAAATGTACAGATGGGCACACGGACTGTTAAATGAAGTCCGTCAGTATGCAAGAACCTTCAAACATCTCACTATTTAGCACTGTAAAGCACAGACTTTTCCTTATTTTCCATGCCTTCTCCTTTCCTGCTTCCCTTTCACACTTCCTATCTCCAGCATAAGTGCAAAATACAGCTTGTGTGTAGGCACCAACCTGAATCAACTCTCCTTATATATAAGTTTGAAACAATCAAACCAAAGAAATCACTACAACAAAACATTCACCAATGCAATTACTTCTCCACCTGAGAGGTCAGAAGGAAGGACAACACATGAGATATCTGACATGCATTGCCAGCAACTGTGCTGAAAAGAATTCAAATGCTACAATGATAATTACAGCATGAGAATTTCTGTAGAGCAGAACAAAATGTTAAAGGCTTTTTGCAATGGGAAATAACCCAGGTTGAATAATGTTTAACAGAAAATTCAGTCTTTTCCTTCTCATCATCAAATCCCTATCTAATCTTGCTCCTACTCACACCTCACCTCTCATTTCTCTCCCAAATTGCTTCTGTTCTGCTTTTTTTGGTCCATTTCTCTGCCTCAGAACTAACCACTGTCAGTTTATTTTGAATGGTTTTACAATATTTTTCCTCTAATTGCCGTTTTTATCACCTCCAAATATATCCTCAAAATCCATGGTTTACCATAATTTTTGCAAAGCTCCTTCAAAATGCATACTGCTGTCCTTGTTGAGTATGGTGTTCTGTCACCATCATCCTTTATTCACACCCACATGAATTATAATGTTTAAACATTATGTTTAACATTGTGTTTAACATAATGTTAAAACATTATAAAAATTTAGACCTTTTTTACTGTACAAGGTTACCTAACTGCTCAAATAGACCATGAAAAATTAGGCCTCTAAAAAAGTAACAAGGAAAATTATTTGTAAGAGCAATAAATGCTTTCAGCTGTTAATCTGAATCACTGAATATATGTATGTTTATATAAAAGGCATTCCGTAAGATAGAAACAACATTACAAAAGTATTTTAAACATTTACATCTGTTTGTAGTGATGCTGTTCTTTAATGCAATGAAATGCATTAGAATTATGGTAAAAGTACTACTGAACAATAAGATAATCCACTTGAGGACAAAGTACTTAAGTACTTGCAGGGTCTTACTGTACCAACATTAGATAAAAATTAACCATTCCATAGAGACCCCCTGATTTTTAGCATATCCTAAATGAAAGTAAAAGCAGCTGATCTACCCTAAAGATTCTGTCTTAATTCTTCAAATGTAATGAGTGTTTAAAGTGACTTTGAGATTTCAGTAATAGGATTTGGATCTGATATGCAAGGCAACACAAAGGGCAGATGGAAGGGACTGTAAAATTAATTTAGATTCACAGGAATTCCTAAACTAGTTTCATTTGTTGCTGACTTCTAACTTATTTGTCCACAGATGCATATAATCAATAATGGCAGAATGACCTAATTCTGAACCAAGGAGGACCTAGCCTTTCTTTATCACTTAACTGTGATACAAGGCTATGTTTCTTTGGTGGACTTTATCACACTTGTTTTGTCATGAGATCAAAACAAAATGCTTGGCACTTTTGAAGACTGTGATTTGTAAACAGCAGATCAATATTAAAATATGCAGTGACATTTGGTTAAGCAAAGTTCCTTTATGGCATATTTCCAGGAAAAGCTGCCAAACGTTTTTCTTGGTGTTATCTTCAGACCAGCAAGGTGCTATACTAAGCTATTTGCATTAGAATGATTAATGAAGGATTAATGCATAAAGAGAAATGCCACAGTTAACTCACTTGGATTAAGTGATCCTCTTGGATTTATGCAGGTTTTATTTTGTGTACAACAATGTAGAGACTAATTTTTCCTTTCTTTTCTACTGCTTTTAATTTTCAGAGCACTTCACAAATTAGTTTCCTTAGAATTAAATCATGCTGGTTCCACTTTAGCAGTTCCAGGAACCAGATAACCCATTTTGCTGCATTTGTTGTACACAATTTCCTGTACCTGTTATGCACAACCTAGGATTTGCAGACTGATGGCTGAACAACTACTTTCATCCAACTCAAACTGTTGCCACTTCTGCTGAAGCAAAGCAGGGGAGGGTGACTCTGTCGGAACAGTTATCACGAATTTCACAGCCCTGACATCCCTTCTGTCAGTTCCCAGTAATTGGTTAGCCCTTAACAGGAGGCCAGCTCTGTGGAGTTGAGGCAGGTGGAAACAGGGTATTGGGCAGCACTTGTTCAGATGTTGCTTACCTTCCCTGGGGTGGAGAAGGTCAAGGAGGGGGAAAAAACAGGATAAAAATGGGTGGAAATGGCCCATGGGCTACATCCAGTCCTACAGCTTCAAGCTGGAGTATGCCATGATAATGTTACAGAGGTAGATGATAAACCCACATATTCGTAAATGGACTAAGCAGGCTAGACAAAAAAAGAGCATTTCTGTTGCACAATGTTTTAATCAGAAAATGCAGGGCTAGGTCTTCAGTTGGTGTAAATAAGAATAAATGCATCTATCTTAAGCCTGTTAAATTAATTGAAACAAAAGGAAGAACAAACTGTTATGAAAGGCCAGCTACTAAATATTATCTATCGCCAGTGGGTTTTTGCTTAACATTTCCACGACCTTATGAAGACCTTTGACTAGTTATAGACCATGTAAAGGCTTTCTAGAGCAGACTAAGAGCTACCCTGCATAAATACATTTTTTTGGGGACCAGTATCTTTGAGTTTATTATTTGAACAAACATGTGGGAGAAGAGGCAGGTAGTCACTAATCTAACTCTGCTAATGTGGCACAGTTCAGACCTCTTGGGGATATGACAATATGTGTTAAGCACTGAGAATCTCCAGAAGAATCTAATGGTTTTGAGTCACTGGAGTTCTGAAGAACTCTTTATATCTTTCCAAGCATTGCCCTGTTCAAAATCTGACTGGATTAATTTTGTACTCATACAATCACCTCTCTTTTGTTACTTCAAATAGGCAAAGTAGAACACATTGTCTGGGTTTGAGAACAAACCATAAAATAGATTCTTTGGTGTCTTGTTAACTCTTTACTATTTCTTCTTTTTACAATTTTAATCAGCTCCTGAGATTTTATGATGTCAACTTTATAATCCATTCGGGGAAAGTTGCTCTCATTCTTTAGAAGATCATAATTATCCCATCACATGGACCAGTGAACAACTGATACCACAGAGAACAGTAACTACAATATTCCCCTCAAATAAACATAAGTGATTATGCATTGAATCACAGGCAAATACCGATTTTATACAGCTGTGTTTTAAATGAGTTTATCCCTAAATTTATATTTTGGGGAATAAAGAAACTGATAGTCAGAAATCCTTATGTTTCTTCTCATAATATAAAGAATTACTTAGTCATAAAGATGATTATAAAAATTATGGATGATTTTTTATTAAATGCTCTTGCTGCATCAACACTGGACATGTCATAGTCCTTGGCTGTGACATTTCTTCTCTCCTTGGTGCACACCATAGCAGATATTATATTTTGCATTACTTGTTTTGATCTCCTGTGTCTTAATCAGGGACAACAGTTATCTCATGTTGGTTGTCAAACAGGTGACAAAGTATTGATGCATCATATGCAGAAAGCACAACTTCTTACATATGTTTTGCTTGGCAAATGTGGAGCACATAAATCACCTTGATGCTAGTGGAGCTGTAAGATGCCATCAACTCCTGTTGATATAAGGACAGTCTTGGCTCAGCATCTTATTATACTAATCTGGCTATGACATGATGAGATGGAGTTGTATGTCGTAACTGGTAGGTTTTGCGCTGAACATACTGAAAGACAATGGCCCAACTGTTTTTTTATGGCATGGTGGTTTAAAGGGAACTTGAGGTAAAACATGGTTTAGTGCTAGTAAGCTGATGCTGATATTGTGAAGTGCAGATTGTCTAAATGACTTTGTTTAAAAATACTACAAAATGGTGGTAGTCCTAAAAAAACATCACAACAGCAAGTGTTCCTTTGGCTGGCTTGGTATGAATGACTTTTGATTCACCTAAAACACTTCTGAGTTTTAGTAGAATTTTTTAAAATTTTTTTTATTTTACTCTTTACTATCATTACTGTTAGGAATCTGGCCACCTTCTTCACTCTGATAGACACAACTGAAAGTTTCCCTAGAAGACCAATTATTATACAAGTATGGATTGGAAGGTAAAGTTAAGTCCTAATGTCTTCATAGAAACTGTGGATCTTGCATTAATGTTTAGATTATAAATGATTAATTCCAGTGGATGGTTCCAGTAACCACATGACCAGAAGAGTCTGTTCTGTAAGCTGTAGAAAATACTTTCTGCTTAGAAGGTTTTCCCCTTGAAAACATAGTCTTGGCAGTAAAGCAAAACACACAGACTACACAGTAATGCATATGTGAAATGGAAGTTAATGTTTCTGAGATGTTTCTTAATGACAATTGGTATAAATGCCAGTTTCATTATTAAATTCCTAGCAGAACATGTAAGTCAAGGACACTAATTTCTCCTGCCTCTGAAAGGAACTTAAGTCTTCCTTATTTCTTGGTAGAGCAAAAATAAACCTACCAAGACTTTTAGTTATCCCACTGTACTATAGAAGAACAGCTGAAGTCAGCATGCTTTTATTTCAGTACATCCTTGCCAACTCCTGGTTTGCTCAGTATTGGCAAGGACATATAGACTAGGTTCTCCCAGTCATTACTTTAAATTTGACTTGGATCAATCATGAATGAATCAGATGTAGACAGCATTCTCAAATTATTTACTTCACATGGAACACTCTCCCTGAGTTGACTCATACAGCCACAAAGCTTAATTATGTGTTCATCATTCATTAGAGGCAATATAATGTGCATATTCACTCATAACCCTTTCCCCTTTCTCTATTCTCATTTTTTCTTCTTTTTACTTTGAAAGGTTTTTGGATCAGGAAAAAGGATTTAAATTTATATTTGTGTAGGACATTATCACAATGGAATTTCCTCCTCCTTATCATTGCAGTCATCAGGAACAACAACAATAAACAGTAACACAGAAATTAGTTATCCTTTTACATTACACTTTTCTTCTCCAGATTATCATGGAGCATATGCTAAAATCTACACAATCTGCATTTTCTTCTTTACTATGACAATTCTGCCATCTACCACAAACAATAATATGCTCAGCTAAAATATCATGTATAAAACATGAATCATATAGGTTAAAGACTTAAACCCCTGTGTTCTTAGTGCACATCAGTATTTTGATCCTTTATAGAGGCCCTAAAATTTTTTTATAAATTACAGTACGGTGAGTATTGTAGCCTAAAGCCATCAAAAGCAAGGATGAGCTAATGAAGTGGCAGCTCTGCTGCAGCATGGTCACAGACCTGTGATAAACACACGAATACAATACTCTACTCGCAATTAATTTTCAATTTGCTGAAAACAGATGTGTACTGTAAGTAATAAACAATTAATTTATTACCTTGAATTTGTGCAATGCACTGTTTTGATGCCAGGAGGCTTACTATTGAAGTAATATATAGGTGTGAGTGCACGCACATACGTGTGTTCATGTTCACACACCTACATTCAATGTGCATAAACATACACCATGCTTTTTCAAGGATTTCAAGCTTCTGAAAATTGGCAGTCTTTTCAAGAAAGCCATTCATATTTAGAGCAAAACTGTTTTTAAGCAAAATGTAACTATGAGGGTACAACTGTTTTAATAACATGAACTTGATTGTAAAAAAGGCAATGACACAATCCTGGTATGCTTAAGTTTAATTACAAATAGCTCATTGATGGGAATCTATTATTCAACCTAAATAGGCTTGTGATTGCCCCATAGAAAAAATGGTAGACTATAATTTAGAGTAGTTTAGAGGTTCCTAATTTTATTTTTCTGCTTTTCAAGCACTGCAATTTGAGAACCATAGTTCAAGGTCTGTCAGTATTTCAGTTTATTATAAGCTTTGATTTCTCAAGGGTTTATATTTCAATTACAAAAATTTACTTCAGATATCGAGCACACAAAGCAAAAGCCAGAACGGAAATAAATAGTCACATGCTGCCAGCATTGGTTCTGAAATAGCTCATGCACTTAGTATTCCACGAGAGTAAAGACAGGCTGGTAGATAGTTTGAGAGGTTTTATTTTAAACAGAAAAGGAATAAAACCCAAAAATCCCTACACAATATTTTGCTTTTGCTTTCTAGACAGTTTGTTATTAAATTTTTGACACTTCTGGAAACAGACTCTTCAGGGCCAGATTTGATCAACATCTCAACTTGAACAAATGTTGGAAAACCTGTTGAAGTTCTTGAAACGTGTCATTTGACATGTTCAAAATGAAGAGTGTCTTTTATAGTTTAAAATAATTTTTCACTTTGAAATTTAATTTAAAATATACTATATGGACAAGACTGTACCAAGCCAAGTAATAACACCCTCTAACACTCTGTTTCAAATTGAAAATATATTTCCAAATATTTTCCTGAGGGAGAAATGGGTTGGAGCAGTTGAGGGTGCAATATGCAAGAGAACTGTTGAAGGAATCTGTACAACTTTGATAGCTGCACTGACAGCTGAACTGGGAATAAGAAAGTAGCCTTAAACTCAATAGATCTGATATGGGAGCAATCTAAACTGGTCATGCACCATTGACTGCATCAATGCTAAAAAAGGAATTTAATATGAAAACTGAAAAGCAGATACAGAGAGATACTGTGTGTAGAAGAGAAAGTGTGAGACAGAAAAAAAATGAGAAAATAAAATGTTTAATCACAAGTGTGAACACTGTTGGGGGAACCAAACTGCTAGAAAAAGAGAAATTGGAGAGCTGCTCAAAGCAAGCCAATAAGGAAAAAACAGAGACTCTAAGGACAGGAAAGAGATGAACTACTGCAACCTCAAGTGCCTATGAAATTACTGCTGTGGGAATCATGAAACAGTATAATCAACTCATCATGTCAGGATACTTGCCCTTACATTTTGGCACTGAAAAAGACCTCTTTATCCCTGTAAAAAGACTTAGTCTTTTTAAACTCAAGGTATTTTGACTGTTTATGGATATTTCCTAAGGCCTTCTATTTACCTTACATCCAAAGAGACATGGTGTCATATGCACAAAAGAAGACAGAACCATCATCACTGCTTCAAAAACTATAAGTCTTTTCATTAATTAACTATTTCAAGGTGCCAGCTATATGACATACATAGCGCAGGTCTTGCAGATAACTTCCATTTTAGCCAGTGATTTTGATAATGAAGTATTACAGAATTAGCTCTGAAAACAAAAACTTGCAGTTGATTTATTCCATTGACTTACTGGAACAAGTTTCTGCTTTATATTCAATACTAGTGAGATAAAACACACCCAGTTACAAAGTATTACTCACTTAATGCACCGGTATTACAAAAAATATTGTCTTAAATTCTTCAGAGTTTTTTTACAAGGCATGTGACAGCTCAAAAAAAATTAAAACACAAAATGTCACTATTTACATTTAGACGCAATATAAATAAATATTAAGAACAATGAAATGTACAATTAAAGTGGCTAATGGTATTTATTACTAAGATAATATTTTAAGATTAATGATAAGTACATAAGCTTATCACAATCACAGTATGGACCTTGCAGCAATGAAAGGCTGAATAAATCCTTGAGATGATAGGTTGTTATTTGCCTTTCAACAGAGAAGTCTTCTCCAGTCTGTTGTTCTCTGTAAAACACACATTACACAGAATGGATAACTCACTGTTCTAGCTTATTATCCTTAATCATATAGGCTATACCTCTTATTCATGGCTTTACTTACAACCACTATTTTTTTTTTTCTCCTAAAACTTTTCTTTGTCTATTTAGTGCTTGACCCCTAACTTTAGTATGTTAAAAACATGTTGGCAATTCCTACTGCTTCGTCATACAAGAGATTGGAAAGAAATGCTGAAGCAACATCTTCCTCTGGTCAAGTCTTTTCTTACTGAATATTTGTGACATCAAGAGCATTGAAGCTGTTCCCTCTTTCCTGAATGATCCGCATACAGCAGGTAATGCAGCAGTGATTGATGCAGAGAAGGCGTATCCCACGTGTTCAGTCATCCTCTGCTGACCTGTACTTACAAAATAACAAACATGCTAATCTGTAACAAAAAGTCCCAGCTGCAATAACCGGTGGTCAAGCACCACAGCTGTGCATACATTACTCTTTCTTCCCCACTTTACCTACAATATCAGCAGTATAATTAACCAACTTGGTATGTTACTTTAAGTCTGCTTTACCCTCAGGTACTCATCCTCTTTCTACCTCTTGCTGCTAGGAGTATTACTGGTCAGACAAAAGAATCATGAATAATATCATAAAGACCTTTACGGAACCCAAAACTTTACCAATGTCATTGAATGCATCATTTACTCATGTCCTTGCAGTGAAGGAACAAGTGTACAGATGGATTCAGTCTTACAGTGACAATGCTTAGGATGTGGCCTGTGTACTAACTTAGCTCTGCTGTAACTAGAAAAAGTGTTTCTGGATCAAGAAACAAAGCAAAACCTATGAATCTGCATTTAAAACCTGATCTGATGAAATTAGAGTTTTGTAATTTATCTGAATTTGTCCAACAAAAATAAGTCAATAAAGCTTTGAAAACCTCTTGTGGAATCCACAATCACTTTATAAAGCTTTGCTAAAACACGATTTCTGAGACAGGTTCTCTAATAGGCTTCTGTGGTTCCTGGTTTTGATAAACAAGGACCTGCATCCAGCTCTGTTGAAAAGGCAAATAAGGAAACTTTTCTTTCTAAAGAAATAATTCAAAAATCGGTCAATACCAAAAGGGAATATTCCAACTTTGGAAAAAAACACTTCTTATTCTCTTCCTTGGTCACTGTGCCAATTGTATATTTCAGTGTTTCATGAGAAGATATTTTTTATTTGCTCTCCACTGTTCTGATATGGAGCGCTGGAATCAAGGTTATACTATGTAATTGCATACAGTGGCATAGCACAACCATTCTTTACATTTTACTGTATAAAATTCTGACATAAATTATATTAAAATGATGAATCAAGATCTGCTAAACAATCTGTACTTAATTCTTAGACTCACAAACCCTGATTTTGGTGCATGACCAAGTGACATTAAACCCAGCGAAGAAGAATTCATCACAGTTTAACTAAGCCCAAAACAATGGATGAGAAGTATAAAGCTTCAGTGCAGAAATACAATAAACTAAGATTTAAACTACAGATTGCTATTCCTCTAATACTTCAAAACAAAAAAAGGAAAGAGCAAGGAAAAGTGAAAAGAATATAAAAGTGGCTTTGTTACTTTGTGACTTTCTGTTCTAGTCTATCAGGTACCACAACAAACTTGCCAAATTTAATACGTTAATCACATTTTCAAAATACTTTTAATGGTACTCACTATTAACTTATTCTAATAATGTAAAAGTGTTTGCTCATCTTTGACTTTTTCCCTAAAATTGGGAAGACTCTTAAACATCTTAGCTATTTATTTGTGAATAGTGTTTCCCTCTTAATACTTTAAAAAGACAGTGTTTCTTCAAGTTATATGGTAAGTGAACAATTGTTATCTCTTATTTACATAGCATTCTATGGTGAAGGACTAAGTATGACTTCCTTCCATAACAGTGAAACCACTTCTGCTGCCAGACCCGTGCAGAACCCCAGGTGGAGTGCTCATTTCCAGAGGAACGAGCACAAAGGACTCACCTGGCAACTTAGGGCTACTGCAAAACAATGTGGTGTTGATTCTTATTACACAAATGAAAGTACATTTTGAAGCTAAAATGATAGAGTATAGAACAACAAAGCAAAAACCAATCTGGTACTATTTCTTTTAAAGCAAATGAGAATTTTGTAGTGAGGTTTCATAGCAAAAAGGTCAAGTCAAAATTGTCATCAAGCCTAGAAAACTTGGAAAGCATAATTCTGCTGCTCTTGATGATGTATAAAGCATAATACCTAATGTTTTATTGATAATTTTAAAAAGTTCAACGAGTTACATTGTGATTGTGCTACTTGATACATTCAAAGAGATATTTTGCCAGATAAATGCTGAAAAGTATGTTTAACCACGCAGTGAGAAGAAATTTTGTATTATTTAGGCTTTCACAAAATTCTAGCTGTATACAGTTAATGCACAAATACCAAGTTCAAGACCTGCATGTATATCTGATACAAAAAAAGTAGATGTAATTAGAAATAATGCCAGGATGTGGAAACATCATTCTTTGTTTTCCCATTCCATATACAGGTGTAGGGCTAAAATTTGAAGCATGAATGTGTGAGAAGAATAAATGCAATGTTTACCACACAGAATGCCTTTTGGTTCTTCATGAAGACTTGTGGGGTCAGTATGCAGGTAATTTGAAAGCCCTTAAGTCCATGCTCTGGAGTTACTGGGTTTATATTATGCAAAAAAAATAAGGGTCCAGACATCTTCCAAAAGACTCAGTGTTTACACTCAATTTATCTTGTCTTTCACAAGTCTTCTTCCTCTTGTCTTTTACATTGGCTGTTTGGGGAAAAGATGGAGGGAATTTTTTTCCCCTTTAAACCAGAAAGTGTTGCTGGCTACACAGATTCATAGTCTTATTTAGAGCTCTTAAGTAGTATCAACAGGATCCAATGGATGTAACTTCCTATTGTTTGTCCCTTTGTGCAGTACTGTCTATCTGTGCAAAATACTTACTAAGTCAAAGCAGAGAACTAGGATGGCCTTTGGTGTTATTTGGTAACAAACCCATTGTAGCTTTTTCCCTTTACCCATGCAATGGCTTTCATGCTACCTGTTTAGATGGTTATTTCAAAATACAGTTTATTTCAACAATTGGGTTTAAAGCTTGATACTTTACAAACCGTAAGAATCACCACCACTAGAACTGCAGAAGTGGAAATGAGCTGTGTCAATCAGCTTTTCCACCAAAGAAAACCTATCTTGTAACTACAATGCTAGGCTCCTGATTTCAGAGTATGATAATCTAGCAGAGCCCATGTAAGTGTGAAAAGAAGTGGCTCACAGGGGAATCAAACTAAGAGACTCTTAGCAGTTTTGGTCCTCACAGCACTGTCAAACACATAAAAGATAAATCTTCATAAATCAGCTACCAAAATCTGCTTGAAGTTTTGAAGCTGCTCAAAACGATCTTTATAGTGAGTCACAGTCTGGCAAAGATAGGTCACATTAAAATTAGGAACTAATGCATTATTTATATTAGAGAGATTGTAACTCAGAAATCACTGTTATAAACAAGAGAAAGGTCTATGCAAGAGCAGTAAAATTATACTGCAATTTGCTCAGCTACAAAGATAAATTGTTTCTAAGCAGTATGTATTATAAATAGTGGTGCTATACAAATAAGCTGTCCCTGAATTGTATTGGAACAGGAAAAAATGCTATCAATTTCTGTGAAAAACTGAGTGTGGTTTACAAGATAATGACAGTTCTCACAGACAGAAGAATATATGGTTCCCACTGGGCTACAAACTACAATCCAAGCCAGAACCTCCATTGACAAACAGAGTGCTAGAATTCTGAACAAAGAGTTAGAAAATCATCCAAAAAATATTAGGCATTATCAGGTTTAAATAGAAAAATCTACAGTGTAGGAAAGTAAGTTTATCATGCAAGTTTATCATGTAAGTTTATCATGCAAGAGAAGGAGAAAAAATACTAGTGAACATGTCATCTAGAAAAAGACAAATAAAGAGAATTTTACTCTAACACAACATTCTCATCTCACTGTTGTGGATTTGCTCTGAGTCAATTTTTACCACACCCTCCACAAATTGCTATAAGTTGAGAGAAGGTTTATGCAGACAAAAGAGATTTGATTGGGGAGAAATAATATTAGGATTTATTACTAGCAAAATAAAACCTAAACAACTACATCTACAACAATTCTAATTAAGCAAAAGCACT
>JAWMRA010000078.1:53542869-53594626 GCA_035584735.1 Pseudotriccus pelzelni | reverse complement strand
TTTCTTTCTTTCTTTCTTTCTTTCTTTCTTTCTTTCTTTCTTTCTTTCTTTCTTTCTTTTTCTTTCTTTTTCTTTCTCTTTTTCTTCCTTTCTTCCTTTCTTTCCTTTCTTCCTTTCTTTTTCTTTCTCTCTCTTTCTCTCTCTTTCTTTTTTTCTCTCTTTCTCTTTTTCTTTCTCTCTCTTTCTCTCTCTTTCTTTTTCTCTCTCTTTCTCTTTTTCTTTCTCTTCCTTCTTCCATCCTTCCTTCCTTCCTTCCTTTCTTCCTTCCTTCCTTTCTCTCATATTTTAGGATAATAAATTAGCTCTTTCAACAGAGGTACAGACTTTTAAAAAAATTTTTCACATTACAATGATTAGCAACTGCATTTTCCTTTACGGCTTGTACTTTGGTAGAATAAAATAAATGAGCCCACAGGTATACATCTGTTAGGTGTAAATAATACATGAAAGTGACTGGTAGTATTAAAAAGGAGGATGAATATTTTCCAAGGACAAAATTCTATGTGTTCAAATATATTTCTAACATCAAACAGTAACATTATACACTTAAATTAGGAACTTTACTTCTTTCAAAACATAATTATACTGTTCGAAGAAAGCTCCTGTGTACTTTTATGAGATGATACAATGCAGCTATACTTTGCAGAGCACATTTCATACAATCTGCATGATGAAATGTACTACTGAGATAAATAATAGTTACACAGTCAAATAACAAACAGTAGCAGAGAGAAAAACATTAAGTCATGAGGAACAGAGGAGAATAGATTCCATAAAATTTGAAAAGAAGATAGAGTCAATAAGACAGATATAAAGGCATTTCTAGGAGGCAAGAACAATAATATAAAGGCTTTCAGAACAGCTAAAGCAAGAATGCATAAATAAGATTCACAAGGTTGCCACTATGTAAGCAGATGAAGGAGAGTGAGTTACAATCAAAGAGTAAAAGTCATCATTTATTTTGTGCCCTTTTCTGACTAATTGTTATATGGCCAGTGACACATTAAACACTTGAAACATTAACCACCGATGTAATACTAAGTACGAAAAATGGGGATGACAAGTCCAAATAAAGGCTGTCAATACTAAACATACAAAGAAAAAATATCAAGGAAGTTATTTGACTAGGCATTGGACTAGTTAGCTTTTGATGCTGTGACTGATCTTGAGTGAAAATAAAAAGCTGCCAGGGAAAAGTGAGTATGCTCAAAAACTTGTTAATGTTTGTGGAGGTTCTGAATCAAAGAATCAGATTTTAATAATAGAACAGATGTTATAACTAATGGTCCCTCGAGCAACGCTTCAGATGAGTAAATTTAATACAAAGGACAGGAGACATCTCATCATAGTATTAGTACAAAATATAATTTTAAAAGGTAGACCTTCACAGAGGGTGAAGGAGAAGGAAACATCAGTAAATCATATCATTAGCAGTGCTGGATCTGAGAGAGAAGTAATTTTATTTATTGAGTTAATGATTTTGAGAAGGTCAGTTTGTGTACAGCACCGAGTTAGTGTCTTGCCTATTGAGCAACTGCAGAGGAACAGTCAGACAGAACAAAGGTGTGTAGTACTGTAAAAACTGTAGAAATCATGTTCTTGAAAAGGCAGATCAACCTCTTATGATATAAAAGAGAAAAAGAGCACGTATCATCTTTCATGTGGAAGTGAAAAGAAACTTTATAGGAGTTGGATTTCTTCTTTCCCCCAGAATTCTCTGTAGCTTGGTAGGCTTCTTTTACTACAAAAGTGAAAAGATGGGTGAAAATAATAGCTACCTTCACTAAAACTGACAGTGAATGTTTAGCTTTCTTTTGTGGAATAGGAAGTTCAAGGATAAGGTGTATCAAGGACTGCCCCTGTGCTTGTGTACAAATTGACTACCAACATCAGCTTTAAACCGACAATTTTTCAATGCCATAAATTGTAGGAATTTGACCTGAATGGAATTCTGAATGTAACAGAAATACAAGAGGATGGATCAGTAACATCCCTATGCAGGAAGCAAATATTTTAAGTTAAAAATTGGAAGCCCTTAAAAGCTGTGAGGCTGAGTGATAGGAGCACTGAGAGTTAGATAGCATTGTTAACCCATATCACATATGAATTAATTTCCATTTATTTAGGACTAATTTATCCTGTTTGCTTGTTCATTAACTGTCTGAAGTGAACAAAGTTAAGAAAATTTTGCCTGATATTTCAACATAGAATAAATTTTCCCTTTAGATTAAAACTTTTCATATAATGCATGGGAGGACTATTTAATGATTTAAACTCTGACAATCAAACTATATTATATTTCACATTATGCACCAGTTCTGCTTAAAAACGCCCAAAGCATTTCCCCTGCAATTCCAGTATAGTAAGCAGTAGCTAATCTATCAGTAACAGTTGAGTCAATATTTCTGAATAGCATTTCACGATGTTACCTTAGAAATGACTATGTCACTCTGTAAGAGAATAAGGATAAACTGATATAAATAAACCAAATAAATCCTTCTACAAACTTGTTGGAGTCAGTCTTTGAACAATAATCTACAAAAGCTAACAATGAAATCCATTATATATATAATCCAATTTATGTGAAATCCATACAGTGTCATATGGATTAATCACAACAATTGCATTGTTGTGACAGGAAAAATTTTAAGAAGGGCCAATGAAAGGTGCTGTAGTCTTTTCCCCTAGACTAAAAAAATTCTTATTGATAGAGCAACAATTAGGTGCCAAAATAAAAAGTTGAAGTCAAATTAACTGCTGCCCCATAACAAGTCTGTCTTAACTATGAAACGTATCACAATGACAGAAAAATAGAGAAGTTGTTGGCTGAATGCATGGCAATAGATAAATGCAACAAATGTACAAGCAACAATTGTCTTTTCAAGAAATAAGCATCAGAATTTTTTTCAAGACACAAAAAATTATTTCCATAGGTCTGAAGTATATAATAACAGAGAATATTCTGTTATATCTTGTCAGTTCAGTTTAAATTCTTGATCTGAGGGCCCTTGCAGGCAGTTGTAGAGCTTTTAAATCCTAGGCACAATTACAAACACAAACTGTTTTTCACATTCATGCACTTACTTATACTATGGGATTAAAATCCCTTCTTTTCTTCCCCTCCCCTAGTGGAAAAATCTTGTATTAATTGGCACTGGAACACTGAGTTTCTTATTCCCCAACATTGCTTCTAACAAACAAAATGTATAAATGGAATGAGTATTCCACTGAAAGAAATTAGTACCAATGTAAAATGCATAGTCATCATACCTGGAGTTTTTCTAGGAGTCAGAAAGTAGACAATAGCGTAGTTTGTCTCTCCTCCTTACCCTAAACCTAATAACAAACTATCTACGTAGTTTTCTTTGGCTTTCCTTCTGCTTTGGTTAGTTTACACATTTTTTTGAATAAGTATGCTAAATTTCATAAAATTGGTGTGCAGTAAGTATAGAATACCTACATTAAACAATATCCAACTTACGTGTTGTGGACGGAATCTGGCCTGAAAGATGCTGCTGCAGGGTTTCTACATTTTCCTGAGAGGATAATTAGGCAACTAACAAACAACCACATAGGCAATTAATAGAGCCTGATCAAGTAGACATTTCTCTTTGTATCTATTCTCTGAGACAACTGGAATCTGTAGCTCCTATCACAGTCAACTGAGAGAGAAAGGAGGAGTTGAGAAGCCTTGCATGTTATGCTGGTTCTTCTGCCCATCTGAAGACTGATCACCAAACTGGGTCCCATCACAGATGTGATTGAAGACCAACCTGAACACTCATTTAAACAAATAAGCACATGGGAGGAATTTCAGAGGTCCCAAACAATCAAACTGGTTTTGGCTTCACTGAGAATCTTCTAATAAATATGTCACTTGTTTATAGCTCTCATTATGTACATTATTTAATATAGCTTTATATATGTTAAAATGTATGAATTTCTTAGTCTCTGTAATAACATAATGGACCGTTTTACTGGTTCTTCAGAATGTTATCCTAACTAAAAATTTTTAAGGTATAATGCAGCAGCACAAACCATAGCCTAACTGAACAGAATTGTAGAAGAGCTTGGGTTGGAATAAGTATGTTTTCACCTTTTTTTCATTACTGTTTTATAAGTAAACTCTACAGAATGTAACCTTATTCATCAGAATTGGGAGTTTTATATAACAGAAACTGCAAGAACTAAGTGACAGTGAAAATTTTGTTGTAAACATTCAAGTATAGGATTAATAAAAAATTTCTGGTTTTAGGGGAAAAATTGTTATAGCTATGACTTTTTTTTTTTATTATTCTTCATAGCTAAAAAGTCTTAGAAATTGTAAATATAAAATATATTTATTCAACAGTTATAAGTGAAGCACTGTTCCGTTAAGCACTCCTCTAAATTAACACGTCTTGTAAAAAGAATATTTTACTTACTTTCTTTTGGATCATTCAGGTAAGGCTCCTCCTTATGTAATTTTTAATATTTTTTGTATTCTACCAGGAAAAATAGAGCACATTTGTTGTATAGAGTAAGTATTTTCATTCTGGTGAAACGCAACCCTATTCTCTCCTATCTAGATCTCTATTCAATATTCATTTACTTTCTGTACCTTTTTAAAAACAGCTAATATAATCTAATCTATTGGTGACATTTACAGGGAATGAATGAAGACCTGTCTACCGAAACCTTGTATTAGTCAGTTCATTTAAACCATCCTTCCAGGAAGATATCGAGGATTAAGCAAGTATCATCTGACATATATTCCTCCAAGGAGTTTTATCCTTTCCAATTTCTCAGAAGAAATCTGGTTAGGTTATAACTCAATTTCTCATCAAGAATTGCCACCTGCCTTTAGTTTGATGCATAACAAAAATCTGCAGACTCAAACACTAAAGTGCCTCATTATAAACTTTTTTTTTGCATTAGCTTTAATTCTATTTAACGTACTGTAGAAAGGAAGGTTGATTTATCGGGAACACAAGTTTGATGTAAAACCAGAGAGGCAGAATTCAAAACTGTGGTCAACCTGAAAGTTTATGTGTCATCTTGGTCAACCACCATGTGGCCTCAAAACTACTTATGTGCCTACAGTGAAAGTGATACAGAAAAACACCATCTGGCTGCTTCCCCACCTAAAGTTTTCATAAGAAGCAATAGAGAAACTTAACTCTCTTAGTCTGCTGTCCAATCCTTGTGGGTCCACCACATCATATTGTGTACCTAAGTACAATACTCATGCATTCTGCTGTTGGATAAAATACATAAGCACTCTTTGGAGCCAGGATTGCAGATTAGGTTCTCCCATCATTACTACATACATGTATATTCCCATTTGAGATATTTCTAGGCCGTAAAATTCCCCTTAAATTCATCTCAACACTTTGCTCAGCATTTCGCCTGTAGTTAAACCTACTCTTCGATGCTTATGTCTACTTACTCATGCTACACAGAATTCAGGTGCCTCCTTCATGACTCCATCCTGTTCCCACCAGCAGAGCCACAAAAGTTAGGCAGCATATTTACATGCATATACTGTAAATAATCTAGGCCTTAGTCTTTCTCTAGCTACATTTTCTTTAAAGGAAGTTATCACAATAAACGCAACAGAAATACCAAGATACTCAGAAATTTTAATATTGCTGGCTAGAGAAAAGCATAAAACAACATGAAACTTGTTCTGTTCAATGTGCTAGCAGTAAAAATGGATTTGATCACATTTCTTTTATTTTTAGGTGGTACGGTATTGTTCTGTAAAAGATCTGTGAATCTGGGAGAAACATGATACTGACCATGAAATAATGCCTTTGTGAATGGATGAGAGTCATATTTTGAAAGAGTCTAATCACTATCAAACACTCACTACCACCAAAGGTTCTGAAATAATAACTTCTTTTTGAGAAAAGAAAGCTGGAGAGATACAGGGACAGTATTAAACCTAAAGCACATATCTAGGCATTATTATTGGTACTATTGGTTTCCAGTGACTGTATAGTTACAACTGGTTTTTTTCCAAGATTTAAGAGCAACCTATAACCACTACAGGATCACTTCTAGTCTATTAGACTTATAAGTTTCTTTATTTCTTTATTTCTTTTATTTCTTTAGAATCTTATCAGTACGAATATTCTGCACGAGTTCAATATGCTCATTTTAGAATTATAATGATTCCTGAAAAAAAAAAAAGAAAGAACTCTATAGCAAGCAATTTTTCTAAAAGTCAAACTCAATGCACAAATAGCTAAAAATGCTTTTCTGTAGTACTGTTTCATGCAAAAGCAATGATTTATTCTGGAGACTTTACTGCTTGTCGGTATGAACAAGAGGTGGACCCAACATTTTAGTAAGGCACCCATTTGCTCAAAATTAGTGCTGCAGAAAGGTATTGCCAGATTATGAAATAGTTACTCTATGGTTTTAACGACTCTTTCTAACATATCCAGTAGAAATTCTAGTAATCCAACAGGACCGGCTGTCCTCCAGAAGAATATACTTCTAAGGAACAGGTTAAATTTACTCACAGCTTGATACCTGATTACAAATTCAGAGCTGCAGTCATAAAACCACTCATAATCTTAATTGTACTGTACACAAAGTAAATGCCAGTATCTGGAAAATATTTAAAACATATGTCATAGTTACTTGTTACAGCCTTATGTCATACCTATCAAGTATCAGGATGCCTACCAATTACAGCATGTAATCAAATAAAAGCAGATACCAACAGTCTATTTTATTTGGATTGTGATTATCTATTTTCTTTTAATAGGAAAAATAGTAGAAGTATTGATATTCATATCTGAAATATTTGAATTTAATAAACGTAAATGCAAGTGAGAGGGTGATGTAATTTAGTTTTATTTAAAGGTTAGTAGTAATATGAATTACTATGAACTACTGAAACTTTTTTGCATTGGTTACGTTTTTTGTAAACTTTAAAGTTGGGACAACATTATGGGTTTGTTTATTTTTGAAAATTATTATATAGTGATAGTTTCATTAAGAATAGCAGCCTTGTTCATTTAGGAGAAGATATCTTAATCACATAATAAGAAATCTGCATAATATGCTGTTTTCTCCAGGTATGAACTGATGAGAAGCACTAAGTGATGAATAACTTGAGAGAGTCACCAAAGCAGTTTGACTTCAGAACTCA
Source organism: Pseudotriccus pelzelni (assembly GCA_035584735.1). Taxonomy (NCBI): domain Eukaryota; kingdom Metazoa; phylum Chordata; class Aves; order Passeriformes; family Tyrannidae; genus Pseudotriccus; species Pseudotriccus pelzelni. The sequence continues at coordinate 53,587,482 of JAWMRA010000078.1, read as the reverse complement.
GTTAAGTAACCAGGGAGTTAGTTTCAACAGTGTTAGTATGGGATCAGGTCAATATTTAGCATCTAGTCCTGTGAGAGCATAAATTTCATGTCTGAGAGAGAGCTTTGTGGCTGTTTGCTCAGTGCTCTCATCTTCCCCACAGGAGAATGAGAATAAAATAATAATTACATATGAATGCAATACAAGCTGCACATTCAATCAAGTCCCCTGAGTAAATTAATATATATTAGAAAAACCTAAGAAATTAATTTCCACACAGACTTTGTTCACGACTTTCATAAATTGGAGATTACATCATTTGATTCAGCTGTTTCTATATCAATCATGTTGCAGCAGACAGCAGAAAAGCAGAGGTTTTGCCAAAAGAGCTTGTAATATTATTTAAATAAGATTTTAAAAGTCTGCCATCATCATTAACTTTTCCTCAAATCCTTTCCTTGCTAATTTTACCAGAATAGTAAATGTGGGCAACTGTGCATCACTGTGACAGGAACTCCTTCTCTCTCATCTACCAAACACAAACCCCTGTATTTTGGAGCTCACAGCATGTGCCTGGGCATCCACTGGTTAATCGTCCTGCTGGCTGAAGCAGGTCATCAGATTTGAAGCTTCAAGGGTTAAAACATTTGCCCAGCTGTACCTAAGGGTGATTTGGGCAACAATAAAAAAGTAAGTGGGCTTGACCAGAAGCAACATCAAAAATGCCTTTGAATCAACTAGATGCTCTCCTGTGCCAGCTCAGGGAATATGATTACCTGTGATGAGCATGGAAAGGCAATGTACAATCAGGCAGGATAATTCAGTCTCCTTCTATGGATAACTACCTAGAGACGTCTAGGATGAACAGTTAGCTCTGATGGCGCTGCTGAATTTGCTGACGACATTACTTAGACACAAAGAAACTTCCACAGTTTTTAAAGTTGATTAAAAGGCTGAGAACAAAAATCTTCTAGCACATATTTAGTAATTATTTTGCAAAATGTAATGCAAAGAGTGCAGAAAGCCACTAGACTCTGTCTACTCAGTTAAAGAATCTCAGCATTTTGATGCAAGCCCAGTGTGATGAGACAGGCACTGCCCCATGTCCAAATGTGGATTAGATGAATCACCAGGTAGAGCAAGGGTAGAGATGGATTCCCTTTCCACAATAGCCCTCTGCTCAGAGGACTTCTAGGAAATAAACCGTTATTAGGTGGCAAGGATTTCACCTACGTATAACTAAGAAGCTAAACCCTCTGTTTTGATTTACACTTCAAAAAACAAATGGGTAGCCTATGCATCTTAAGACCAGGTTTTTCTATTTGAAAAGGACCCCACAAGACAAATGCATGCAGAAGTAGCATGTCTTGCAATAATTCACTTACAGCTGCAATAATTGCATCCCTGTACTGTGAGGAATTACAGTATGGGAGTGCAATCCTGTAAATTTGGCCCCACCATTGGTTGCTAAGGTCCCACCAAAAGGTTGCTAAGGTATCTAAATGCATCCCAAGAAGGGCAAAAAAGGTGGTGAAGGGGCTGGAAGAGAGAGAGCCAGAGAGAGAGCTTAAGTTGTGTCTTGGAGGTGGAAGAGCAGTGGGCAAGAACCGAGCTGCAGTGGCCCAGAGGAGCCCTGATAAGGGTTTGTGCTCAGTGTCATAGAGGACAAGAACCAACCTGTGGGGGCCACCCCTGGGTTTGGCCCAAAATGGCCCAAAGGAGGCCAAGTTGCTGTGCTCAGTGCTGCAGAGAAAGGTAAAAAGTGCTGCAGGGAAGAGAGGTTATGTTTGTAGGGCATGAACAGCTGGCAGCAACCTGGCCAAAAGGACCCAGAGGAACTACAATCATCACATGCTGGATGCCGCACAGAAAGCAAAAAAAAACCCCTGGGGGCCAGTGTCAGTCTGCCCTGGTGGAAAATTGCTTCCTGACCCTATAGATGGCAATCAGCTATTCCCTGAGCATATGAGTAAGACCTGCCTCCTTATTCCACAGGTTGGTCACACCTCTCAGAAGATGTCCAAGCTCTATTCTGCCCTACCTGGAGCCATCTCAGAGGCTTCCAAGAGTGACCAAATGCACTCAGCCCGATCTACCTTTGGGGCAAGAATCCTTCCTGCACCCGACAGGCCACCAGTGAGTGCTCCAAAGCACTGGGATCCCTTGGAACATCTCTGCACCTCTTTTCTTATGACTGCTCGTCCCCAGCTCCACAGCAGGAATGAGGACAATGAGTTCTGCAGTGCTTCTCAAGACATTCCCTTGGTGTTGCCACAGCTATCCAGCTGAAAAAAGATTTCAGTGTCTCAGATGGGCATTGCAATGGAGAACCTCCAGCAGCCTTATCCAGCCTCCAATCCTCCTTCTCCAGCCTCCCTCCACATAATTCTACCAGCTCCTCCAGGACTACCTCTCCTACGTGTTTGGGCAGGCCCCAGGCCAGCTCTGGCAGTGGAAGATGGGAGGATGCTCCCTTTTATCCTGCACTGTGATTGCTGTGTTGCAGGATGCTGGCACTGTGCCATGGGGGTGAAAGAATCCTCCACCCGCAGCTCCACTTGCATTAGCCCCCTCCTCTGCCGGAGATCCTCCAGAGGAAGGCCTCTGGGATACTGGTCCAAGGCAGTCCCTGTGCCCAGGAGGCCCAGCGTGCTGTGCCTGCCCTTGGTGACTGTGCACTGGGCACAGCTGCTGGGCATCCTCTGCCACGTGGCTCCCAAGGACAAACTCAGTGCTGGTACTCTTCTCTCAAGCCATGGAGGAAATGAACCCTGAAGCTCAGAGACCACCACTATTATCTGTCAAGTTATCCAGAACTCTGCTTTACATATTCCTCCTTCAATATACCTAAATGTTTACTGACTTACCTTCTGTTTTAGCAAGAACAAGTATTTATCAAGAACAAATAATCCATTTGCTCTAGAAAATCATTCAGTAGTCTACATTTTTAATAATTATAAAAAAAGTATTTATATTTCTTAGAATTAAAATGAAAGAAGAAGCTCTCCCTGCAAAGCTTATGTAGGACTAAACATGAGACAAAGAACAACTGAGGATTTTCGGAGATTTCAAAATGTCCAGCTACAAAATGATATATAACCCAAGAAGTTACTTGAAAGAATATCATAACAATGTAACTATATAACTATTGTAACCTGTGTAATGTAAGTTAAAATGTAAAAAAAAAAAAAAAAAAAGGCAAAGGCATAAAATAACATTCAAACCACCCAATTTGCTTAAACAGTTACTGATTACACTGTTAAGTTATTTAACAGTCTGGGTCATTAGTCATACTGTTCCACATGGGGAAACTCACATGTTTTCACCTTCTGTCCATGCAGTCTTACTACATTCCTTGGTGCCGCTTTTTCTTTTTTTTTCCTGCCTTTTTTTTTTGTTTTCCCCAGCTGTATGCAAGGGACAAAGTTTGTTAACACATAGAAAAATCCAGTTCATCCAACTTTTAATGTTTCTCATGACTACTTTCCCCTGATTTTTAAAGAATTCTTTTTTTTAAAAAAGAGTTTAAAGAGTTTAATATGAGAGAACTGAGATTTGGCAGTTGTCACACTCTGGTATGTAGGGGAGAAGTGTTGCAGTATTAAAAACACTGTCATCTGAGTTATAATCTCTGTCTACAAAGTGAGCTTTGTGGACCGAGATGGATTATGAAGTAAACACACTCGAACCTCTTGTGTTGAAAGACAGCTTTATCTCCGTTTCCACATCAAAAGTTTGTATGGTTCCAGAGAGAAGTGGGGAGAGGAAGAGGAGAGCGGGAAGGCACATGCGGGAAGTGGCTGCCAGCCATATGGCCAGGAACATTTGCAGGCTGAAGTCATGCAATAGTTTCAGCTCTTCCCCAGTCCTATTTTACTTCAGTTTTGTGAATTTTTATTGGAAAAAAATCAATCGCAGAGCAGGTTTTACTCCCAGTTAGGACACTGTTATGTCATCTTCTTATGCAGAGTACTACTGGATGGTGTCTGTCTTACTGCTCACTGTCTGCCTCACCACTGAACTGGCAGAGGGAGGGGGAGAGCAGCGAGGAAGGCCAGAATCCTAAAGTCTGTGTAAAGAACCAGAAATGAAGATCTTTAAGACTATTTGCGAGGATGATTTCTAACGCCAATTTTATCTTGCTGCCAGTTACATTATGGCCATTTTTATGTAGCAATAAACTTGATGTGTTTAGATGAATTATCTCAAATTTTGATTGGCAATCACAAAGTTTACGGGATGTGGCTTTATGGGATTAAAGCCGGATGCTGGTACCCTCTCATGCAGTGTATCCCCACAGCAGCTAAGCAATAATCATCCAGAAATGTTCTGCTGCACGTAACTGATTACTTAAATTAATTCTTTAACATGAAATTATTATCAAAAATTGGCATCTAATTTGTCTCACTGTGTTACAGATGGAATCACACAATTTACACATTCATAAAACACCAGAAACATGAAAATTTTTCATTTTTTCCCCACCATTTTTGTCACATCACCTGTTATGGCACACAGAGATTTTCATTAAAATTGGCTTATATGCTGCAAAGCCTTCAATGACAGATTTGACACTATATTTTGAAATTGTTTGAGTATCTCCTAATTATGATTTTGTGATTAAATTCCATAATTCTAGCTGCAACAAAGGAAAGCAAGTTTCAGAAGTCTCAAAGACTGTTGGGATAAATTAGTTGTGAGTAATAATTCCTGTTCAATGTCCTGTACTAAAATCCTAAAGAAAAAAGGTACCATCTGGACTGTAATAACAGGTTGGATTGTAATGTTAAGTAAAGGAGGTGCATAGGGACCTTTGCTGCCAAAAGCAGTACAACATGTTGATCACTGTGACAACAATGCCACTTCCATTGCTAATACTTACAGGTAATTAAGAGACAGAAACAGCCTTGATTATTTTTTTCTCAGTAGCATTTTCACTGCCTGTAGTTACTATATACATACCTGTATGAAATAATATGTATATATACTATTTGTCTGCTGGTAAAAAGAGAATGTCCCTTAACCTTGGTGTTGCCTTGTAACAAGATCTCAGCTTGCAGTCTTTCCAACAGCAAAATGCTCATGTGAGGAGGGGAAGACTGAGAATAAAAATTCATTGATTGTGGCAGGAGTGCCTACCCTGGTAAGACCTGAAATCCAAACAGATAATGTAAACAGGGCAAGCCCTCGTGCAAGCCATCTGTGAAGAGTTACCGGTGTGAAAGGGCGCTAGTTTGGATGTTGAATTATGTTAAAACCATCCTGGTTCACCAAACTGCAGGCACACATTCTGCTTTTTGATGTTGGATGTGGCAGATAAGCTGGTAGCTGGCCTGTTAATTTGTGACTAGCAGTCAATCACTTTATACTATAAAAGCCCAGTCCCCTTTCATGCAGTCAGGTTATTCTAACATAAACACTCTTGAGGTGTATGTGTGGAAATTCCTCCCTAGGCTGGGGATGCCCTCCAAGATATTCCTTGAGGCTGAGCAAAAGAGATCTCCCCACAAGTGCAGGTATGGGTGAGTTACATCAAATCTCTACTTAATAACTATTTCTTTTTGCTAGCTTTAATATAATTGCTCCAATATAGTGCACTATTCTATCTCATACTGTACTACTAGTATTTTTAGCTTTTATATTGTGTAGTAAATAATTCTAAGATCATTTGTAATAATAAATGATTCATTTTATATAGATATTCTCATTTTGCCAAGTATTAGAACCTGCGGGACAAAAGGGATTCAATCACATCTCTGTAATTCCTTAAATTTAAACCATTGACATAATCCAAGACTAAGATCCAGCTGCACATAGGCTCTTCTCTGAGAAGCAGAAATTAAGGAAGTCCTTTCTGCACCTTGTGACTCAACAGAAGGGCGTCTTCAATAAATTGTCTCTAAGCCTTCCACTCTGACCCGCTACATGAGTTCAAAACTTTTATATCCCAAGTACAAGTGTAATACACTAACATGACTATTCTTCAAACATCTTAAAAAGCTACTGGAGATAAAATGCAGAAACCTCTTCCACACAGGCACCAGTGTTTAGCTTGGCAGAACCTGGGACTTTGGAAGCAGTTACCTCCAGGCAGGTACAGCATGAGAACTCAACAAACCCTCGGTACCTTTTGTTACACTCATTAAAAAAAAAAGCTCCCCTCCTTACTAAGCACTCTGACTAATGATGAAAAATAACATCATTCACAACTTCACCTTTTGTCCCCAGAACCAAATGGTGGAAGTCTACAGTAGGCATAATTGAATGTGACAGCTTATCTTTTTGTCCAGTGGGGGTCTTCACTGAAGTGTGGCTATGAAACCAATTTCCATGTTGATGATGACTGAAGCCTTTATAATTCAGATCCAAACTTGTTTAAAAAAAGCAGGAGGATCCCACTATGACATGTCACGAGTATCTTCCCATTTCAAAGGAAGTGGAATTGAGATGATATCATGAGCACACACGATACTCAGATTCTTCAAAAGAAAGCCACATAAAAAATGTTATATATAGAGGCATATTGTAATAGAAGTGCTTGTAAAGTCTTATTTGCACATGTTAATAAGACAGCAATGGAAATCCAGTCAGATCTAAAGCTTGGCATTGTTATTTCTCAGCCAGAGTTTGTTTTGAAGTGAAAACTACAGAGAAATAAACTTGATCATGGGAAAACAACAAACTCGATTACATCTCAATCATTGAAAAAAACAAAGCCAACCCTAAGAAAATTCTTTGAATACTATTCTAATTTCCTATGATTACACTACTGTTACTGTCCTTGCAACACAGTCTTCCTGTGCTTAAAAAGCACAAATGTAAGACATGCAGTTTTCATTTGTATGAGGATGATATCAGAGTCCAAGGTAGTAGAAGAGAGATATAAAGTGAAAATACATCTTGTATATAAAGAAAATGTACATACATAACCATATCTAAACCACTGCTATTTATGCTGAAGTATATTATGAATACAAATTTTATACATGTAATAAATTTAATATACAATACACTATATATATAAAGCATAATAATATTTTCACATAATGAAAGGCCACTATATATAACATTTTTATATATTTGTTATTTTAATATAACACTTTTATGTGGCATATAGCATTATAATACATGAAATTTTAATATACGAAATAAAATGTATGTGACGTGTTATAGAAAGAAATAGCTTCTAAATAGTAACTTCTGTATGAAGTTAACTTCCAAAGTAAGCTGCTTGACATACAGAAAGTCTTGTTTTATTTTTCATAGATGTATTGTAAAGCTTTCTCTCCTGTAAGACTTTCTCTCCACACTCTTCCCCATAAAGGCCAGGAGGATGGGGGTGGGTAAGAGGTTAGACAGCAACATAGCTGGGGCAGCTGACCCAAACTGACCATCGGGAATCCCACACTGTACAACATCATGCCCAGCAATAAAAACTCAGAGAACGGAGGAGAAAGGGGAGATATTTAGGTTTATGGAGTTTCTCTTCCCAAACAACCATCACATGTGCTGAGGGCCTGCTTCCTAGGGAGCAGCTGGACGTTTGCTTGCTGATGCAAGGTAGTGAATGAATTCCTCTCTCTCTTTTATTTTTTTTTTCTTTTTAACATGTGCAGCTTTTGCTTTTCTTATTAAACTGCCATCTTAATCCACAAGTCTTTTCACCTTCCTTCTGGTTTTCTGCCTGTCTCCCAGGAGGGAGAGGAGAGCAAAAGTTAGGGTAGGTGTTTGGCTGCTGGACATGGTCAACCCATCACAACTTTAGTGCAAATGGATTTCAGGAAGGGAAGGCATTTTGCAAGACCAAAGCAGTATGTCATACTTCATTTTTTCACAATAGCATCTGTCTCTTTGAGAGTCTCCTAATGTAAAGTAGGAAATGAAAAGCACATGCATTTCTTTACCAAGCAGATATTTGCTGATGATATCCAAAGCCACTGAGCCTGTGGAATCTTCACCCTTGGAGATATTCAAAAGTCAGTTCAGGACATGGCCCTGAGTAACTTGATTTAGCTTTGAAATTGGCCCTGCATTGAATAGGGCTTGGATCACATGAACTCCAGTAGTTGCCTTTTACCTGAATTATTCTACAGTTCTGGGATCTTTGCTTCTTTCATTGCTGTATTTTAAAAAGCTATTTTCAGCTTTTCTGCTGAATGGGTTTTATATACAGGTAATTTTCATGACAAGCCAAGGTGTCTGCATTCAGGAGTTGGGCTACTTGCTCTTTCCCTGTCTTTCCTAGTATTTTCTTTTTCTGCCAACAAAGAAACTATTAATCAGAAGTAACATAAATAAACACACATAAGTGGATGAAAAGGTAGGGCTCAGAGCAAAGGCTGCCCTACTTCCAAACTACTCTTCTCAATTTGAAAACAAAAAACAAAAAACAAACAAAAAATCCCCAACAAACTCAGTAAGCAATATTTTAATAAAGTTTGACTATTTATTACATGCACAGATATGCAAACATGTGGACCTGCTTTAGTTCTCTGAGGAATTCAGTGAATCCAGAAGGCACTGAAGCCAGGAAGCGCAATTTCTAGTTGCAAAAAGATCTCCATAACACTCTAAGAAACAGACAAAACATGTGAAGAGTTTCCTCTGTTCAAGGCAGCCCTATTATTGATCTGTAGGCTGAATCTGACTTAAAAGAACTTTTCACCTCCTCCTCTGCCTGCAAGTGGGGAGATTTGAGACATGCCTTCCACTGCACCCTACACAGTCTACAATTTAAAGCCATCCTTTCCATCACCTAAGCACAGTTCCCACTGCTAAAAATGTAGGACCACCTTGACATGATCCCTGGCAGTGTCAGGACCATCTTTTCTGTGTCACTGTATCTTTTCAGAATATGCAGGATGTATCAGGGTATCATACTATGGATGATCTCTCTGCAACTTACCTGTCAATAATGGCACACATGTCAATGGTGACATTAGCAAAGCTTCCCAGCTGCCCTTGCTCCACTGCATGCAAATCCACCAGCTGATCATCCACGTGAATGAACTGCATGCATCCTTGAAAAGAGTGTTGAAGTAGTGAGTGGTCCGAGTCATTCATCTGTACAGGAAACCCTGCAGAGCACCAAAAAAAAGGAGCATTAATAACTTCATATACTATTACTTAAGCCAGGCTTTTTTCATAGGAAAAGAGAGATGTTTTGTAGATGAGGGAAAAAAAAAAGGGCAATAAGTAGAGGACAGAAACAAACAGCTGTGGCTTGAGGACAGGTGATGCCTAATTTGGCACCTATTAATAAAAAAACCCTCTCAAGTTAAACATAAGTCTTTCCCAAAATATAATGAAGTCACATTTTAACTGAAAGGTTTTGCCAGAATATTCATGTAATCAAGAATGTTTTTTAAGGTTTTCTGAAACAACCTTGCCTATCATCCATATTTACTCTTGGTAGCTCCTAAATTTCCCCAACTCACTTAGTAAACCTTTACTTCAGAGTTCATTGGTTGTGGCACAGAATTAATCAGGGATGCTGTAGTAATTAAGCAGTGACAAAGATAAAAGTTAGCTCTGAGGGGTATTTTAAGGAGTTGGGCAAAGGTTTGCCTTGGGGTCATATCACCTTTGGAGTAAACCTGCTATGAGGAAGATAAATAAATCCCTCACACTAATATACATCCACTGGAGAAGGAAAGCTCCCAGGGATCTCCCAGATGCCTAACTAGTGCATAATAACCTCATTTTTATTTTGAACTGGCAGAAAAATCAAGTTGTTGGCAACATGATTTATGTTGTCTTCCCATCATGTGCATTGAATAGTGACTTAGCTGATGAAAAGGAGACATGGCTTTTGGAAATCTATCTCTAGCTTTTTTTAACTTCTTCTTTCCAGTGACTGATAAAACTGTTAAAGGCTTTACACACAACAGTACAGAGACAAAAGTCCAGTTAATTCTCTGTTTGGAGGATGGAAGCACAATATTTGCATGTTCCTAATAGGTGATTTCTCCAATTATCTTTAAGCAGTCACTCTTGCAGTATAACTGTCTGTTTTTTAAAACATCTCTAGAAGTACCCTATAACTGCTTCGAAACAAGAATCCCCAAACTAACACCAAGCACGCTGTCATTTAAATCTTCAGTGCATTAGCAGAGCTGTGCAGGAAACCTGTGTATCATCTTCCAGTTCAGAGCACTTCCAAAATTCATTTATTTTAAATATTAAATTCAAAGTTTCCAGCACTAGGATAAACTCTTAGCAACGTTCATGTAAACCTAGCAAAGCCAAAGAAACTGTGAGGCTGACTGGGTGTCAAGGCATTTCACTCATGCTGTTCTATAACAGATAGTTATGCAGCGATAATTTCAAAAGCAATCAGATAAGCCTTGTATATAAAACCTACACTGGTTTTGAACTACTAGTCTAATCCCCATTACTTTTGGTGCGACCTGAACACTTCAGATAATTCCAGTGATAATCATTTGAGCACCACTTCTGCCTGAAACATAAACCTCAAAATGACCTAGTACCTTATGGTTGTTAATTCAATTCACATGGCAACACCCTCTCCTTTCAGATTTCCATTATTGAGGCATGATTCACTTCCTCATCCTTCCCACAGTGAATGAAATTTTAAATAAATGAAGTTCTATAACCAAAGTTGACAGTAATGGTGTCACTACAAAGGCTCAATAATGAATGAACAATGTGGACAGTACTGTACTGATTTTCTTGTTGACAAGAAACTAAGAATGTTTACAAAATGCACATGAAGTGCAGTTTAGACGTTTAAAACAATGTTCATGCTTATGATTAAAAATGCATTTTAAAGTCAGGTAAACTGCTATCCTGTAATTTCTACATCTTTCTGACTTTTTCCATACAGAATCTGTATCCTACAATTTTATTTTTCACATTTTAAGGCTGCAAAGAGATGGATTATCCTGCAAAGGTCAGACATGGATTAAATCTGAATTTTCCTGCATTTGATAAAATTTCTATCCAGGACTTCATTCTGACTCATGAAATACAGAACAGTCAAAACTCTAAATCCAGCTCCTGATCCTATTTCAAACTTGCAAAAAAAATCAGGAAATCTATAGTTTTAATTAATGCTCTTTTCTATGTTAGAAGTCTCTTTAATAAATTAAAATTTTAAAAATCAAATTAATTATGATAAGTATAATGAAACACTTATGAAATTAAAAAAAAAAAAAGTCCTTTTCCAGTGTCAAGATCTATTATGTTTCTCTTCTAATCAGCTGAATAAAGTTCTGTCAAAGGCATTATAAGAAAGGAAGTTGAAGGAAGAATACATTCAGGTCCATGGTATAATAATGGAAGAACATAAGTCAGAACACGTCTTTAAACATCTGATATACTACTTGTTTCTGAGATCTGGCCTGAAATGAAAGAACAAAATACCGTATCAGGCTCTGAATGTACAATTTTATACTATTCAGTATCCCTATATTAACCACTCAGATTTTCTTTGAAATGTACTGCACATTTTATTGTAATGAGAAGACAATTTGTCTTCTCTGGCATTATAATTTTTTTTCCTTTTGTTTCATTTGTAAGTTAATGGTGGGCCAACGCTTGTAAAGACGTGGTACTTGATATTTTATTTTTTTAAAAGAAAAAATACCCTTCGTTAAAAACGGAAAAGTAACTGTTATCTTAGATGTCTAACTGGTAGTCTATATTGTCTTCAGCTAGTTGCGTGAGTAGATGAAGGATCTAGTAATCAATAGAAAAAGTGACTGATCTTAATTCTGACAGTGATTTATATTTGTAGGGTATTTCAAATATATACCCAGGATCCCTGCTGTGCAGAATTAGAGAAAGGAAACAAAACTTTTTATTGGTCAGGATAAATAGCAGCACATCCTCATTCAAGTACCAAGTAATTTTCAAATTTTCTATACACATCAGAGTTAAAAGATGTTTTTCTGAATCCATAGAATAAAACTCAAATTCAGTGCCTAACAATGTACTTAGATTGAAGATCAGCTGATTTTTCACATGATAATAAGTAGGAATAGACATTAAAAGAAAAGATCAATCCACTTACTGACCCAAATTTACTGTAGTATTTTATCCTTGTTTCAGTCAAACCGGAATGGGGCCCTTAGTGTGAAGTGGAAGATAGGCAATAACTTTGGAAAAGTAGAAAGTTCCTGCTTCAAAAATATGAAATAAACCAAAACAATTTCAGAAGAGAACACAAGTTAAAATAGATTGGGGTTTTTTTCATTTCATTGCATCTCTGTAAAACTACAGAAATGCTCAAAACCACACACATATACTTTCTAAGTATTTGAAGAAATACCAGACCATTAAAGGAGGTTTCAACAGAGTAATACCTCTTTTTTTAAACCCCAGTCTTTTCCAACCCTGTTGATTCTATGATCTCACAAGACTTGGCAGCACTTTCTACCAGGTGTGGTTCCTGATTTTTTTTTGTCTCTTCTGGAAATCTGATCTTGAGCCATACCCTTTTCTCTAAGAATATTTTATCACCAGCTGTCTGCTTATTTATTGGAACCAGTTCTGGAAAAGCACTGAGATTTTTCAGTCTCTCTGTATGCTGTCATTCCTTAACCATCAGTTAGATTTTGCTTTGGTGTACTGACACTTATTCAGTACCTAGCAGTTCTTGATGAGACTGAATTTTTTAAAAAATCTCTCTAGCTGAGATGCAAACAATACCAATACAGCACTACCAATATCCTTTGCCATGTGCCAGAGAAATTCTAGGGTTATGTGAACAAACCATAGACATAGGTTATGTAGAGCTTAAGAGGTTATCTGAACATGTAATTATACTGGTACTGTTGAGGGAAGAAACAGGCAGATATGAAAAAGTCCAAAAGATACTCAGATAAAATTTGAGCAACTGTCTGTGAACAGACTATCTTCACGCCTCAACACAAGTTTCATAAATACACTTTCATAAATACTCTTTTACAAGATCTTAAATGGCTAGGAATACAGCCTAGAAAAAAGGTAGAGGAATACAGTTGTGAAGGTCCTGACAAATGCAGAAACAAAACCCAGGCAGACTAACAGTACGTAGGAAAATTAGCAACAGCAAAAAGGGAAGGATGATACTATATTAAAATTGTGTCTTTTCACCAGCTTTGTTGAATCAATGCTCCTCTCAGAGTGCTGTGGAACTTAGTGTGAACAGCAGTGCACTTCTTAGGAAGAACGCTTTTGAGGCACTTTTCCAAATGTGTGGCCACAGAATTTGAAGTATTCAATTATAAAAGGGCCTTCCATTTATAGTTGGAAAATAGCATGTTTGTAACTCAGGCTTTCTGCATGCAAGGCAATGGTACCAGTTCAGGTGTTTGAAATGAATTGCAGTGGGCACTGAGGTATGTCTCACCTTTAACTATGACATATTTTTCCTTTTCCTTTATTTTTCCATGCCCAAAGTGCTCTTTTACTGTTTTGTGGTTTTTAATTGTTTTTCTTTTTTTTTTTTTTTTTCACCCTGAGGTAATTACAAATATAGTACCTCTCCTACTTTCAAAGTCCTATCCTGCAAAACATGCAGACCACGTCATTCCCAAATAGAGATACTGTCTGGTAGATTGTACCCAGCCTCATCTGGGAGGAAAGATGCTCCTAGAACCTCTGTTCTCAGAGCACATACTAACGTAACTTTTTTTTTTAAAAAATGCATGTACTAACTTGATTGCCACTGGAAGCAAATTTAACTAATTTAGCAGAACATAAGCATGATTTTCATTCATGAGAAATTATTTCAGTTTTAATAAATACCATAACACATGTCTTCAATGCCTATTTCTTTAAATAGCTAAACTTCACACACTAGTTAAAATAACACTGAAACATAAAAGAAATATTTTCTGATAATCTAAAAAGACTTCTGTATTTGGAAAAGAGACTACCTATTAGTATCCTTAGGTAAAAATATTTAATGTAAAAAGACTTGTTGCAAACCCAGCAGAATAATAATCTGTTTGAAAAATGCTCCTGCAGACTTACTAGTAATGATAGACAAACTCCATCAGTCAATTTGTTTTCAAAAGAACTGAATGAAACTTTACACATAAACCGCAAAATAATCTTTCTTTCTTCCTATAAGTGTAAATATCAAGTTCAATGACATGAAGCAGATTTTTTAAACACCTTATCTGTCTGTTCAAAAGTGCAGTAGGTGTAGCAGAAAAACCTCATCTAGTAGTGACCCAACATAAAGTCGATGAGAGGTTTTTTTAATAAAGAGTTACAGGACTTAACTGCGATAAACTGCCTTAGCCTTATTAACTCATCTCTTGAAACTGCTTTAAGATGCGTGATATTGATTGACTGACATCCAAATAAAAAGGTTATTTTCTTGAAAGAAAGTTTATTTTTTGCTTTCTTGGAAATACGCCCTGTAAAGTATGCAGGGAAAATAATGTTATTGATATACAGCATCCAAGATGGATTTCCTCTTACTGTAATGCTGAATGATTCCTACCAAAATGACTGAAGTAATTCAGTGTGTTGAGTCTACACAAAGAATATTACAGCTACCCAAATATAAAAAAAAAATCTTAAATTCAAAATTTGGGGTTCTTTTTTAGTGTTATATTTATACTCTTAAATTTTCTAAATAACCAGAGAAGTTATGGTGGATGAATTTGAAAATATTTATTTTGAATGGGAGCTCAACTGAAATCTGTAACAGGGATCAGGCAGTTACTTTTCATTGATATTGACACTGGCTTCATCAGTGATGCCTCAGAGAGTGTGAAAATAAAGACCAAAATTACAGTCATTTATGAAAAATCAAATTATTATAAAATCACAAAATGATTTCATCTAGAGGTGACCTCTGGAGGTGATTTGATCCAAATTCCTCTTCAGAGGCAGTCGAATTAGGGCAGGTTGCTTTAGGGATGTGTCCAGTCCAGTTCACTGTCTCTGAGACCGGGGATTTGAGAACCGATCTAGATAAACTGTTTCTGTGTTTGATCACCCTCATGGCTGTGAAACATTTCCATGTATCTAATCAGAATTTCTTGTGTTGTAACTTGTGTCTGTTGCCTTTTATTTTCTTATCGTATTCCTTCACGAAATGACTGGATCTATCTTCTCTGAACCCTTGGAACTTCAACTCCAGCTGAACTTTGATTTTCCCAGCTCCAGCTCTGAGCAGGGGGCAATTTCTCTTGGGTAACTCATCCCTGCTTCTGCCTGGTGTGTTGTTTCCTTTTTGCATTTGAAGTCACTGAGGTGTTCTCCTTTTCCTATAGTTATTGATAGCTTCTTTTGAACAATATAAATTATTTAAAGAGATCTGTTAAACTATGCATAAAGCTCAGAGCTGTATGAATGGCATTAACTTCCAGACATTTATATACATACACTGTTTATTGTTCATTGGGAAAGGACAAGAAAATCAATTATAATGTGAATTGCCCTGTTGTCCACTTCATCCATATAATGTTCTTAGCTGGCTGTTAAATTGGGGCTTCACAATAGTTTTGATAGTGCCTGACATTAAGAACATTCTTCTATTTAGGGGTTTTTACTACAAAGATGAAATTTTAAGCAGCATAATGCATTGGTAGTAAAAAGGAGTATAGAATGCATCTGAAGGAAGGTGCTGAGAGAGAAAGGGATGAAAGAAGATGGGGAAATCACATCTAATCTCAGTGTTCCCTACTGTTTCTGTTGCTCTTAGACTCTCAGTCATTAAACCAAAGTAATACTGATTTTGAGCCAATGAGGAAAAGAGGCAACAACTCAGCAATCACTGTTATTCAGATGGCAAAACAGGGATGTTAGTCTCCAGCCCTTTTCATTCCCTCTACTGTGTGGTGTTGTGGTTTAAGCTGAGATGGAAATAAAATTTAAAGATTTGCTTGGTTTGGAAAAGAGACTAAGATAAACAAGGATTTTCTCTGATTTTAGCTTGGAGCTTCTGAATTTCTTTAAAGTGAAAGATCAGGTTTCTGAATTTTGTATCTAAAGTGACCAAAACAACATGTGTATGAATCAAATGAGCACACAAGATAACAAAAAAAAGTCACTCAGCACCTCTTAGAAAACTAATAAAGATGTTTAGAGAATCTAAACTATTCTACTGACTTCATAGAGGGTTTTATGTGGCTAAAACTATAGATGTCACTCTATTTTGTCTTTTTAACTTAAATATTTTATAAGGAGGATTTTAAATGCAAGTGAAAAAATGTAAATGTACCATTTCAGGGATTCCTCACAAATAGAGAGACTTTTATTGCAGTCAGAGATCAGTGTGAAATGACAACAACCATATAACACTGCCTCATGCAGAAACACATATTTGCATTTCACTCTTCATTTTCTCAGCATCAGAAATCAATGTGCTCTGTACAGTACCAGACACAGTCAGGTCCTATTTCTATATGTCTACATTTAGCATATTTAGTTCCCATGCTGGCAATTTGCAGAAGTCAGCATTCACAAAACTGCATTTTTGGATTAGAAGGCATGGGGCACATTTTGTAAGCAGGAATATTTCGGTAAATTTTGATACTCACTGTAATACTCATTAGGGAAAAGAACTAATTTAAGACCAGTTCTAGTCTGGGAGACATTAATGGGAATATATGTATTCAATTTGCCTCCACATCTATGCATGACAGGAGCAAAAAGGAGAGAAAAAGTGAAGAGAGAAAGCAGAATATTGCTACTGCCAAGCAACTGCATCTACAACAATTAGCAAGTTTGAATGGGCAGTACATCCTAAAGAAATGCATCTTGGTAAGAAACCTGATTTACTAATCATTAATATTTAACCTTGAAATCCAAGGACACTTAAGCACAATTAATAGATGTTACCAGAACCCTATTTTTAAGACAATAAGGTTAGAGAAAGGCAGTAACTGATAGCACTTATAAGAACAGAAGTCAGAAATTTCTCGACCTGGACTCCAGTTCAGAATGATCAGATTGTACTGTTTGAATTACTTTGCTTTCTGCTATCCAAAGAACTATTACAGACACCTGATTTCTTTTAGAAGAGTCAACTGACAATTAAAAAGGAGTTAATTTCTTTTTAAAAAGTTAGGTTTACCTTAGAATTAAAGTACCTTCACTTAAACCATGAAGACAGTGAAGGCTTCTGTAATTCACAGGCATTCAGAGCTTCGTAAAAACTTGCAGACAAGACATACACACGTACATATACACAGAAGGGAAACTGCACTCAAAAAGTTCAGTTATTGTCATGGATCTTTCACATATCCATTTTACAGTAATGTCAAGATGGTTGTTCATAATTGGAAAATACAGAAAACATGTACAAAATTATAGCAGTGCCAGCCTTCAGGAAAGAGGAGAGAGGTTTGGCAGGATGAGTTTTTATGAGTCACATCAACTAGATTGCACCAAACTGATCTAATTGGCAACGATAAAAAGCAGCTACTTATTTTGAAAGACATTGAAGTCTATCAAATAAGGCATTACAGGGTAAATACTAGATAGCAATGGTCCCAAGTAAAACCCACAGCAATAAATAATAAATAAAATCATATACATGGAGAGGTACAACCTGCTTATTTCTAAGCTTACCACAGCTATCAAAGCTAATACTGATGACTTATAAGCAGAAACTGTTATTGCGTTATGCCACTACATTCTCAACTCACATTCTGAACTCACATTCTCACGAGTTAAGAAGACACATCATTCAGTTCTGTCTGTTAACAAATGAAACAAAAGACAGTTTTATGATGCACAAAGCAAGGAACTAGTGGCTGGAGACTGAAAGGTCAATTTTCCAAAGGCAGCAGAAAGTACATTATAAGAACTGTATAGTAGCTATCCAAGAGAAGAAAAACTTTGGAAAACAATATAATTATTTGAAAACTACAAACTTACCTAAATCAACTACCCTAATTTATAAATGTAGTTTTAACCATGTGTTCTGACAAACAGGTAACTATACCAAAACTTAAAAAGCTTTAGCTATCAAATTGACTAAAATATTGCCTTCTCATGTGACAGCAAAATCTGAATTGTATTTATAGACTTCAGGCGTTATCTTTTAGAGGAAAATTATCAGAGATGTTCCCTATGTGTTTTTCCAACTCTACTGCCTTCAAAAATATTTGTGAGACTGCAAAGATATAAGCAATGTTTATCTCCAAAATATTCAACCAAATTACTGAATATAGATTTCTATGCCAATATTGTCATCCAAAATATTATTCATATCCCTTTTTTTGACAAGGGCCCCTTTGTGAAGTTCACTACAACAAATGTACACCTAATGTACATATACACATATTCATTTTGTCCTGTCTCCCTTACACGCTCTATTTTCAGTAATGCAAGTAGATTAGAGAGAGAGAATATTTCCTTATCATTCAAGGAGGGAAACTCTGAACTTAACAGTCAGACAATGGGGTAAAGGGATTTACAGTGTTTTAAAATGGAGTTTGATAAATTAATGGAAGAAATTATATGACAGCTTAGTGTAAGTCTGGAGTTATAAATGAAGCTTGTGATATGAGATCTTTGGTGTGCAAATTTTTGATATTGTTAAGAGGAACTGGAAAAAGTGGATTGCTGTCTATTCATCATGTTTGTGCCATATTTCTATTGTGCTAATACAGTGCTTCAGGGCTTCTGTTGGTAACCTGCAAGGGCATATATGGGTTTAGACTCTTTTTTTTTTTTTTTTAATCCTTGATGTATCAGTAGACTTTGATGTATTTTCACCCTTTTGTGAAGCATTGAATTGCCACAGCAAGACTGAATCTGACACAAGGAAGGCTGGTGTTCCCAAAGGTTTAAAATTCTTGAGTGACTCCCCTTGACCCGCTCATTTAGCATGCTAACTGAAATGGCAGGGATCTCTGGAGTGGCTAAAGGTGTTCCTCTGTGGTTAAGAACCTTTTACCAGGATGCATAGGAAATTTCAAACCTAACAGTGGCTCCTGCAGTGACTGATGCTGCTTAGTGAGTTCTTCAATTCTTGTCCTGTGGTTCTAATAGTCAGAGGGTTTTGTTTTGTTTTGTTTTGTTTTTATTTCCCCTATGATCAAAAGTCAGGCTAAGGGTGCTGGGAATTTTTTGGGAATAAATGTGTGTATGTAGAGAAAAGGGTCCAAAATCTGTTTGCTTAAATATCTACTTCATGAATTGAGGGAAACAGAAGAAAGTGACCTTCAACCCTCTGTTTCTAAGCCATAACTGAGATACTTTGTTTCTAAACCATCATCTGAGAGTGCAGAGAATATTTAATAATGAATATACCTTTTAATAGTTTAAATTTTTTCCTTCCATTAAAAAAAACATAGCGTCTAGACTAAAAATATTCAAATTTAAGTTTCTGTGGAGAGATAACATATTTTAAATTCTTTTTAGTACAAGTAGCAAAGTGTGAGGAAGGTTCTAAAGGGGAATTTTAACACTGTAGATTTGTAGCTGCTTCTTGGCAACTTAAAAAAAGTAGGAAAATACACCTTACTAATGTTAGATTACTGTATTAGCAGTTCTTTGATAGAACAAAAAATGAAAAAATATGCAAAAAGTCTTATTTTAAATACATTTCTGTAATTACGTTTGATTACTTCTATTTCCAAATAACTACAGATTTTTTTTTCTAATTAACACTATGAATTTGACATTGGCACAGACTCTGTTGTCTTTTCTGCCCACTGAATGTGTAAAGAATGTCAATAGGATAACATGCACAACCAATCTGTTAATCACATTTCTAGATTGCTCTTTTTATTGGGTTCATTCCCTCAGGATTCTACAGTGCTACTACTCTAAAATTATATTGAAAATGTTGTAAAACATGCAGACTTCTGACTTGACACCAGTATTGAATTTTAAGACTGTATATTTAAAAATGTCATTTAAAATATTGTCTAATGATTTTGTCACAACATGAACAGTTAATTAAAATAATTACTCTGATGAAAATTGTAATGTTAGTCCCAGGATGGATAATATACCCTGCTTTATCCGGGTTGTTTTATTTCAATTTATTTCACGGGACACTGTTAGCAGGAATCACTGTGGGATGTCTGCTGACTGGCCCTTTCAAAAAATTACCACCCACTGTAGAAACCATGGTATGAATATTGTATCTGTACCTGTGTCCTTAGGCAGGTAAGACTTGATACATTTGGTATCTGGGATGTCTATTAGCAAGCATGGATATTGCTAAGATTAAAGCAAAACTTCTGGCCTTGCAGATGTTTTTTCCTCAACCTATTTTTTCCATAACCTTTCCAAGTTCTGTTCTGGCATTTTCTGCATAAGTAGTACTGGCAAATTTTACTGGCAAGGTGTGAGCATAGCTGCATTTAAGAGCATTTGCACATGCTCATTGGGTAGTAAATGCATCCCTAGTGTATCTTGTATCTCATTACTTGCCCGCTATTGCCCTAATTTGTGAAACTCGGTGTTCTTGGAACCAATTTGAGCAGCTCTTATCTGCTTTAGACATTCTGCTGGAAGTTTTATCTTCCAAGCTCTTTTTTTTGATAATTCATAATGATTTATCATGTTTGCATATTGGCATAAAGACCACTGTACCAAGGCAAATGAATGATCTGTAAAAAGGAAAAGAAAAAAGTATACTGACACTGCACCTGCAGTTACTGTTAATTGGCCTCCATGAACTTTAAAAGAGGAAGGTCAATTTACCGTGTGAGAATTTTCTTCTTTCTTCCATAAGTTAAAAGGCTTCTTGGGTTGACTTGTGATAACAGTTTGCACTAAACTTTGAAGAACTTTATATGGTAATAAGGACTGCTCCCTTATGGACTTCGGTAATGCAAATAGTAAATAATATAAGAATGTAAAGTAACAAGAATTTTAGAACAAGGTTGCTTCTCATATTCAAAATGCAAGGCTTTATTACAGACATTGTGGTAAGGATTTACCCTATGCAAAGAGGTACATGTCATTTTTGTTTTCAGATGAGATACTCTGTCACGAGACTCATGTCAAATCTAGAAACAGAAAGATTAAAAGGAATAAGCTTTGAGCTGAATGTACTTGACACTGTCTCATTAAATTTGGGAGAGTCTGAACTTTAGAAGTGCCTCTAGTTGTCCAGAAACACAGCTGTTTGATTGATATCATGCTACAAGTGGAGTTCCTAGCATATAAATGAATAGCCCTGACTGGAGATGAGGTCCTGAGCACATGAGAAAACAATCACCAAAGAATCATAGTCTCTTATTAAGGCATGCATAATGTGCTACCATATCCAAGTGACCTAAAAAGACTTTGCATGTAATAAAAAAGAAAAAGTAATAAAACCCTTTTCGCCACTGCTGTGAATTTCCTCTATTCAGATATACAGGATTTTCTCCCATTTCCATTATCATGTACTTATTCACCATTCTTTGAAGTCCCTATATGTGTGTTTAATCTTTTCCCCTTTTTGCAAATTCTGTTCTCCCAGTTTTCCACTCCATTTACTGCCACAGTCTTACTTTCTCCCCATCTGTATCCTTCTTTGTTGCTCTTTCAAACATCTCTTTTCCCTGGTTCACTGATACCTTTCCCTTCTGTTCAGCACTTCCTATTTTCTCTAATACCAACCTTTTTTTTTTCAGTTTCCTCATTCCTGAACAAATGTAAAAATAATCATATGGTCTCTAAGGTTACCAGCAGTAGATTCTCAAGAAAAAGAAGTACAAACAGAGCAAGGACAGGGTGATGCATCCGCTGGTGTACTTCCCTGAATTCCTTCAGTGTGCAATAAAGGGACAACTTGAACCAGTTTGCACACCTTACTTGTATTTAATATTTGTTGATGGACTTTTCTTCTGTGAAGGAACAGAATTGTTTTTGGAAGCCAGTTACGCTGATCTCATCTGGAGCAGTGTTTTGCATTTGAATATGCTTGCATTCATTTTAAACATGCTATTAATGGTTGGCGTGTGAGAAACATTGAATAGTCATTTCTTACGCACATTTTCCATGCCATTCATGACTGCATAAATAGACCACATCCTTCCTCATCCAAGAACAAGATGAGAAGCTTTTTCTGTTCTTGAGCTCTTCTCATACAGAAGTCTTGATCAGCTTTGTCACCCTTTTCATAACCCTTTTCTACTTCTACTGTATTTTTCTGAGATGAGCTGATCATATAAAAATGGGCACACCATTCAAAAGGCAAGGGGACAGAATTGATTTATATAATGGTACTAGCTTTTCATCCATAAATTATTTCTATACCTAATCAGATTCGTATTAATTTGCCTCCACTTCAGAAATCAGATTTATTCTCAGACCCTCCCTGTTATTCTTTAATAACACAGCTAACACGAGAGCTAAATAATCAGTTAATGTTTATTTTTCATATTTGACTGCCCTTAGAACTCTCTGGCAAGGGCTATCTGGTCCTGCCAATGTTTCTTCACTTAGGTATTCAAAATGTCTCCCTTCACTGCAGCAACTAGGTGTTGCTGGATGCCTTGGTTCCTCCTCGTTTTAACACAACCCTTCTGTTTGATGTATATCCCTGCTTCCATCTGTTCACATGTGATCTGACAGATCCTTGTACGAAATCTGAGTTCTGCTAGGACAGCTGCTATCTAAATCTCCTGAGTCCCAGGTATCTCCAGGCCAGAAATGCATCAGAATACATGAAAGTTTCTTGTTTTACCAATATTAATTTATTCCCTTTGATGATAAGAGAAGATACTCTCTGATTCCTTTACTATAAAAATACCCCACAAGAAACTATTTATCCAAAATTCAATGTACAGTTCAAAAGTTCTGTAAAATAATATTGGGTTGAGTTTAGTGTTTAAAATAGTGTTAATTTGTTTTTTAATGAGACAGCTTTTCAGTAGGCAAAACAGGTGGTGGACAAAATTGTGATGTTATATTTCAGCAGTATTTTTCATGTAAAGTCCAGGTCAAGCATGAGAAGGAAAAAAAGAAAACCACAGATAAATAAAACCTATTATGAATAAAGTTACTTAGCTTACTAAGGACCTACTTTAGCTTTTTTGTTATGCAAGTATTTATATCTTTTTAAAATTACCCCCAAACACCTATGATTTCCTTTTAGTCTCTCCCAAACTTGCACTCAGTAGAAGTGTCTTGGGTATTAATATTAATCTATAATGTGTGGTCAAAATCAAGAGCTCATTTTAGGGTTCAGTTCTTTTTCTACACTGAAGATGAGAGACTCAGATATTTAAATCAGAGCAAGAAACTAGATTTCTTTAATTTTAGTGCTGTGGGTGTTCATGATACAATCATGCTAGTAACAGAAGTTACCAAATAGCCTCCACTAAAAAACTGACTGATAGATAGATAGATAGACAGAGAGATAGATAGATAGATGGATAGATAGATAGATAGATAGATAGATAGATGGATAGATAGATAGATAGATAGATAGATAGATAGATAGATAGATAGATAGATGGATAGATGGAATCTCTACTAGTTTGAGTGGTTTTTTTGAGGAGGAAGATGTTAATTACTGAATTAACATTGAAAGTGTTAAGAAATCACTTCTCTCCCCCAGAAAATGCTAATGTTCAGATTAGTGCTAAAAGCCTCTTTTTTTCTTTTATGTTTTGAACTATTTAAAGTTATACATTCAAAAGTTTCTCTGTAAGTCAGGAGAACTCAGAATCAAGAAAAGTCGAGTTTCTAAAGACTCACAGTTATATACCAAACAGCAAGAAAGAGGAGGAGAATATAAGTGCAAGAGTCCTCTCAGGGCAAGCTGCTTGTGGTTTTGCAAGGAGTTACAGTATTATGTGAAATGATGACCTGCATGAAAGAAATGAGCATTTGATGGAGAACCGGTGAGCAAACAATCTATACAGAATTTATCCGTGTGCACTTGAGGGGGAGGGGGGAAAGGAAAGAAAGAATACAAGGTTTCTGTTAAGAGTTGAGAGAGGAAAAAACCAGTAAGCTCCAGCGAATGCCAAGGTGACTGTTCAGTTGCAATGCAAGATGTATGCTCTGTGCCACACGATGCACGTGCATCAGTGCTGGGCATCACAACTACCTTTCTGAACTGAAACTAGGAGGGAGACCCAAACAGCGGCTGAAGATTTCAAGTTAACAAAACCGACATGGTCAAGGATATCAATCTAGAAACAATTGGACCTAATTTTAATATTTCAAAAAGTAAGGTCATTAAAAATGGAAATTAAATGCCAACATCTGACACTTAAGTCAAAACTACATTACTACTATTTTCCCATACTACCCTTTGATATAGGTTCCACTAGTGTCTATAGCCATTAAAGGAAGAATCTTTAACTCAAGATCCTCCTGCAAATAGCTCCCTATTCCCTAAAAGCAGAGAAACATTTAGATATTACTGCAAATTCACAGCAATTTATTTCAAAGTCAGGTGAGAATAAACACTTAGTTCAATTATCATAAGAATATTGGGAAAATTTCATATTTCACTTTCTGTTTAACTGTGGGATCATTGCCTTTTAAATCTACATATTTTATACAAGGTATGCATATTGTATTTTATACAGTATGTGTTCAAGTTTGCTTTCAGTGAGCAAAGAAAAAGGCTTTGATGTTTATGCTACTTCAGTGGGACCAAAATGAGTGTGGCTTGAATTTTCATTTCCAATATAATTTGTAGACAAAATGCTTGTGTTGATGCCTAATCATACATTAGGAGGTACTTGAAGGTAGTCCTTTTTTCAGGTTGGACATCTCCAGTATTGACTGGGCAACATTTTGTTCTGTCATAATGGCTTATAAAAGGTTCTATAAAATGAGAACAAGCAAAACATAAACTGAGTCCACCATTCATAGTTACTAATTCATAACTGTAGGAAGCATCCAGGTTTAATAGTTACCTTAAATGTACTTCTTCACAAGCCTTTGATTCTGGAAGGCAGTTTACTAATGCAGGTATCTGCTGGGTGAGTCTGAGAATGGAAATCACTTTCAGACCCATTGACAGAGCTTAGTAGCAACGTGCCACTCAAAACTCCTAAACTTCACCATCATGGTGCTTTCTGTGGCCTTGAAATGTAGACAATTCTTTTAAATGCATTTTGACAAAGTTCCAAAGGAGTAAGAATTCCAGGAATTGTTACTAGTGGCAGTTCTGACCTTGATAGCGAGAGCAAGCAGTGGAAGGGGAAAATACCTAAAAATTATCCAACAGCATTTGACTTAATAAGAGGCTGGACCCAAGGCTTCAAATGATGAATTATGCAAGAATTTGAGCCACCACCTTATCTTTTATAAACATGTGCTTCCTGTCATTATTCTTGAATACAACAGGGAGATTTTTCTGAATATTATTTAATTGAATCTATAATGTTTTTTTCACAAGTTCTATTACTTTGAAAATTGAAAATCTGCAGAGAAATGCTTCTTTCTTTAGAAACAGAGGAGGGAATTGCTCTTGCAATGACCAAACCAAGCCACTCATTTGGTAGAATTATTTCGTATTCAAGTAATTGAAATGCAAAATCTAGAGATGTTACTGTGAATATGAGGTTTTCAGTGAAGTCTTTAAATTATCTTGCCAACAAAGATTTGCAGAGAAGCCAAAGCTTGAAGTCCTTTATTCAGCAAAGGTTTTACTGACTCTAAGGACCTAAGAAACAGGTTGACAGCAGTTTAATATCAACAATGCCTTTCTGGAAATACAGTGTGGTTTGATTTTGGAATGCTCTAAGGAGAGTGCAGTCAGACCACTTGGGCATCACTATTTGCATTTCACTATCATTACAGTATACATTCTGCAGCATCAGTGCAGGAATAAGCCACAAAATAAGATAAGTGGTGAAAAATGCAGTAGCAGCATTTCCTATTTTTAAAACCAAGGCCTACACTAGCTTTAGACCCATCATACTGTGTAAGTAAACTAGTAATCTCAAAAGTGATTTAACTTGAATTTGGCTCTGCTGTGAGCAGGGAGGACTGGATCACATGACCTCCAAAGTTCCCTTCCAACCAAATTCTTCTATGATTTTAAGCATGTCTTGAACTTGATAATACAAGTTCTGAACTGGGAATGCCTCAGAAGATGCAGATTCTGCTGATATAATCTAGCATAGTCTAGGGATCAATCAGCAATGACAAACAGTAAAGTGAAACTTGGAGCCTAACATTTGGCAGCGGAAGGAATACTGAATATTAGAATTTATTGTAAATTACCAAGAAATTCTAAAAATAAACATTATTATGCTATTATTTCTATCTCCTCTGAGGAACACTGCTTACTGAAATGTTTCTCGTTATAAGAGCCCACATATTCTTATTTATTATTTTTCAAGAATATTCATCTTTTACCTTTGCTCTTTTGGGAAACCTGCAGATGTCAGTTGCTTGATTCTGCTACTGTCAGTTATCAGGAATAGGGCCTTACTGCTCATTCAATCTCCAGTTTCACTAGTAAATAGCAACCAGGTGCAACTTCTGTGAGTGAAGCCTCAGAATGTGTTCCTTCTCATAAAATTCTTAGGCCCAAACTCCAGATTACTTTTGTGATAGCAGTGATGACAGAAAGACAGGAAAATTTTGCCTAGTCCTTCGTCTTTGCTGAAGAAATATACCACTGAAAACCAAACTTTAAAATGAATAATGACATTCTGACTGCATCAAGGATGAATTTGAAAAACTGGAAAATAAACTTCAACCACTTATCACCTTCTCTCTCTGACCACACTCACCTATTTATATATTCTATCCATATATTTTGATTTAGGTTTATTGTGTTCTGGGTGTTTAATCACATACGTACACACCAAGACTAAATTTGTTGCTAGTGGAACAATCATACACTAGATTTGAAGCAAAATCCAGTTTTCTGTATTTGAAGTTAAATTTCTTCAGTTGAGTAATACATAACAGCATTCCTTGCTACTGTTTGCATTATTGTATTACAAGGAGTTTGACAACAATATCCTATTACCAAAGTAGGATGTTAATTTACTCTTAACTCCCTAGAGAGAAATCAAAATCCTACTTCAATATGGTCTTTCTGCCTCCTTTGTTTTCCATCATATGCTAAACATGAATTGAAGTCACCAAACCTTGGATTTCAATCTCAAAGAACGTATGGACACATTTACATTGTATTTTCACACAGAGGATCCCTCTGTCATTTTGGAAGTTATATTTATAGGCCAAGGAATCTAACTGAAAGCATTACTCTCCCAGAGACATGGGTGCACAAAGCATTCTGTGCATGTGCTGTTGTTTTCAGCTGCTGCAAATCTGTAATACTGGGTCAAACACTGAGTGACTTCTTTGCAAGTGATTATTATTTGATCAAACTAAAGCAGATACAGAATTAGACATTAATAACCAGCAGAACTGTATTATAAAATCCTCAAAATCCCACTGTTTTGTAGTCCACTGTCATTATTTTGTCAGGAAATATTTTGTCAGCTAAGAGATACCAACCATTAGCAAGCAGTTCAAAACTGTTCCAATTTTTTTACTATTTTACTTGGTCTTGGCACTACAGTTCATTACTAAGTGAACAACAAACAAAGAAACAATCTGTTCTCTTCACAGGGACTCCAGCTAGCACTGTGTTAACATTTCCAGCAAAATTCAAAACCACGAGGCTGTATCTGTGGGTTTCATTATAAACTCTGTCCACGTCCAGTTCCCTCTAAAGCATGCCCAAGATCAATATTTTGCCAACAGAAATGTATTTAATGGTTTTACTTCAACCTCATGTAAACCCTCTGGTATTGGTTAGAAGCAGACAGAACAACATTTTTGGAACTCTGAGAAAACACACATGAATCAGCTTTCTAGGTTAGATTTTGGCCAGACTTAAAGTAGTTCAATGAGTCCAGATAAGCTTTGGGATTGTCAAGCATTTATTCAAACTTCCAGAATCTTACCATCAATAACTTTAATGATAACGATCATTTAAAAAGCCATAATCCATGGTCTTTCAGTCGACAGAAAAATCATGAGATATTTAGGCTGATATGCCTAGAGCTCTTACACTTTTTCTGGAAAATCAGCATGACTGGGCGCCCATTGGAATTGCCTGTGCAATAATGCATGTGAAATGGGAAATAAACATCAGGAATTTGAGGTGAATACATAATTGCAGGGCTACAATCTCATGGGGATCACAGAACCTTGGTGGGATATCTTATACAACTGGAATGCTACAGTGGACAGATACAAAGTCTTTAAGAAGTCCATGTCCGGAGAGCAAGGAGGCTTGGTCAGTTATCTTAGCCCTGTCCCCAGTCATCTTTAAAAGGTCACGGAGAGCAGGAGAGGTTCCTGAGAAAAACATTAAGGATCCCGCACACACAAGGGATCCATTAAGAATCCCAAACACTCACAAGGGTCATCAAGTCCAACTCCTGGCCCTTCATAGGACCATCCCCAAGAGTCAACACATGTGCCTGAGAGTAACCTGCCAACATTTCTTGAACTCTGTCAGGCTTGGTGCTGCGACCACTTCCCTGGGGAGCCTGTTCCGGTGCCCAACCACCCTCTGGGTAAAGAAACTTATTCTAATATCCAACCTAAACCTCTTCTGACACAACATCAGGCCATTCCCTTGGGTCCTGTTACTGGCCACCACAAAGAAAGAGATCAGTGCCTGCCCCTCTTCCCCTCATGAGGAAGTTGTAACTGCAATGAAGTTCTTGCAGGAAGGGCAAGAAGGAGGAACTAAGGAACGACAGGCTAGTCAACCTCAACTTAATCCCTCAGAAGGTGCTGGAGCAGGCAACTCAATAGTCATACAATTGTATATCATGATGGTGTTTATCTCTAATAATGGATTTTATGTGAATTAAAAGTATCCAAAAGATACTTTTGCAAAATTTTAAAAATATTAAGCTGATTCAGTATTCCAGTGTAGTGAGCTGGTTGCCCTTAAGCCCTGCTGAAAAGGGACATAAAACCCTCAAGGATTTTTCTTAAATTTCCTTGTATACAAAACTACATAAGGTGAATTTATGTTTAAAATAGTATGACTGAAAAATCTTCAGCTGATATAATTTGACCTAAAAAATTGACTTTCTAATTTTCTAATCTAAAGATGATCTAAGTGTCAAAGTTCAAACAAACAAAGGTTAGACACAATTCTAGAGCCAGTTTGGCTGCAGAATTTTCCTTACTTTAAGTGACATATACTAAATTGTTTGCAGATCAGAGGTTTACCTTCAAGTGAAGATCAGAATAACTTACTGCAGCCTTCAGAACTTCTTTAAGGAAATAACCCAGAAAAGGAAGATTTTAGATTACCTTCAGATAGGGACTTTGCTCTACACTAGAAAAATACTGAACTAGAATTACTGTTCTACTGCAATGGAGGCACATAACTATACTATCCTAACTGAGCTCTTGGTTTTCTTATATTTCCTTTTTTATTTTTACACATTAATTGAAGCCAAACTGATTGGTTAGGGATTGAAGACTGTTATTCAATCAGTTATATGATCCTTTTATGGATTTTATCAATACAAATTAAACATTATTCTTTTATTTTTAGTTTTATACACAACAGGATTTCCAGTTGCTTTTCCACACATTATTGGAGTGCTAAATAACTGCTTTGAAGACAGTTTAATTTATTTCTATTTTCTGTTAATAAATTTAAATGAAACATGTCGTTCTCTCAACTTGAGTATTAGGTTTTCTTATTCCTCAAATGGCAGCATATACTTCTTCACTCAGACTTGTATTGTGCAAGTAGTTCCTGACTTTTACACTGTTCAGAATTTGGTTACTCAGTGAATTACAGAAAAGCACAATTGTTGTGATGGCATCTTTTCCAACTAAGGCCTCTGCAGAGATGCCAGTGTAACAAATGTATTTAATAACATTTGTAGGTTTAGCAATGTTGACTCACATTTCAATACAAAATACTGTGTATAGTTTGTCCTTGAACTCTAAATGTCATAACACTCACTTATAGGAATGTGCTACAAGCCAACTGAAACAACTGAAACAATTGAAAGAACAGGCTACTGTGCATTCAAAACAAACTATTAAATTCAAAAAACCCCTATATTGCTGCATGAGAGTTAGCCAAGAATGTTATGCTTTTCTAAAATCAAAATAAATACAAGTGATCCTGATGCTTTTATCTGTTAGACAGATATTGAAGTCTTGTTCTTCACCTAGAATTACAGAATTCACATAAAAGGACAGAATAAAGACCCTTTCTGGTAAGAGAAGAGAGGGAAAACGAAGTGAAACTAAAGGAAGTGAATACCTTTGCTGAGAAAAGCAGAAAAGAATAGAACCCTCTTTCCTCTGGTTATGTTCAAGGTTAATTTTTTAAATACCTCTGACAGGGCATTTAACAAGAAATATAAAAAAAATTTACAACACAAATAACTAGACTCCTTTTAATCATTCATTTTCAAACAGCTTTCTGAATTAAAATAAAAGAAAAATCATTGCCAAGAAACCCAGATCCCACATGCAGAGATTTAACTAATGAGTCCTCGAGTCCTTATATCCAGAGACCCATGGTATCACAGCTGGGGTAAGGCCACACAGCCGATTTAAACTTTGCAATGGAAAGTAATTTAAACAGGCAGTTGAAAAATAGAGTTATGTACTGATTATCAACATTATGAGCCTCCATATATCAGTGGGCAGTCTGATGGGATAGGTTAACATAAGCAAGTCTTAACAGTCAGAAGGCTGGCCAGAACAACACACAGTAATCAGCAATCCATAAGGAATCCATAAGAGACATAGACATCTAGGGATTCAGATACTTAGTTATATATTTACTTACTTTTGTCACCATTAATTGAGGGGTTTATTTTATTTTAAAATTATTCACCAAATGATTAGCGAATAAGTAGTTAATCACATATTAAAAAAAAAAAATAGCCAGCTACTCCTAAGTACTTGTGTAGTAACATCTGAACACTTTGCCACACCGAATTTAGCCAGACTTTTACCTGTTATAAATGGATTTTTTTGAAATGCGTGCTAGTGTATTTCTGGCTTTCTGTCTGGGGACAATAAAAGTCTTAATTTCTCTCATCAAGGACGTTATTCAGAGAGAGAAATCTATTTTGCACACTTTGGAAATGCTTATCACATCTCCAAAAGGCACTAATGGAGATAATTTTCTCAGTTTATTATTTTGTGCTCCTGTAGATAGTGGTCTGCACAGGGAACTACATTAACTGTGACCCAAATTATTTTGGAGGTAACTACAAATACTTACAAATTCACAAGTGATTCAATTTCTGTCAGGAAACTACCTCATATGATTTAATGATATTGTTGTACCCTGTTTTTGTATTTAAAATAAAATGGAGAAAAGTGTGATTTCTCCAAATTAATTTTCCAATATGAGGAAAACAATTACTACATACGCCATATAATAATTTGCTCATTCTTCATTACTAAGCTTTCTTTCATTAAGAAGTACTTGCATTTGCATATATTTTCTACTCACTTGGACTAATTTTAAAGCTGGGAATCCAAGGATTTTATTTTGCCATCAAAATACGCACTAAGAAACAGTTTTAAGAGCAGAAAACTGTTGTGTACACATCAAAGTGTCTCTGTTCAGCCTGCATCTACTGTCTTTCCCACACAGCAAAACTGGGAAGCTGACATG
The DNA here is from genome assembly GCA_035584735.1 of Pseudotriccus pelzelni. Taxonomy (NCBI): domain Eukaryota; kingdom Metazoa; phylum Chordata; class Aves; order Passeriformes; family Tyrannidae; genus Pseudotriccus; species Pseudotriccus pelzelni. Next base: position 53,555,969 of record JAWMRA010000078.1, on the reverse strand, counting down.
AGAATACACATGCCATTTGCTTATTTATGATTCTATGAGCAGAGGAGGACAACAGTCGGAGCAGAACAGTACTAAGAGAATTTTTTTTACAGAAGAGTATTTTGCATCTGGTACCTAAAGCCAATAGGCATCTCCAATAGCGTGACAAATGCAGGACGTTGAATGCAGGGACACTGCAAAGAATTAAATTGGTATCTGCTGTATGTTAGAGGGTTCCAAAAGAATGGTTGTAACCATCCTTGTGCTGAGCTTGTCCGAGTCTAAGGTGGGTAAATCGGGTAAACGGGCCTGACAGACATCCTTCCCCAGAAATCCTTCAAGGACATTTTTGTGTGAGAAACCATCAAAACTAGTTCGGAGGTTCAAAGAGATGGCCCTTCTCTGGAGTCACGGAAGCATACTCAGAGACACAGAGATAGTCTACGCTGCAATTACTGCTATAAAAAAATCTAGCTCCTGTGACAGTACCAGCCAAACTACAACAACGTAGAAGTCAGGTGCCTTTAGAAGTAAGTCTCCCCACTGCCTTTTTCTCTTACATAAACAAGAAAATGCTTAGACCACACCGAGCTCAGTGCTGACCCAGGTAGGTTACCGTTAGTACCCCAGCCTGACTACTTCTAGGGTAGCTCATCTGCTGCTATGCTAAAACAGAAGCAGCAACCTTACACAGCATAAAAGCTGGGCAAATATGTGTGTCAATCCTAACCCCATGTAGCTGATGGCTAATACCTTGCCAGACAGTGTGGAAGCAGGTTTCTTACTCTTTTCTTATGATTCCTCTGTAGTACTTTTGTCCTAAGAAAGGGATGTGAAGCTAAAGGTGACATGGCAGGATCAAAGGAAAATAGCTTGTGTTTCTTCAGACTACGTATAGATATCCTGTGGAAATCATGGTGCGGGTAAAAAAAAGTGACTACATAAATGTTAGTTACACTTAAGTCTCAAACTGTTGCCTGTAATCCCCAAAGGCTGTTGAAGTATAAAGGCCTCCCATATAAGGAGAACTATGCAGGGAGATAGGCAATAAGATATTAGTTAAGTATCAGAGACTACAGAATTCTGGAGTGTCCTTGTTCAGTCCAATCTAATTATTTTATTCCTGGAGGCTGTAGCCTTCACAAATGAACAGAAAAGCTCAAGTAGCTGGCAGACTCCAAAGCAGTACATAGCCATTGTGCCACACCATACTGAACATCCAAGGCCAACTGGGAAAACAGAAACAAGGCTCTACAGGATCACACACTGATGAAGCAGAAAACAAAAACTGTGATACCTGGACCATGTTTACTGATTTTTGTTTGGTTTTTTCCCTGGAAAAAAAAGCCCTGGAGGAATACCAAGACAACAGTCCCTGTCTTTATGTAGCATGACTTTTACAGCAGCTGTTCCCTCAGAATGGTGCATTCTCTCTCTACCTTCTGTATTTCCATAAGTATACAAAATCCACAGTGTTTGACATGCTGCTTATTTAGATATAAACATATTTTTAGAACTTTAAGTCATTTGGCCTAATCTCCTATTTATTTGGGACTTTCTCACTTGGTTAAGTGCCATATGCCAGATGGTATGATCAGGACCCTTAAATTTCATTCATATGTTTTAAGTAGAGTCTATCACATGCAATTTAGGTTATGAAATACTTGACATCCTTAAATCTTGACAATATTGGCAATATTAGCTATTCCCAGAAAACATAAACAATGGAGACATGTTTATTTTTCTTTTGTCAGACTTTCCTCTCAGTCATATAAAACACTTCAAACTGGAGTTTTTGATGTGCCAGAAATGAATCATGACAGAGCCCATATATTAGATTCTCTCTAGAAGGAAATAACTGTCCACTGTAATCTTACAAAAAAAGACTGAAAGTATGTTTAAAATCTTATTAAACCCAATTAATTTATTGATAGAAAATATGAGCTTCTTTTTAAAATACTGAAAATGCACTTGATATTGCCACTTCTGTTAGGGATAACAAGAAGTGCTTCTACAAATACAACAATAGCAAAAGGAGGGACAAGAAAAACCTCAATTCTTTGTTAGACGTGGGGGAAAACATAGCCACCAAAGATGAGGAAAAGGCCTTGAGGTAGTTAATGCCTTCTTTGCCTTAGTTTTCAACAGTAAGAGAGGTTGTCCTCAGGACAACTGGCCTCTGAAGCTGGTAGACAAGAGGCAGGAAGCCGAATAGCCCCCCTGTAATCCAGGAGAAAACAGTTAACTACCTGCTGAGCCACTTGGATCCTCACAAATCTATGGGACCGGATGGGATCCATCTTAAGATGATGAGGGAGCTGGGGGAAGAGCTCACCAAGCCGCTCTCCATCATTTACCAGCAGTCCTGGATCACCGGTACTGCAAGGCTGCTAAAATGTCTCCCCACAACCTTCTCTTCTCCAAGCTGAACAACCTCAACACTTTACTATTTCATCAATCTTGAATGATGAAATGAAATTCTTCTTCGTTAGTTTTTGCATGACTTCACTGCCTAGAATGTGAAAGTACTGAAAGCAAACTTTGTGGTCTTGTTATTCACTCAAGTTTTCAATTTATTTCTTTTCACCAAACATATAAAGATTCTCAGTACAGAACTCTGTTGAGACTTCACCAGTAATCTCCTTCCACCATAGCAATTCCTGCCATTCCACATATTCCATGTCTCCCCTGCTACCTGCACAAGGCAGGTACATTAGTACTTATTGCCTTGTAAGCAATGCTGAGAGCATCTGTGACACACAGAATGGCATGCACTATGCCTGCTGCTGTGTCCATCAGAACACACCAGAGGTGGGCAGCATCCTGTTAAACAGTAAATACTATTCCTATTATTAATAGTAATAAATTAGTGCTTGTTAGCAGCAAATTCACAGAATAGAAATAGCTTAAAGAACGTATCGAGAACTCAGACTAACACTTGCACATTCTATTAAAGATCCCCTTGTCCCCAGAAAATTAAAAAATAAATAAAGCACAACCAACATCACTGGGAAAGTCAGAAACACAGGCACAAAGCAGCATGATGAAGATTTTGCTGCATAGCCAGCAAATGAAAAATATCTGTTCATTCAGTCTGTAAAGCCTTCAGCTAGGCCACCCAATCTTCTATATATCAGCTGTCTGATGCCTACGGAGTTGAGAATTAATGGACATCCTGGCTAACTCACCAATGTCACTAGATATCTTGAATATCTAAGAAACTGTGCTGGCATTCTATTTCTGCATCTTGTAACGTGACTATTAAAACTCTTACATTCAATGGTGGGGGTGGGGGAGAGAGGTAGGAAAAAAGAGAACAGAAGGGTCTGGTTTTTTTCCCTGCTTGTTTAGCCTGCCACTTGGGATCAGCAGAGATGAAGACTGCCAGCTGTGGATTTTTCTTTTGCTGCTCTATTCAGAGCTAAAATGGGTATTTTCGCACAGAAAACTTCCACAGGCAGCATATGCTGTACTAAACGTTTTGAGCATTTTGATCCCTAGATGTACATATTGTCACTCCCAGGTACGAGCAATATCATTTAACACCTCGTGATGTTAGAGAAGATAATCCACACAGCAATAAAGGTGATAGACTAAAATGAAAGTAAGACAGTGCAATTCACCAAACTTTACGCAGGACTGCATCTGGTATCATGAAAAGCTAGTAAATGCATTAACAAAAAGATTTTCCTCTTCAAACTTTTGCAAAATATAAGTGCAAATTCCACCTGGTTTCTCCTTGTTTTCGATTCCAAAAAATGCTATTGTTCCAACTCTAACATCGAAAGCATAATCATATAAGTTCAGTTAACATCCTCTCTTACTTGCATTACATTTTAGGCCTATCCAGGTTTGTAAGGGACAAGATGCTTATATATAAAATTCGACAAGTTAATTTACACTGCACTGTATGAGTAGCTTTATTTAGGCTCCTGTTTGCATATGTCTACATACAGGACTTCTTAAAGAAAACTACTTTCTCAGAGAGAAATTCCTAGAGATGGTTGAGTTTCATCTCATCCTACCCACGAAAATCCTTGAAAAACTATATACTAACAATATCTCTTCAGTGAAAAGGATCTGTGTTGAGGAAATCCAGAAGGCTTGAAATTAAACTGAGTGCTGTTCTCTTAATGAAAGGTTTTAATGAAAATGAGCTAGGTAAAAATGGTTTGGGGTTTTCTGAAATACTTCACATGGCTGAATACACCAAAGATGCTCAGCAGTTAAACCTTCTAAAGGCATAATTACTGAGACAATCAAAGTAACAAAGCCACCAGATCAGAGCTGTTCGTATCATTTTTACATCTGCTCTGGCATAAGAGTACTTGCCCTTTAAAGCACTAGATTTTTAAGTATTACTCTCTTCAGCCATTGAATGAGTAATAAAAATTAGTAACTTGATACCATTGAAAACCATATAATTTTAGCCACTGTATTTTCAGCATTGGTGATATAACTTTTCTTTTAAAAAAGTCGGTGTATCTGTATCATGTCTGTGAGACATCTGATTAGAGACAAGTAGGATCTTTCTTATTTTAGCTGTACTCCAAATTTTGGTTCTTTTGCTTAGTAACAAAAACTGAGCAAAACAGACCTATTATAAATGTCCTGCTAGGTATTGCAGTAAAAATGTCAAAATGCCTTCACAGAAAGTTGGAAAGCTGTCATGACTACTGAAAACCTACTGTGTAGATTATAAGAAAGTAGAAAGTGTGCTCAGGGAAGAAGAATCTGTAAATATATTTCTTTTATGCAAATGCAGAGTAATGAAGCTAAACTTCATGTATGCACAAGTATGTATAGCTAATTTCTTAATTTAACTCTTGAATAAAACTAACATAGATTGACTATTTGTCATGTCACCTTCCAGATGCTACTTGAATTTATTCCTGATATAAGGTTATTGCCTTCAGCAAAAATAAACATTCATTTGGGACATTAGTAGTAAATCTGTAAATGAAGAAATGTCAAGGTAAATCAGCAGAATTTCTATTCACTTCAGATGATACAAAACCACTTTCAATATATACAAAGATATTGTCTACAAGCTTCCTTCCACTGAAGACTGAAGGCTGCTTATAGAGTTCTAAAATATATAAAAGAGAGACATATCTTGAGGAAAAGCTTTTAAAAACACATGGACAGGATCTGTAAGGCAGATGTACATGGGAGGGCACTATAGGTTCCTTAAATGCAGTTGTAAACACATTTGACTGGTCTAATTTGACAGGACAGCCATAGCCTAAGAGGCGTCTTTATCCAGAAAAGTAAGGAGCAAACAAAATCAAAAAAACTTTCAATTATAAGAGCAGAGTAACATATTCTGAGAACTTAGTGCTTTCTTCATACTTCCTACACCACTCACAAAGTTATTGGAAATTTTCCCTTTGTGTTCAACTGCTTACACAATTTTAAAGCAGATTAAAACTATCACTACAAAAAATAATTAGAAACGCAGGAATTTCACTTAGAGAGTAAAGTAGGTAAAGTTGAGCAGTAATTTTACCAGACTGTTTTATTCCTGCAGAATTCATCACAACTATGCCAAGCTGGTGGTACAGTTCTTACTTCTGTGATGCATGTTGTGGCTAATTCAACCATCTACTCCTGCTTCACATTGACATATGGACACTGAGCAAAATTATACCAAAACTGGAACTTAAGAGAAGAGAAGCCTAAACTCTTTGAGATGATCTCTGCACATCTGGCTGCCTGCCATGCAGCTTAGACTGATGCAGCCCAAGAGCAGGGCTCAGCAGAGCACTGCATCCCTTTCATTACATGTCAAAGATTGGAGCTTCTGCCGCTTTGTCTGTTCCAGAGATGACAGCATGGCCCCAAAACTACAATGGCTGGGGGCAACTGCTGGGTGAAAGAGAAAGTGGACACGCACATTATGAAAGAAATTTCTTTTTATTTCCTATTGCTTGCTGAAAGGAACAGGGCATTGTGTTTCCATATGATCATTCCCAGAATTTGCAGAAGTTTATGAAAGGCAGGACAGTGACAAGCCAAACAACATTCTCTTTATAACATGGAAATATTTTGCTGCATGCCAGTAGGTTGCATTTTTAAGCCTTTTTGTTACATGAGATGAACCATCAGTTCTCTGAAGTGTCTCCATGTATTCCTAGTTTTAGTGCATGGCAAACAATGAACAGTTGGTCAATAATACCAAAATGCCTATGTCAAACTGTGCAGCTGGCATAAGTGCATATTGTGGAGCCGAATGTCCTTTTTTTTTTTTTTTTTTGGAAGTATATATGAGATCCAAGAAACAATTCACAGGTTTCTGGTAGCTGAACACATCTAGCATGGGCTGTGAAAGGTGCACTCATTTTACCTATGTAGGCTGTAGGCACCTTTGGAAAAGAAACATTGCTGTGCTCATAAACATGTTTGTTTGCAAAACATGATCCAATTTTAAAGGCTTTCAATGCTGCTGCTTGACATTTAGACCTTTTCCCAAAAGAGACATGTGGTTGAGATTATTTTCCATATATCTTAGGTTTGTTCAAAAGAAAGGCTAACATTCACGAGCTAAGGAAACATTAGACCAAGGTCCCAGTTGAGATCAAACCAGAAGAAAGAAATGCGTTAACCACTTCACAAAAACCTTTTCATAATTCCAACTAAAGACAGCCTTTTGCATGACTAACCTTTGATAAGCCAGGAGAGATATGACAAGCACCTTTACTGCAATATATTCTCAATGATTTCAAATGAAGTAAACACCCTGGAACAGACTGATAAGAGCCTGAAGCCTGGTTTATGTTATTGTTAGCTACCCTTAGGGAGAACCTTTTTCACACACAGTCACAGCCCAGGGAATCTGATCTGTTCCTGGAGTTTTATATAGTATCTTCCGCTTTTTTCAGGGAAGGAAACTTCTAATGTACTGAAACAGAGTAGTGTCAGAGCACAAAGATGGTGTGCCAAGAGAAATGAAATAAAAACAATTACAGATAATGTAAACGGAGACTTAATCTAATCAAATTCAAATTAAACAGGTAGCAAATTTAGGAATAATTCCTTTTACTGATCAAATATATTTGAAGTTTCTCATGTCATTCTCTACCATGAGGCTGCCTGGAGCAGCATGCTTCACATCTGCTTTTGCATCCCTAGTTTCTGAGAAGTAGGAGATGGGACAAAAGCAAACATGCTAGGACCACCATTGTGAAAATGTTCTATCAACCTTAACTCAAGAAACTGAAGAGCCCACTCAGTAAAGAGCAATGATTAATTTAGTATTTCAGAGCACTGCACTTCCAAATTCTGAATAACAGAAGACATTAACAACAGTTTTGAGAATCATGGATGTCTGATTTTTCCTGGTTTGGATAACAATATTGACGATTTTCAAGAAAATTAACTGCAAAAGAAAAAATTAGATAATGTTCTCAACAGAACACACAGGAAAGGGAAAAGAGTTAAGCTCACAAAGAAACTAAGAACAGAGAACAGGGTAAAACACAAGCTGTAAAGGTGCAGCAGAAGATGAGCACTTTGATAGCTGCAGGACCCCAACTCTATTTCTTACTTGGTTGGATGCTAGACTGGAGTTTTTCTTCCTTATTTTGTTAAAAGTTGAGCTCTCATCCATCTTCTCTGGACTATTTAATAATGTGAGAATGAACCTTCTCATCCTCACTAGTATCACAACTTTTATTTCATCACCTTTCTTCTTCAGGGCCAGAACAACTTTCCCTGATTTGATTTACTAGAGCTATAGACTAGTTTTGCCCATGCTGATTCAGCAAGAAATCAATAGACTAATGCACCTGCATCTTAATGAATCATCTAGTTAGCTGCTTCCTCAAAATGCAATTAGTTAATTAAATATAACCTTTCCAGAAAGAGTAAGTGATGGCAAATTGGCTTTGCCAAGAGAATTTTTGTTTTGACCAAAACCCACTGTTTTTTATTCCACATGTATTTCCCATTAAGTAGCTATTGCTCATCTACTGAAGACATGAATACCAGGCCATGTAAGGATGGTTGATTATTGCGTGCCTAATTAAAGAGCCCAAGCAGGCAGGCCAAGGGATTTCAATGGACCTACGTTTACATCTCATGGCTATTACAGGAGGATGAAGAATTTAAAGTGGCTTTTCAGGAATTTATAAAACTGGTGTTATTTTTCTAACTATTGAGAATTGTACGAACTGTGGATGTTAATGCAAAAGAAAACTGTTTGTGGAAAAGACAGGAAAGAATAGCATGACAAAAGGCTCTTCTCACCAAACATTTCAGAGATGTTAAGGACCTGTACCAGAATTATTAGCTTAGATGATTTTGCCTTCTGTCCAGTCAACCTAAAAAAGAACTTCTTCACAGAAGATGGAAAGCCCATGAACATAGACAAACAACTGGCAGGATGAAATAGGATAGATGTCTGAAAACAGAGGCAGTTTCCTTCGTCCTTAGAGGTGGCCACATCTTGGTCAATATACGAATTTAGCTAAACAGAGCAGTATGCCATTAGTAAAGAAACGTTCATGTATTGTGTTGTTTTGATTTGTTTTAGTGCCTTCCTTTTTCTCCATAATCTTTCATTTTACTGAAAAAAAATTCCACATAGTATAATTTATAATCCACTAGTTTTACTCTCAAAGAGAAAGCTGCAAGAACCTGAATTCTACCAGATCTACAACTTACTGTAGCCAAGGTAGGAACTGGAGTGACACACTAACTCTCCACTAAGTAAAAATTGAAGTAGGAAAGTGGGTACCTAAAAGTATACACTCAGAAAGAGAATAACTGTCAGCTCTCATTCTGGTATTGAACTAATAAGATACATACTGTAAAATTTTCATCAATTCATTTACAGGTGACTTACAGAAGAAGGAACATCTCCTTAAGTTTACTAGTAATTTACTGACTACCTTAGTAATACATAGAACAGATATCCTAGGGAATATGTACTCCTAAGATATGGAGAGGAAAATGAAGTTCCACATCAGCAACATTTAAAATGAAGACATAATCATAGCACAGATTGTTTAGTTCCTGCTTCTATGGCACCCTTGTCAAAACAAGAATATCAGCCGAAGTTATTTTTTAGCCTCACTTCTAGAAAGTGTCATCCTTGGATTTGACCTTTTGGCATGTGCATTTTTTTCTGCCAGATCACTGTGTATTCCTGGGACAGACACATGGGTCACAGACACTGGCTATATTTTAATTAAGATTACCCCTCAACACTCTTCCTAAGTGCAAAATCCTTAACTCTCCTCTTATTCTAATTGCTGAGGCTGCATTTGCATTAATGTTAAAGGACTTCTGTGGCATGTGATTGTACAGAACAGAAATTATTTCTTGGGTCTTCAGAACTGTCTAGAGATTACTGGGGAAATAGCCCCTACTGTAGGTGTAATTCAGCCATTAAATAGTGCAATTAGCCATTTCATTATTCATCAGTGTGGGTCTGTTTGTTTTGAAGTACCACAAAAACAGACACAGGGAGAAAGAAGTCCATTAAGATTCTAAGCAATACCTGTGTTTTCCACTGCACTTTTACACAAGATTTTTCACTACAGTGAAATTAGTGAAAACTCTGCTAGAACCAAAGTGGTATAGCACATTATTCACAGGAGGAGTAAAAAATCAGCCTGGATTGAAAAGTAGTTCTACATAAAGGCAGAGAGAGAAAGGCATGGACTAAAGTGACACGAAAAATACATGTTAAAGGAAACATGGATAAACGCATGTAATTTAAAAATGCAGTGAGGCAGTGTGTGCATGGGGTATGCTTGCTTGAAAGTGAAGCTTTTTTTGCCTTCATCCAAACAGAAAGGAAATGTTCAGTATTATACTTTAAATTTTAAACTTAATTTATATTGACACGCCTTGAAATTGCTGTCTTTGTGATTATAAGTACAAAACTCCTGTCCCTTTTAAAACAAAAAGGTGTTGACAGTACTGTGTGGATCTAAGTTTTAGTGCCAGAAATAATATGCTATCAGTACATCCCCCAATGGATGTTTGAGAACTTTATGTTTTCATTTAGAGATGAGAACACATGATAAACCTGTCAGAGCTACCATCCCTCACCCTCACCTGGCAGGCTGGGTGATAGAGCCTGCTTTACATTCAGACAGGAGACAAATTAGAGTGCACTGTACTCAGGCTACATGCTCTCCTCTAGCAAAAGAACTCATTCATCTCTTCGCATTGATTGAGAGATACTGAGAAGTGTGTTGGGAAACAGGGGAGGAGGATTGAGTCGAAAACCATGGGAAGGGAAGGCAAGTAAGAGGAAGAATAGCAGGAAGAATTCTGCCTAATAAGGAATTCAGGGCCTCATAACCAACCACAGATTAAAAAAATCATGATAATGTGTAGAGACAGAATAAAAGGTAAAGACACATTCTCAAAAATGCATTTCTATCATTAAAAAAGTTAATGTGTTTGTAGAATCAGATTAATCCAGATTATGAAGGTGAAGAAATTATGGTATGCAGGTATAAAAGCCCATACTGTCCAGACTCAGATTTAAGTAAGAACAAGATGTTTGAGTTGCTTAAAAAATGAGTCTGAGAAAGGACTTATTTAACTCAGCATTATTCAGACTATACCCTAGACAGCTGTCAAATGAGTAAGCGTATGGCACCATAACAAGGTACCCTGGATGTTATCCATGATTTTACTGGAAATTATGAACAAATAGCTACTACTTACAGCCTTGATTATCTTATCTACACCCAAAAATGACTTGTCATTTTGAGTCAGTTTTCCTTCAGCTTTCAAGACAGACTGAAACACTGACTGATGAAAAACTGGAATAATTTTTATCCCTCAGCTTCCAACTCCCACAAAAGGTAAACTTATTTTTATTAAAAAAATATGCAAATACATAGTATGCAATGAAATAATAAATACAATCTGGCCCTCTAATCACTCTCTCACAAAATGTATTGTCATTAGCATGAAGTGAGAGGTCAGTAGAAAGTGGTGGGTATCCCCTAATCATACTGTTCCTGTAACCACAGAATTCACTCATACTGACCTAGTAAGATAATACATAAAATAATAACATTTTTCTCCACAGCATTTGTTTTATAATGTATATTATATGATATATATCCTGATCACAGAGCTAAGCACTTTTCAGTAATGCTTTAAGGAACTTAATGTAATTTCTATTATTCTGCAAGAGAGAGCGTTTTAAGACTGTGTGTTTTCAGATAATTCAAAGCGATATTTTAAGTATGACATGGTTCTTTTCTTCCTCTAAATACTACTTCATTATATATCTCCAGCACTCATATTTTGGCAATGATTCTACAACACTCAGCATCATCAGTACATCACAAAGTTTCACTGTAAAACAATGGTGCATCTCTTTGCTACTTCTAAGGGTTATTCTCTTTCATTGCTGATATACACAATACAGTACATTTGAAGTCTTACATGCCAGTTACTACCAACATCAACCAATTTGCAAGAAAGGTTTTTTGAGATATGTGAATATATAACTTCATGACACAAAAACCCTTAGAAAAAATTACAACCTTTGTTTTTCTTAAAGTATGTCTGTCTTCATAGGTTGTGAAATAATGCACCTGAAATACTGAAGTGTATTCCTATCCTTCTCTCTATATACAGCTGCTATCTAGGAGACAGAAGAAACTCTCAGGAAATTCTAAAGTACCCATTATTTTATTCTTATTGAGTTAAAAAATTAGCCTCAGTTTAAAACAAAGTTTTCCTTTTCCATTAGTAAAAAAAAATTCATTCTGTTTTATGTTTACCTAAAATAATTTCACTTTTGAACACAGTACCCTTTTTATATTATTAGATATTTTATGAATACAAATCTCCTTCTATAATCTCTATAAATTAACTGCTTGTCAAAAATATATTAATAAGTAGGAAGATTCTGTCACATTACTCTTTCAAGAATATTAATTTCAGTGCCTCTTCAAAGCATATTCCCAGATTTGTCATCTTTATCCCTTGTGCATAAGATGATTAATTTTTAATAACACTAGTATCAATAACAATAACAGAAGATTTGATTTGCATTGTGTCATTCTCTTATAAATCTAAAACTGACTCACAAATGCCCTTTAAAGAAGTCTTGCAATAAGTCTCTCAGATTGTAATTTATTAAAGTGGAGCCTTAAGTAGTTTATCAGAAGATATATATGCAACAACTATTTTCTTTGGGAAAAGAAGTCAACAAATTATTCATAAAGGAGATAATAAAATTATTGAACTTAGTCATTATAGTAAATTATTTCTGAATTTCATCAGTAAATAAATAATTTGTTTTCACTTTACAACATGAAATTATATTAGCAATTACAAGTGCATTATGCTTTAGTTTTGTCCATGAGTCACACAGTATTGTCTACTTGGGTCTTTTTTGTTACTAACTCATCACCAGCTGAAAATCAAATTATGATCTCTTTATACCACATATAATGTATATAGAATTTGCAATTCATGATGTTTGGAAAGCATATAAGCCTTCTAAAATAGGCACAAACAATTTTAAATGCCTTTCTACATCTAGCAGACAAAACCAATATTTCAATCCTAAAACTTTTCATTTTTTCATCCAATACTGCTTTTACAACAGTTCAATTTCAAAATTGATAAATAAACATAAAATACTGTCAGTAAATGTACAGTCATTGGGGCTTCAAAGGAGGTTTTTATAAATATTTCTAGTAATAAAAAACTACAACTTGAATATCCAAGGAAAGGTACTGAAAATAGAGCCATTTTTAAAGTTGTCCACAGCAATTTTTTAATTAATCACCCTCAAAGTAGTACTTGTAACATAATTTTGTCATAGCTGAACTAAACAGCAGATATTAAATAGATTGCTAAGGCTCACATATAGACGTGCTGCAATGTGTTGAAACCTCTCCAAATCACCACCTTTTTTTCCCCTCGAGTAGACTTTTAGGAGCATAAAAGGGAGTGTTGCAGTGTATAAGGAAAGCTAAAGTTTAAAGGTTTAAGTGAAATGTTTCAAAATGGCTTTTACTAAGTCACTGTTTCTTCTACCCAAAAACCCCTTCTGTACCCCCTTATCTCATCCTTAGGAATGTACTGGGAAGATACCTTGAGGCCTTCTGATTGGCCTTTATTTACTACTTTCT